>CM044963.1:12849637-13462260 GCA_024516035.1 Bactericera cockerelli | reverse complement strand
ACTTTCTATTATTTTTATTCTAATTTAGAGAAGATAGCGGAGCATTTGGATCTGGAAGATCTAGAAAAAGACATCAAGAGATAATGAAGACATCTAAAATGTACATTATAAGATGTTATTCTGATAAGATGCAAATTTCTTACATCAAAGAATGATGTTGTCATACGACTTTTACATTATCTATGCGGAGTTCTGCAAGGGAACGGTTTGAATCCCACCTAATTCTTAAGTAATTTGACGGAAACTTTGACCAAAATAATGAAAGCAAAACAACTTGGGGCCAAATATTATTACTATTAAATTATTTATTAGATGTAAAAAGTATAAAAGTGGAAAAAATATAAACAATAGAAAGGGAAAAATAAAAAAATATATACACACATAATTATGTCCTAACTAAAGGGCAGAGTTATTGCCATCTCTTCCACCCAATCCTTATGAAACAGGATCAAAGATGAGATAGACAGCTATACACGCTTTTATGTTCGTGTTTCAACCAATAACAGCGCACTATAGAATAGCCCGAGTTGAGGGACAATCTGGCTTATCCTGTCATTCAATTTGGCCCTTGTTGCTTATCCAAAATAAATGATAGAATGGCTTATATTTATCAAAATAACATCCATTCTTTTTAAGGACAATTTCTTTTTGAACTTGAAATTTTCTCTAGAAGCGTGATCACTAATTTAATTAGGGCTCAATTCTCATTTCAATTCGATAGCTATTACTTACCGTTAGTCTGCGGCCACAACGAGGACCCCGGCCAATACCCTGCACCCTAGACCCTCGACCGATAGATAGTCGGATAGATATATAAAGAGATTATGTATTAGTGTTATTTTCGTTTGTGCAACAGTCATTATTATTATTATTAATAATTATTATTAATAATACCCATAGGTGCCTGCCTATTCTCAACATCATAAAATGTCTGAACAAATGCCGGTTGCAGGTGATAATATTATGAATTATCGACTGTCTCCTTGGAAAAGGGCCTCATTTAATGGTAGGTGCACATTATAAGATTTCCCGCCCTTTGTAGTTTTATTTTTTACAAATAATGGCTACTCGTAAAAGTACAATGTGTTCTCGTTTCATACCTATACCTTTGTTCAGTATAGTTGAGTGTGTGTGGATTTCTTCTTAAAGGACACTTTTTTTTGTAACATGATCTTTAAATAACATGATTCTGTTTGTTCATTTAGTTTTTACATCGCTTTCAATTACATAATAATTGTCACGATGGGAGTTTACCTACCGTTCGCTGGTCAATCAAACCTGATACTCAAATTAGCCTCACCCAGCCTGAGTGAAGCAGGGAACAGGAGGAGAGGGGAATGGGGTAGGAAGAGTCATGGTGTTCAGGGGGGAACCAATATCACCTATCTCCCGGTGGTGAAAGCATTATATGGACGGCCAGATACAATGACTGTTCAATAATCCGTAAGTAAATAACAAATTCTAAGAAATGGTCGAATATAAGAAATGGTTAGACCATTTTGGGAAAGAAATTGATTAGAATTACGGGTGATCCCCGTTCCAATCATTTTCTTTACCAAAAAATTTGGTTTAGCCATTCAAAGAGGAAATGCTTCTTGCATCCTCGGTTCCCTTTCGGAAAAATAAATTCAAGGAGCGGCGCGGCGTCGGTCTCGTAAACCAGAGGCTTCGAGTTCGAAACCCAGCCGGGACCCGAAAACATTTCTTCTTAATAAAAAAAAAAAAAACAATTTCTGTGACATATTATCTACTAGCGGGCTGTCGCTCGCTTTGCGGACCGAGGCATGGCCGTGAAAGCAAAAAGTCCTTTTTCGCCAATGGCAGGTGTTGTAGTGTGAATTTCGAAAAATCCCGTCTTATTGCACATCTAGACTATAAGACAAAGCTACCTACCAAATTTCAGCTTCCTAGGACTTACCAGTTCGGAGAAACAATGATGATCAGTCAGTCAGTAAGTCAGTGACTTTGACATTCATACATATATTAAGATAAATATTTACTTTCTCTATGCTTCTAATTCTAAGTCATGTTTTTGTTTGATATTATTTCGTTCTATATGGGTACATAGAATAGTTTGTTTAATATTAATATTGGACTGAAAGTGCCTCAAAGCACAATTACAATTATAATTTCCTGAACTCATTTTGTATCTATAATTTGCAATCGGCATTTTTAGCTGTGTCATAATTTACATAAATAATAATTATCTCTTATAGTAGGTTTTTCTTACTTTTTCACTTAATACCATACATGTATCGTCTCTCCATTAGGAACTATATCCACCCTGTAAATATGTAACTAATAAAATGAGTACAGCAGCTCAGTTGTCATTACTCTGTACCTATTGCTTTCTTTAAGACTTTGCTGTTTTTTACGAGGCTCGCATAAAAAAAATTGCACTTGTTCCTATTTTATGGCATTTATAGCACATCGTAATTACTATATCTATATGCAGATTTTTATGCTTCGTAAGCAAAAAATCAAATCAGTAAGGTTATATTTTATTTAACCTTCACCACCATCCGTTGCATAGTTTAAGATCATGAACTGCTAAATTTTAATTTTATTGTTGTCGTATAGGTATATATATTTTTTTTTTTTTAATCTACGGATACATCCATAATACATTTGACCTTCACCACCAGTTGCATAGTTTAAGATTATGAACTGCTAAAATTTAATTTTAATGTTGTCGTATATATTTTATTTAACTTTCACCGCTAGTTGCATAGTTTAAAATTATGAATTGTTAAAATTTAATTTTATTGTTGTTAATATTTTGATTTTCGGGTTGTCGCTCATTGAACTAATCCAAGATTTAAATAATGATTATGATTAATACAATATCAAAGTCCCCATTAATTAAAATGCAATGAGAAATATTTTTGTCTGTTTACCGACATTAACCTCATCCTGGGTTTAATTGGCAATAGTTCGATTCACGAGTTTTCGATTGAAGAGTCACCTATCCAAATCCTGACAGTGCAGGACGTTGCTTAATTTCAATAACAACACGTGCCATCACCTCTATACAAGATACGAACACCAGATAATTATATACCCGTAAGAGAGAGAAAGAAAGTAAAATTTATTTACAAACAACTGACATCACTATCGATGCTTGCCATAAGACACAGTACTCTTGTTACTTGTGTTTTGAAGTAGACAATGACTATGGTTATTTTCAGGATGGTTTGTATATATCTATGCCTATACCTACTTAGTTATATTATTATGTACAGCTAAATAATAGATATGCATGTCTGAAAGATAAAGGTTTTCCATGTTTTTCCGTCGAGCAAGAAATACATTTGAAAGGAAAATCACAAACTAATCAGAGCCATGTAATTAAATTTCCACAGCACTGCTAATAATTATAGGTACAGGTTGGTATATCAATTCCTCACACACACCCGCCCACTTATGAATGAATTATTATCAGATTATACGTCTGAAAGGAAAGTCTAACCTCCTAATATATCAATTATCCACAACTCATATAGATACTAATTAAAATATCAATTATCCTCGACTTAATTACTAATAATACTCAAGTCCTGGTCTGGATTTCCACAGCTAGTAAAATACCTAATTCCGAGTCCGTGAAATAGGCACAGATACCTACAATCTACATATATCCCGTGGTGAGCTCCTTTGTGTCCATTGATTCTCTTTCGTTTTAACATCCCGATTCCTGAATTTAGATAGTCAGAACGGGGGTTTTACCATCCATTCGATGGGAATCGTACCAGCTAACCTCATTAAACTTACTCAGCCTGGGTAGGGCCAGAATTCCAGCCTCTCGTGTTCGGGGGGCACAAGATTTTCTCTGTGAAAAGTCTGCTCCAACCGGGAATCGAACTCAGGATCTCTGAACTACGGGCAGTGGTCACAACCGTTACGCCACGGAGGCTGGCCTGATTTCCAGGTCAAGCATAATAAAGATCGATATAATTATTTTAATTTTTATAACAAATATAAGAGATTAATCAAAAAGTCAAAGGCATGACCATTACAATGGTTATTAACACTGAAAATATTCGTAGTCTAGAACTTTCAGAGAGCCCTTTTACTGTAACAGTTCTTTTGGGGATGTAAATAATATTATACCTATGAGTAAAAATTCAAGCATTTCGTGGGATTCGATTCAACAGGACGCCACTCAAAGTTAATATTAGTAAAAGAAAATTCTAAATAGACATCAAAAACACTTGTTAGAAAGCCTTAATGTTCAGCCTCTGTATTTATACCAAAGTCAATAATATAATAATAGTAGGTATTAAGGTAGTTCTAGTAAGCTTATTAATTACATACAAATTAATCCTATTACATCACTTACCTATCTGCAGGGCCAATTTGAGTAAATAAAACAAAACCTTTTGGTTGTATGGAAAAGCTTTGCCTACCAATGCAACAAAAAAATCACAAAAAGCCGCTCACAGTATAGGTAGGAGCAATGGCAAATTCACCAGGCCCGGGCAACCTCAAGAAGCCCAAAAGGGGAAAAATGGGGGCCAGGATAGTAGCCTGCCTTGCAAATCCACAAAGCTGTGCAAGTGTGCACGGTCCTGCCTAGTTGATAGAACTGTTCAGTCATTCAATTCATATGGTCTCTAATAGGTGTCTTTAAAAGACTTTTTCTTATCTCCCAAAATAGCAATCCAATTCCATAATTTGGCCCATAAGGCCAACCAATACATGGAAATATACTTTTGACCAGGTTTTTAACACGTATGAGACGGCGTGCCCACCGGTGGGTCATTTTTTACTTTCCTTATCCTATAATAAGGAAAGTATTGTATTCGTCGAAAATTTGACCTACCCAGGTTTTCACATTTCTGGACGAATCATAGCCTCAGGATACCAAAAAAGTTGTTTTCAGCCATTGGTCCGTGCGTCTGTCTGTGTGTGTGTGTTTACGGATTAATAATTAGCCGAACGCGTAAAAGAAAAATTAATACTTAGCCGAACTTTACACAAATATCCAATACTTAGCCGAACCATGAGAGGTTCGGCTAATTCCTTTTTCCATTTTCATTGAAAATATAACTTTTTAAGTTTTCTGAGTGGTATTGGCGCATAGAGAATGAGTTGAAGAAATTGTATTAATAATTTGAAAAATAAATATTGGTTAGTCTTTCTCATTTTACAAAAAAACCCAATAAAATTGATGTTCGTCTAAATATTGATTTTTCTTTTACGTATATTCTTACGCAGCAATAATTAGACGAACCAAAAATCAGTATCGAAGCTACGGTTTTTTTTTTTGTTGAAACTTCGTTAATTTTTTTTTGTTTCAACTGCTCGTCCCGACCTCTGGAAGTCCAAGATACTCTTTAAGTGTAATTTTGTATCTGTTTAATCCTGTAATATAATTTATAATTTACATTTATTATGTGTATTGGAAAATTTCCAGTAAATCTACTTTCTTTACCTCTGCAGCTGGAAAGTAATTCAAATAGAATTCTCGTATAAGTATGAGGATTTGAGGAATAATAAGGCTTTACAATAACCTCTACAAGTTGAACATAATTATACACTCAGCGAGTGCTCACTAAATCTACAAGTGGAACGATCCGTGATCATAAATTTTGATTTTGTTTCTTTTTTTTTGAAAAAAAAAAGGTGATTGTTTCAAGGACTTTTTTTATTTCTTAGCCATGAAACAGGAGCTACTATAGACCTTTGTGGTTTGTACTAGCGGGCTGTCGCCCGCTTTGCGGGCCGAAGCATGGCCCGCTAGAAGCAAAAAATCCTTTTTCGCCAATGGCAGGTGTTGTAGTGGGAATTTCGAAAAATCCCGTCTTATTGCACATCTAGACTATAAGACGAAGCTACCTACCAAATTTCAGCTTCCTAGGACTTACCAGTTCGGAGAAACAGTGATGAATCAGTGAGTGAGTGAGTCAGTCAGTCAGTCAGTCAGTGAAACTCTCTTATATAAGTATAGATTAATGGGCGAGAAGTGACTAATTACTACCCATTTAGGTGCTGGGTCATCACGAGAGCACCGAATGGTATCCCTTACAATCAACTATAACCAAATTTAGAATATAATTTTTTGTCGGCTCCAGCGATTGAACCCGCGGACCTTTTGTACGAGTGCTTAGCCACCGAGCTAATCGCGAGCTTGAATTTTTGCATTGATTGTTCTTAATATAATTTAGCTACCTCTTTTACCTGAAAAGTGGAATGAATGGAAGAGAAATTTGTTTAGATGAAACACAGCCCAAGCGGAATACCTGGATATGTAGACTGGATATGTAGAATACAGGAGCGATTCCACATATCCACATTTATTTAGTTTGAATAATTTGAAACCTGCCAGACGAATGATAAATCTTTTTTCACGTGTATGATTCTTTTGCTGCAAGTTAAAAGTGACTACCATATTATAATATTATGCCCAAGAGCGGTACCAAGTACTCGTACATAGTTACTATTTTGTATTATACTACTGAATACTATTTTTATTTTTGACGGGTGTATTGTACTACTAAATACTATTTTTACTTTTGACGGGTGTATTGTACTACTAAATACTATTTTTACTTTTGACGGGTGTATTGTACTACTAAATACTATTTTTACTTTTGACGGGTGTATTGTACTACTAAATAATATTTTTACTTTTGACGGGTGTATTGTACAGCTAAATACTATTTTTACTTTTGACGGGTGTATTGTACTACTAAATACTAATTTTACTTTTGACGGGTGTATTGTACAGCTAAATACTATTTTTACTTTTGACGGGTGTATTGTACTACTAAATACTATTTTTACTTTTGACGGGTGTATTGTACAGCTAAATACTATTTTTACACTGAGAAAAATGAAATTTAAAAATGTACGTAGAAAAAATTTAAGTTTAAAATACCTAAAATTGCATACTTGATGAGCATTGAAGGCAAAATGTCAGATATAATAAAATACCCCTTCAACTTTCGCTGAGTATGCAAACAAGTGGTTCCAAATGCTTGGTAAGGCTTTATTCACCACTGCCTATCTTCAGTTCAAATTTGAAAGAAATCCTTAAAAAAGAGGTTGTATGTCGACATGTTTTGCTTAGGATTTGACTCGATCTGAGATTTTGGATGTTTTCAGAAATCGAGTGAACTTATCTTTCGAACCGTACGTCCGATTTGAATGAACTAAAGTGCTATCGATAGATCTAGTGGATTTTAAGATAAGCTGTTCTCGTTCATTTTCTGTCATTTTACATAAAGGGTTACTTTTTAACGGAAAACACTTTTGACGCACAACTGGGTTAAGAATGGCCTGGGTTATCAAAAAGTATGCATACGATTTAAAAAAAATCAACGATATTAGGCAGATCTTGCGAAAATTTATCCAAAATTGGCATTAAAACATCAACATGTTATTTCATTCTGTACATTTCTTATCAAAAATATCCATTTGGGCCTACCTCGAACTTTCAAAGGTCTCAAAACCTGGCAAAAATGCAAGCATCAAAAATCTGTGTTAGTCCATGCTTAATCGTTAGTTGAGAGCTATTGAAATCAACGTTTGTTTTTCAAAAACGCCTTCATATTATCATGTTATGCAATCATTTTGAAGGAGCCTTTGTGGCTTTCCTGTTGGCGGTACGGAAATTTTTTGGGAACCAAAAATGTATATTTTTGACTACTTCTTTCTAAAATTTAGTTTAAAATACCTAAAATTGCATACTTGATGAGCATTGAAGGCAAAATGTCAAATATGATAAAATACCCCTTCAACTTTCGCAAACAAGTGGTTCCAAATGCTTGGTAAGGGTTTATTCACCACTGCCTCTTTTTTTAAGGATTTCTTTCAAATGTGAACTGAAGATATGCAGTGGTGAATAAAGCCTTATCTTAAAATCCACTAGATCTATCGATAGCACTTTAGTTCATTCAAATCGGACGTACGGTTCGAAAGATAAGTTCATTCGATTTCTGAAAACATCCAAAATCTCAGATCGAGTCAAATCCTAAGCAAAACATGTCGACATTATAACCTCTTTTTTTAAGGATTTCTTTCAAAATTGAACTGAAGATAGGCAGTGGTGAATAAAGCCTTACCAAGCATTTGGAACCATTTGTTTTCATACTCAGCGAAAGTTGAAGGGGTGTTTAATCATATTTGACATTTTGCCTTCAATGCTCATCAAGTATGCAATTTTAGGTATTTTAAACTAAATTTTAGAAAGAAGTAGTCAAAAATATACGTTTTTGGTTCCCAAAAAATTTCCGTACCGCCAACAGGAAAGCCACAAAGGCTCCTTCAAAATGATTGCATAACATGATAATATGAAGGCGTTTTTGAAAAACAAACGTTGATTTCAATAGCTCTGAACTAACGATTAAGCATGGACTAACACAGATTTGATGCTTGCATTTTTGACAGGTTTTCAGACCTTTGAAAGTTCGAGGTAGGCCAAAATAGACATTTTTGATAAGAAATGGACAGAATGAAATAACATGTTGATGTTTTTATGCCAATTTTGGATAAAGTTTCGCAAGATCTGCCTAATATCGTTAATTTTTTTTAAATCGCATGCATTCTTTTTGATGAACCAGGCCATTCTTAACCCAGTTGTGCGTCAAAAGTGTTTTCCGTTAAAAAGTAACCCTTTATGTAAAATGACAGAAAATGAACGAGAACAGCCTATCTTACAATCCACTAGATCCATCGATAACACTTTAGTTCATTCAAATCGGACGTACGGTTCGAAAGATAAGTTCATTCGATTTCTGAAAACATCCAAAATCTCAGATCGAGTCAAATCTTAAGCAAAACATGTCAACATATAACCTCTCTTTAAAGATTTCTTTCAAATTTGAACTGAAGATAGGCAATGGTGAATGAAGCCTTACCAAGCATTTGGAACCACTTGTTTGCATACTCAGCGAAAGTTGAAGGGGTATTTTATCATATTTGACATTTTGCCTTCAATGCTCATCAAGTATGCAATTTTAGGTATTTTAAACTAAATTTTAAAAAGAAGTAGTCAAAAATATACGTTTTTGGTTCCCAAAAAATTTCCGTACCGCCAACAGGAAAGCCACAAAGGCTCCTTCAAAATAATTGCATAACTTGGATATATGAAGAGGTTTTTGAAAAACAAACGTTGATTTCAATAGCTCTCAACTAACGATTAAGCATGGACTAACACAGATTTTTGATGCTTGCATTTTTGCCAGGTTTTGAGACCTTTGAAAGTTCGAGGTAGGCCCAAATGGATATTTTTGATAAGAAATGTACAGAATGAAATAACATGTTGATGTTTTAATGCCAATTTTGGATAAATTTTCGCAAGATCTGCCTAATATCGTTGATTTTTTTTAAATCGTATGCATACTTTTTGATAACCCAGGCCATTCTTAACCCAGTTGTGCGTCAAAAGTGTTTTCCGTTAAAAAGTAACCCTTTATGTAAAATGACAGAAAATGAACGAGAACAGCTTATCTTAAAATCCACTAGATCTATCGATAGCACTTTAGTTCATTCAAATCGGACGTACGGTTCGAAAGATAAGTTCATTCGATTTCTGAAAACATCCAAAATCTCAGATCGAGTCAAATCCTAAGCAAAACATGTCGACATTATAACCTCTTTTTTTAAGGATTTCTTTCAAATTTGAACTGAAGATAGGCAGTGGTGAATAAAGCCTTACCAAGCATTTGGAACCATTTGTTTGCATACTCAGCGAAAGTTGAAGGGGTATTTTATCATATTTGACATTTTGCCTTCAATGCTCATCAAGTATGTAATTTTAGGTATTTTAAACTAAAATTTAGAGAGAAGTAGTCAAAAATATACGTTTTTGGTTCCCAAAAAATTTCCTTACCGCCAACAGGAAAGCCACAAAGGCTCCTTCAAAATGATTGCATAACATGATAATATGAAGGCGTTTTTGAAAACAAAAAAATGATTTCAATAGATCTCAACTAACTATTAAGCATGGGCTAACACAGATTTTTGATGCTTGCATTTTTGCCAGGTTTTCACACCTTTGAAAGTTCGAGGTAGGCCAAAATAGACATTTTTGATGAGAAATGGACAGAATGAAATATTATGTTGATGTTTTTATGCCAATTTGGGATAATGTTTCGCAAGATCTGCCTAATATCGTTGATTTTTTTGAAATCGCATGCATACTTTTTGATAACCCAGGCCATTCTTAACCCAGTTGTGCGTCAAAAGTGTTTTTCGTTAAAAAGTAACCCTTTATGTAAAATGACAGAAAATGAACGAGAACAGCCTATCTTACAATCCACTAGATCCATCGATAACACTTTAGTTCATTCAAATCGGACGTACGGTTCGAAAGATAAGTTCACTCGATTTCTGAAAACATCCAAAATCTCAGATCGAGTCAAATCCTAAGCAAAACATGTCGACATTATAACCTCTTTTTTTAAGGATTTCTTTCAAATTTGAACTGAAGATAGGCAGTGGTGAATAAAACCTTACCAAGCATTTGGAACCATTTGTTTGCATACTCAGCGAAAGTTGAAGGGGTATTTTATCATATTTGACATTTTGCCTTCAATGCTCATCAAGTATGTAATTTTAGGTATTTTAAACTAAATTTTAGAGAGAAGTAGTCAAAAATATACGTTTTTGGTTCCCAAAAAATTTCCGTACCGCCAACAGGAAAGCCACAAAGGCTCCTTCAAAATAATTGCATAACTTGGCTATATGAAGAGGTTTTTGAAAAACAAAAGTTGATTTCAATAGCTCTCAACTAACTATTAAGCATAGACTAACACAGATTTTTGATGCTTGCATTTTTGCCAGGATTTCAGACCTTTGAAAGTTCGAGGTAGCCCAAAATAGACATTTTTGATAAGAAATGGACGGAATGAAATAATCTGTTGATGTTTTTATGCCAATTTGGGATAACGTTTCGCAAGATCTGCCTAATATCGTTGATTTTTTTGAAATCGCATGCATACTTTTTGATAACCCAGGCCATTCTTGACCCATTTGTAATTTTAGGTATTTTAAACTAAATTTTAGAGAGAAGTAGTCAAAAATATACGTTTTTGGTTCCCAAAAAATTTCCTTACCGCCAACAGGAAAGCCACAAAGGCTCCTTCAAAATGATTGCATAACATGATAATATGAAGGCGTTTTTGAAAAACAAAAAATGATTTCAATAGATCTCAACTAACTATTAAGCATGGGCTAACACAGATTTTTGATGCTTGCATTTTTGCCAGGTTTTCACACCTTTGAATGTTCGAGGTAGGCCAAAATAGACATTTTTGATGAGAAATGGACAGAATGAAATAATATGTTGATGTTTTTATGCCAATTTGGAATAATGTTTCGCAAGATCTGCCTAATATCGTTGATTTTTTTGAAATCGCATGCATACTTTTTGATAACCCAGGCCATTCTTAACCCAGTTGTGCGTCAAAAGTGTTTTTCGTTAAAAAGTAACCCTTTATGTAAAATGACAGAAAATGAACGAGAACAGCTTATCTTAAAATCCACTAGATCTATCGATAGCACTTTAGTTCATTCAAATCGGACGTACGGTTCGAAAGATAAGTTCACTCGATTTCTGAAAACATCAAAATCTCAGATCGAGTCAAATCCTAAGCAAAACATGTCGACATACAACCTCTTTTTTAAGGATTTCTTTCAAATTTGAACTGAAGATAGGCAATGGTGAATGAAGCCTTACCAAGCATTTGGAACCACTTGTTTGCATACTCAGCGAAAGTTGAAGGGGTATTTTATCATATTTGACATTTTGCCTTCAATGCTCATCAAGTATGCAATTTTAGGTATTTTAAACTAAATTTTAGAAAGAAGTAGTCAAAAATATACGTAAAATTTCCGTACCGCCAACAGGAAAGCCACAAAGGCTCCTTCAAAATAATTGCATAACTTGGCTATATGAAGAGGTTTTTGAAAAACAAAAGTTGATTTCAATAGCTCTCAACTAACTATTAAGCATAGACTAACACAGATTTTTGATGCTTGCATTTTTGCCAGGATTTCAGACCTTTGAAAGTTCGAGGTAGCCCAAAATAGACATTTTTGATAAGAAATGGACGGAATGAAATAATCTGTTGATGTTTTTATGCCAATTTGGGATAACGTTTCGCAAGATCTGCCTAATATCGTTGATTTTTTTGAAATCGCATGCATACTTTTTGATAACCCAGGCCATTCTTGACCCATTTGTGCGTATACTACTATCGGGACTCCGTTGTGGCCGCTTGCCATATAAATAAATTTGAAGAAGCCAGCGTCGATGGCATGTTGAATACACCGGTTCCCTTCAGAACACTGAAGTTAAGCGACATCCAGCGAGGTTAAGACTTGGATGGGTGACCATTCAAATTCTAATTCTCGTGACGCTGGCTTTTCCCGGCCCCACTCAGGCTGGGTGAGGTCAATGTGAGTAGCAGGTTTGTGAGTTCCCTGCGAATGGAGGGTAAAACCCCCGTCGTGATATGACCATGGCAGTTGAAAGCGACGTTAAACCCCACTTAAAAAAAAAAAAAAATTGAAGAGAATCGGTTGAGAACATTATAAATATTATAGTAAGTTTAATTAGATAGAACAAAAATATATACAGTAAAATACAATGAAATTATAAAGAAAAACAAAAAGATTGAGCAAAGATACAAGAACAAAAAAAAAAAAAAAGAAGTTAATGTCCTACTTAAGGGGCGGGGTCATATATTGCCTGTGGCAATCTCTTCCACCCAACCCTTGGGACATTTGTAAATACAAGTGATTCAGTAAAAAAATCTCTGATTCTAGCGATAATAAAAGTAGAAAAATTTGAATGCCATTCACGAGGAAGTATTGTGTCCATAATTGGCAGTGCATTTTATTCTCTTTCTATTAAACGGATCTGATCATACCAACATTGCCTATTGCTTTATGAATTATTATAGCATTCAACAATCTCGAACTCAGAACCAAATGACCAATATTCATGTATAGGTATATAGCAGTATTTTCCCTTCTTCTGTGGAGGGTCTGTGGGGAGGTCATAGTTGTTAACCATAATAAAGGATCAAATTTTGTTTAGGTTTAAAAGTGCAGATCTCTTGTATTTAATGGCCTTCTTATAAAAGGGGATACCTACCACGCTCCAAAGGCAAAGTACAAATGCAACTCATATAAATAAAAAAAGGTTGTGTTTCACTAAATTCAGACCGTTAGAAATAAAAACAAAGGGAGAATGGTAATTATTTATATTGTACAGTTTGCCGACTTTACAACTTCTTATTCCTTTCGATATTTTGACGAAATTTTTTACACATATAGGTATAGGAGACGTATTGTAGGTGGTCCCATTTTAAATTCATTAACTTCGCTCTATCACTTGTTGGTGATATAGACCATGTGTCTGACCACTATATTTTTACTTAAACGCTTATATCTCTTGAATAATACACCCAATTGTCACGAAATTATGTATGTATATTGTATATGCTGGGAGTTAGCGTTCTCATTGTGCATTTATAGCTAAATCATAAGCTTTGATATTTAGGAAATCCAATTTTTTTTACAAAAAAGTGCAAAAATAACGTCTATGACTTGCCGATACACAATTTTTTGTAGAGTTGGGTTTGTAGGAAAAACGGTATTCTACCATAATATATAACACATAAAATTTGAAGAAAATCGGTTAAGCGGTTTTAGATATAATAACACTCTATATTGGAAGGTAAGATATCTATACTTATATAAGAGAGTTTCACTCACTGACTGACTCACTCACTCACTGATTCATCACTGTTTCTCCGAACTGGTAAGTCCTAGGAAGCTGAAATTTGGTAGGTAGCTTTGTCTTATAGTCTAGATGTGCAATAAGACGGAATTTTTCTAAATTCCCACTACAACACCTGCCATTGGCGAAAAAGGATTTTTTGCTTCTAGCGGGCCATGCTTCGGCCCGCAAAGCGGGCGACAGTCCGCTAGTAATAGATATAATAACCACCAGGCGAGGTTAATACTCAAAGCATTTTCTACCACCTTAACCCTCAGAGTCTTATTATTTTGTGGTTACAAACTCAAATAAATGAGGAAAAATTCATGCACTGGGTGGGATTCGAACCAACGGATCCCTACACTACCTAGATCACCAGACTAGCGCTTTAACCACTTGACTACCAGTGCACTGTACAAGAGATACAATGGAGTTTTATTTTATTTTTTAAAGATGAGTGTTTAACAGCCTTTTTTATTTCGTAGCTATAAACAGGGGCTACTGTAGAAGCTTGTGGTCTGTGTTGTAGCCTGCCCATCCCGTAGTATGCCTCCACTCTGATGGGCGAGAAGTGGCACAATACAATAGGGTTGGGTGGAAGAGAATGCCTAAGGCAATAACCCCGCCCTTTAGTTAGGACATATATTATGTATATATTTATTTATTTTTTCTTTATTTATTATTATTTTTTTGTTTTGTTATATTGTATTTTGTATTTTCGTTTGTAATTATTTGTATTGTATATGTCCTATTATCTAATAAAGTGTAAATAAATAAATAAAAAATAAATAAATACTTACCATTTAGGTGCTGAGTCAACACGAGCGCACCGAAAGGTATTCCCTACAAACAACTGTAACCAAATTTTGAATACAAATTTTTGTCGGCGCGGGGGTTCGGACCCGGGACCTTCCGCATAGGAAGCGAGTGCTTAACCACTGAGCTTAAGTATAAAATCTCAAAATTGCCACGTGTATACAATGTAAACCAATCACGAGGAAGTATTGTGTTAATAATTTATTGACAGTGTATTACTTCCGAGAAATTTCTAATATTAGAAACTAATATTAGAAATATTAGTATTGTGTTCGTTTCTGTAAAAAAAAAAAAAAAAAACATATTTTTGCTCTGAGCAATTTTGGTTTTGTGTCCGTCTGTCGGTAGATCTATTAAAAATATTCCTTGTAACGCGCAAATCTCGGAAACTACTCAATGGATTTTGATTAAAATTTCCTACGTGTATATAATGTGAAATAATCACGAGGAAGTATTGTGTCCATAATTGGCAGTGTTTTTTATCTTCAAATTATTTCGATGATTATTATTTTGTTTTACCAAGAGTTGTGTATAATAATTTCCTGAGAACTTATATGTTTCATTCCTATTATAATTATATTAGAAAATTTAGGAAGTAATAGTAGGACCTGACTCATCTGACCAAACTTATCACACGTAAAGTTTCGTTCCATTAAGTAGATAATGCCTTGATTTAATCATTTCATTTTCCTGCCCGAGCAAAGCTATGTTAAGACAATAATATACTTTTCAATTATTTATTTTTTTAAAAGCGACGTTAAACCCCACTTTTAACTGCATGGTCATATGACGACGGGGGTGTTACCCTCTTTTCACAGGAAACTAAAAAAACCGGCTATCCACATAAACCTCACCCAGCCTTTGTTGGGCCGGAATACCAGCATCACGAAGATGTACGTTGCTCAACTTCGGTGATCCTACAAGAACCGGTGCCCTCAACGCTGGCTCAAAAATCGTTAATGTTCGGTTAAGTACTATTTTTTCATTTGCGTGTTCTGCTAAGTATCAAACGCGAAAATGGTTCGGCTAAGTATTGCTGAATGAGGAAATTTTAGAGACCGGCACTGGTCGCTTCGCGCTCGGGAATTAGCAGAACGTTAGAATTTTTCAATTATTTTCGAAATGGTTGAGAATTGTAAAAAAAAAACGAGAAGTGTGTATCTCTTAAATTAAAATTGCTAGCAATTGATATAAACCTTATTCAAATCGGACAAACTTTTCTTAAGTTCGGCTAAGTCGCAACGCGAAAATGGTTCGGCTAAGTATTGCTGCGTGAGGATGTGTGTCTGTGTGTGTGTGTGTCTGTGTGTGAACAGGATATCTCGAGAACGGTAAGGGATAGAGACTTCAAATTTGGTATGGAAATTAATTTTATACACCAGACGAACCACGAAACTTTTGGTTGAAATCGGCCGCATTCCACGGCCGCAGGGCCGCAAATATTAGCCGCAAGCGCCGCTTCTTTGAATTGGTTAAAGATACAAAAAAAGTTGTAGAACAACATTTTCTTAGAATGCAAAAATAATAGGGGTCTATTCTGATCATTTTTTTGATATCTTGAACTTTTTGGACCTCGGCTTAAATTTACCGGTATTTTGGAGGTACCTGCTTTGACTAACTTTTTTATTATTCATCCTAGTTGGGGGTTGTGACATATCAAATTCAATCATTTTGAAGTGCTGATTACGAATTTGGCATTTATTTTTAGTTATCTGTTACTGTTGAGTCACCAGTGGCGGAATTCGAGTCCTTTTTGGGGGATAAGGAAAGTCGTGTGATGTTTACACCAGATTTTTTTCTTTCAGTTTTACCTTGTAACGTGACCCACCGGTGGGCACAGATAATGCTATTATTAATATATTTTTGTACTCGCCCGTCCCAATTTTTTTTTGTTGTCGTCATATTTGGAACACATACCCTAATTTGAAGCCGTCCCAGCGTACAAACTATAGAAAAAAGGACCCGTCTCATACGTGTTAAAAGGAGACAGGACCCAAACGGGAACACAATATGGGAAATTTTGGAGGCTTGCAACAAGAGCATATAACTGTCTCTCCGCACTCAGACAATAGTGCGCTGTGATTGGTTGAAACTCCAACGGAGGGGCGTGTCTGTTTTATCTTAAATTTAATGCTGGCAGTACACTCTCGCCGAGGCAAGGCGAGGGCAGCCGAGCGTGAGAGTGAACTTGTGCACCTCGTCTACGCTCGGCTAGGCAAGGCTAGGCTCGGCTAGGCGAGTCTCGGGTAAGTCTCGCGGTCCCTCTCCTAGGGTGGTCTCGATGCCGAGCGCCTCAGCGATAGAGTACTTCTAGCATGATGGTGTTCCATAATTTGGCCCTAACTTTCCACCAATCACAGGGCTCCATACAAGCGAGGTTAATGCTCGAAGCATTTTCTACCACCAAACCCTCCAACCACCTTAAGGAAATGTGTGCTTTCCGTTTTAATGATGGTTTATGTAACGAGCCTCCGTTGGTTTATTTCCGTTAGATCGGAAATATGTACTATGGGGTCCCCAAAATGGCAGATCTCCATTAGAAACTATAGTAAGTTTGACTTTAAATTGCCATTTACAAGATGGTCGCCGCATGACATGATTTGATCCACACATTCCATACTTTTTGTTCAGTACTATGGCTCAGTATTCAATAAAAAGGTATTTTGTACAGAGATTGTGGGTGAGAGAGAAGTAAGACTAGACCATTTCTTAACAGCGGATCACATGTGCAGAGGGTATCACAAGAGTGAGAAGTATGTACAGTGTTGCCAAGAGTCCAATGTGAGGAGCCGCAATGTTGCCGGATGCCCGTACTGAAACAAACGAAAGCGATAGAAATGACATTGGGCGGAATCAATGAAGAAAATTAGACAGTAGGATATTTATTTATTTTCAAGTGCATACTCAAGTACATAATTATCTACCTAATACCAGGCGGACGGTTGAACTTGCTTAATTTATTTCCTCTGTATAAAGATTAGCTCAGTGGTTAAGCACTCAGTTGCCATGCGGAAGGTCCCTGGTTCGAACCCCCGCGCCGACAAAAAATGTATTCAAAATTTGGTTACAGTTGTTTGTAAGGGATGCCTTCCGGTGCGCTCGTGTTGACCCACCACCTAAATGGGAAGTATTGGGTCACTTCTCGCCCATCAGAGGGGAGGCATACTACGGGATGGGCAGGCTCCTTTTTTGATGACTACAAAATAAAAAAGCCTGTGAAACAATCATCTTAAAAAAATTAAAAAAAGTTATCATTGTTGTGTAAATAAAAAGTACACTTACGAAACTTAAGGTAGGTACTACTGGGTGCTATTTCTTATTCCATATGTAAGGTAAAGCAGGGTGAAAAACACGCTTCTACCTACATGCGTCCTACATACATATAGATCACATAGGACCATTTCTTTTTCTACATAAGTAAGGTAAAGCAGGGTAAAAGCCAGCGTCGATGGCATGTTGAATACACCGGTTCCCTTCAGAACACCGAAGTTAAGCGACATCCAGCGAGGTTAAGACTTGGATGGGTGACCATTCAAATTCTAATTCTCGTGACGCTGGCTTTTCCCGGCCCCACTCAGGCTGGGTGAGGTCAATGTGAGTAGCAGGTTTGTGAGTTTCCTGCGAATGGAGGGTAAAACCCCCGTCGTGATATGACCATGGCAGTTGAAAGCGACGTTAAACCCCACTTTAAAAAAAAAGCAGGGTAAAACGTTCACTTACGAAATGACGCCTCCTTGGACCGAAAAACTTTCTCCTCCACCACCGTAGACTCTTTAGTCCCCACCCACAGCACGGGGAGAAGGGGGTACAATAGTACTTAGTACATACCTTCAACTATCCATACCAACTTTATTTCATGCGTAAGGTAAAGCAGGGTAAAAAGTGCACTTACGAAACTTAAGGTAGGTACTACTAAGTGTTACTTCTTATTCCATATGTAAGGTAAATTAGGGTGAAAAATACGCTTTTACTATACTACCTACATATTATTAATTTATTATTATTATAGTAAGCTTTATTAGGTAGAACAAAAATATATACAGTGAAATTATAAAGAAAAAACAAAAAGATTGAGCAAAGATACAAGAACAAAAAAAAGGGGATGAAGTTAATGTCCTACCTAAAGGGCGGGGTTATTGCCTGTGGCAATCTCTTCCACCCAACCCTTACATAGATCACATAAACATACATAGATCACATAGATCACATAGTTCCATTTCTTTTTCTACATAAGTAAGGTAAAGCAGGGTAAAACGTTCACTTACGAAACTTAAGGTAGGTACCTACTACTGGGTGTTATTTCTTATTCCATATGTAAGGTAAAGCAGGGTGAAAAACACGCTTCTACTACATTACCTACATGTCCTACATACATAGATCACATAGGCCCATTTCTTTTTCTACATAAGTAAGGTAAAGCAGGGTAAAAAGTGCACTTTCGAAACTTAAGGTAGGTACCTACTACCTACTGGGTGTTATTTTTTATTCCATATGTAAGGTAAAGCAGGGTAAAACGTGCACTTACGAAACTTAAGATAGGCACTACTGGGTGTTATTTCTTATTCCATATGTAAGGTAAAGCAGGGTGAAAAGTACACTTACAAAACTTAAGGTAGGTACTACGGGGTGTTATTTCTTATTCCATATGTAAGGTAAAGCAGGGTGAGAAACACGCTTCTACTATACTACCTACCTGTCCTACATACATAGATCACATAGGCCCATTTCTTTTTCTACATAAGTAAGGTAAAGCAGGGTAAAAAGTTCACTTACGAAAACACACCTCCATGGACCGAAACACCTTCTCCTCCACCACCGTAGACTCTTTAGTCCCCACCCACAGCACGTGGGGGAGAAGGGGGTACAATAGTACTTAGTACATACCTTCAACTATCCATACCAACTTTTTTTCATATGTAAGGTAAAGCAGGGTGAAAAGTGCACTTACGAAAGTTAAGGTAGGTACTACTGGGTGTTATTTCTTATTCCATATGTAAGGTAAAGCAGGGTGAAAAGTACACTTACGAAACTTAAGGTAGGTACTACTGGGTGTTATTTCTTATTCCATATGTAAGGTAAAGCAGGGTGAAAAGTACACTTACGAAACTTAAGGTAGGTACTACTGGGTGTTATTTTTTATTCCATATGTAAGGTAAAGCAGGGTGAAAAACACGCTTCCACTACATTACCTACATGTCCTTCCTACATACATAGATCACATAGGCCCATTTCTTTTTCTACATAATTAAGGTAAAGCAGGGTAAAACGTTCACTTACGAAACTTAAGGTAGGTACGACTGGGTGTTATTTATTATTCCATATGTAAGGTAAAACAGGGTAAAACGTTCACTTACGAAACTTAAGGTAGGTACGACTGGGTGTTATTTATTATTCCATATGTAAGGTAAAGCAGGGTAAAACGTGCACTTACGAAACGACGCCTCCTTGGACCGAAACACTTTCTCCTCGACCACCGTAGACTCTTTAGTCCCCACCCACAGCACGGGGAGAAGGGGGTACAATAGTACTTAGTACATACCTTCAACTATCCATACCAACTTTTTTACATGCGTAAGGTAAAGCAGGATGAAAAGTGCACTTACGAAACCTAAGGTAGGTACGACTGGGTGTTATTTCTTATTCCATATGTTGTAAGGTAAAGCAGGGTGAAAATTACGCTTCTACTATACTACCTACATGTCTTTCCTACATACATAGATCACATAGGCCCATTTCTTTTTCTACATAAGTAAGGTAGAGCAGGGTAAAAAGTGCCTTTCGAAAGTTAAGGTAGCTACTACTGGGTGTTATTTCTTATTCCATATGTAAGGTAAAATAGGGTAAAAAGTACAATTACGAAACTTAAGGTAGGTACTACTGGGTGTTATTTTTTATTCCATATACAAAGATAAAGCAGGGTGAAAAAACACGCTTCTACTATACTACCTACATGTCCTATACATACATAGATCACATAGGCCCATTTCTTTTTCTGCATAAGTAAGGTAAAGCAGGGTAAAACGTTCACTTAAGAAACTTGAGGTATTTACTACTGGGTGTTATTTCTTATTCCATATGTAAGGTAAAGCAGGGTGAAAAATACGCTTCTACTATACAACCTACATGTTCTACATATTATTATTATTATTATTATATTAAGTTTATTAGGTAGAACAAAAATATATACAGTGAAATTATAAAGAAAAAACAAAAAGATTGAGCAAAGATTCAAGAACAAAAAAAAAAGGGAATGAAGTTAATGTCCTACCTAAAGAGCGGGGTTATTGCCTGTGGCAATCTCTTCCACCCAACCCTTACATAGATCACATAAACATACAAAGATCACATAGGCCCATTTCTATTTCTACATATGTAAGGTAAAGCAGGGTAAAACGTTCACTTACGAAACTTAAGGTAGGTACTACTGGGTGTTATTTCTTATTCCATATGTAAGGTAAAGCAGGGTGAAAAACACGTTTCTACTACATTACCTACATGTCCAACATACATAGATTACGCAGGCCCATTTCTTTTTCTACATAATTAAGGTAAAGCAGGGTAAAAAGTACACTTTCGAAACTTAAGGTAGGTACTACCTACTGGGTGTTATTTCTTATTCCATAAGTAAGGTAAAGCAGGGTAAAACGTGCACTTACGAAACGACGCCTCCTTGGACCGAAACACCTTTTCCTCGACCACCGTAGACTCTTTAGTCCCCACCCACAGCACGGGAGAGAAGGAGGCCTCACACCTCACTTTCATCTCCCGGTTCTGGAACAGATCGTCCGCTATGTAGGTGTGGAGGCTGGAGAGAGACTGGATAGCGCCATGGGGGTGTACCAGGGGAGGGTAGTCGAACACCTTGTGCTCGGGGACCTGGGGGAGGTGGAATGGAGGCGAGTTTTTTTTTACGGTACCAGTACACCTGATTTAGTTAATCATTATTAAATTCTTGCCTTGTTAAAATAAATAAAAAAAAAAAATAATAATAAAAAAACATATATAAATTATTTATTGACAGGACATAATTATGTACAAACAAATAATGACGACCTCAGTAGCTTGATCGATAAGGCGGCAGACTTGTAACCTGGAGGTCGGTCGGTGGTTCAAGTCCCGGTTTCAGCAAAGATTTAGTCAAGCAAGTTTGAGTAGATGTGACATCGCGAAAGTGATCAACACATGTATGATAAATTCTTTATTAACAGGACATATTATTTACAAACAAATAATGATGAAAATTAAAATACAAAATTGACAAGAATTATAAACAAGAAAAAGAAAAACAACATTGATAAAATATTTTATCTATATCAACATAGTAGACATATATAAAATATACACAGATGTCCTAACTGAAGGGCGGGGTTGTTTATTGCCTATGGCAATCTCTTCCACTCAATTGTGACCACATCATAATAAAACTCGAAGGGTTAGGTGGTAGAAAATCCTTTGAGAATTAAACTTGCTTGGTGTTTACCTTCCATTAAAGAGTGATATTGTTATTATTGTTGTACTATAAAATTTTAATAGAACACCTAAAATATTAATATCAATCTAATTACAAAATGTGAAATTTTTCAAGTTGAAAGAAATCACCTCGTCCCTTGCCGGATCGAGCTACCTAAGATCGATACAAAGAAAATCATATATATCCTACCCAGTAAAGTTTACACAATACTTCCTAAAATTGACACTCAACACTGAACCCCTTTGGGTGGAAGAGATTGCCACAGGAAATAACCCCGCCCTTTAGTTAGGACATTAGTATAATTTTCTTCTTTATTTATTTTTCAAACTATTTTATCATTTATTAATTTTATACTGTAAATATTGTACATTACTTTGTCGTCCTAATAAAGATTTATTCAACAATAACAACCCCAGGTTACAAGCTCGTTCCTTCAACGTTGGGCCCGTTAAAGTCGGTCTCAAAATAGATATTTAAATTGATAGAAAGAAAATGCTCCCGTTGCAGTTAAGAAGGCCATAATCTCCGCCACGTGCAGTTATTTAAGTTCCTTCCTGCAGCTTTTCATTACAAAGGCTTCAATAAAATCCATTTATCAAAGAGTCAGTACAAGAAATCAGAACCTACCTACCTCCTCTTCAAAGAAGAAATAAATTTCTTGACGTTTCGAAACTAAATTTTAAAATATAAATTTTCAGAAATAAAACATGGCGGCATCTAAAGTTAAAATAACTAAATTTTAAAATATAAATTTTCTAAAATAAAACATGGCGGCATCTGAAATAAAAATATTTCCACTTTATTATTTCTCAATTTCATGATTTTCATGTTCCCAATCAACTCTTTCGTCCTTTCTGCCGACTGTAAAAAAGGACCAAACGATTTCTTCGACGTCTTTGACAGAAACTTGAGCAAGTTTTCTTCTTCAAAGGAAAAGAAAACTTCATCTTTTTTAACTTTCCGAGAAGAAAATTATTTAATTCAATAAAACATGGAAAAAATATACAGAAAACAATTTTCCTTCGATTCCAAGCAGACGTGGAAAATATATATCTGTGTAGAGTAGTTGTACACGCTAGTTAAACTGAGAGACCAACTAATTCATCACACAATACTTTCTTGGAAAAATTAGAAAGTCGTTTTTCTTATAATAATAGGTGAAACCTACTCATCAATAATATGTTAAGTGCCAAAAAGTTCATTTTGAGATAGTATGTTTTTTATGTCTGGTCATTCCACTGACCCTAACCACAAACGCCATCTGTTCGATTTTTTCTTTTCTGGAAAGTCACTTTTTTGTCTAATCTAACTAAAAAAATGGCCCTCAGCACATTGCGGAGTATTCAGGTATAATAGGTATTGCACATAATAATTATATGTATATTATGTA
This sequence comes from Bactericera cockerelli, assembly GCA_024516035.1. Lineage (NCBI taxonomy): Eukaryota > Metazoa > Arthropoda > Insecta > Hemiptera > Triozidae > Bactericera > Bactericera cockerelli. The sequence continues at coordinate 13,438,851 of CM044963.1, read as the reverse complement.
CATTTTATTTTACCTGACAGCTAGGCTATTGCGACCACAACAAATTTTCTCTTCATCCATTTTTTCGTTACTCGTCAGCACAATCGCACATATAGTAATAAAAATAATAATATCATCACCTTATTTATACTTCCCGCATAGGACTATGAGGCCCCATTATTCCAGCAGTAAGCTCAAGTCTTTATTATGTGGTAAAATCGCAAATGGGAGGATGACTTGTCATGTCCCGGCTGGGTTTCGAACCCACGACCTCTGGAATCTCTGGGTTCTAAGAGTGCCGCCTTTACTACTAAGCTAGCGGGACAGACACATACTGGCAACCATCGCTCATTTTCCATATAGGTATAACTTCGAAGAAACACCATTGGAGAAATTTGACTTCTTTTCGAAGGAAATCTGTGTGATGTTCATACCGGCAACACCTGAGTTACGGCCCAAGGCATGGCCCTATATTTATTTTTCCTAATCTTACTCTACACAATGAGGCATTGCCGTACATCGTTTCGGGTCGGAACTCAGCTCCTCGGGTTCACACCAGTTAATTTTCTTAGTTGTACAAGACCAGTCAAGACCTTCGCAAAGCTTCCTGGAATTTTTTAACCTTGTGGGGAAGCACATCAGACGACAAGTACTAGTAAGAAAGAGGAGGAGAGAGAACCGATGAAATAAGTAGGAGGAGAAAAGGCAGCATAGAGTATAATTTTGTTTAATAGTTATCATGGACAGGGGAGAGGTGGGTAGTTGAGAAGAGGAGGGAAGATAATGAAGTAGGAGATGGAAAATAGATAGAAAAAGAAGAGAAGATGTGGAATAATAATAATAAAATCGCCTTTGTAGAACATTCACCTGAATGTTTATGCACAATTGAACATGCACATACAAATAAAACAATAAATTAAATTAAATAAGTGGGTTGAGTTAATTCAAAGAGGACCTAGGTGACATAAATGAACTACATTTCGAGAAATATGCATAGTTTTGAAAAAAAAATGTCACCTGAGACCTTTTTTAACCAACCCCACGAAAATACTGCCCAATTAAGTGTACCTAATTATGCCCCAAATTATTCCAGCAGTAAACACAAGTTGTATAATTATGTGGTCAAAATACTAATAAATAGGATAACGTGTCATGTCCTGGCTGTGTTTTGAATCCACTACCTCTGAATTACTAGACCGAGATGTGCGAAAGAGGAAGAGAAAATAAGAACAGGTAAGAAGGTAGAGGTAGGTAATAAGAAGAAGAGAGAGTAAAGGAAAGTTAGAGAGAAGAAGAGATAAATGAAAATTGTCGACTCAGAGAGAGCAGCCTGTGAATACTAAATAGCTGCAGAAGCCTCGAGGAAGAAAGAGAAGGATTGGGACAGTGGAGGAAGGGATAAGTAATGAGAAGTAGAGGAGGAGATATAAGTAGGAGGAGGAGAAGGAGGAGAAGGAAGAGTAGGAGGAAGAGGAGGAGAAAGAGAAGAAGAAAGAGAAAGAATAAGATAACAAGGTGAAGATTGGGGCGATGTTGGAGGTGAAGATAAATGAAAAGAAGTAGGGAAAGTGAGAAGTAGGATGAAAAGGAGCAAGGAGGAGAGGAAGTGAAAGAAGAAAAGGATGGAGAAGGATAAGAAGAAAAAGGTAGAAAGAGATGACAAGGTGAAGATTGAGAATGACTGGGACTATGGTGGAGAAGTTGAATTAGAAGGAGAAGGGAAAGTGAGAAGCTGAAGAGGGAAGGAGAAGTAGAACTAGGAGGAGAAATAGGTGGAGAAGGATAAGAAGAATAAGGTAGAAGGAGATGACAAGGTGAAGATTGAGAATGATTGGGATGATGGTGGAGAAGTTGAATTAGAAGAAGAAGGGAAAGTGAGAAGCTGAAGAGGGAAGGAGAAGTAGAACTAGGAGGAGAAGTAGGTGGAGAAGGATAAGAAGAAAAAGATGGAAAGAGATGACAAAGTGAAGATTGAGAATGATTGGGATGATGGTGGAGAAGTTGAATTAGAAGAAGAAGGGAAAGTGAGAAGCTGAAGAGGGAAGGAGAAGTAGAACTAGGAGGAGAAGTAGGTGGAGAAGGATAAGAAGAAAAAGATGGAAAGAGATGACAAAGTGAAGATTGAGAATGATTGGGATGATGGTGGAGAAGTTGAATTAGAAGAAGAAGGGAAAGTGAGAAGCTGAAGAGGGAAGGAGAAGTAGAACTAGGAGGAGAAGTAGGTGGAGAAGGATAAGAAGAAAAAGATGGAAAGAGATGACAAAGTGAAGATTGAGAATGATTGGGACGATGGTGGAGAAGTTGAATTAGAAGGAGAAGGGAAAGTGAGAAGCTGAAGAGGGAAGGAGAAGTAGAACTAGGAGGAGAAGTAGGTGGAGAAGGATAAGAAGAAAAAGATGGAAAGAGATGACAAAGTGAAGATTGAGAATGATTGGGATGATGGTGGAGAAGTTGAATTAGAAGAAGAAGGGAAAGTGAGAAGCTGAAGAGGGAAGGAGAAGTAGAACTAGGAGGAGAAATAGGTGGAGAAGGATAAGAAGAATAAGGTAGAAAGAGATGACAAGGTGGAGATTGGTACGATAAAGGAGAAAGTAAATAGATTTGTCTTCTCTGCCATTAAACATAGTTTTGATGGCAGAGATTGCCTCAGGCAATAATCACGCCCTTCGTCAATAAAGAGTTATTATTATGGTAGTCACCGTGGTCGAGTGAGTTAACGCGCTAGGCATTGCACGCATGGTGACATGGGTTCGATCCCCAGCGGAGCAGGAATTTTCTGCACCGCAGGACCAGTGGCGGAATCATATGCAAATTCTCTTGATTATGAATTAATTAATGAAAGTAAATGGACATATTAAGATTATGATCTAGAAGAGATTAGTTCACGATAAAATAATAATAATACTAATAGTATCGCCCTATTTATACTGCCCGCTTAGGACTATTAAAGTCCTATTTTTCTAGCTGTAAGCCATAATTATTACATAATATGTGGTAAAAATTCCTAATGGGAGGATAACTTGTCATGTCCCGGCTGAGTTTCGAACCCACGACCTCTGGAATCTCTGTGTTCACAGAGGCCCGCGTTTAGCACTGAGGTACCAGGAGAGATAAATTTTTTGCACAATAATATTATTCTGTCTCATCTAGTCTCTGAAGAAATTGATAAGTCAAGTAGTGCTTGCAGATGACCTTTGGGACGTACATAGCTCTGCTGGGCTGACATCAGACATAGAAAGCTAGGAAGCTTTCTAAAAAAATTAATATTAACTGTTAGGTGAGTTAGTTATGAATACTAATTTATAAATGAGGAAGAAGAAAAACGAAAGAAAAAAAGAGAAGAGAAAAAGAATACAAAACATTAAGACTGATATATAGAGAGAGAGAGAGAGAGAAAGAGAGAGAGAGGAGAGAGAGAGAGAGGGGGGAGAGAGAGAGTAGGTAGAGAGAAGAGGGAGAGAGAGAGAGAGAGAGAGAGAGAGAGAGAGAGGAAGAGAGAAGAGGGAGAGAGAAGAGGGAGAGAGAGGAGGGAGAGAGAAAAGAGAGAGAGAAGAGATAGATGGATATTAGGACTCTAGTAGCCGGGTGAGATGGGTCTGCCAGGTCACACTGTCACAGCTCATGTGGATATAAGGTCACGTGATCACTTTGGAGTTCTGTTATTGGTGGAAATTGATCACGTGACCTTACATAAGGAAAGGTCCCGGCCATAAGGAAAGAATAAGATATACTAAATCAAAGAAGAGAGCCCAAAGAAAGAGAAATATTTTATTGAGATAAAGAGGAGGTAAAGAAGAGGTAGAGAGATAAAAAGAAGAAGAAGAAGGAATAAGATTAGGGAGGAACACGAGTTTAGAAAAGTTGCACTTTTAAATTAAAATAAAATAATATAATATGTAACTTTGATGGAACGGTAAAGTTGGCAAGTTTAATTTTGAAGTTAGCGCCCTACGACAGGGGGGGGGGGGGGGGGGGTTATGTGATATTTTCTTTCCATCTTAGCAAGTGTTGTGATTAAGGTAATCCTTCAAAGTTTGGGCCCAACTTTCAAAATTCGCTTTCATCGCGGATTTTCGCCTCTCTCTCTCTCTCTCCCTTACTCTCTCTCTCTCTCTCTCCCTTACTCTCTCTCTCTCTCCCTTCCTTTCTCTCTCTCCCTACCTCTCTCTCTCTCTCTTCCTTTCCCTCTCTCTCTCTCCTTTCCTTCCTCTCTCTCTCTTTCTCCCTCCCTCCCTTCCTTCCTTCCTTCCTCTCTCTTTCTCTCTCTCTCTCTCCCTCCCTCTCGCTTTCCTCTTCCCTCTCTCTACCTCTCTCTATTTCTCTCTATCTCTATCTCTCTCTTTTTTTCCTATTCCCTGTCTTTTCTTCTTTCCCTCTTTTCCTGTTACCAAAAAGAAAGTTATATTTTTCACTCATAAATATAAAAAAAAAAACTATTGAGAGTAACACACGCCGCTCCGCTAGAGCAACTTAAATTGCTCCATGTTACACTAGACCCAAGAAATGATGACAAATAGGACAAGGGTAGGCGGAAAGCGGAAAAGTCGTCTGTTCATGAAGACACCGTTATGATAGTCGAAGAAAGCCACCAGCATTTGCCTGCCTACAAGCGTCATAACACAAAGTGACATTTATCTTGCCCATTAGAACGGGTGGGGGAGCCTTTGTTTACGTCACGCACAACTGCTGTGGGAGGCGACCGATTAGTGTGCTTTGATTGTCAAAAGAGCGATACTTGAACCAGTTTTACTAAAATATTGTACATGCTTGGAAAAACTCAAACCTCAAGGTAATATAATAATAATATACAGGGTGTCCCACCAAACTTGGACACCTCAAATTACTCGGCCCCTGAAAGAGTTTTTGAAAAATAAAAAATCCTAGGGTACATGTCCTAATTATGCGGTTTCAGCCATGAAATTTTTTTTTTATACAGGGTGGTTCAAAAGTCAGAAATTGAGGTGTCAACTTTCGATTTTTAAAAAGATCGACCTGAATTTTATTTGATAATTTTACATCTGAATGGTTTTTGAGTACTTTTTTAAACAAAAATTTTACATACAGGGTGTTTTTTTTTCGACCAATTTTTTTTCTAAATCTCGAATAACTCAAGTTCGTTTAATTTTTTCGATAACAAGAATAGAAAGTGTTTGTGTAATGAAAACACGCACTTTCCATTGGCATCAAAAAATTTTATACAGGGTGGTTCACAAGTGAAATAATTACTTGATTTTTTTTAAAACCGAGTTTTTTTAATTTTTTATTTGGGATTAATAATTCTCGCCTAATTTTACACATTTTTTGTTAATCATATCGAAAAACGAAACTAAAGTGTTGTACAGGGTGAGACATAATTTATTTGTAACACCCTGTATATTGGCAGTCAAAAAGACGTAAAATTAAATATTAAAACTATATGTGCAAAAAAAAATTCGATTTTTAATTAAATAAAAAAGTTGGAGGGAACGGAATTTTCTTCGAAAAGTCTACTCCAACCGGGGATTGAACTCGGGATCTCTGGACTACGGGCAGTAGTCACAACCATTATGCCACGAATTCTTTTTATTGAAACTTTAACTATAAAACAAACACTTCATTCAGCGAATTTGTGAAAGGGAATGAATGGCCAGGCTCAAACTTTGGATGAGGTATAACAACATCAAGGTTGTCCAGTGCCTTAAAGATCAAACTACACGAGACGGTTATTATTTCTATTTAACTATTTGACCGACCTCAGTAGCTTGATCGATAAAACAGCGGACTTGTAACCTGGAGGTCGGTGGTTCAAGTCCCGGTTTCAGCGTAGATTTAGTAAAGCGAGTTTGAGTAGTTCTGATATCTTGAAAGTGATTAACACAAAAATCATAACTTAACTATTTAACTATTAGATAGTTAAATACAAATATTTTAATATCTATGGTAGGTACAAGCCATGTCAGGTCAAAAGACAATAACGCAAATCATGTTGGCACCCTTAAAAAGGTTGGTGGAAGGACATCTAGTCTAAAAATGTGGAAGCAGTAGTCTCAGAACCAACCAACCTCAACCATGAGGAAGAGGTTAACCAATGTCTAAGGGTTGGGTGGAAGAGATTGCCATAGGCAATAATCCCGCCCTTTAGTTAGGACATATGTATATATTTTGTTTATTTAGTTCCTGTTTATATTATTTTTGTCAATTTTGTATTTTAAATTTTACCATTATTTGTTTGTATACAGGGTGAGCATAAAGTCTCACCCCACCCCCCGTATCTCGAGAATGGCTGAAAATACAAGAAAACGCAAAAACCCGTATTTAAAATCTTAAATAGAATGGTATGTCTTGTGGCATATTGTTTTAAAGGTCTCATAGAGAGAAGTTCATTACAACAAATTTCAGTGAGCTACAACTTACCGTTCTCGAGATACAGGGTCGGACGTCCTGCGTAATATCCATATATTTTGACCTGTAACTCGTTAACCGTAAATTATAGAAAAATGAAATTTGTTGATAATAACTCCTTATGACAAGCCCTGTCGAAAAAATTATAACTCGACATACTCTGTTGATATTAGTTTCTGGTCGGTTTCGTCAGCCAGCCGGACGAAAAGTCCGAAAAAATTTAACGAAAAAACAAATCCAGTTTTAACTTGTTCGAAATTTCTTGCCATAAGGAGTTATTATCAACAAATTTCATTTTTCTGGAATTCACGGTCAACGAGTTATAGGTCAAAATATATGGATATTACGCAGGACGTCCGACCCTGTATCTCAAGAACGGTAAGTTGTAGCTCACTGAAATTTGTTGTAATGAACTTCTCTTTCTGAGACCTTTAAAAAAATATGCAACAAGACATACCATTCTATTTAAGATTTTAAAGTTGGTCCATGCCCAGCCTGACTGGGGCCGTGTAGGCAATTTTTTTTGGCTGAAAATTAATCCTCCTAAAAATTAAGGAATACGGGTTTTTGCGTTTTCTTGTATTTTCAGCCATTCTCGAGATACGGGGGGTGGGGTGAGACTTTATGCTCACCCTGTATAATGTTCTTCTAATAAAGAGTTTCATAATAATAATAATAATAATAATGCCGACCTCAAGTAGGTTTGGGAAAAGTCAAAGTGAAATAGGAAGAAAAATTTAATGTTCATTTCACACCTTACGTCCAATGACCACCACTCTTCTAGCGCCTTTTTTGTGTCGTTGTTGTAAATACCGTTTTGTCTTCATACTTCATAACTTTTTGTGTTCCGCTCATTTGTTAGGGCTCCTATTTCACATTTAGCACTGTCTCTATTCTCCCATAGTTTGTCCTCTTTTTTTCTTCATTTTCTTCTCTTTTTTCCTATACCTCTACTAGAAGTCTTTCTTTCATGGTCATTCTTTTGTCTCTATTTTCTCTTTCTACCCATAGTTTGTCCTCTTTCTTCTTTATATTATTTTTTTTCTAAAACTCTAGTCCTTCTTCCTTGGTCATTCTTTTGCCTTTATTTTCTCCTTATACCCATAGTTTCTCCTCTTTCTTCTTCTTTGTTTTTTTTTTCTTCCTATAACTCTTCTTATAGTCCTTTTTCTTTGGTCATTCGTTTGCCTCTGTTTTCTCTAGAAGTTTCTCTATTTTCTACTTCTACTCATAGTTTTTCCTCTCTTTCCTTTTTATTTGTATCATTTTTTCACTAGCCCTGCTCTCCTTTCATGTTCTTCATTTCTTATTTCTCTAGTACTGAATCTATTATAGTTTTCTATTACATCACATGTCTCATCTCTCATTATGTTTCCTCCTTTTTTTCTCATTTTCTCTTGATCTACCATTATATTGAAATAGAGAGAGAGTGAGAGAGAGAAAGAAAGAGAGAGAGAGAGAGAGAGAGAGAGGGAGAGAGAGCAAACAGACGCAGAAAAAGATGAGATAGCAGAAGGAAGGTTTAAAGGAATACGAGAGAAAATAGCAAAAAACCCTTTGAAAAAGGAAATTATAAAGAGTGCGAAAGGGCAATTTTTAATGTCACTCTGTGCGGTGCTGAGGAGTTGTAAGCTGCGGACCGGGGGTTCGGGAGGGTTGCGGTCATATTTATTACGTCTATTAAAAGTCCCAGGTTCCTAATTTGTCCAACACCACCGCCTCCTTACACTTGGTCATATGTTTTCTTTATCCATCCTTTTATGCTTTTTTTTTCAAAGGACAGACTTTTTCCTCTGGTGCTTTGAAGTTTATCTCAAGTGGTGGCTCTTTGTGCTGTAGGTATCTACTGTTTTTTTTAATGAAGTAGTTACGATTTAAGCATTTAAGACTATACTTTTTCCCGGTAGCTTAGTGCTCAATGCGTCAGCCACTGGTAATCCAGAGGTCGCGGGTTTGAAATTTAGCATTTACATAACAAATGTATACTCCCATTTGGTATTTTGAGCACATTTGGCTTTAAGTGTAGAGATTTAATATTTCTAAGACCTATAGATAATAGTACCCAATTTCTAATTTTCGAGCAGATAATTTTTTATGTGGTTTATCTGCTCAGTATGGTTCACTCATGTTAAGTAACGTGGAAAATGGATATGATACCGCAAGGTGTCTGCCGAGCCAGCAATTGTTGTTAGAGATGTTTCAGACTGGACTAGGTTTATGTGAGTTGATAGAACTTTACTCGAAAAATGAGAAAATTTGTTAAAAAAAAAAAAAAAAACTTTCATAGCATCAATCCTCATCGACCTCACTCAGGCTGGGTTGGACCGAGAATACCAGGAATACCTATAGCAACCCAAAGAATTGAATTTGAATGGACAGATGGATACCTAATACCAAGGTGTATTTTATTTATTTTACTTTTATCAACACCCTAAAGATAAATTTTAAAGTCTTTATGGTGCAACCAGACATACAGCCGCCAAAGTTAAACTTCTAATCCTTTAGCAAATAAAAATGGTGGAGTGTGTGAAATGTCTTTTTATTTTTTTCCTCATCTTCTCACTTTTCGTTAAAGTTTACTCTAAATTATTAAGCGGGGGATATTTGTTCCACTTTCTCTCGTTCTAAGTGTCAGTCTTTACCTTTTTCTCTTTAGTCCATTTGTGACAAGACCAAGCTTACCGAGAAGAGAACTTCCACGTACATACTTAGATCTAGCAATGACCAAATTCCTATGATTGTAATTGTATACATATATTTAACGTATGTATTACATGACAAATGAAATAAAGTACAAAACAATAAAAAACCAACAATGGATGAAAAATATAATTAAGTGTTTCAATTATTTGCTGTTCGTAACATGCGGTTCAATGCCGCAAAGTGCAAGTAATTTGTATCAAATACACAAACAAATAATTGCAGGGAAATTCTGGATATTATGTAGTTCAAAAACCTATCGACAGAGTTTTCTTATGGACTAACCTGCCTATGTAATTGCAATGCTCAATATTGTGTCCAGGCAGTGTATAAAAATATAATACTTTCCTTATTATAGGACAACGAAAGTAAAGAAGCTTTTTTTTCCACTTTCTCAGGTTATGCAAGTCTTGGAGTTTAACGTCCTTTCCAACTGCTGAGGGTATGCCGAGTCGCTGGAAACTTATCCAGCCTAGATTGGGTCAAGAATAGCCAGCGTTACAAGACCTTGTAATGTCAAGATCATTTTGTCAACAAAAAAACAATGTTTGAATTTGAAGGGACAACCATACAAGTAGTAACCTTACTGCAAGTAGCTCAAATTCAGTGAGTTTATATGGGTAGCTCGTTGGTAAGTTTTCATCGTAAACTTCTCAAATTATATATAAAATATGACAACTTCAGTACATTATTATAAATCAAAGACCCCACCGAGGAAACTAGATGGAGGAAAAGTTCCCTCAAGATTTGCACTGTTCCCTCTCTGGATTGCGAGGGACAGTCGCTGGTATAGGTATACATCTTGACCCTTTTATCTCCTGTAACATGTTGTAGCTTCCTTCCTAATTCTTCGATGAAATCTTTTGAATTTTTGCAAAAAGGGCCCAGTGTTTCAAAAGCGAATCCCTTGAAAATATAAACCTAAATATAAATTGAGGAACTGAAGAAGCCTCCAACGCTACGTGTAGATATCATTTATTGATGGTTCCTTTGAACGAGACGAATCGTCTTCTAGTAAAAGATCATTTCTCTCTCTAAGCTGTATTATCGCTTGTACTTAGTAAGTAATCTACTGGTTGCTTTCTAACGACCTACTAAGCTATTCATGAGACAATTACTTCTTTAACGGTTGGTTAAATTGAGAACTTAAGTGTTACTTGGGATGAAATTAACTGTTAATTCCTCGGACTTGTTTCTTTTTTACTTTCCTTATCCTAATATAATAAGGAAAGTATTGTATTTGTCGAAAATTTGACCTACCCCGTTTTTCACATTTCTGGACGACTCATAGCCTCAAGATATCAACAAAGTTGTTTTCAGCCATTGGTCCGTGCGTCTGTCTGTCTGTAAACAAGATATCTCGAGAACGGTATATAAGAGCTAGCGACTTGAAATTTGGGTTGTATAATTTATATACCTACATACCAAATTTCTTGAAAATAGATCTTATTTACCACACGAACCACGAATTTGGTTGAAATCGGCCCAACTCTGCGGCCGCAAGGCCGAAAAAAGGACCGTTCCTCTGGATTGGTTAAATATACAAAAATAATTAGAGAACAACATTTTTAGAGAACAAGAGAGCAAGACAGCAGGAATTTTTTCCTATTCTTCATGTATCCACAATTTAAATTCTGAACTCCCCTTTCTCAACAGAGTTTTTTTTTTAACTTTGAGAAAGGCTACCATTCAATCATTTTAAAATCTGTATCATATTATAATTGTAATAAATAAATGGAAGTTAAAAAAAAAATACAACTCACCAGTTGATCGTTAATGTACCAGCGCAGCACCTGAGCAGGGAATGACTTGGCGGAAGTGCAGTTCAGGTCAAGTTCCTGTCCAATGCTGTATTGGGAGTCTGTCCCTTGGATCTCAGGAGGCTTCATCGGACTGACTGTGGGCAAAAAATGGAACAAAAATAATTTTTCATTGAAAACCCCGCTAAAAAAGTAAACATGTTTTTGAATTTGATTATCTAACTTCACCAGATGTTGATGGACATCGCTCAAGACCCAGAATTTCAAGTCTCCAGCTTTTATTATTCTCGAGATATTGTGTTAACATACATACACTCACACACAAAGACAGACGGACGCACGAACCAATGGCCGAAAACAACTTTTTTGGTATCCTGATGCTATGATTCGTCCAGAAATGTAAAAAGCTGGGTTGGTAAAATTTTCGACGAATACAATACTTTCCTTATTATCATCATCATCAATTTCTAAAGGCAGAGCCTTGTCGTTGAAGCCATTCTTCCCTATCACTTGCCAGACTCTTCATTTCCGAGAAAGATAAACATTTCATGGACTTCTGAATATCTTGGAAGTACTGTTTTCTTGGTCTTCCTGTTTTCTTTGTTCCTGAAACTTTTCCTTCAATTATATTTGTAATAAAATCATTATGTCTGATGAGGTGACCAATCAATTTTAATTTTCTTCTGTCTATTGTTTCCATTAACTGTCTTCTTTCTTTCTCTTCTTCTAATACTTTCTCATTCGTCTTCTTCTCTACCCATCTTGTCTTTGTCATTCTGTCTTATTATAGGATGAGGAAAGTAAAAACATTTAGTTGGGGATGCTACAATTAAGATATTAAGGAACAGAAACAGGTAAAAGCCAAGCCACTTCGACGCCAAAGTCAATTCATAATTTCTCAAGCAACAATTTAATCATAACACATTAAAAAGTTTGAGGAAACAGCTTACAGTTTAAACACTTTGTAATAACTTCGAATTCTATTACACAAGAAAAGAGAAAGTGTTATCAGAGTAAGAAATTAACAGTGTGGGCGGGGAAAACAGGAAAGTGGGAGGAGTCTATTGTAGGTTGGGAGGAAAAAACTGGAAGGCCATATATTCGTGCATACGTAGTTGTTGATGAGAAAGACTGCATTAAGTATGATGGTGTGAAGGACTATGAAGTTATAAGCAATTATCATGAAAATTTGTTTTAATTTGCGTGTAAGTATAGGAATTGAGTCCGGTTGAGGAATCATATGCAGGTAAGCAGGAAGCAGGAAGTGTTCAAGAGTATTGGTTACTGACCCGGAGGTTGCGAGTTTGAATACCGGCCGGAGTGGAAAATTCTGACCGAGTTTTCCGTTTCCGGAATGGCATGGGTATTAAGGTAAAGTCATGATGTAATGCGAAAGCGATTCCGGGGCAAAACTATCTTGAATAAAAAGTGCGTACTGTAATAGATGAGAAGTGGGTCAAAAAGATGTCTTGAGGTGAAAATAAAGTTGTAACCATTACCTACACTCATAAATGAAATTGTAAACGTAAATTTAAGGGCGGAAAGAATAGACTTACCTCTGTAAACTTAAATCTAGACTTGTTTTATATGGCGAAAGTAATGTTTAAGTCTAAACTTGTGATATTAATTCTGTTTAACTATTTCGCTCTAAGTCTCTGGACCCACCATAAGTATACAAAAAAACCTATGGGTACACAGTATAATTTAATAAAGAAGCTTTCAAAAAAACTGACCAGAATCGGTAAATAAAAGGTAAAGAATAAAAGAGAAGTGCAAGGTCAATAAAATAGAAGAATAAAAGATTAGTTCAAGGAGTGAATGGGAGGGACAGCTTTTACAGAAAGGGATAGAATCGCATTTATGTTAGGCTAGACTCTAATTAGAGTAATTAGGAATATAAAGGCCACAGGATATGATAGGTAGGATAGAAATTTATATGAGACTGAAATACTAATCAGAAAGAGGTGAGGATAGTAAGGGGAACAGGATCAGTAATAGAAAAATAGAACAGGGTCTGTAGTAGAAAGAACAAGAATTCTATTGTACATGAGAGAAGGTGTATAATTGTTTTTATGGATGTATGCGATAAATAAATAGTTTATAATTGAGTGATAAACAATTGATTTTCCAATATCGTATTTATCCTTCAGATTTATCCGAAGTGGATCATTTATTTTTATTATTATTTTTTTATCTGTGTTCCAGCTATCCAAAATGGCCAATTTTATGAGACAGATTCATTACCTATGAGATTCCTGTTATGAATACGCCATTACATATTCCTCCATGTTCAGATTCATCTGACCTGTGTGAAGACAGCGAAGATAGAATGGTAAAACGGGACTTGAATGGATACACTACAATAGCTAGGCATTGAAAAAGAATAGGTGGGAAACCGGTAAAATGTTAGAAGTTTTTTTTTTTAATTTGGGTTTAACGTCGCTTTCAACTGCATGGTCATATCACGACGGGGGTGTTACCCTCAATTCGCAGGAAACTCCCAATCCTGCTACCTACATTAACCTCATCCAGCCTGGGTTGGGTCGGACTGCCAGCATCACGAAGTCTTCACCTACGAGAACCGTTGTATTCAGCGGCCATCGACGCTGGCGTGTTAGGGGGTTTGATCTCCAGGCTATCCAGTACCATGCGCCCTAAGCGTGGATAACACTGTAATGTATCTGACGGCGCAATTAGTAAAGTATATCTGAAGGGGCAACGTCTAACATATTTGAAGGGGCAAGGAACGTATCTGAAGGGGCAATTAGGCAATTACTGTCACGCTTCGGGCAGCCTTTGAGTTCTAAAGTTCGAGTTATATGACTCGAGGCTTTGAACACGACAGCTTGTTGTAGATAAACATCTGGGAACATGAGTGGGAGGTTGAGTGATGGGGGTGATCATAACTGATATACATACATATTATTATATGTATATCTAGTAACTAGTATAAGTATAGCTACAGCACCTGCACAGTGCACATAGTTTATCGATCTAACAGATTTTCATATCCATCCCGGTAGCTCAGTCTGTCCCGTTAGCTCAGTGGTAAAGGCGGCACTCTGTGAATCCATAGATTCCAGAGGTCGCGGGTTCGAAACCCAGCCAGGACATGACAAATTATCTTCCCATTTGGGATATTTACCACATAGTAATAAGTCTTGATCTTACTGCTGGAATGATAGGACTTAATAGTCCTAATCGGGCAGTAGCATATTGCCCCCTCTGCGAAAATAAATTATCCCTTTCATCGCCCCCTCCCCCTCCCCCCAAAATTTAATCGATTATTTCGTAAGGCAGGTTTGTCAGGCAATTATTAAGTAGTTTCGAAAAGTTGGAGGAAAAATATGCGAAAGGAATTTGCCTCAGTGTAAAGGTACCTGCGTAGTGAAAGGCCCTCACAGCGGTGGTATAATTATAGCCCCAACTTCATAACGAAATAATTATGGCTGAGGAAACTTTAATTTTTTCGAAGGCTCTGTAATACCTAACCCTTTACCCTATAAGCTATTCCTGCTGTTCTTATCAGTGGCGGATTAGGGGGGGATCCGTACACCACTGATAATTATTAAAGGGTGCCGTTTAGAATGGCACCTGTCCCGTTAGCCCAGTGGTCAAAGAGTGAGTCTTGTAATCCAGAGGTCGCGGACAGCGGAGTGAAAGATCATAATAATTCTGTTCAGTGGTGTGAAGAAAGAGTGGGAGGGAAGAGAGAGAGGGAGAGAGAGAGAGAGCGAGAGAGAGAGAGGGAGAGAGAGAGAGAGCGAGAGAGGAGAGAGGGAGAGAGAGAGAGACGAGAGAGCGAGAGAGGAGAGAGAGAGAGAGAGAAGAAAAAAAGGAGAGAGAGAAACACAAAAGAGAGAGAGAGAAAGAAAGAGAGAGAGAGAGAAAAAGAGAGAGAAAGAAAGAGAGAAAGAAAGAGAGAGAGAGAAAGAGAGAGAGAGAGAAGGAGGCAAAGAGAAAGAGAGGGAGAGATAAAAAACATGAAAAGCAGATATAGACAGTGAGAAAGATAGGATAGCGAAAGGGAAAGGGAGAAAATTCTGGAAGTAGAAGAGAGGGAGAGAAAAACCTGTAGAGATTGTAGGTTCGAAAACAGCCGGGACATGACAAGTACCTATTCCTCCCGTTTGGAATTTTGACCACATACTAATAATGTCTTGAGTTTACTGCTGAAATAATAGGACTCCATAGTCCTAATCGGGCAACATAAGAAAGGTAATATTGTATTATTATTATTATTGTTATTGTTGTAGCCAGCTTGGCTACAGCTGGAGGGGTGAGTGATGATCTCCAGCCAACTTTATTTCAAAGTTGGCTCGTCCTGAACCACATATTTCTATGTGCGATCAATCATCATGAAGACTTGGACTTTTCTTTCTAAGCCATTAAACCCTTAGGAAACTGCAAGCCAGCCTGGCTTGTAAGGTTGGCTAGTCTGTTCTCTGTTTATAGTTCTCTAGCGAGACATTATTACTATTCACATTGCATGCATTGGTGGTCTCGGGTTTAGATCATTGGTCTGGTAATAGAACCAGCGGGCAGCACCAGCGTAGGGAGTTCTGAGTTCGTATCTCACCCAAAGCATGGAATTTTCAATATTTTTTTTACATTCCTTGTCCTATAAATATACATTACTAAAACACTTAAATGACTCGCGGCTACCAGATTATATTTGTATCCTATTCAGAAGGTGTTTATTATGTATCCTATTCAGACAGTATTAGATCTAATTCCTAATTTATGAGTACCTATATGTTACACAGTTCATTTTGATATATTTCTTAGACTGAAAATTTTTCTGTACAATAAGACCTTTCTCTTTTTATTAACTACTTTCAGTATTTAAATACATTAGTAGTGTTATACCTACTTTCAGTATTTAATAAAAAAATAAAATACATGACTAGTGTTTTTGTCTTTTGGTCTGACAAACCTACTGATACAGTGCCTGTTTAACGACCCCCAGAAAGACGGTTATGTTAGATAATCAATTTTTCCTCTCAGAACTTGCCTTTTTTTACTCTTAGTCTCTTTCTCCTTGTTTTTCCTCATCATTAATTTTTTTTTTTTTTCTTCTTCTTTTTTTTTTCACCCTCACTAAGTATGAGTTAAGTATGAATTCTTTGTAAGAAGAGACCGTTCACAAGAATTGTTTCTTCTGGGGGGGAGCACATTATTTTTCTAAATGCTTTGCAATGTTTTCTTGAGACTCTAGTAATACCACCACCACTGGTCGTTCCTCATACAAGTAACCACTCGTTTTTCCTCACGAGGTATCAGAGAACCCGAAGATCCAAAGTACAAATTAGAAGAAAAAAATTACCGAGCCAGGATTTGAACCCAGGTCAATAAGTGCGTGAAAGCCTGGTGCGTTACTACACTCGCCATAACGACGCAACTACTAAACTGACTCACTAGTTCACCTGTTTTCACAATCTCAGTGTATCTTCCCCTTCCTTCACTCTTTATCTCCTCCTCAATGCTCCTAATTCTTCCATCTCCTCCTCCAGTAGAAATATGTCTGTCTGTGAATGTGAAACGTCTCGGAAGATTTTAATATATAATTCATTTAAAACTTCTTCGTGTGAATGTTTCGAAATAGGGAAGGTGCCCTAAAATATACAGCACATGTTTTGTCAATGGATTTACAATGAAAAATGTATAGATTTTAAAAACTCCAAAGTTTAAAATTTCATATAAATTATGCATACCTTTTATGATTTTTTTCCCCATGATAAAGCATAGATATACAAATACCTACCCAACCGCTTGAAAGATGCAAAGTTCTAATGAGAAGACGTGTACAAAGAACTATTGTTGTACTTAAGTTTTTTTTTTTTCAGTCTAAATGAAAAGTAACACTCGTATGATACAACTAGCGGGCTGTCGCCCGCTTTGCGGACCGAGGCATGGCCGTAAAGCAAAAAATCCTTTTTCGCCAATGGCAGGTGTTGTAGTGGGAATTTCGAAAAATCCCGTCTTATTGCACATCTAGACTATAAGACAAAGCTACCTACCAAATTTCAGCTTCCTAGGACTTACCAGTTCGGAGAAACAGTGATGAATCAGTCAGTCAGTCAGTGAAACTCTCTTTTATAAGTATAGATGGATAATTCTAACATGGGGTAATCAATTTCTATTTTTATAAAGTATTTTACTAATAACTGTGATATATTAGAAGATTTAATGGATATTACAAATTGGAAATTTATGTGGTTTAAAAGCTATCGAACAAAAAACTCGTTCAGATTTTTGACAATAGAATACTCTGTTCATCCTGCAATAAAAAAACCCCAAAGAGCCTCTTTACTATCAAAGTATAGACAAAGTTTTATTTATTGATGTATGTATGTCCTAATTGTCCTATTGTCCTATGTAAGATGAAGCAAGGATGTGTCCTATATGAGGTCTCCTTACCTCATCCCGCTGTTACACTTATAATTTTTAACCTTATTCCTTCATGCCAGGTAAGTATTCAGTAAGGTAGAAAAGAGAGGAGGAGGAAGGAGTAGAAGGGGGAGGAAAAGAGGAAGAATCTAAACACTAGAGACATCCCAAACAGGCGTGAAAGAGAGGGGGCGAGGAACTGAGAAAGAGAGTGTGGGTGAGAGAGGGAGAGATTTCTAGGAAACATTGACATGTAGAGAAGGAGAGAAAATGAGTGCGGTGTGGCCCCCTTAGCTTTCGTTATCACCATATTTTACGTCTGAACTCAAATAAAAAATTTCAACAACTCTACAAAAATTTAAAAGCCCTGCTTGTGTATATAAAAATAAAAATAGAAAAATCATTTTCAATAAAACGGCCCCTATTTGGCCCCAACGAACGCCAAATTTTCCAGTACCCAAGTTAAACAGAACCTCACTTACTGAGGTTGCTTCGCTCCCTAAATGTGTTTGGTTAATAATATCACCATCGTCTGTACACTAGGTTAGGCGAACTTTTGGTAGAATCTGATAGGATCAAGAATCAAAAATCTGAAGAAACATAACATACCGCCAGTTCGATAATCGTTAAATAATACAGACATTTAGGACTAAATTATGAAAAAAGATTAAATTTAAGTTAAACCAGACTGTCCCTTAAGTCTATAATGCGCTTAGGTTGAACCTCCGAGTCCGAGTTGTCTAGTTTATCATAAACTTAATCCAGTTTTATGATTTGGCCCTTAATCGAAAAGTTAATCGACCCTCAGCCATTTCATTGTGTATAAATTTATGCGTTAGATTTTCCCTTATACTCCTCCATTAGCAACTGGGAGCTAGTCTTCCAGAAGAAGTAAACAAAACTGCGCCTGAAATGGTGAAAAATTTCTCTTTTAATAAAACCCTCCTCTCATCCTTTAGGAATTTCATGCATGCGGTGGAACACCTCCACATCCCGAATTTTCAACCTCACATCCTAATTCAGCATGTATGAATCTCGCATCCACACCTCCACCAGTACCTGTACATTCTGCGAATTAGTATTCAGGGCCACGCGGAACTTTTACTTTAGCTGAAGCAAGAAATGGAGAAGACAGAGGAGAGAGAAGAGAAGGCGAAAAAAATGTGGCAATAGACGTAAAGGAGAGGAAAAGTAAATGAAAGAAAGACAGAAAGAGTAAAACGAAAAATGGTATCTCTTTTGAAAGAGAAAGAGAGATAACTATAAAAGAAGGAAAGAAAAGTAAACAGAAAAGGTGAGTAAAAAGAGAGAAAATAATAGATATGCTCATACAGGGTGGACCAAAAAAACGTTTACACCCGTTAATGGTAGATTACTGACGACATTTCTAGGACGGATCTGCAATCCATTTTTTCGGATTCGCCTTTATAACTGCACAAAGTGATTTTTTGCAACTTTCTGAAAAAGTCCGACTTTGGTTTATTCTTCAGGTCAGAACTTTTTTCTGTTTAAGATGAGTTGATTCTGAACATTTCTGCAGAAAGCCAACAAAATTTCGATGTTTCTAGCTACACTACTTTGTTTTTTACGGTTTGGTTTGGCATCTTTTTTGACACCTCAATAGAAAAAAAATTCTCATGTAAATTTTTTACACTTTGAAACACTCAAGATTTGGCCGAGCAAATTTTGGCACAGACATGGGCAAGTTTGATAAAAGTTGGCGGCCAACTCAAGGATGCTAAAAAATAATTTTACGATTTTTTATCACGTGATCTTCTGGGTAAACAAACCAGGTAAGTCTCAAAAAATGATGTTCAAAATCTTAAAAGTGTTGACCGTGTAGGGTCGTCTTGTACTCAAAGAGTAATTAGCTATTTATGTCTGATAATTATTTTCCTTGGAATTAATTAAAGGCCAGTCAAATGAATGATTGTTTGTTTCTCGATGATAGTTTTCAAGCATATTTTTCTGCATTCTATGAAATATTATCTTTAAACTTCTTGAGTTTTTTTAGTACAAGTTACATAATTATTATTATTCGGTTCCTCTGAGGGAATTGAGAAGGGAGAGAGAGAGAGAGAGAGAGTGAGAGAGAGTGAGTGAGTGAGTGAGAGAGAGAGTGAGAGAGTGAGAGAGAGTGAGAGAGAGAGAGAGAGAGGCAAGAAGGTAGAAGGAAAGTTCCGAGTTAGAACTAAGGTTCTAAAGTCACCATTGGTTTCAAAAAATTGTGTGAGGAGAATACATAGTGTGTCCTATGGCTAAATAAAAAATGGCAACAGTCTTTTTTATTTTTTAGTCATGAATTTTTTGCTGGCTTTGGCGTTCGGACCGGGGTGGGATCTTCCGTATGGCAAGTGACTAGCTTACCACTGAGCTAATCGTGCGCTTCTAATCGATTCTCATTGAACATACTAACACAAAATGTTTTTTAAAATACCTTTTTCTTTATATCAAAATAGTATAAAACATAATAAAAACTGCAAAAGTTTATTAATTTTACAAAATATTATCTTGTTTTCTTTTTTAAGATTTCTATTAAGAGTTGGTAATCGGTAAATAATTGTTATTTATTAGTATTGTTAATGATAATAATGATAGAAGAACCTACCTACATATTCACCTGGCTTCATTTTATAAACTCTGATTTCGTTAGGAAAATTCGCTAGTTTTTTTTTTTTTCTCGTACGGAAGCATAAGAAAAACCATCCTTACAGTATCTCAGGGGCTTGCATGAATAATAGATATGTGTATTGTGATACGAATAGTATCTGATATAACTCAATTTACAGATGGTACTACCCCCAAAAAAACCATAAGTTGTTGGTGTTACAACAGGTCAGATACAGGTATGAATAAAATATTCCATCAGATTTTTTTTTGATAGTTAAAATAATATTGACCGCCGAGAATTGAACCTCGGTCATACGACCAACACTCTTAGCACCACCACATCTAGCTATTACCACTGACAATCTGAGAAGCACGAAATTTATCATTTGAATTTTCCTAAACTGGCTGATTAAGGCATGTGAGACCGCGGTATTCAAAAAAGCAATGTAAACAATTTTTGTAAACAATACAAGACGCCCTTACACAGTCTACAGCTAGAAAACTCTTAGGATTTTTGAAGAGTTTTTGCCAAACATCTAATAATTTTTCCCAGAAGATCACGTGATAAAAAAATCGTAAAATTATTTTTTAGCATCCTCGGGGAGGCCGCCAACTTTTATCAAACTTGCCCATGTCTGTGCCGAAATTTGTTCGGACAAATGTCGAGTGTTTTATTTAGTTAAAAAGTGTTTTTGGGTGTTTTTTTTTCTGTTCAGGTGTAAAAAAATATGATAAACCAAATCGTAAAAAACAAAGTAGTGTAGCTAGAAACATCGAAATTTTGTTGGCTTTCTGCAAAACTGTTCAGAATCAACTCATCTTATACAGGAAAAAAGTACTGACCTGAAGAATAAGCCAACGTCGGACTTTTTCGGAAAGTTGCAAAAAATCACTTTGTGCAGTTACGAAGGCGAATCCGAAAAAACGGATTGCAGATCGGGCCTGGAAATGTCGTCAGTAACCTACCATTAACGGGTGTAAACGTTTTTTTGGTCCACCCTGTATATCCATTAGACTAGTTTAGACTTATAAGAAAAATGCTTGCGAAAAAGAAAGAGAGACCAAGAGAACAATAAAGTTTAAAGTGTAATCGATTTGTGCGATACCTGTTTTGAAAATTCAATTAAATCTACCCCCTATATCCCCAATATGTTGAGTACTCAATATTAATAGAAGATTTGCCAATAGACCATTGAACAACGATTCAAGGCAGCACAAATCACTTTTCTTTCAAAAATCTTAAACAATAAAATAGAAAGTACATACCTCTTAGGAGAAATTAAATATAAAATTCCCAATTATAGATTAAGATCTAACTCTGCTCTTCTCTTTGAAACACCAAAATTGAACACAACACCCTCAATTTTGCTTTATCAGCAATGATATTGTACAACAACAAAACAGAAAAACCCCCTCTATTTCTGTAGATTTTGATATCACATCGGAATCTACAGGAATGGAGTTGTCAGTAATTGCATGCCAAATAAAGTTCACTTGGCATGTGTAGAAATTATTAAAAAAAAAAAAAAAAAAAAATAGGAGGGTAAAATAATTATAGAAAGATATACTTAGTACATCTTGAAAAAAAAAAAAAAAAAAAACAATTATGAAACAGGTGAGAGTATTGTGAAAATAGTATGAAATAGTGTCATACGAATAAAAATTGAATATATTAATCTTATTATTCGTGAGCCTTATAAGATCCACCATAATATATGTTGGCTAACAGAAGTTACAAAACTTTGTATCCGCATGGAAAAACACGGTGGTAAAAGAACAAAAAACAACTTATATTCCTCTAATTGTGCCCTCCAATGTAGATAAATATAAAATATCAAAACATACTAACTTGTGTTTGCTATCAAAAAAGGTTTTACCTTTTATTGAATCTAAGCAGTTTTGTAGTTGGGTTGTTGCTTGTTGGAACTATGTTTTTAGATTATCCCCCAAAAACACCACTTCGTGGTTAAAAAAGAAGAACGCCCCACTCAATAGAATGATTAGAATCAGCTAAAAATAAATGATATCAAATTGAGAACACCTTTACCCTTTCTCTTTCTATTTCTCTGAACTCCTCTCTGAATTTATTCCTCTTATGTTTATCTTTCTTTATCATTTCTAGGGGTCATCCCAAACTTGATTTCTCTTTAAATTTACTTGTTGAACGGCAATAAAAACTGGCGGTCGGAGTATGATTTTTCTGAACTTATTTCATTTGAATCGAGAAAATCACACCGCGACCGCCATTTTTTATTGCCGTTCAACAAGTAAATTTAAAGAGAAATCAAGTTTGGGATGACCCCTAGAAATGATAAAGAAAGATAAACATAAGAGGAATAAATTCAGAGAGGAGTTCAGAGAAATAGAAAGAGAAAGGGTAAAGGTGTTCTCAATTTGATATCATTTATTTTTAGCTGATTCTAATCATTCTATTGAGTGGGGCGTTCTTCTTTTTTAACCACGAAGTGGTGTTTTTGGGGGATATCAGTTCTTTTTGTACGAAAATATAGGTTCATACTCTACTGAAATATTATGAATAACAGAAGTAAATAAGCTGAGAAAATGTCTTATATTCCATTTTTTTAAAAAGATATTATAGTTTTAGTAGTAGGTATTTAATTTTTCTAATGTCAATATATATTTGGATCCCTGATTTGGCCCTCTGAGTCCCCAAAGTGAGTAAATAATATTTAAATTTGCAATCAGCCTATCAAGACCTTTTGATTCTATACTCCACATGACTAGGGTTATCTTTCAATGCTAAATAAACCTTGGAGCCTCCCATGAAGGACACTAAAACACCTGGATTTACAAATGCCAAAGACATTAATTTGTAATCACCTTATCAAGGTGAGGTAATGAGTTCTCTCCCGTTGACCTATTCTTATCCGAATTCTCTCCGGCTTGTTGCAGGGGTCACCACGAGTATCTCTCCCGGAAATAAGACCATGCTTTTTTACATTAGGTATTTAAGAAAATGAAAACTATAAATTATCATTTTTATATAAGAATCGGCTTTTTATAAGGAAATCTTTAAAATCTCAAACTAATGAAAGGCAATGCCTTGAGTGTATAGTAGAGTTAGGTAAAATACATAGAAGGCCATGCCTCCGGAATATAGTTGGGTTAGGGATAATACATAGAAGGCCATGCCTCCGGAATATAGTTGGGTTAGGTAAAATACATAGAAGGCCATCCCTCAAGAATATAGTAGGGTTAGGGATAATACGTAGAAGGCAATGCCATGGGTTTATCATAGGGCAAGGAAAAATACATAGAAAGCCATGCCTCAGGTCTAATTCAATGATGCCTATTAGGTGTTTCTATTATAAAATTTATGCTAGGCTTAAACTATGTAGGTATAACTCAGGTATAATAGCAAGCGACGCAACGCGTTGAATTCTGTCGGTGACGGTGACGTCCGTGATCAAGATCTCACGAGGTATGAGTGTACCCCGGACATCCATTGACAGAGAAAAACTGCCCTGATGGGGATCGAACCTCAGTCGTCGTGCGTGCAAGCCTAGTACGCTACTCACTTGGCCAAGGTCACTACTTTGTCACAACTTTTAGTGAGTAGCATCGATATTACGAGAGCTAATTCATTATATTTTATCTCCACCCAACCATGATTGTCCAAAATCAATCTCGTAGTGCCGCGACAGGTCATTGCCCAGTTCTGCAACTACTACAATTACCCTCGCGAGGGTAATAGGGTCGTCATCAAGATCAAATATAAAGTAGAGCAAAAAAATTTCGTCACCGCCAGGATTCGAACTCGTGCTAGCTGAGTTACAAGTCGAGCATGCTACCAATAGACAAAGTTGTCTTCTGAAAGAAACGGTCAGAAAATGAACCAACTAAATTAATACTTGGAAACTTAAACATTAAAATTTTGCAGAGAGAGAGCGAGGTAATCTCGAAAAATACATACTGGCCAAGATCTGACCACTAAGCTAAGGATTCGAAGGTACCTACCCGCCAAAGAAAATGAAAAGGCCACCAGGTGCCACCCAGTGGACCGGATGAAGGAATAAAATCAATAAATTTGGTATCTGCTCATCAAGATCTTTCATTTGATACCACTTAAGATTAGTATTATCCTTCAATTCCCGATTTCGGCTCCCAAAACCCGAGGCCGCCCAAATGGGCCGCCCGCTTATAATTTTGAATTTTTTTTTGGTCCGGGCTCATCTCCATTATATCTTGATCACTTTAGACACCTCACTTAATCTTCAGTATCAAGTTAAAGACACGAAGTCGGGTCTCAAAGGATCCGTATGAAAAAAAAAAAACAGAAAAAAAAAAAAATTATGAATCTTTTCATGTCTTTCACGATTGTTTGGGGGTCTCGGAAATAGGGTTCCCGTTGGCCTAGGAAGTCAAACAAAAAGTCAAATCAATTTATTTTTCAACGTAGAGTCCATTTTTGCAATAAAAATCGCAATTTTTGAAATTCATGTTGCACTTTTCGCTGGCTGAAAGTACGTGAAATGCATGGGAACTATATTTTCCGTAACCTTACACTCTGCCGGGCTGTCTCTTTCTTTGTATAGGCGTTCTTCACACCTCGGCCGAGGTGTTTGATTTGAGCCAAGAGATTGCACTTTTCCATCTTCTGTTGTAATGTCTTCGTTCCAGTGTGATCTTCATTCCAGTGTTTCTAGTTATTTTCAAGGAAGTTTCAAACTTATCCATCCTTATTCTCTTCTAACTCTGTATATTTCTTCTCATCCTCCATACATTCTTTCTCGTATTCTTTCTTTATTTTCTCATGCATTCTGGTAATCATTTCATCTCCAACTCATTATCATTTAATACATATTCATTTGTATCCATAATTAGGTGCAGGAGAAAATATAGGGGTTCTTCATTTTCTTCTATTTCCTCTTTTCTTCTTCTTCTTCTCCTTCTTCTGTGTTGTCTTTTTCTTATTTTTTCCACTTACTTTTTACTTATTATTGTAATACTTACTTTAGAATCTTCCAAGAGGGGTTTTGACTTCCCAAACCTGGTATTTCTGGTGTTCTTCAAGAATACCAATGTTCTCAAGAGCTTTCCTATCACTACCTTCTTTCAATGTGGTCGAGGGTAGAAGTATAGTGTGTTTAGTGTTTTCTTGACATTGAATTTGCCCTGCCCACTAAAGTATTTTTCTCAGATGTTTTATGATAATTCAACTAATATCCCCCGTGTCAAAAGCAAGCAACTTCAGCGAACGTTGGAAGAAACCATATTCCCAAACTCTAGAATGGTTGAGGGTTAATGTCAAGATGTCTATTATCAGAGCTGTGTCAATAAATAAGGGATTAAGAGTGCGGGGTGCTGAATGTGAAGATGGAGCAGGAATGTTGATATTTGATAGTTGTTTCTGATGATGATGTACCAGTACACTTAAAGGGATCAAGCAAAATGCTAGTTTTGCAACGCCAAGAAAATTATAAATACAAGAACAGAAAAAAAGATTATGAATATCGTTTGAAGACCAGGACACAAATATTCCATTATGATTGGATAGTGTATCTTACCTAGTATTCTGATTCCCTACGATCCCCATTCTTGAACAGGTTGAGTTAAAGTTATCATAAATATTATAAGCAAGAACTGAAGTTTCCAATAAAAACAAAAGTACTATCCTCATTTGTTTTATCTAAGGTTTTGAGTGCAGGAAAATATAAATACCTGGGTTACATTCAGTGAAACAAGTTTGTTTGCCTTCAAGGAAAGGTTGATGATATCGTCAATGTATAAAGTTTCATGACGTTAATGTTTTATTTACTCGCATCTCTTTTTGAATCATGGATGAACTCTCTCTACAGATTAATAGATATTTCGAACATTCTTCCTAGATGAAAATTTAGTACTAGAGTTGACAAGATCAAAATAGGTGAATAGTTGTACGGATATGCTTTGATATTTATGTATATTTTGTACATCTAGTACAAACTTTTTGTACATTTTGAATCTGAATTTTCAACATTTCTCGGAAATTGTGTACTTGTATATTTGTTTTATCAACTTTTAATCGTCTCTGTTTTAACACCTAAGGAAATATAGGAACAATCCTGAAATTCCTTGATATACATAGGAATATCTGGAGGCAAAACGTTATCTTTTAAATAACTCGACTAAACTCTGCACACCTATTACCTACCTGTTTGTTCTCTCTGAGTAATTTGGGAGTTTCATGTTGCACATTTTTACAAAAACCTAATTTTCTTTTATACCTTCTAAATGGAATTTTCATGTTGTATACAATTTTGCTGAATAGGGCCAATCAGCTCAAAACAGCTGATCAGGTATGTTTTGAATTTCATGTAGATTTGCAGAGGTGCATATAGTACAACTTCTCAAATTGTTTTTTTGTCCAGATAGGTACAAGACCTACCTCTCATGTAATATTAATAGACCATGTTGTGTAAATGTCATCTTGTTTGTTGTCAAGTTGAGGCTTTCTTGTCAAAATGTTCTTTCACCAATTTTGTTTCAAAGTTTTTACATATTTCATCAAGAGTCATTGGTTTATCTTAATTTATACCACCAAGTAACCTGAAAGTTACCCGTTTCTCGTAAAATTTTCTGTCTCAAGGTTGTTTAGAGTCCCTCAGAGGGTTACCTGTGACAAACTAATTAAGTTTTAACCCTCAATGAATAGTCAACTAAATTCAGGATACTTCTCCACTCTTCCGTTTCTTTCTCCTCCACTCTCCTTATCCTCGGTCTCCACCTCTTTCGGTCATTTTTTTTTCTCTCTCTCTAAAACAAAATGATCATTACAATTTACAATAGGTAGTCCAATATAAAATTAGGTCATACTGTCCTTATTTCTTATGCTTTCTCTCTCTTTTCCTCTTTTTTCTCTCTTTCCCTACCCTCCTTTCTTTTCCTCCGCTTTTTCTCCTATTATCCTCCAGATTTCCTGTTCTCTCTTTAGAAACAACCCTATCAACAGCAATTTATACTTTTATATTTCAACTTTCCTCAGCTCCAAAATTTAGTTTCCATATAGCTTTGAGGGTGACAATCTATGACCCTTATCTGTCCTAGCCTTGGAGTAAAGTTTTTCCCATGAACTTTCCTATCCAGCTCCATACTATAACTATTTCCTACCTGTCCAGTACCAACGTTCTGGTATCTGTTTGTTACATCGGTGGTTAAAGTGGTTAAAGCACTGGTCTCGTAATGCAAGTAACGTGGCCATTCGTTGCTTCTGATCCAACCAAAGTCATGAATTTTTCGTCTAAAATACATATTTGCTTCTTCACCCCTTCCATAATCTTTGCTATTTTTATTTATCTCTCATCATCTTTCCTTCCTTTCTCGAATCTTCTTAATATTTCTTCCTTCGCCACTTTCTCTCCCCTATTACCTAACTTCCTCTTTAACTCTACCTTTTCCCAAACCTACTTGAGGTTGGCCTTGTTTTTATGAAGTCTTCTTCTTCACTTGTTTCTATCTAGGTTGTCCTGCCTTTTCCAGCCCTTCTCTCAAATCGTCCTTTACGTTATCTCTCCACCTAAGCTTGAGCCTGCCTCTTTGACTTTTCCTTCCACATTCCACATAAAAAAAATATGAAATAGGTGAGGGTGTTGTGATAATAGTATGAAATAGTGTCATACGAATAAAAATTGAATATATTAATCTTCTTATTCGTGAGCCTTATAAGATCCACCATAATATATGTTGGCTATCAGAAGTTACAAAACTTAATTTTTTCAATTTTCCTGTTAACATAGTAGTTTTCATTTCTTCTCTCAATGTGTCCAAATCAGCATAGTATATTTTCTCGCATTTTTATTCTCAGAACCATAACCTTCAAACACCACGTGTATAGTAACACAATCATTTCTTATTCTATATCCCCTTGTAATACATCCATGTCTAAATGTCAAAAAATCCACTTCTGCTTTCTTCTAGTCTTTCTCTTGCGCTTTAGTTATTGACCAAGTTTCTGCACAACTCATCAACGCTAGTCTCATTACTCCCTTGTAATAATAATAGAACTTTTTAGTGGAATGTAACCACCAGGTGGGTTGAATGCTCAAAGCATTTTCTACCAGCTCACCTTCAGAGTCTTATTATTATGTGGTAACAAACTCAAATTAATTGAAGCACTCGGTGTGATTCGAACCAACGGATCCCTAACGCTACCTGGATTACCAGACTAGCGCATTAACTACTTGACTACCAGTGCAATTTTTCCACTCATTCTTTCCAATTTCACTAATCCACCTACAACTCACTTTATGATTCATTTCACCTACTATGTAATTCATTTTCTAAACTATATTAACCTCCTTCCACAATTAACCCATCCTATCCCCTTTCCCTCTATAGAAAGAAGGACAGTTGCCCCCCTACAAAACTTTTAACATAAAGGTAATTTCTGAGCTTGGAGTTTCGGTTCCATTATTTGACCGGATGAAATGAACTTGGTGAAAACTTCGTGATACATCCACCACAGCTTTTGAGGTCAAAGTTGACAACTGCTTTATTGTTCTTTATTTTTATATTTCTAGAACGAGAGATAAAGAGGGAGAGAGAGTGTGTGAGAGAGGGATCTGATATAATTATATTGTGCTTTATTTTTGTATTTTGGGTCAGAGAGAGAGAGAGAGAGAGAGAGAGAGAGAGAGCTACAATATAAAATATATGTATTCAACATAATATCACACATAAACATCCCTCCTCTTCTCTCTCTATATCTCTCTCTTTTTTTCTTTCTCTCTCTGTCTAACTTTCTCTCTCATACTCTCTTTCTTTATATATCTCTCTATCTTCATTTTGTATACACATTACACACACAGTACCTCTTGCTCTCCCCGTCGTAAATACTTAAAACACTCCTACCTCTATATCTGTCTCTTCCACATACTTTTACTATCACTCGTCTCACTCCCCCTCTTTTTCACTCATTCCTCCTCTCTCCCTCTCTTTCACTCATTCCTTCTCTCTCTCTCTCTCTCTCTCTCTCTTTCTCTCTTCCTCTCATCCCTTTCTTTTCTTCTCAGCCTTCCTCTCTCTCTCTCCCTCTCCTTTCTCTCTCTCTGACTCTTCTGCATCCTTCTTTTATCCGAAAAAAGTTTGTAAACTTTCGAATTACTTATCTTAGATATTTTCATGCCATATTTTCGTTTCAGATTTATTTATATTAGGTAGGGACGATAACGTGAGGTATAGGTGTGACGTCACTAAATTTACCTGTTCGCAGTTAAAAGGTAGAGAATAACGACTTAAAATTAATGTTTCATTTTTAAATTATGTAGGTACATCAATAAAGACCGCACCGAACTCGTACATAACCTTTTTTAATCGGCACCGAATTCGTACATGCCCTTTTTTAAGCCGCACCGAATTCGTACATGCGAAAAAGATGCGGGTAATCTTCGCACCGAACTCACCTCTTGCACATTGATATTGGACTTGACCAGGGATTTCAATAGAATACATACAAAATTTCCATCATTCCAGTAATTTTAGATGACTCTCTTCTAGCTAACAGTAGTATGTTTTTCATCAGCATTTTGACGTGAATATCTTTGTTAATGGTAGTGTGTATGCTGTTTGTCCTAATGAGATGTTGGCAGATGATTATGGACCAATAACACAACCGCCTGAGCAATTCCTATGAACGCGATGCCGTTATTTTGGTGGAAAACTCATTAATGCAAAACAACTTTTCATTCAAAATACTCCGTTTTTTTCAATATTATAAAATTCATACACTGATTAATATTATTATGATCATTATGAAGGGTTCAATAGATTTCTTGGAACATTCTTGTTCCCCATTTTTTTATTTATTATTATTTTCATTTTATAATCGACAAGTCCACTTCTTTCTCCTCTCATTTTCTTTTTTCTTCTACTCCTTCTATTTTTCACTCGGTTGCCCCAAAACCCATGCGAGTCCCTCAAAACATAAATTACTATCAGGAGAGGAGGAACGCCATTTTGTTTTATTAGTTCAATCAAAACTCTTGTATTGTGTAACCCATAAATTGAGCAAGAGAAAAAATTGAAAAATCTGAAGAGAACAATAATTTTCCTCCTAGGATTATTTTATGACCTGTTTATAGTTTTGCAGAATAATCAGAACACATGAGTCAGAAGTGATGGGACGCACTGGAGAACATGTTTATCAAATCAAATCAGCAACTCGTCAAAAATCCCGTTCTTCAGTCTTGGAGGAGAGAAGTTTCCCCCTTCTATCCTCCATGGATCTTGAATGTCCGAATCTATAAAGACGGGACTATCCTGATCTACTACAGTATTGCTAATGGAATGTTGAACCCATTTGACCATTCACTTCACCTAAGTATGTTTCTGTTATTCCGAGAAATTTCTCATACTAGAAATCGGAAGCATTGTGTTTGATTTTTTTGTATAAGAAGACGTCAAACAAACAAAAAAAAAACACAGTTTTAAACATTAGTAGGTGATTGGATGTCTTTAAAAGATTTTTCAATGTCTCTGCTCAAAATATCCGCATTTTCAGATTTTAAATTACTGGCGAGAGGTTCGCCTTCTCCATTTACAAGCGTTTGAGTTCAACAGTGTGGGCTGCCCTCCTATTGGAAATTCTCTCCTTCCCTTATCCTAGTCTTCAGAAGTGCTTCCATCACTCAACGACACACACGTCCCAAATCCTAAACGTCTCCCTCGGGCTTTGCAGACGCAAATAAAAAGCGCCCCAAGATAGAGTAGTTTATTTTATTGAGGGAGAAGAGGCTTGCTGGAATGGCAGAGGATGGTGGAAGAAATACCATGGATGAGGGGATGTTTTCAATTGGAGGTGGCAAGATGAAGTATGTATGTTCAACTGAAAGAGAGGCAGTTTGTTGCAATATGGAGGAATCCGTGGGAACGTTATGCCATGGAGAAAGAGTTGAAAATTTGGATCGGAGGGAAGTATCGGGTTCGTCAAAGTACAGAGGGGGAGGGTACTTACTTACGAACTTCCCGTGTCACAGTGTGGACGGAGAAGGTATTTATTGGAATAGAGGAAGATAAAATATTAGAAGAGAAGCGGCTTTATTGGAGTGGAGGAAATTAGTGGTGTCAGGCATACTATAGGAGAAGAGAGGATTGAATTTGAGGAAATGAGGTAAGTTAGGATTTAAGAGGAAAAGGGGGTTTGTTTATTGGACGTGAGATTAATAAGCAGATTTTTGGTGTGCAGGTAAAGAGACGTATGCAATCTCATATGAGATTTTGTCATAGAAGAGCAGAATGGATAAATTATACTCTTGGAGGAGTGGGGGTCCATTGAACTTAAGTTGGTAAGACGAGGATTTTTGTATGCAGAGATAGAGGAAGGCGATTGGTTGGAGTGAATGAAAAAGGAGAGTTATGGAGGAGGTGAGAATATTTTTGAATGGAGGAGGGGTTGGTCCACTGGGAAAATGGTTAGTTATCACCCTTGGGGAAGGGATGAGGTCTTGGAATAGAGAAGAACGTGGTGTAAGTTATAACCATTGAAGGAAAGGAAATCCGTATCGGGATGGGGTAGTACATAGAGGGTGGCGATAAAGAAGACAGTTCACCCTCTCTCTATTTCTCTCACACACACTATCACTCGCTCTCTCCATCCCTCCCAGAGAAGGGGCAGCCAGAGGAGGGTACTCATTACATTGATTGAAAACAGACGAAATCTATTGCTGTCCTCTCTCTTCCTCTGAAAATCCACATGTTTTTTTTCTCGTATTTTATTTAGTACTTTTCCTATTTTTTATGTCCAGCTCCCATCTCTCCCTCTCTTTTGAATTTCTCATGCCCTCTCTTCTCTCTTACTCTTCGATACTATCTCTCTCTCCCTCTCTCTTTCTCTCTCTCGCTCTCTCTCAATCTCCCTCTCTTTCTCTTTTTTTGCCTGACTGTCAATCTCTCTAAGCCCACATCTCTCTCCAGGTTTTTCACATTACTTTCACTCTTTCTCTTTCCAGCTTCTTTTTCCACATATCTCTTCTTTTTATTTCTCTCTCTTTTTATTTCTGTTTTCCCTCTCTCTCTCTCTCTCTCTCTCTCTCTCTCTCTCTCTATCTATCTCTCTATCTCTCTCTCTCTCTCTCTCTCTCTCCCTCCGCGAAAGTACCAGCTGCATTTCCATAACAGCACTATTTGTTGATTCTCTAAAAGGAATTTGCTTACACTTTTCTTGAAATCATCAGTGAAATTTTGATGAACCATACAAGTCACTATTTTCAAATACATACTCGTTGTTTTTTCTAAGTACCTACATTACTTTTTTATTTAATCTCTCCCTCTCCGTCTCTCTCTTTCTCCCACTCTCTTTTTCCCTCTCTCTCCCCTACTTCTCTCTATCTCTCAATCACTCTCTTTTCCCTTTCTCTCTCCTCTCTCTCTCTCTGAATGTTTCATTTCTGCAACACCCTGTATAAAATGGTTTCGATGGTTGAACTTTTAATGTCTTGAAAATGTTAATGAAATGAAAAAAAGTTTGTATTTCTTTTCTTGTCTCTTTTTTTCTTCTTTTAAATTTCACGTATTTCTTTCCGCTTTTTAATTCTTGTACCAATTTCAAATGGATTCCGTCAAAATAGAAACTTAAAAAATTAGGGTAATAATGATAAAATTAAGAGTTTAACTTGAAGTTTGTAGTAGCGGATACTTTTTTTTTCTGTAGGAATTTGACGGAAAGTTGAGATTTTTTTTTCAAATATGGGAGTGTTTTTAAATTTAGACTTACCTTTTGTATTTTGTATTTTAATCATAATATCTCACACAATATTTTTTATGATGTATTTTTATGTATCAACACACCTAGATTAGCTAATACAGTAATTCACAAAAAAATTGTTCATAAAAAAAATCACACAAAAAATTGTTGTTAATTTATTATGTAGGTACATCAACATGTAACAGTTTTAATTTGAGATTAATTATAATTAAAAATTGGTAGGTAATTAATTTTCTAGTAAATTTTACAAGTAAATTTTACTAGGAATTGTCTTTTGTCAGACAGTTAGCGCTGAATTCAATAATTGGGAAGAAGACAAAACCGCATACTTAAGAACACAAAATTCGAATCCTATGTTGTGGGTATATTATTAGGATAAATTATATTTTATTATAATAAAAATACTGTTTTATAGTTTTAAGTTGGTCAAAGTTCAAACATCGAAACCAGTTTCGTGTTGACGGAGTTTCAAATCACGAAACTTCGTATTTAATAAGAGAAGGAATTAAAAATTAATTCCAAAAAGAGATTCAAGCAGGAAGTGTGAAAATTCAGGAAAAAGAAGGAAAAGAGAAAGATAAGAGGAGGAAAGTAAAGGAATAAATAGAGTTAAAGGAAAGAAGGAGATGTCAAAGAGGAAAGAAGAGAAATAAAATGCACCTTTAAAAAAAAAGGAATAAGGAGAAGGAGAGAGAGATTAAAAGAGAGAGAGGTAGAGAGAGAGAAAGAGGAAGGAGAGAGAGAGAAAAGAGAGAGAGAGGTAGAGAGAGAGAGAGAATAAGAAAAAAAACAGAAGGGTAGGGAAGAGAGAAAGAGAGAGTCAATAGTGCGGAAAGATTTTCTGTCTTTTCATAAGCAAATAAATTTATATGATAATTTCGTTTCATTTCAATGAAATTCGACATCTTCATGAACTAATTTTTGGAAGGTTAAAATTAAAAATACAATCTTTCTGACTCTTTCTGTTTCCAAGGGCTTTTGATTATTAGAAAACGAGCTTTCAAAGGAATTACGAGTAAGGCCCGTATTTTTGAACGTCCCTAAAACTACTTTAGGGACAACCGTCGGGATTTTGAAATTTTTTGGCCAATTAAGTATATAAATTGTGACTTATGAATCTCTCGATTCCACTGAGATCATATAATATAGAGGGAACCTTACCTATCTCGAGTTGAACAAATTTATGCGTCCAACTTTGAACAGCTGATGGTCCCTCTTTCAACAAATCCCGGCTTCTGATTGGTTCAATTTATTTGAATTTTTTGTTTACTTCATGTAAAGACGGACATCTAAACATCTTTAATTTTCACGTCAGATACCAACTCTTATATTACTACATAATAAGTAGAAAATAAGGAAAGTAAAAGAGGAAGAAAGACAGAAATTACTAATATGTAAGTATGAAAATAGTAAAAATATTATTTCAGAAGAATTAGGTAGTTTAGGTACCCACTCTTTCGCGAAAGAAAAATTACTACAAGTCCGGCATTGATTTTGAAATCAGCTGATAGTCCCTTTTGAACGCAAATCTTGATACATCGGGTTCCCTCTATGTTATATAACCTCAGTGCTCGATGCCGTTTCCGCACAGGCGCAATATTGGGCCCCATTCAAAAGAAGGAAATGCTTTTTCTTCCGAAATCCAAAGGAGTTGCTTCGATCTACAATAAAAAAGTTTTGAGTACAATAAAGAGTTTTTTCTTTTATCAAATATCAAAAGCTTTTGTTTCTATGGAAGTAAAAGGTATATGTACATCACAAAGCTAAAAATAAAGCTTGCAAACATTTTCTTTCCTCACGAGCAATTACAATTTTTCTGTGAATATGGCCCATTTCACACAGAGGGTATTTTCACCTCTGTGTGAAAATCATCTGTGTTATTGTTTACATTTTCTAATCTTTTCAAAAATAATTTTTGTCTGGTGATTCTTCTTCTTTAATAGTTTTAAATTTCTTTATCCTTTTTATGAATTTAAACAAGTTTTTTCCGAGATAGAAGCCAAATTGAAAATAATTATTACTATTCCGATCTCAGCCTTCTCAGCGAAAGAAGTACCTACAATTTATATCTCACAGGCACGTTGAATGTTGATACTAGTGTCGATGGCACGTTGAATTCACCAGTTTTCGGTCCGTCGATTGTGATAAGCAACGTCCAGCGAATTCAGGACTCGGATGGGTGACCTTTTAAATTTTGGACAATCTTGATGCTAGCTATTCCCGGTCCAACTCAGACTGTGCTATCTATTGTTCAATAATTGAATTAATTTATTAATAAAGAAAAATGTTAATTCATTGTTTTATCACATATCCAATGTTCTCTTTTCAATGTTTTCATTCTACTTATTTTCTACACAGGTATCTACCAAATGTACTCATTATTCATGATTTCCCAACCCCTTCAAAGACTTTTTATGCTCGACGGTGTCAGGAGTCACAGTGTCCGAGTGGTCTAGCGCACCAGACTTACATTGAAGTGAGCTGAGTTTGAATTCCGGAGGAATTAGACTTTTTTATATCTGTATTTTGGATGTTACGTGGTTCACTAATATCTGGTGTGGAAAAATGAGTATTGGTAGAGACGACCACTTGTGACATACGAGAATAAAAAATGAATATGTTACTTGAAATTTCGTCAACCTACCGACATACGTTGTGATATAAAATCACAAATAAACCAGATAGAGCCAGCGTTGATGGCGCTGTGAATGCACCGGTTCTCGTGGGACCACCAAAGTTAAGCAACGTCCAGGTGAAGACTTCGTGATGCGGGCATTTCGACCCAACCCAGGCTGGCTGAAGTTAATGTGGGTAGAAGGTTTGTGAGTTTCCTACGATCGCAGGGTAAAACCCCCGTCGTAATATGAAAAAAAACGAGATAGGTAAATGCTACCTTTGTCCTATAATGAGGAGGGTACAGTAAAAATATTTTTATTTTGCATATATACTTGATTAAAAGATACGTATAATATTTTTTATTAATATTTAGAATATAATGACAAATATTTAACTTTCAATAAATACAACATGTCTATTGTAAATTAGTTTGTCCAAACTACTTGTTAGCAAACTTTTTTCTTAATCAGATGTCTTCAGGTCTTTCAGGCTCTATTAGGCCATTCAAAATTAAGGATATCTCTTGAAATATGTTCGTCTTCCCAAAGAAAATACGTGGATATACGTAGGTATATAAAAAAGCTTTTCTTTCTTTCTTTCTTGGCGGTGCAAAATTAGCGTTTTGTTTGTTTCTCGAATATTGCCAGCATAATTATAAGGGATTATCACAAATTTGTTAAAAAGGTTATCTATTTGCTAAATAAATAAAATACAATAATAGTTAGGAAGTAAAATCACTTCCAAGAAATATTATAATGTGTCTTCACGAATTTCAAAAATACCGATGAGAAATCACCGGCAATTGTAAAGTGACCAATTTCGACACTTCAAAATTTCAACAAATTTCATTCACTTTTAGGGTCAGCTGATTGGAAATGCAAAGAAACGTGTTGTTTATTTATATTTATATCTACATCTTTCTGGCTGAAATGGTTTCTGCTCATGCGCTGAGCTGCGCTCAAGATTTGTAAGAAGCGTTCAAAACTTAAGTTCAAAATAAATTCTGTCTCTGTGGCTGATATGATTCACTGCGCACGCGTATCCGGACCACTCACACTAAATTTGTTTTAGGGTCGTTCAAAAATACGGGCCTAAGTAGCAAGTTAGAGAAACATCAAAAAATATAATATTATTCTATCTACCATCTTTGTTTTCTTCTTTCACTTTGCCTTCTCCCCAACCTACATATTTGGGGTCGACATTATTCAACTTCATAGTTGAGGTAGGTTAGCTGTGGCGCATTTTCAAGCCTGTGTGCGCTTCCTAACGCCAACGATTCCATTTGATTAAACGTCCTGATAAGGACGGGAGTTTTACCCTCCACTCGCTGGAAATCGTGCCAGCAACCCACATTAACCTCACCCAGCCGGGGTTGAGTCGGAAATTCCAGCCACACGTGTTCGGAGGGAAAAGAATATTCTGTGTGAAAAGTCTGCTATAATAATAATAATAATAATGTTTATTATGTATTAAATAACATGCTCGTCTATCGTGTTCCTCTATAAGTACGGGGTGTACTTTTCAGGAACCTGTAGGCTTCTTCTTTTTATTTTCTATTTTCTTAAGTTGTAACTAAATATTTTGTTGTTTGTTTTCATTTATTCGTTGTTCTCCTTAATGTTCTTTAAATATCATTGTTTTTTAATAGGTGTTTTTGTATTTCTTTTTTCATTAATGTTTTATGTTCTAATTCTCTAAGGTTTTCAGGTAATTTATTTAGTAATGTTGGTACTTGATATTTGAGGGTTGTTTTTCCATATTTATATGGAACAACCGGGAATAGAACTCAAGACTACGGGCAGTAGTCACAACCATTACGCCACGGAGGCTGTGGTTGGCTTTCTCATTCCATGATTTAATCTTTTTTTTGGCCCTTAGATAAAAAAAAATTCTTTAACAAAAACCTCACCCAGCTCGAGTGGGGTCGTAAATAGCATGTATCACTAAGGTTCGAATTTGAATGATCACCCGTCCAAGTCCTAACTCGCTGGACGTTGCTTAACTTCAGTGACGGAACTAAAGTTTGGTAAAAGGAATTTATTTATTGAATATTTGGATCAAACTCCTCCTTTTTTCCCTCCTTTTCTTCCTCCTCCTCCTACTTCCCCTCCTCATTATCTTCCTCCTTCCCCTCCTCCCTCTCTTCCTCTTCCTCCTCCTCCTCCTCCTCCTCCTCCCCCTCCTCCTTCCCTTCCTCCTCCTCCTTCCCCTCCTCTTATTCTTCCTCCTCCTCCTGTTAGGTAGGAGTCCCACCGAGTTTTGTCTCGCAACATTGCGAAGCGTTTTGCAAAGTTCCATTGTCCGATCTTCAACTGGAATCAAATGAGGTCGAATCCCATTCATTAAGACATTGATTCGCAACAATGTGCAACACTTCCCATTTAAAACATAATGTTGCGAAACGTTGTGAAACAAAATGTTGAGTGGGATTCTTCTCCTCCTCCTCCTCCTTTTTTTTCTAACTCTCCTTCTACATTTATCCTTCTCCTTTTTGTTACTTTCTGTAATTTCTTTACCCTTGATCTTTATGCACATTTCCTGTTTTTACGACTTTTTAAAATTATTCAAACTTCAAAGGCTCTCCTTTGTCTCTCCCTCTCTCTTTATTTCTCCAGCTTTCTCTTCCATACATAAGAGGGCATTAGAATAAGGACACATGCATACCTCCTACATAATATCCACATTCACATACTCCTGTACATTACATTACAGTCATAATTATACACTCCAGTAAAAAATGTACACAATATAACTTTTCCTAAGGGGCAGAAATCATCCTTGTGTAACACGCATTCAGAGGTCTATTCGAGCATTTAAAATTCTTACCTACGTTTCAGTACGCTAAGTTTTTTTTCTTCAGCATGATAGGTTCACGAAGTATTTCTGTTTCAGTCCGACCTCAGTAGCTTGATTGGTAAGGCGGCGGACTTATAAACTTGGAGGTCGGTGGTTCAAGTCCCAGTTTCGGCGTAAATTTAGTAAAGCGAGTTTGAGGAGTGGTTATATCACGAAAGTGATTAATACAAATAATATGATAACTTTTAGCTTTATTTCAGTTTCATTTCTGGTTTTGAGTTGTTTTCTAATCAAGATAAACTATAATACCTATGTATCTTAATGTTGGAATTGTCTTGTCATTAATAATAATAATAACACTCTTTAGTGGATGGTAACCACCAGGCGAGGTTAATGCTCAAAGCATTTTCTACCACCTAACCTTCAGAGTCTTATTATTCTATGGTCACAAACTCAAATTAATGAGGAAAAATTCATGCACTGGGTGGGATTCGAACCAACGGATTCCTACGCTACCTGGATTACCAGACAAGCGCGTCAACCACTTGACTACCATTTATGATTATGAGACGAAAAATAATGAAATCGCGTTAATTATACTGCTCGATTAGGACTGATAAGTTCCATTATTAAAGCAGTAAGCACATTAATCAAAATACTAAATGGGAGGATAACTTTTGATGTCCTGGCTGGGTTTCGAAGACGCAATCTCTGGACTATATAACGAGACCGACGCTCGACGGCTGAGCTACCGGGACATACATTCTGATCGGGTGGTTAAGGCGCTAGTCTGGTTATCCAGATCAGGAGGGATTAGTTCGCATTCTGACCAAACCATAATTGTAATGAACCAATACAATAGAAAATCCCACACTCCAAGAAAAATATGTTTTGAGTGCCTAAAAGATTAATTATTCCCTGATTCATAAAAGTTAATAATATAAAAATGACTACATATACCTAATAATAATTAACATAGGTAATAGTTTTTATGAATAAAATTTTAGTTATAGAAAAGCTCCATGATATTCAATTTGATGTCGATTATTATTGTGTATGCATTTATTTCTATACCCTTCGCATTTATTTCTATTTCTATAAGTTAAAAACACTTTACGATAATAGTCCCGACTAAACTGTAATCTCTGTTTACCTAGTACTAAATGGTGTCATCACTTGTCTCGTTGGAGACCGTGCCAATTTCCGGCAACTATAAATGGTTAAATTGCACAATAAAGAATTCACTATCGGCCATAAACGTCTAAAATGTATTTGTACAGTAAAGAATTTTAACCGATAATCGAATATCGGTATTTTATCTCTGCGTCGGTCGTTTAGTTGGCTACTGTAGTCGACGACGTTTTGAGAAGTTTGAGTATACCATGGATAGAGATAGGATAGGAACAGAGGGAGAGAGAAGATCAACAAAGGGGAGAGAGATAATGAATATGAAGGGATGAAGAGAAAAAGAGGGAAGAATGAGAGCGAAGAAAGATAGGGGAGTAAGTTAATGTTTGAGAAGTACAATAGCTAGATAGAAAAGAGGGAGAGGAAAGATGAATAAGGGGAGAGAAAGGTAAGAAAGAGTGTAAGAGAGGGTATGAAGAGAGGGAAGAAAAAGAGAGAGAAAGAGAGATAGAAAAGAGAGAGAGAGAGAGAGAGAGAGAGAGAGAGAGAGAGAGAGAGAGGGCGGAAGACAGAGAAAGAGAGAGAGAAAGTGAGTGAGTGAGTGAGAGAGAGACAGATAAAGAGAGAGGAGAGTGAGAAAGAGAGAGAGAGAGAGAGAGAGAGAAAATGAGAGAGCGAGAGTAAAACAGAGAGATAAAAGGGAATTATTGCAAAAGGGAGAGAATTCCGGAAAGAAAAATTATGGGAGGGAATACTTGGGAGAGAGGAACGAGGGAGAGAAAGATAAAGTCCTCTATCTTTTTAATCTGCTCTGTAAAATGCACTTGACCTGTTTTTATAATCCAGCCAACAACTAGCCCGTGTAGGAAAGCTTCTTATAAGAGTAAGAAATGCATGAGATTTGAACTAATTGTGAATGTGTTTTTTTTATAATATTTTAATCGTTTTATTTATTTATAAATAAGCAAGCTCGTTCATTTTATGACCTTATGGTATCGACCCATGCATGCAGCTTTACAATTCTTCATGGCCAGACCAATTCTCTGGGCAAGAAATTGAGAACTGTTATGTATTCATTCATACATATTTTTTTTCAAAAGTTTCGTGCTGCGTCCTCTTGTATATATATTTATGATTTATAGACATTTTGTTTACAGATAGACACTTTGTATTTAGGGTCTGGGGACTAACTTTGACGGTTTGACTAACTTTTTTATTATTCATCCTAGATGGGTGGTTGTGACATATAATTTTCAGTGATTTTGAAGTACTGATAAACCTTGTTGTAAAATACATCTATAAAAAATTGTTGAAAAAAAAAAAAAAAAAAAGAAGTACTGATTACGAATTTGGCATTGATTTAGCTATCTGTGAGCGTTGAGTCATCAGTGGCGGAATTTGTCTTCTTTTTGAGGGATAAGGAAAGTCGTGTGATGTTTACACCAGATATTTTTATTTTCCTTGTTATAGGATAAGAAAAGTAAAAAAATGGTTTCTCCTGAAATTTAAAATAAACAAAAGAGAATGAAACGGCTGAGAATTTGTTTTGTTATTTTTAAACTTGAATTATGCATTCTTAGAATGGTTATTCTGGGAATTAGGAAGGAGAAGGAGGAGAGAGAAAGTGAGAAAAGAAATTAAGGTAGAAGGGATAGAGAGGAAATTTAGGGTGTGATGAAAGGGAGTGGAGAGTTAGAGAAAAAAACCTATAAGAGACAAATAAAAAGGAAAGAAAGAGAGAGATTAAATGATAAAGGAGAGAGGATAGGGAATGAGGAAAGAGACAAAGAAAATTATGGTCAATGGCGCGTTGCATGCACCGGTCCTCGTATGATCACCAAAGTTAAGCAACATCCAGTGACGTGGAGATGCTGGCATTCCGGCCACACCCAGGCTGGGTGAGGTTAATGGTGGTAGCAGGTTTGTGAGTTTCTTGCGAGTTGAGGGTAACACCCCCGTTGTGATATGACCATGCAGTTGAAAGCGACATTACACCCAAATTAAAAAAAAGAGAGAGAATAATGAGGTAAAACTATACGAGAGAACAGAGAGAGAGAGACAGATGAATCTGAGAAAGGAGGGAGGTAGATAGAGAGAGAGAGAGAGCGTAAGGATTTATAGGAATTGGAGAGAGAAAGAGGAGGGAGAGACCAAATTGAAAATATGAGAGACAAAAAAGGGACGAGATGCATTCGAGAAAAATCTGGTGTAAACATCACACGACTTTCCTTATCCCCCAAAAAGAAGTCGAATTCCGCCACTGGTGACTCAACGGTTACAGATAGTTGAAAATCAGTGCCAAATTCGTAATCAGCACCTTAAAATCATTGGATTTGATATGTCGCAACCCCCATCTAGGGTAAATAATAAAAAAGTTAGTCCAAGCGGGTCCCCCCAAAATACCGGTAAATTGGGGCCGGATTCCAAAAAGTTCAAGATATCAAAAAAATGATGAGAATAGACCCCTATTATTTTTTTAATCCGAGAAAATGTTGTTCTCTAATTTTTTTTGTATCTTTAACCAATTTAAAGAAGCGGCGGTTGCGGCCAATATTTGCGGCCCTGCGGCCGCAGAATGCGGCCGATTTCAACCAAAAGTTTCGTGGTTCGTCTGGTGTATAAAACTAATTTGCATACCAAATTTCAAGTCTCTAGCTCTTACCGTTCTTGAGATATCCTGTTTACACACACACACACAGACAGACAGACAGACAGACAGACAGACAGACAGACAGACAGACAGACAGACGCACGGACCAATGGCTGAAAACAACTTTTTTGGTATCCTGAAGCTATGATTCGTCCAGAAATGTGAAAAACTGGGTAGGTCAAATTTTCGACGAATACAATACTTTCCTTATTATAGGATAAGGAAAGTAAAAAAGAGAGAGAGAATAATAATAATATATATGAAGATTGAAGAGATACCTGAAATAGAGTATTGAGTATTTTGATGCAATGATCTTGACATTTTGTGAAATTACGACTATTGACCTATACCTACTAACTATTGACCTGTAAAATATTATTTTATTTTTTTATTGACCTATGTCGATATGTACCTATATGTCTTTATGACATGACAAAATTGAGAGTTAGTTAGAGAGACGACTAGAATTTTCTCTCTCTCTTATGACTCTCTCTCTCTTTCTCTTTGTCTCTCTCTCTCCGTCTCTCTCTATCTCTATCTCTATCCCTCTCTCTCTTTCTCTCTCTCTCTATCCCTCTCTCTCTTTCTTTCTCTCTCTCTCTCTCTCTCTCTCTCTCTCCCACCAGTTCCATACCTTTGCCCCTAGTTCTCTCAATAACATTAGGTCCCTCACGCAATTCACTCATAGAGTTTAATAGGCGCGGTAATTCCAGTGTAGAATGCCTATTAGTTCAGTGGCGAACATTGGTCGTTCTGTGAACTGGAGACCCTATTCAGATTCAATTCCTTTTTTTCAATAATGACATCTAGACATGAATGACTTTAATTAATTTTAACTATCGTTCTAATAGAGGTTCAGGTTTTAATGGGTATAGAAAAACCTCTTACTTTTTTTTGGTGTTTCTAAAAAAAAAATCCTTTAAAAAAAGGACACACAGCAAATTGCATATACTGTCGAAGCTGGATGTAAGTAAACGATTTCCAAGTTAACTTTATTTCATTATAAGAGAAACTAATCTCATTATAAATATAAAAAACTGGATAAAGAACAAATAACTTCCGGTCCCTTGAGTTCTAATATACCTACCTATGCATCTATATAAGTATACAATCTATACCTACATGTTTGACTGTTACTGAAAAAAAATCAACAAATCCTTCTAATTTGAAAGATCTCACGACAACTGGTGCAGTCAACATCGACGCTGCCTGCTTCAAATTTCACGCCACGCGTCTGGTTTTACATATTATAAATTAATGCTGGGTTCGCCACCAGCGTTTATTAGCAAGTGAGAGTAGCCACGGATACAATCATGTATAAATTATGTTGTAAATGTCAGACCCCCTACTGAAGAGAAAGCCGGGAAAGCCCTACTAGAGTGCATATACTGCATATGACACCAAGTGTATAATTTGTCAAGCATAGGCTCGGTGCTTGGGACTGTAATCCCACCCCAACTCTATTGCTACTGTCTGTCCCATTTGTCCTTGGTCTGGTGAGCCAGAGGTCGCACGTTCGAAACCCTCTACTGAAGAGAAAGCCGGGAAAGCCCGTCCAGAGTGCATATACTGCATATGAAACCAAGTGTATAATTTGTCAAGCATAAACTTGGTGCTTGGGACTGTAATCCCACCCCCAACTCTATTGCTACTGTCTGTCCCCTTTGTCCTTGGTCTGGTGAGCCAGAGGTCGCGGGTTCGAAACCCAGCCTGAACACGAAAATATATACCATTATACCTACACACATTTGGGATTTTAACCACATTGTACCTTATCAATGGGCTTAATGCT
Source organism: Bactericera cockerelli (assembly GCA_024516035.1). NCBI lineage: Eukaryota > Metazoa > Arthropoda > Insecta > Hemiptera > Triozidae > Bactericera > Bactericera cockerelli. The sequence continues at coordinate 13,395,349 of CM044963.1, read as the reverse complement.
TCATAAATGGGATTTATAAGTCCTAGTAAGGCAGTATAAATCAGGCGATATTATCATGAACACTTTTCTAACATGTCTCTTTATTTTCCATTATTTTTGAGGATTTTCATGAAAACATTATTTTTCTTTATGAAAATAATTACTTTTTTCCTAAAACTATACCCTATTGATTTTTACTCCACGTGGTATACCGCTATATCTGAATGGCACATCTGAATGATAGAACTATTTTACCAAAATTATTAGTTTTCCATTTCAAAGTTTTCAGTTTGGACTAACTTTTTTATTGTTCATCCTAAATGGGGGTTGTGACATATTGATTATATCGAATCCAATGATTTTGAGGTGCTGATTATTGACATTGATTTTTAAGGAGAATGTTACCGTTGAGTCACCAGTGGTGGAATTTGACTTCTTTTTGAGTGATAAGGAAAGTCGTGTGGTGTCACACAATATATTTTTTTTGTGAAGTAATATTATTTTACTCTTCACGTATGGCTTTCGACAACCCACCCTTATTATTCCGGTAGTTCCATCCTGTATGTATTTACCCATAGTGTCTATAATTATTAAGGATTTCTTTTAGACAAAAAAAATAAAATGAAAAAATACAGGTAGAACCAAGGAAAATTATTAGGTGCAAAATATAATGCAAGTGGGGTGGGGACCTAAAGAGAAGAACAGGCAGGGATAATGCCATAGAATTAACCAATTTAATCACTTATTTATTCCCCTGGTGCTTTCGGCCGCTTGAAGCACTTAAGGGCATATTTATGAGGAAAATAGTGGTTCTTATAACAATCGGTAATGGTAAAGTCATAATCTTCAAGGTACAAATTGTGAAATTGTACATTGTACAAGAACAATATAGAATAAATTATACATAAATGTATGTATCAATTTCAAAATATAGAAACGACGTTGCTTAAATTATTACGTACTAGAACGTAAATACATTATGTAGGTAATAAGTACGTAATCGTCACAAAATTTCTTTTTGGATATGTGAATTATATTTAGGACAATTCCTAAAACTTGAGACCAAAAAAATAGCATTTCAAGCATTCTTCTTTAGTGTCCACAGAGAAATTGTTCAAGTATTCTTAGTACTTTCCCCTCTGGGTTACAAACTGTTATAAATAAATAATTATATAAAAATGATCATCATAATATATCATCATAGGGTGGCTTCATCGTGAACGATGGAAGCCAGACAGTGGAGGAATGACTCAGGCTAATAATTGACAAGGGCCCCCAGAACCAAGCCAATATAGGTCTACTCCCTGTTTATAATAGTCCCCCAGCCAGACCAGTCAGATAAAAATCATATATCAATAAAATACAAAATATACTTATTCAAGAAAAAAATAAAGTTTGATCAAGGGTGGTGTGTATATTATTATCTAAAAAATTCACCACAAATTCGTTTATTAGACCACAAGCCAAATTTCAGCCTCCTAGGACTTACCAGTGCTGAGAAATCGAGATGAATGAATGAGTGAGTGAGTGTTAACTTTCGCATTTATATATGTACATATAGATGAACAAAAAGAAATTTCAAAATACATAGTCACTCACGTATGACGTTCATGTGGCCCCCGGCTAGTTTGGACACGAAGGCCGGCTTCTCAGCGGACACCTCACACCGGTAGAGGGCGGTGGACTTCAGGTTGACTGAGCGCATGTAGAGATGGGTGGAGTTGGATTTGTTTTCCTGGAATTGAACGTAATGAGACCAGGGCATTACTATCACGGGAACTTCACGATTCGGCCCAAATCACCTGAGTAGACCTTTAGCATGATTCGGCCCAAAAGAACACAAAAAAACATAAAATGATTCGGCCCATAACCCGATTCGTCCCAAAACAAATGGGGGTGGGTGTGTCCTTGTAAAACTCGGATTAAGATGATATTTTGCACAATTACCAATTACAGGTTCATTGGCGTTATGCTCTAAAAAAGATCAATTTTTCAAAAGTTGAGCTTTTAAATGAGCTTATTTACATACTGGCATATCTAGCTCATATCTCGCGAAGTAGAAGCGCGACTGAGCTGAAATTTATTATTGTCTAAGAAGGTCAAAATTACAAAAGAAAATACATACGAACTAGGTTTAGCGTAAGTATAGCACGCCCGTTTTGTTTTTCTTGGCGTTGCAAAACAAACGTTTTGCTTGATTTATAATAGAGCACCGTTTATTTAACCCTAGAATTACCTACTGGGTCTAAATGAATACTCACGTCCACTTTGGTCCCGGCAACGCGCCACGTCTGAACCGATCGCTGACTAACCGGTGTATACCGGTAGAACTCTTCGTTCTCCTTGTACCACTTCACCGAGTACAGACGATCACCCTCCAGATCAAAGCGGCATTCCAAGATGGCGCTGTCTCCGACTTTCTTGATGAATGGAACGATGACCTTCTCTAGGACCAAAGAGGACATTTCTGTAAAGAAAAATAAGGAATTAAGGCTGTATCACGTAATTTTATGTATGAATTTCATTAACACATGTCAACTATGACACACTGGGCTAGGCATCACACCTTTTTTTTAAAAAAATTATACAGAAAATTGACGAAATTTTATTATATTTTCACATACATTATCGGATTTTATTTTATCTATTTCGTTGATTGTACATTGTTATACCTATTTTGTAAAAAAAAAAAGTAGTTGGTTGAACAAAAAACATCTTTTAATCTTTTAATATTTCAATTTCAAGTATTAGCGATAACAAACATGTTTTTTTTTATATAAAATATTTATTTATTTACACTTTATTTATTTTTAGAAAACAATCAACAACAAAAAATAATAACAATATTTAAAAAAAAAAAAAAACTTAGAAGGATGTACAAAAATAGAAAACAATATTAATTTTTAATTACAAACTTGTTTTGTAATCCGGGCGCAGTTAATGCCTTAGCCATTCTCTGACCATTCAAATTCGAATCCCCATGATGCTGGCTATTCCCGGCCCCTACTCAGGCTAGGTGAGCTTAATAGGAATAGCCGGTGAGTTTCCAGTGAATGGGCGGTAAAACCACCGTCTCCTGAGAGTATGACCATTTCTACGTAGCTTATAGTTGAAAGTGACGTTCAAACCTAATAGTTAGAAGATCGGATCCTGCAGGTCGGTGGTTCGAGACCCAATACTTAGTATCACCAATATTTAGCAAGGCAAGTTTGAGTAATTTTAACATCAAGATTGTGATTAATACAAAAATAAAAAAAAACAAGACCGCATTATGACGTCATCTGAAAATTCATAATTCACATCCTCCAGCTCCAGATGGAGATGAACTAACTGTGCTCACATTATTTTGTCCCTATTCATGTTAATAATGCAACAACTTTCCGTACGGGGTGCATTAATGCATTTGGAATATTTTAGAACAATGCGAGAATCATCTAACATGCTGAAAAACCTTGCTAAAAAAGTAACGCAGACATCATCTACCGTGTTAAAAAACCTTGCAAAAGGTAAGAACAATGAGAATATAAACCATCATATCATCAGCTGAAGTACAAAGCTTGAACTTACATCAAGTGCTTCATTTCTTTTCAATAGCATGAAGAATGTAAAAGGTAAAAGTAAATGTTGTGTTTAAAACGAAAAACCCGAAGAACCATACATGGTTTGTGTTCAATGTTGAAATGTAAGGAGGGGAGGGAGAAGACAGTTAGAAGAGAGAGGGGAGGAAAAAGATGAAGGAAGGGGGGGCATGGAGAAGTGGTGTTTTTTTAATGTACATGTTCGACTTCAAAAGACGAGAGAGAGAAACTACATTCACCAAAATGCAAAAAGTACATAAAATACACCAGAAACTTGTATGAAAAATAGATTCGTGTTGGATCATACTGGGTGGGTTGGGAAGAGAGAAACGACTAGAGGCACTGGAGAGAAAAGAAAATGGGAAAAGAATGCCGAAATATATAAAGATTCGTTATACAGGATGGGTTAGTGATAATACAGACCGACTCTCAAGTCGGACTATAATGTCGCATTCATTGAAAATAGTCAAGCCATTCTCGAGTTAAAAAAAAAGTATTTTTGCTACACACAATCGTACGTAATATCACAAGTACTCGCCTTGCTATATGTTGCCGTAGCTTCTTGGCACTTGAGGCACCCACCACCCAGACACAATCGAGCTACTTTTCTCTAGTTGTCTTAACAACATGCATTTTTAGTTTATCTCCCGTGGCAAAGCACGGAAAAGCAGCCAGTGGATACTAAACTTTGAATTACTCTGATTCCTAAGTGAACTTCATATCTCAAAGTAACATAACTTATTTCTTACTTTGTTATACTTTTCTTGTTTCAGAAAAGTTTCTAGATTTCCCAGTTGACCGAAATTCCCTTCGCAAAAATCCCACCCAGTAAATATCCCACCCATTTGTGATAGTAAAAGCATGATGATCCTGGAAGCTACGAAAAAAACAGGACTAAGGAATGACTTTACCTCTTTTTCGCACACATTACAAGTACATAAAATATGGAAGGATAAATACGTACGTACATCTATCGGGGTACATAAAATTTGACAAAGGTAAAACAGTCCCTGTGGGATAATTTTTTTCCTCTCTTTTTCGTGCACAAAAAAAACTTCAATATCAAAAATTGAAACAAAAGGGACGGAAAGCCCCGAGTGGGGAACTATTTTACTCCCGCCTTCCAACGATCCCACGCGCAAGGAGGTACAAACACATACATACTTTTTGACGTTTGTGAATATTTATATTGCTCTTTGGGATGCTTTTTTTCCTAGGAAGATAGAAAACTAAAATTCTTGATATCAGTGGCGTAATGGGGGTATTCACTTTCACCTAAAAAAGTTCTTCTTCTTCTTTTACTCTGTCTTATCCCGCTCAAGCAGGGTCGACGTTGTTCAACCTCATGGTTGAGATTGATTGGTTTTGGCACTTTCACATGTAAAAAGTCAAACAACACAAATAGGTACTGGTACTGTGTGTTGTACTATTCGTTGAAATTTGTAACATCTGCAGCTCCGTGGATCTTATTTTGACTTTCAATGAAATTCTTGATCCATACCTACTTTTTGAGGTTTGTGAGTATGTTCTCGTAGAATCACCGAAGGTAAGTAATTTCCAGCGAGGTGAATACTTCGTGATGCTGGCATTCCGGTCCAACCCCGGCTGGTTGAGGTTAATGTGGGTAGCAGGTTTGAGAATTTCCTGCGAACGGAGGGTAACAGCCCCCTCGTGATATGACCATGCAGTTGAAAGCAATGTTAAACACTAATAAAAAAAAAAAGCAAATTTATATATACTTTTATCCCTCTTTTTGATGTGTTTTTCTTTCTAGAAACGAGACTATTATTTATTATATTATTTAATCAATATTACATTGATTGAACGTCGCGTCGCATCAATATTCATGCTAATATGCCCTCAATAATATTACGTCTGAAGCCTTCCTAAACGATCAAAATCACCCTTCAATAAGCTCACGATTAGCTCAGTTGTAAGATAGTGCTTGCTATGCGGAAGGTCCCAACCGGGTTCATCAGATCTAAGAGTTGATTGGAATGATTCTCTTTTAAGTTTACAAATTTGTATTCTTCTTCTTCCACTTTGCCTTTTCCCAAAGGGTCGGCATAGTTCAGCCTCATGGTTGAGGTTGGTTGTGGCCTTACCACGTTGTATTAATTTGATTAAGAAACGCAACCTTAGGATCGAATAAGTACGGAACTACGGACTCCATCTTGCCATGGAAATTTGTAATTTTGTCACATCCACTAAAAAAGACAAAAATAATTATTATTTTTTTACAAAAACTAACACAATACTTCCGATTTCTAATATTGTAAATTTATCGGTAGTAAAAAGTGAACTGCTTCCGTGAATTGGCAATAACAGTCCATTTATATCTAGGGCAGCTCTTATTCCAAGTAAAATATTTTTATATTTCTTCCTAAAAAAAAGTGTTGAAAGAGGACCCAAAACACTAACAACCATTCTGAATCGCTATCTTGTTTTAACAATAACTGCTTTCATCTACACACCTACCTAATGTAGTACCGACTACCGACCTCAGTAGCTTGAAGGCGACGGACTTGTAACCTGGAGGTTGGTGGTTCAAGTCCCGGTTTCAGCGTAGATTTAGTAAAGCGAGTTTGAGTAGTTGTGATATCACGAAAGTGATTAACACAAGTATGACACAAATATGAACTTTACTATAGAAATAAGAATTTATTAATTTAATGGTCCCAACAGAAAAACAGAACTCAGTATTCTAGAGTTCTAGACAGCCTAGAAAATAGATGAGAAATATAGAGTTATAGTACATTTAGGTATAGCTCTTGATTTTTTTGTTTTGTTTTTTTTTTTATTATTTACAAACCGAAACGAAAACAAAAGTTAGGGGGGAAATGTTGGGAAATATTTATGTATAATAATATATGTATAGTTGTATACTGTAGGTAGGAATATAGCAAATATGAGTTCTAACTATTTACTAAACAGAGAAAAAACAGATCTGGCAACACTGTAATCCCTTATACTTTACAGACTTGAGCTTGAAGCAGGTCGGGAGGTGAGTTTACCTTTTCGTTAATTAAGTTAATATGGAGGATAATTAGATATTTATTCCCGTTTTAATTCAATAACAATGTACGCTCGAGGATGTTTTCCTAAGTCTAGGGAATCTGTTTTTTGTTCCCTCCTCCCCCGCCCCTCCATCCCTAGTTACCCTTTCTTGGTATTTTTCTGTCTATTTTTTTACCATCTCTCATTCTCTCTCTTTCTTTCTCTCTCTCTCTATCATTCTCTCTCTATTTTCTTCTCTCTCTCTCTCTCTCTCTCTCTCTCTCTCCCCTCTCTCCTCTCTCTCTCCTTCACTTTCTCTCTCTCTCTTACTCTATCATTGGCTTCTTTTCTTTTCGTTTCTCCTTCTTCTTTTTTTCTCTCTCTCTCTCTGTCTCTCTTTCTCTCTCTCCGACTCCCTTACTCTTACTTTGTTCATCTTTTGTCACCCACGTCTTTTTCTTTTATAATAATAATAATAAAAATATCGCCTTATTTATACTGCCCGACTAGGATCAATGAGTCCCATTCCTCCAGCAAAAGCCGAAGACGTTTCATTATGTTTTCCAAATCCCAAATGGGAGGATAACTTGTCATGTCCCGGCTGGGCTTCGAACTCGCGTCCTAGGGATTACCAGTCAGACGCCTTGACTACTCAGCTAACGGGACATGCAAATCTCCCTATCTCCCCCTCTTTATCTCCTTTTCCCTTTGTCCCTATCTTACTCTCTCCACTCTCTCTTTCTACCTCCGATATATCTATTTCTCTCTCTCTATCCCTACTTTCTCCCTCTCTTACTCTCTCCACTATCTCTATATTTATCTCCCACATCTCTATTTCTCTCTCTCTATCCTCTCTGTCTTCCTCTCCTCTCTACTATTTATCTCCTTTTCCTTTGTCCCTCTCTTCCTCTCTTACTCTCTCCATATCTACCTCCAGCATATTATCTATTTCTCTCTCTCCATCCTCTCTTTCTCCCTCTCTTACTCTCTTCACTCTTTCTATATCTACCTCCCACATATCTATTTCTCTCTCTCTATCCTCTCTTTCTCCCTCTCTTACTCTCTTCACTCTTTCTATATCTACCTCCCACATATCTATTTCTCTCTCTCTATCCTCTCTTTCTCCCGCTTTTACTCTCTCCCTCTCTCTCTCTCTCTCTCTCTCTCTCGCTATCCTCTCTTTCTCCCTCTCTTACTTTCTCTTTATTTATCTCCCACATCTCTATTTCTCTCTCTCTATCCTCTCTGTCTTCCTCTCCTCTCTACTCTTTATCTCCTTTTTCTTTTGTCCTTCTCTTACTCTCTCCACTCTCTCCATATCTACCTCCAGCATATTATCTATTTCTCTCTCTCCATCCTCTCTTACTCTCTCTATACTTATCATCCACATCTCTGTTTCTCTCTCTCTATCCTCTCTTTCTCCCTCTCTTACTCTCTCTATACTTATCATCCACATCTCTGTTTCTCTCTCTCTATCCTCTCTTTCTCCCTCTCTTACTCTCTCTATACTTATCATCCACATCTCTGTTTCTCTCTCTCTATCCTCTCTTTCTCCCTCTCTTACTCTCTCTATACTTATCATCCACATCTCTGTTTCTCTCTCTCTATCCTCTCTTTCTACCTCTCTTACTCTCTCTATACTTATCATCCACATCTCTGTTTCTCTCTCTCTATCCTCTCTTTCTCCCTCTCTTACTCTCTCTATACTTATCATCCACATCTCTGTTTCTCTCTCTCTATCCTCTCTTTCTACCTCTCTTACTGTCTCTATACTTATCATCCACATCTCTGTTTCTCTCTCTCTATCCTCTCTTTTCTACCTCTCTTACTGTCTCTATACTTATCATCCACATCTCTGTTTCTCTCTCTCTATCCTCTCTTTCTACCTCTTTACTGTCTCTATACTTATCATCCACATCTCTGTTTCTCTCTCTCTATCCTCTCTTTCTACCTCTCTTACTGTCTCTATACTTATCATCCACATCTCTGTTTCTCTCTCTCTATCCTCTCTTTCTACCTCTCTTACTGTCTCTATACTTATCATCCACATCTCTGTTTCTCTCTCTCTATCCTCTCTTTCTACCTCTCTTACTGTCTCTATACTTATCATCCACATCTCTGTTTCTCTCTCTCTATCCTCTCTTTCTACCTCTCTTACTCTCTCTATACTTATCATCCACATCTCTGTTTCTCTCTCTCTATCCTCTCTTTCTACCTCTCTTACTCTCTCTATACTTATCATCCACATCTCTGTTTCTCTCTCTCTATCCTCTCTTTCTACCTCTCTTACCCTCTCCATTCTCTCTATATCTACTTCCCACATCTCTGTTTCTCTCTCTCTATCCTCTCTTTCTACCTCTCTTACCCTCTCCATTCTCTCTATATCTACTTCCCACATCTCTGTTTCTCTCTTCCTTACCATCTTCTTCTTCCCCACGGTTTATTTCTACTCCAGACATCATTGACTACAGTCCCGAGAGTATTCTGTGTCTACACCAGTTGCAAAATAATGGCAGATTCACAATTGTTATAGTACTATTATTATTAGTAAATGTATTATGTTTTTTTTTTTTTTTTTTTTTTTTTTTTGTGATTTCACTACATTTTGTGCTAATATTATCTGATCTGGTTGCAGGGTTTTCAGTGAAACCCTTACAAGTTAACACTGCGACCTAATTAGATCTATTGTGATCAGTTGATTCTACTTGGTTTTAACGTCCTGATTGAGATAGATAGTCAGTACGGGGATTTCAACCTCCATTCGCTTTGAATCGTACCAGCTACCCACATTAACCTCACCCAACCAGGGTAAGGCCGGAAATGCCAGCCTCGCGTGTACGGAGGGAACAGAATTTTCTAAGTGAAACGTCTGCTCCGACCGGGGATCGAACGCAGGACCTCCGGATTACGAGCAGTAGACTCAACCGTCACGTCACGGAGACTGCCTATTTTTTTTGCTAATTTATACTAATTTTGTTGATAAGTATTTTTGTACTGTATAATGGTCAGTTGAAGCCCATACCTATATAAAAACAACATTGCACTTGAACAAACCATCAAAAAAAAAAGAAGAAAATCATCCATCAATATTAATGTTCAAAATCACTAAACTATGTAGCCACAAATACTCATGTGACTATTTTTAACCAAACATGGGATTCGAACCACCTATCTCCATGTTATAAGTACACTGTCTTATCGATCAAGCCACTTAGTTCGGTGAAAATAAGCAGTATAAGCACATTAAGCAGCACAGATTGCTGTCCAAATACTTGGGAAAAAGCGAGCACAACATTTCCCTAGTGAAGACTTCGTGATGCTGGCGTTCCGGCTCAATCCAGGCTGGGTGAGGTTAATATGGGTAGCAGTTTTGTGAGTTTCCTGCGAATGGAGGGTAACACCCCCGTCGTGATATGACCATGCAGTTGAAAGAGTTAAACCAAAAAAAAACCAAAAAAAAAACATTTCCTTAGTTATATATAGGTACACTGGTACATACTCGGAATTAAAAGAAAGAAGGAAAAAAAAGAAACAATAAGTTATTATTATAAGTTCTAACAAGCCCCACCCACCCTTGCGCTCCCCGGTTATATGCGTGAATTGTAGCGGGGGAGGGGGGGGGGGGGGGGGGCTATATTTTAGCCTAAACATAAAAATCTTGAATCTGCGCCCATAAAGTAAAGGGTGAAAACCTGTATTAAGACATAAGGGAGAATTTTCTATAAGCACACGTAATCCTAATTATATTCGTGTTTTTCCTAAGTGGTTCCTAAAAAAAAAGACCACTATGGAAATTAAAAATGAATTTAGTAAAATTTGTAAGTATAATATTACAAAAGGGATTTGAAATTGAACTACCTGAATGAGAAATAAAAAAATAGCCTTTAAATATACAGGGTATACCTAATCTAATCACAGAGAAGAGTTATGTCGGCGATCCTCACACAGTATTAACACTCTTTAGTGGAAGGTAACCACCAGGTGAGGTTAATGCATTTTCTACCTACCACATAATCCTCAGAGACTTCTTATTATTATGTGGTCACAAACTCAAATTAACGAGGAAAAAATCTTGTTTTTGCCCAATGCCAAAAAAAAAAAAAAAATATCCACTGACATCCAGTATAATGACCATTATTGTTATAAATACTAGTTAGCTTAAACTTGTGGCTCGCTTGTAAGAATTTGATACATTATGATAAGAAATTTCAGGGACAAGGGTAGGAAATGTAGTGATGTAGGTGAATATTTTTAGGGGGCTTAGAATTTTTAGATGGAAAAGGTGACATCTGCATGGTCATATCACGACAGAATTTTACACTCCATTCACTGGAAACTCAGATACCAGCTACTCAAATTAACCTCATCCAGCCTGAGTGGGGGCCAGAATAGCAATCATCACGAGGTATCTAATTTGAATAGTCAGCTATCAAAGTCATAGCCTCATTGAGCGTTGCTTAACTTCAGTGACAGAACGAGAACGAGTTTTAGTCTGTGAAGTTTTAATTGGGACAGTGTTGCCCAGTAAGTTATTTCTCTGTCTTTAGGAAATAGCCAGAATTTTTACTGTGATTAGACTTGCCAACGTTGAACACATCACAAATAAAGACAATGAAATTTTAAATACATTGAAAAGTAGAATGCTGAGGTATTTTGCACACATCATGAGACTCCAAGAAAAATACAAAATCCTTCACAAAATAACTCAGGGAGAGTGGTGTATATAACTTTAAAGTTGAAAAATACCACTTTAATATAATAGAATATAGATACATAGATAAATTCAAGGAGAAATGAATGGAAGAAGACCCAGAGGAAGAAGAAGGTCATCGTGAATGGGAGATCTTAGAAAGGGGTACAACGTGTCATCCTGCGCCACTGAAACAGTTTTAATGGGGAGAGGGGTTTTCATGTTGGACAGATTTTTTAAGGATCGGTAATTATTTCGCCCAGCGCATTTTTTATAATTGACTTCAGAAGGAGTTAAGTTTAAGTTTTTTCTAAGTGTTTCTCTTTTATCTGGGCTTGAAATCTTGGAATTTTGGGTTGTTTTTTTACGAAGGGTGTTTTGAGGATTGTAATCCAACAAGATCGAGGACACGAGTAGAGCTTATGTGTTTTGCAGAAATTTTAAGCGTACTGAAAATGCACAATTTTCCTGTCTTTGACATCAGGAAAACAAAAATGATCGAATTTCCGTTGTTTCAAACGAAAGAAGAGCCCATCTTGTTTCACAGAATACATGAGACTTTAATAACTAATTGAATTATTGACTTCAATGGGTAATTGAAAATTGTTTCCGATAGGGAAGAATAGCATCTGAGGTAGTAGAGTAGTTCTTCACTTTGAGTTTCGATGGTTTAAGACAGGGAGTCCCAATAATCCAACAGAATAGGAGTCCCATCACGCTAAGGTAGCAACAATTATTTTCTTATTTCCCTATATTACAGAAGTTCCTAGTCACTGTGATTGAAAAGTTATGACCAATTTTCTATCATAAAAAGTAATGATAATACATTGTTGTTGTTGTTGTAGCCAGCTTGGCTACAGCTGGAGGGGTGAGTGATGGTCTCCAGCCAACTTTATTTCAAAGTTGGCTCGTTCTGAACCACATAATTCTATGTGCGATCAACCATCATGAGGACTTGGACTTTTCTTTATACTTTTTTAATTGTTAATAGTTACTGTTTTTACTCTTGTTTCTGCCAGCGTCGATGGCGCGTTGAATGCACCGGTTCTCGTTGGATCACCGAAGTTAAGCAACGTCCAGCGAGGTGAAAACTTCGTGATGCTGGCATTCCGGCCCAATCCAGGCTGGGTGAGGTTAATGTGGGTAGCAGGTTTGTGAGTTTCCTACGAATGGAGGGTAACACCCCCGTCGTGATATGACCATGCAGTTGAAAGCGACGTTAAAACCAAAAAAAAACTCTTGTTTCTGCTTTATACAGTTTCTTGTTGTATGCTTTGAATATTATTACCTTTTTGACATAGTTAAAACTTCTACATATACTTAAATATGTAGCTGCATAAAAGTTCAATGGGTAAGGAAATATTTCACTCTGAGTTTCCATTGGAAGCTGAGATAGGAATATTCGTGATCCATTGAAGTTGAATTCTAAGAAAAGTAAATGTTTTCTTCTGTCTTGAGCTTTGCTTAAAGAGAATTCCAATATAAGAGGATTATTTTACTCGTTACTATGGTGATTTCAAGACAATTGGAGTCACAATGGGAGACAATATTCTCGACTAACAGGTTGACTTAAAGTAAAATAGAACTGAATTTGTGTTCATTTTCTTCTTTCCCTCTTCTTCTCCTCCTCCTCCTCCTTCTTCTTCTCCTCCATTTCTTCTACCTTCTCTTCCACCAACTCCTCTTTCTCCTTCCCCTCTTGCTCCTCTTCCTCCTGCTCCTCCTCCTTCTCCTCATTTTCAACCTACTGTTCCTCTTCTACCTCCTCCTCATTCTCCTTCTCCTCCACCACTTCATCATTCCCCTCTTTCTCCTGCTCCTCCTACTCCTTCTCCTACTCCTGCTCTTCCTTCTTCTCCTCCTCTTCTTTACCACCTTCTCTTTGTTCTTCCCCTCCATTTCAACCCATTCCCACTCAAGCAGGGTCGACGATTGTGTGCGTGGAAAAAAAAACTCAACAGTAATAATCACAACAACAAATCAGGCAAAGCGTGCAGCGTTGTAACTTAATTTCCACCTACCACGAAACAGCTTTACGAGGGAACGCATAAAAAAAGGGAACTGAAAGAACATCCTATGAATGCCCCAATGGAAGAGGGGGGAGGGTGGGGGCGGGGGGCGAGAATAAAAAACACAGCTCCATCAGGAAGACATAAAACAGAAGGAAAGAAAAGGTCGCCCTGCCTGAGCCGGAAGTGAGAAGGTGTAAGGCTTGGAACGTTTAAAGTCGTATTAAGAGGGACGTAAGGACTTTAAGGACTTCTGTTAGGAGGAAGGTAAAGACTAACTTTAAGGAGATATTTTAGGAGGGACGTAAGTATTTTCAGGACTTCTTTTAGGAGGGATGTTATCACTTTCAGGACTTCTTTTAGGAGGGACGTAAGGACTTTAACTACTTCTTTTAGGAGGGACATAAGGCTGAGTCCATGTGTGATGTCATGATGGTGGAGGGTTGATATGGGTGAACCCTTTGAACGCCCAGAACCATTGTTCTAGGCTCCTTCCGCGTCCAATTATAGGTCCCAAATGAATTATAGGTCCCAAATCAATAATTATATACATACTTTCTTGTAGAGATAGTTCAGAGGTGGTTTCGAAACCCCAACTGCTTCTCAAAGCTTTATAAACGCTCTGAAGTCTTTGAAAGTGGGAGTAATTCTGAAGATCTTCCCAAGTCTTTGAATAGCTTTCCAAAGAGCGCACGAATAGCTCAGTGGTTAAGCACTCGCTTGCCATACGGAAGGTCCCGGGTTCGAACCCCCGTGCTGACAAAAAATTGTATTCAAAATTTGGTTACAGTTGTTTGTAAGGGATACCTTCTCCGGTGCGCTCGTGTTGACCCAGCACCTAAATGGGAAGTATTGTGTCACTTCTCGCCCATCAGAGGGAGGCATACTACGGGATGGGCAGGCTACAACACAGACGACAAGCGTCTACAGTAGCTCCTGTTTCATGGCTACGAAATAAAAAAGGCTGTGAAACACTCATCTTTTAAAATAAAAAAATAAAAAAAAAGTGAGTCCCGGCCACAGGCAGGCGAAAATGTTCCTTACTTATTCGTCCAAAAGAGCAAAAGAAATGCTCTGTCTGAGAAAAGATGAATCCTTTCTGGCTTTTTAACAGGCCACTGTAGCCTCAACTACCGTCTGAATAAATGGACATCGCTCAAGACCTAAAATGCAGTCTCTGTAAAGAGGCCCCAGAGACAGCAAAACACATTCTCTGTAAATGTAGAGCAGCCTCACACGCTCGACTGAAACACCTCTCAAGACTGATTCTAACACCTAAAGAAGTTACCGAAATCAGTCCTAAAAAGATAATCATAATATATTTAAATGTAAATAAAACAATAATAAAATTAGAGATCGTAGACTTCTACAAACTCAGCTGAGGGAAGAGCCGAAAGCATACTTGCTGCTAAAAGAATCTTAAGCTACATTAATAGCTATGATCTTTTTTAGAGTTACAGGGGCATGTCACAAAAGATCTATTTAAGGTCGCAGTGACAAAGAGCTTTCGTAGCTGACAGCCCTACTTATACCAATACCAATGTCTCATTTATTGTGGTTTCACATTGTAAATGAATGTCAGATCTATGATGTATGTCGCCTATCCCTTGACCCTAGACCATCCTTGACGAACTCTACCAGTGATGGCATTTCTGAAAAGTATAAACCTCCTTCACCTCGTTTAGAACTTGAGGAACAGCACGAACGACTCTAATTATAATATTAGGGATTTTAGCCTAATTGGAACAAGAATAAAGGCTTTTTATATGGTTTTTCATTTGATATTGATCTTTTTGTAATAAAAATATATTGGTACCTTTTTAATACTCATATAATAAATAATTATGTATGTTTCAAATTCATTCCAGGGATCTACAAAAAAAAAAGAAGACATGTTTTTTTGGCATAATTATTATTGAATGAAAATTTATTCCAGGATTTCCAGGCTAATATTTACACTTCCCCCAAGATGAATATTATAACTACAATTATTATTATTATTGAACCCTTGTATAATGTTTGTGTAGGTCTTCATATACGATAACCAATTCAAAAGTTAGACGTTTCGAGTTTGATAAAAAAAAAGAAGGTCGAACATGAACAAAAATAATGCAATAAACAAAACCCTGATGAAAGGGTTTGGATAAAGTTGATTAGACAAATAAATACTCTTGGATTCCTTCCCTTCAACTTTTCATTTTGATTCTCTTCCTTCTCCTCCTCTTTCTCCTTCAGGACTTTTTTCTCCTTCCCCTTTTATTATCCTTCCTTCTACCCTCCTCCTCTCTGGAAAAAGTTTTTGGATTTCACATCCTTCATTACCTTATCTGTGTAAATAGAGCTTGGCTCGTTAATATATACCCGTTCTGCGGGCATTTATCATTATCATTTATCATTACTCCCCTATATTTATACCACCAGTCTGATACATCTTCTCTCTTTCAATTACCTTTTTTTTTACCTTTTACTTTTTTAGTTTTCTTTTTATATTTTCTTTTTCAATTCTTGCTCTTTGTGACTTTACATCCCAAACAACGCTTTGAGGTATTTTTGTACCTATAAGAATGAGCCACACACTCGATTTTATAATACATAACGTGGTTATGTACCTCACACAACGTTTGAGCCTGGCCATTCAGAGGGGGCGATTCTTACTCTTTTTCTTGTTTTTCCTTTTTTTCTTTATTTTTTATCTTTTTATCTTTTTCTCTTTCTGTTTCTCTTTCTCTTTGTTTTCTCTTTCTTTTGCTCTTTCTCTTTGTCTTTCTTTTTCTCTATCTCGGTTTTAGATTCTTATTCAGCATCCAATATTTCTTCTCCCTGTTCCTCCTCTTTTTTTAAGATGAGTGTTTCACAGCCGTTTTTATTTCGTAGCCATGAAACAGGAGCTACTGTAGACGCTTGTGGTCTGTGTTGCAGCCTGGCCATCCCGTAGTATGCCTCCCCTCTGATGGGCGAGAAGTGACACAATACTTCCTATATAGGTGCTGGGTCAACACGAGCGCATCGGAAGGTATCCCTTACAAAGAACTGTAACCAAATTATGAATACGAATTTTTGTTGGCGCGGGGTTCGAACCCAGGACCTTCCGCATGGCAAGCGAGTGCTTGCCATGCGGAATTTTCCCATGTATTTCATCTTATCTAGTCTCGTCTTTACATTGCATTCCCCTGCATTTGGCTTATTACTTTTCCTATTTCTTCATTTTCTTTTTTGACTACTCTCTGTGTGTTTCTTCATCCTTGAAGCATTCATCATGATTTGCGCCCAACACGTAGGTACCTCAGGACAAATAAGGAAAAGGGTAACAATTGCAAGCTCTCCTCAGTTTACTAAGTGGAAAGTTTGTTGATAAAATAAAAGCTGTTGAATGGAAGAGATTACCATGGTCATCAATATTCCCCCGAGTTATGAGTTGGGGAAAGTTTAATTTAAATAGTTCTCGTAAAATATGGTTATTTTTATTCGAAATTTCTGGAACCAAAAAATAAAATCACTAACTGATGAGTCCAAATAAGGACGAAACTAGACTGCTCTCTAAATCTTTTAAAGTCTATGATATAGACAAGTCAAGCTTTTAATCTTGTGACTATGAATTAGTCCAGATGACAATGAATCCTAGTCATAATATGAATATATAATTATTGTTACACATTGGATGTCAAACAAGTTAAACCTCTGTGGCGCAAAGTCGCGGATTGCGTACTGTGTAAGATAGGCAAAACCGACGCTTAGCAACGACTTGGGCTATATAGAATTTGTCTATTAATTTTGCCATAAGAGTACATTTTAAAACGCTATTTTAACTTTTGTAAATTTTCTCCCACAACATATTGTGTCACTGAACCTTTTCTTTACATAGGTATGTATACATTGTATATAATGTATGTAATTCATGTGCTTACCTAATATCTGCAGCATGTACCTTATTCATTAGACGCAAAGGAAACGTCACAGCTACATTAATGCTCCTGTAATTAGGGCTCATATAAAGCTCTTGTATTATTCAGCCTTTGGAGTTGAAGTGAAGGAGGGAGGGACCAAAGTGGTGCCCTTTACAGGCTCCTTTGAACGTTAACATGCACTCTAAAATTGAAATAAGTATCTTTTGTAGGCTTGGAAAATTATGAAGTGTGCTTTTTCTTTATCTTTTATCTCTCTTTCACTTTCCCTCTGTGTGTCTCTTTCTCTCATTTCTTTTCATTCTATTTCTCTTCGTCTATCTTCCTCTTTTGTTTTTAGTTTTTTTTACTTTTTTTTCTACCCCATAACTCTCTCTTAATTATTTCTCTTCCCCTCTTCTTGTTTTTCTCTCTCTTCTTTTTTTTTCTCTCTCTCTCTCTCTTTTTCAACATCTGTCTTTCCTTCTCTATATTTATGTATGTATCAATCTCTCTTTTTTTCACCCTCTCCCTGTCTGTGTCTCTGTCTCTCTCTCTCTTTCCTTTTTCATCTATCCATCTCTCTCCCTCTCTCTCTCTAATCAAACCATTCTTTCAACTCGTTCAATTAAACTCAAATTCAAGTAGGTGGTACTTGGAAGTATGTGAAGGATGACATTATGAAACATTAAACTATCATCAAACATCCTCCCGAGTATTAATCATGAGAAGAAGTAAGGATTAGAGGAGTAATAATAAGAAAAAGAAAGGGAACCTATGATTTAAAAAAATACATGAGTGTTTCGCAACCATTGTGTGGTTTGTCTAATTATAACCCCAGCAATATGTTTTTTATGTTATTATAACACAATTTTAGTGGGTAGCGCAGAATTATAGGACTTTCAGTTCTTAATATCTTTTTTTTTACTGTTATTCCGCCACTGGTCGCAGCTCGCATTGAAGCAGCTACTCATTGTTCCTCACGAGTTATGTACAGAGCAGAAAAATTCCTACCCCAATGGTGATCGAACCCAGGTTACCATGCGTGTGCTAATGCACTCGGCCACGGTGATTATAAAATAATAATAATAATGACGAGTAGTCACTGTGGCAGAGTGATTTAGAGCGCTAGGCATTGCACGAATGGTGACCTGGGTTCGATCCCCAGCGGGGCAGAAATTTTCCTGCTCTCTACTTGGATAGTCGGGGTCCACTTATACCTCGTGAGGAAAAATGAGTAGTTACTTGTATGAGTAACGATCAGTGGCGGCATTACCAGAGTAAAAAGAAATTAATGTAAAAGAATAATTTGAAAAAGTAAAGGAGGCTCTCAGTAATGCTGCTCTACCCACAAAAATTGTGAAGAGACCTTTGGCTTCACCACCAATAGAAACCATACATAATAATAATGATGAGGAAAATAAGTGACAGAATTACAAGGACATTTTTGAACGGTCTGGACCCTTGGGCTTTTTATTATCTGTACAGTGTCCTATGAAGGTGAAATCTTTTTCCAAGAACTCATTACAAATGGAAAGCATTTTTTTATGAAACCAACGGGATTGGGATAAAACCAACCCCCAAGGCTTGTGTTTAACACCGGGCAGGATACTGTGTTGAAGATTACTATGCCAGACGGATAAATAAGATATTAGATATTCGTCTGGTATGAAAAAAAAACAATACTTTCTATAAATTATAGGTAAAAGAAAGTAAAAAACATCCAGTATTACCAGTTTGTTGTTGTTGTTGTTGTGTAGCAAGCTTGGCTACAGCTGGAGGGGTGAGTGATGGTCTCCAGCCAACTTTATTACAAAGTTGGCTCGTCCTAAACCACATATTTCTATGTGCGATCTACCATCATGAGGACTTGGACTTTTCTTTATAAGCCATCAAACCCTTAGGAAACTGCAAGCCAACCTGGCAAGTATTACCAGTAGATTTTTTCACTGCCATTACTATTTTTGATGTTATTTATTTTAGAATTACTTTAGGAAGTTTTTTTTTTTGCAACGGATAAGAAATGTACTGGAGGACACTGTTGCCAGTTTTCATACCGAACTAGCGCGTTAGACCACTGTGACGTGTACCCTGTTCCAGGGACACTTTCTCCTCTCCAAATCTCCCTTTCAACTGTCACATAAAGCACTCTGATTGGTTAATTTGAACGCAATAACCAATCAGAGTGCGTTGTGTGACGGTTGAAACGGAGATTTGGATAATTTTGAAAATTGATTCTGGAATGGGCTCCTGGCCTGCCTATGCAAAAAGTATCTAAATTTAATGCGTTGAAGTTATATTGATTCTTTAAAACAACATTTTTTTTTTCGAATTGTATTAATAAAACACCGGTTAATTATTTTTATACCAGTCAATCAGGACATAAGAGTCCTACTGCGGCAGATGTTTGCATAGCATTATTTTTGATGTCATAGTCTTTGTGTTGGTATAGCGAATGGGAGGTAAACCCCCGTCCTATATAATCAGGGCGTTAAATTAAATAGAATCGTTGCCGTTAGGAAGGGCATACGCTGCCTGGCTTACCCGACTAGTGACTCAACCACTTGAGAACTAATGTAGGTATTACATGGACAATTGGACAATGTGCCGAGACAATACTAGCTATTTGTATAAAGTTCCTTTTATTGACCACTTAGCCTTTGACCACAGGAACTGAACTGTATCTCCATAAAAAAAAGTTATGATAGATTTTGTGTTAATCACTTTTGCGAAGTCACAACTACTCGAACTCGCTTTACTAAATCTTCGCCCAACTTGGGACTTGAACCAACGACCTCCGGGTTACAAGTCCGCCGCCTTATCGATCAAGATACTGAGGTCAGCAAATCTACATAGAAATTAGCGGAGGATGGATTGGGAGGGGGGGGTTAAATCTCCCACACCTCAAGGTAAGTCCATAAGTAGGGACTGAAAAAAAAGGTTAAAAACACAACCAGAAGCAATAAATAAATCCTGTCTCTCATTGCTAGGGAACATGAAAGGTATTTTTCAAAATAATATATGTCGAAAATTCCTTCTGTTTTTTACCTTAGGTATTTTTAGGAAAATGCTTGGAAAAATACGAGGGAGGTTTGTTTAATATTTGTTCAGGTCGAGATTATAATATAATTATTTATATAGTATGTATACAATATAATGTACTTAATATATGTGTAAATATGTACTTTGTTATTTATCATGGACTTTTATGGACAGCCGATTATGTATTCTATATTATGTATTCCTTAATTTATGTAGGTTCTTTGTAGTTTTGTTTTACTTTGGTCACTCAAATTTTTAAAATTCTAATACACAGGTGGTCAAGTATCATGGTTGGGTGGTCATAATGCCATAGAACAGCGGTTCCCAACCGGTGGGTTCCGAACCAGCTCGCTACTGGGCCGCGGATGCTGGGCGAAACTCAAGAAATAATATTAAAATAGTGCAAAATAAGTAGGGTCAAGGGGGGTATTTACGAACAGGGGGTAATTACGAACAGTGGTCATTGTACCTAAACAGGATAAGATATTTCGAATCTGGTGGTTGAATACTATTATTTTGAATTGTTTTTACAGGTTGAACACGAGTTTTCGATAGTATTTATTTTCAGTTGTAGTTAGTAGGCTAGTGAAAATAGATCTATCAAAAAAATTGTTTTTCGAAGTTTTTGATTTTTTTAAAACAATTTTTTAGGTAAGTGTTACTTGAATTTTTATCATTATTTTACTTTTAATTATTGATAAGCATGTTTTTGGTTATTATTTTACAAAAATAATTGTTTTAAACCATTTTTTAAGTTATAGTTTTTGGGTGTTCTTAATTACCCCCGCATATTTTTGCTATGGGGTAATTACGAACGCATATTTTGGGTGTTTGTTTTACCCTATAACTTTTTTTGTATTTATCAAAACACTCCTATAACTTTTTTTGTATTTATCAAAACACTCCGAATGCCCCGGAACTACAAGATGAAGAAACCACCTCCTTTGTATACAGAAGCACAAAATGATATCTGCTATCGTAGATGTTTTTAATGGCAACCTGGCTGTCAGAAGAGCAACGGCAGTGTTTTGGGATTCCGCAAACCAAAGTAGAATTTTCCAAACGTAAGGCTCAAAATCCTGAAATACTGGGAGGTTGTAAGAAGTACCAAGATATTAGTACCCTAATGTATTGGACCCAATGAAGGTATTTGTGTACTTGAACATAGCAAAAAAAAGGAAGAAAAATGAAAGTGTAGAAAACGAAAAGAAATATAGGGGGAACAGTTTCAAAAAAGAAGAAAAAAATGAAAGTAGAAGAAGACAAATCTGAGATTGACAATGACCTAGAAACTATTGATAAGACCAAAATCTGTAAAAAAAAATTAAAAAAATATATAAAACACCTTTCAAAAGCTCTCATAATTAACTATTATTATTATTATGCTTTTATTACCAGCCTCCGTGGCGTAACGGTTGTGACTACTGCCCGTAGTCCAGAGATCCTTTGTTCGATTCCCGGTTGGAGCAGACTTTTGGCACAGAAAATTCTGTCCCCTCCGAACATGTGAGGCTGGCGATTCCGGCCCCACCCAGGCTGGGTGAGGTTAATGTGGGTAGCTGGTACGATTCCCAGCGAATGGAGGGTGAAACCCCCGTCCTGTCTACCTCAAGTCAGGATGTTAAAACCAAATAGAATCAATGGACATGAAAGGAGCCTAGACATTTGATCTGGGCGTCCATATAATCCTCTCACAACCGTGATTTAGGTATCTATACCTATCTCACGGACACGAAATTATTATTATTACTATTATTTGCAAGATAGAGATACCCTATTTGATAAGAGCTGACTACCTTCGTGGTTAGGATTCAAACCACTATCCTGTGTGTCCATAAACTTTGCATATTGTCATACAGGTGGCTAAAGACACAAAGTACAATTTTGGTGTATTATTTGTACATAGAAAGCACATATTGCCATTAAAAAGTTCGTTTTTAATATTGTATAATGTGTTCGCATTTACCCCCGTCAGGCGGGGGTAAATGCGAACAGGCGGGGGTAAATAAGAACACCACTAAACAGATACTACAGTATGCACAAAACTATTTATAATGCACCATTAGAATGCTAAATAAGTCTATATACCAAAAAAATCACAAGACATGGATTTTACAAAAGCAACTCAGGGTTACAGATATGTTTATAAAATGTAGCTCAAAATCGTTCGTAATTACCCCCCTTGACCCTACGGGGTGGGCCGCAAAATTGTTTTAAAAATATTATTGGGCCCCCAAGCTAAAAAGGTTGAGAACCGCTGCCATAGAACATGCTACGTGGGAATTTTAGAGTGGTTATCTGATGAATGTAGGCTCATGCCTCATTTAATTGAGAATTTAATATTGGGAAAGGGAATTTTTAGTCACTGCATCGGTATTGTAAATAAAGTACATTAAATTTGTAACATAAATTTGTATTTTTTTTTTTTTTTTTTAATAAATAAATTATTAAAATTATTATTTATTTACTTTTTGTTCACATGCTCTTCAGGTCATGATGTCTTACAAAACTGTTCCCCCGAGTTGCCTCAATTATACCCAAGGCTCATGATCAGTTATGTTAAGCAATGCCCAGAGAAATTAGACCCCACTTGATAGGTGACCAGTCAAATATTTGAGGGGTCACCTATTAGTGTCCACTCAAACCCCTGGGACACCCACCCTCCATGAGTGGACCACACATTAATGACTCAAATTTCAAATTAGAATGCGTATTTAAATAAAGCTGGTTTGTGAATTTACCTGAACCGAGTTGAGGAGGATTTCCGATTTTTAATATAAGAAATTTCTTGGAAGTAAAATATTTGGAACAATTTTATAATTTACATTTTCAAATAGATAAAATAGAGCAATTAAGGCTTTATTCATTCACACGTTAAAACTTTTGCCAGCCTCCTGGATATCTGAGGAATCAGGAGATTTGCACATTAGCACAACGCTCCATCATGCAATTTATTACAGAGTAGGCCAAATATTTGTTACTTTCAGTTCGCTACGAAGAACGAAATTTGAGATTCTATTACATCATTTTCCTTAGTAACATTTTTTTACTTCCGAGAAATTTCTAATATTAGAAATCGGAAGTATTCTTTTCGCTTTTAACTGCATGTAAACTCACAAACTGACTACTCAAATTAACCTCACCCATGCAGCCTGAGTGGGGCCGGGAATGGCCAGACAGCATCACGAAGGTTCGAATTTTAATGGTCACCCATCCAAGTCCTAACCTCTCTGGATGTTATTTAACTTCAGTGAATGAATGAGAACTTGTGACCTATTCAATGTGAGATCGACGCTGGCTACATTATTCTTGCTCGTAATGCAGTTTAAGCAGGATCTTCATAAGCTAAATAATTTGAAATCCTACTTGAGAAAATCTCAAGTAAAATATTTTTTTTTTTTCATAATGAAAAAATAATAAATTTTCAAAGCTGTTTTTCCAAGAAATTAAAGCAGAACATTTGGAAAAGGCTAGCGGAAGGAGAAATTTTAACCGAATTCAATGGCATGAAAACTTTTACGAGTATTTTGAATGTAAAACATTTGGGGAGGAATTTATTTATAAACTATAGTTCAATCTGGAAGTTACACTTCGATCAAACCACTAGGTATTAGCAATAGTAGCAATCAATCTGTGGTAACTTAATTACATTAAGACCTGCTTTGAGTATTTATTTTGATGTTTTTTTTTAGTTTAATGTCGCTTTTAACTACATGGTCCTACCATGACGTTGGTGATGATGACATTAAATTTATGACTTGATTAATAATTAAAAAAGAGGTTCTTTTGAATACATTTAAAAAAAATGTGTTTCTTTGTGTTAGTAGGTATGTCACAATTCTTTGTGTTGGTATAGCGAATGGAGGGTAAACCCCCGTCCTAATTAGGACGTTAAATCAAATAGAATCGTTGGTGTTAGGAAGGCCATACAGACGTAAAATATGTGCCACAACCAACCAACTTCAACCATGAGATAGAACAACTTCAACCCCACGTATAATTGGAAAAATTCAAAGTGAACGAAAAAGAAAAAAAAAAAGAAAAAAAATGATGAAGTAGAATAGATAAATAAAATTACTTACCAACCACATAGAAGGCCATCAGGATCTGAAGAACGGAGAAGACATACATTATTGAATATTTTAGAATTAAAATAATTGCCTAATTCATTTTATTACAAAGTTCTTTAGTTCATTTTATTAAATTCTTCCGACTCAATTCACAAAGAAGATTTTTTTAGTTTTCAGTTTTCTTCACAATTTTATTATAAAATATAGTTTTTGCACAGATTTTTATTAGTATTGTTTGGTTACCGAGCAACTTTCATTTTAAACTTCGATTATAGTTTTTTGTTTAGGTAATCATACCGACCAATTTTGATAATTATTTGTAATTAGGTAAATGCGATGGTATCAATATCTTTTAAAGACAAATAGTTCTTGAAAAAAATGTAATTTATCTACAGTTTCAATAAAGTTGCTAAGTTAGAATGTTTTGAAATCAGAAACTTATTTATTTTAAGTTTTTATTTCTTACTTAATTATTTTTTTAAGTTTGTTGGGAGACACAACTTCTCAAAAAACAAAATAAATAAATATGAAAATGTTTATTGTCTGATAATAATGAGCATTGTTAATATTTGGGAAACACATAGAGAATCATAAAACATCTACAGAGTGTCGTCGAGTCTTAACAAGTCTTAACACATCGGGTGCCAACCCAAAAAATGATGATTATCCCCTGGGGCCACAATACAAAGAATTGTCTCTCAATATGAGAGACAATCATGATAGATGAAAACCAACCACACCTGGATTATCCTCAAGGGCCACCCTTCAAACTCTCCATATTAAATGCATTGTAGCTTGGCTCAATATTGAGAGACTGTACTTGAAAGTGAAATCTAGGGCGGAATTAATAGATGTTTTTGTTATACCTCTGTGGCGCTAAGTTTCGGATTACGTACTGTGTATAATAGGGAAAACCGACTCTAAGCAAAGACTTCATTCATTGATGTTTTCCATTAATTATTTCGACCTAATGTCGCTCAATATGAAAGACGTGGCCTCTCAGAATACTATGCTGTCTCTCATTATGAGCGGCGAGGCGTAAATATAGCAACAATGTAAATATAGCACTAAAAGTGCTCCACAACATCTACAAAATTCTTTATCTTCGTTTATTCTTTGCCTTTTCCCAAACCTACTTGGGGTCGACATTATTCAACCTCTTCTTCATGCTTGCATGCGCTTGGCTGGTTCTGACACACCTATACTTTCACATTTTGCAGAAAAATCGAAAGCCAACTCTGTCAAAGGCGTAAATGATATTTTGCGTAAATGATATTTTGTGTTTATAATGGTTTTATAATGATTGATTACATTGATTACTTTTCCATATGTAGGTTGAGGATATTGCCGTTTTTTGTTGAAAACACCAGAGCAAATATTCTTTGAAGTCAAAATTTCTATTTGAACTTTGGCGAAGAAAGAACATCCTTTTCAAATATACTTGCAGCTTACGGAATGACTTTTTATTATAGAATAGGTCATCATTCATCGTCACCCTGTATATTCTACTTACAATATATACATATTTTGACAAGCTCAAGTATTCTCCCTGCGTGTAATTATTCATCGACACCCTGTATATGTATGCTTGCAGAGTTCCAATATTTTGACATGTTCAATTGTTCAAGTAGTCAAGCAAAAGTGCTTTTGTTCTAGAGTCCCTCTCACTTAGCGAGAACGGATGAAGTACATGGATTCGACGGCATGGAATGGCTTTCTCTGTCAGGTGGAAATTCGTGATTGCACCAGCGTCGCCTGGTGCTGACAGGTGTGTTGTCAACTTCAAAAACTTAATCAAGAAGTTAGTAAGGTATTTAAAATGATGATAGAAAAATGCTGAAATTCTCGTATCTCTTGATTCTCTGGTTACTCTGGTATCAATGTTACAGTTTTTGTGAGGCACTGATGTCAGTAACTTGATCGATAAGGCGGAGCACTTGTAATCGGAGGTCGGTGGTTCAAGTTCCAAGTCAAGCAAATGCGTGTATTAAAGCGAGTTTGAGCAGTTGTGACATCACGAAAGTGATAAATATAATATCTAACTTCAACTAACTAACTATCTACTTTTTTGAGGCAGTGGGGTTCTTTGTAAAATGATAAATACCTACCTAAAGTTGAGAAAAAAAAAGATTTACCTACTGAAAAATATATCTAAAACTAATGATATTAAAAATTAAATGCAGAGATGGTGACCGAAAATTTTAGTAAAACTCCTCTATCAATTTGAGTTTTTTTGTGGAAAAGTGCAGGATAGGTGAAGTTCAAGCTCTACCTACTTTGGAAAATAGGTACCCACCACCTCCGCAACGTACATATATGTCTGAAGCTGCACTTATTCAGGAAATGACCTGTTTTCAAACTTTTCTAAATCTCTGGGACGCATTTTTAGGAATCTGTTGACCAACAACTTTTTTGCATGGAACTCGTTAATCTTGAGGTCTGTGAGTTCTGACAGAGTTTTGCATTGCACTAACTTTCTCTTTTCCATCTTGGTCAACTTCATTTCACACGCTTTCTTTCTTATTATCTCTCTCTCCCTTTCTTTCTTATTCTCTCTCTCTCATCCTTTTTTTCTTATTCTCTCTCTCCCTTTCTTTCTTATTATCTGACTCTCTCTCTCTTTCTCCTCCTTTATTTCTTATCCTCTCACTCTCTTTTTCTCTTTCTGATCCCTTCTTCCTTATTCTTTCTCTCTCTCACTCTTCCTTTACCTCTCCTTCTATTCAATGAATTTCCTTTTACTAGAATTTCCTTCTATTCAATGAATTGTTTTTTATTCCTTTTACTCGGGCTTTGTTTCTATTATGTATATACCATCTCTCTCTTTCTCTTTCCCCTTTCTCACACTCTCACTATCTCTCTCTCCCCTCTCTCTCTCTCTCTCTCTCTCCCTCTTATAAGTTATTTTATATTAGCTTAGGAGATGTTATATTTGTAAATTTAAAATTGTTATTAAAAAAAAATCTAATCAATCTTTCTTTCTCCTCTTTTTCTCTCTTTTCTCCACATATTTCTCTCCAAGTTGTTACCTTTTGTTTCATATTCATCAGGTTTTTATATTATCGATTTTTACCGATTAGGACTAGGTACTGAGTTCCATTATTCCAGCAGTAAGACCAAGACGTACTATTATGTGGTCAAAATCCCAAATGAGAGGGTAACTTGTCAAGTCCTGGCTGGGTTTTGAACCCGCAAACTCTCTAATACCAGTCTGACGTCTCGTTAGCTACCGAGACAGAAGAAGAGAAACAGGAACGGACGGGAAAGAGGAAGGATGAGAAAAAGGAAAACTAGAGATAGAAATAGAGAGAAGAAGAAAATATAGAAATAAGAAGAAGAACGTCACGAAGAAAGTTAAGAAGAAGAAGAAGAAGCAGAAGAAGAAGAGAACACGCAGATAAAGCAAGAAAACCGACTATAAGCTTCTATCCGCCTTTTCACCATAACATACTGGGTTTAAAAAATAGCAAGCCTTGAGCTCTAAAAAAAAACGAATACTTCCGATTTCTAATATCTCGGAAGTAAAAGATGAGGAAATTAAAAATGTAAACATATTGGAGACGGTTTTACCTAATTTAATTATATGTGTCCTTTACTCCTTTTGCGAAATATGTATAGACAAACAGTTAGTGGAATAATCACACCTCGGCCGAGGGGTAAAGAACGCCTATACAAAGAAAGAGACAGCGCGGCAGAGTGTAAGGTAACGGAAAACATAGTTCCCATGCATATTACTATCATGGGGAAACATGGACAAAAGAATCTTTGAGAAAAAAGTATCTCCTATTTCATGGCTAAGAAAAAAAAAAATTGAAATCCAAGCGAAAAAATATTCTTTTTTTTTTTACAAAAACGAACACAATACTTCCGATTTCTAATATTAGAAATTTCTTGAAAAAATAAAAAAAGTCGATTATTTGTCTCTCCGCTAACCCTGTACTTGTAAATCTTCTCCTTATACAAGCTTGGCACGTCTCCTATGTCATGCAAGTTGTATGCTTCATATTAAAGTTGCATGCTTCATATTAAATGAAATATTAACCCCCTGGATGATCACTTGATTCCTGACTTCAAAAAACTGTTGTTCAACACACTAAGATTGAGGGAGATTTGGTTTTAATTTCCAAAATATCTGTTCCTCGGTCTCCTAGAAATTGGACTTATCTTCAAACCAAAAGATTTCTGTCCCTCTAGAAATTGGACTTATCTTTGAACCAAAACCTGGAGATTTGGACCAATTTTCAAACCAAATGATTCCTGTCCCTCAATCTCCTAGAAATTGGACTTATCTTCAAACCAGATTCGGACTTGTTTTCAAACCAAAAGATTCCTGTCCCTCAGTCTCCTAGAAATTGGACTTATCTTCAAACCAGAACCGGGAAAGTCTCCTATAAATTCCACGCCGTAAAACCCGAACATAATTATGATGACTCCTACCATGTATTGTGTCTGCGACTACCAACCTCAGTAGCTTGATCGATAAGGCGGCGGACTTGTAATCGGAGGTCGGTGGTTCAAGTCCAAGTTAATCAAATAATAATCAAATATTAGGGAGTTAGTAAAGGGAGTTCGAGTAGTTGTGTTAGTATGATAGTCGAGTAGTCACGATTAACACAAATATGATAACTTTTAACTTTAATGTATTGTGTCCGCGGATAGGCTGTAGAATTATCCTCATAATAATAATAATAATTATCGCCTTATTTATACTGACCAATTAGGACTATAAGTCCCATTATTCCAGCAATAAGCCCAAGACGTATTATTATGTGGTAAAATTCCCAAAAGGGAGGATAACTTGTCATGTCCCGGCTGGATTTCGAACCTGCGACCTATGTAATATCTGGATTCATAGAGTGCCGCCTTCACCACTGAGCTATCGGGACAGACCATAGAGACTCGCCAGATTTGGACTCTTTCAACTTTCAAGATATCCCTTGTGAGACACCTGAAAATAATGAATTAATTCATGTGTGGTTGGATGGAAGAGAACCCTGCCACTATAGAGTTTGCCTGATGACTGATGGCAGTATCCGGGGTTAAATGACAGAGAGTGCCCGAGGCATTAACTTCGCCCCGGATTACAAAACATTGAAATTGTAAATATTAAAGTAATTTTGTTCAATTTTTCCATAAATAAAATGCATCAATAAAACTAAATATTATATTTTACGTTACCTAACAATACACAATGCGATGCGGGACAGATAGATTTGAAATTCCCCAAACAGCCACATTTCTACATAGGAATGCTGAAATACTCACATTCTTCTAGGAAAAAAAACCATGGACATTGGAAATTGCAAATGTTAGCCTTTTTTTGTGGAATCCTGCAACTCTGGTCAGTAAATAATTCAGGTACTACGCTTGTGTTGTTTTTGTCCAGGGGAAATTTCCAGAAAAAAAACGATGACCTTCTCTTATAAACAATTAGTGATTTCATGTGTTTGTTACCTGACCAAAATTCCTGGATGTAATTAATAAATCATTATTTTTAATGATGTCACATATTTTCTCTAACGTAAATGTCTTCCCTAAGTTTCTTTTGTAAATTTAATAATAATAGTTTTCAGTGGAAGGTGACCACCAGGCGAGGTTAATGCTCAAAGCATTTTCTACCACCTCACACTCAGAGTCTTATTATTATGTATTGTGGTTCTCGTAGGATCTACGACGTTAAGCAACGTCCAGCGAGGTGAAGACTTCTTGCTGCTGACATTCCGGCCCAACCCAGGCGGGGTGAGGTTCATGTGCGTAGCAGGTTTGAGAGTTTCCTGCGAAACACCCCTGTCGTGATATGACCATGTAGTTGAAAGCGACGTTAAACCCTATTTTAAAAAAAAACTCAAATTAGTGAAGAAAAATCCAAGCATTGGGTGGAATCCGATCTACAGCCAAGTGGGTAGTGCACTAAGCTTTCACGCGCGGTGACTTGGGTTCGATCCCCAGTAGGCCAGGAATTTTTCTGCTCTGTGCTTGCATGCCCGGTGTCCACCCATACTTCATGAGGAAAAATGAGTAGTCACTTGTAAAACTAACGACCAGTGGCGACATTAGCAGATAATACAGAAAATAACATAATTGGTTCAGAAAAGTGATGGAGACTCTCAAAACCCAATTATGATTCAAGGATGAACGTTAAGATAATACAGACACCCTCAAATCGGCGCTTCAACCAATCACAGCGCACTGTAGCCCAAGTTGAAGGACATTCTGGTCCATCTGAACTTTAATCCTGTTTTATAATTTGGTCCTCCGTAATGCTATTAGAGCTTCACCATAAAGAAATCATACTTGATTTTTTTACAACTCCCAAATGATTTCTTTATCTTCGTATTCGTTTAGCTACCATTGCTCACGATAATGCTGCGATAAAAGAAAACTATTTTAAGAAATGAAACTACCCTACAAAACAAAAGGACTGTATCCCCTTAGTGTGGGGTACTGGGTAGTCGCATTAAATATATGTTACCTATTATGTACAATTATCAATGCAAAAAAAATACAAATAACGTAAAAAGGAAAAAAGGTTATCATATTTGTGTCAATCCCAAGAGTGATATTATCACAATAACTCAAACCTGCCTTAATAAAAATTGTCACTCTTGTGACTCGAGCCCCGAACTACTCAATTATGAGTCCACTGCCTCCGTTTTCGATCTGTTTAAGGTCCATTATTGCTGCTTCAAAGTACATAGAATGATGAAATGTTTACTATCCCAACCGAAATTTTTTATTGTATTTCTTGGTATAATCGAACCTGGATAAACGGAAACTCAAGGGACCGACAGTATTTCCCTGCTTATAGAAGTTCCCCTTGTAGTCACCGTGACCGAGTGGGTAGCGCGCTAGACATGCACTCACGGTGACCTTGGTTTGAATCCCGACGAAGTAAGAATTTTTCCGTTCTTTAATTTAAATATATAAACGGGGTTCCTTACAGAGGTTTCCGGCTTGAAAGGTATAGCATCAAGGGACCACAAGTTTTCTACACAGTTAATGAAAGTTTCTTGCTTTCACAAGACCTGACAATACCGATTCGACTGTATTTTAATTCCTGAGATCAACTTTGTCTGGCTGGGGGACTATAAACAGGGAGTAGACCAGCATTGGCTTGGTTCTGGGGGCCCTTGTCAACTATTAGCCTCCTTGTAAAAACAGTGGTAGAAGTGCTGAGTCATTCCTCAACAGTCGGGCTACCATCATTCACGATGATGCCACCCTTGATGATGATATCAATTTCAACTTTCATGGTACATATTTCTGTGGTACAAAAAACTATCTGAACGAAATCAAAAGTAAAAAATATTTTTAAACCAACTTAAACTCACTTTATGCGACAACAGACAAATAAAATTATACGTTATCAGCAAACGCGTCGATCTATTTCACACGGATTGTAAACAAAACGTTGAAATGTTCGTGGCGAGAAAAAATCGCGAAAATATTTTTCCCGACAAAAGCACACCGCAAGAAAAACGCGCCTCCCTCTAGCACGAAGTTTCGAAAGCAACTGACTGACACTTTACTACGATCGGATAACAAAAATTAACGGAAAACGTGTATGTGTGTTCTTCGTCGGTCTCAAGTGAAAATGATACAGGAAAGTGGAGCTTTTCCTTCGACGAGGCCCTTTGTGGGTGCGTGTTTCAGCTGTTAGATCATGGCTTCGATTCGTGTGGACGACAAGATTTTTTTACAGATGATGAAGATTTTTTTAACTGTCAGAATGGTTTCCTGATATATTATAGTTTAAAATGATTATGTTCCTACATGATTATGTTCCTACGTACTGATATAGTTTAAAAATGCTCAGAAGGTTATGAAACGTCCAGAAATGTGAAGAAAAAAAATTGAAATCGGAACAAAAAATTTTTTTTTACATAAACGAACACAATACTTCCGATTTCTAATATTAGACATTTCTCGAAAGTAATCTTCTTCTTTTACTCTGTCTTAGACCGCTTGAGCAGGGTCGACGTTGTTCAACCTCATGGTTGGTTTTGGCACATTTTTTACGACTGGATGCCCTTCTTAACGCCAACGATTCTATTTGATTTAACGTCCTGAATTAGAACGGGGGTTAACCTCACCCAGCCTGGGTAGGACTGGAAATGTCAGCCTCACATGTACGGAATTAACAGAATTTTCTATGTGAAAAATCTGCTTCGACCGGGGATTGAACTCAGGATCTCTGGACTACGGGCAGTAGTCACAACCGTTACGCCACGGAGGCTGGCATTTCTCGGAAGTAATAGTTGTTTAAATTAGTAGGTTGGAGCATTGTACGAGAAAATAAAAAAGGAAGAGCCCATCTCTTGAGCTGATGTGTGTGGTCTTATCACTCAAAATTAAGCAACAGTAAGGTACTTCGTGAGTACATT
The DNA here is from genome assembly GCA_024516035.1 of Bactericera cockerelli. Classification (NCBI taxonomy): domain Eukaryota; kingdom Metazoa; phylum Arthropoda; class Insecta; order Hemiptera; family Triozidae; genus Bactericera; species Bactericera cockerelli. The sequence continues at coordinate 13,362,719 of CM044963.1, read as the reverse complement.
AACGGGGTTATGCATGATTATTATAAAACTTTGTTCAACTATTTAATGTAAACGTATGACTCCTCTGTGGTTAATTCAAAAGCTCGTAATGTCTTTTATGTAGCATTGGTCCAGTGGTGAAGGCGCTAGTCAGGTAATCTAGAAAGCCTGGGGATGTTGGTTCGAATTCCACTAAATGTATTCATGCAATTTCCTTCATTATTATTACCTATGAATTTTGACTTCGTATTCTGGTTGAAAACCACTCATCTGGCCGAATAATACTGCCGTGGCGCGACGGCTGATATTACTGCCCGTAGTCCAGAGATCCCGCCGAGTTCGATTCCCGGTTGCGACATACTTTTCGGAATAAATTCTGTTCCCTCCAAACTCGTGAGGCTGGCATTTCCGGCCCTAGCCAGGCTGGGTTAGGTTCATGTGGGTAGCTGGTACGATTCCCAGGGAGGTTAACACCCCCGACCTGACTATCTGTCTCAATCAGGACGTTAAAACCAAATAGAATCAACTGATGGTCACAATAGATCTAATAGCAAGTATTACAAATATTTATGATGGGTTCTTCACTTACAAAAAAACACCGTGTTTTTCGAAAAATGTTAGTTCCAAAGGATTCTTCAAGATCAAGCGCCAGTAGAGTTTTGCTCTCGCGAAACGGAGTTGGCGTATTTTTTGTGATATACGCCAAAGGTAGAAAAAAAGTAAAAGCGCCAAAATTTAAAAATTCAAGAACATAAACAGAAAGCATAAAAACAAGAAAAGCTAATGTACCCGAACCTACCAACGTCTTGAAATTTTTATCGAAATTTCTACAGGGTACGGCAAAATATTTTAACTCTTATTGCTGAAGTTCCCAAAGAGGTACTAATAATACACACCTCAGTCACAAGATTTTTTTAACTAAGATGTTTTTTTCTCGCAGAGTATATATAATCCCACTACTAGCAGAAGTCATTTGCGTTCTATTTTTATGATATAAATTTTTAAATCAATTTTGTAATTTTTATAAACTTACACGCACACTAAAACTTTTTTTATTATTGTTGCAAATACAATTGACTGTAATTTAAGGCAAAATAACTCGATTATAATCTAACGGCACGCAGTCAGATCCGACATTGAAGGAACCAAAAGGTCTGTTGTAATCGTCTGTCGTAATGTTAGTTCCTTCAATGTCGGATATGACTGCATGCCGCCATCTATAACATTCAATATTATTTGCAACAAGAATATAAAAAGTTTTAGGGCGCGCGTAACTTAGTAATAATTACAACAACAAAAAAAATATTTCACAAATAGTATACAATTATATAATAATAATTCCGTGTCCGTGAGATAGGTATTGATACCTAAATCACGGTGGTGAGAGGATTATATGGACGCCCAAATCCAATGTCTAGGCTCCTTTCATGTCCATAGTATACAATTGATCACAAGCTAGATTACGACAGACCTTGGTTCCTTGACATTCGTATATAATATATATGACTGCGTCCCGCCAGGTTTAAAGCAATAATCTTTTAGGGCGATCCGAATTTCGTTGAAACAAAATTCGATTTCGACGATTTTAAATTTATGCACAAAAATAGACCAAGTGCCATGCGCGATCTCCAAAACATTAATCTCAGCGACTTCACTTTACCTCATCGCCCTCATCGGCAAGTTAACAGATGAAGAAATATAAAAAAAATCTGGTGTAAACATCACACGACTTTCCTTATCCCCCAAAAAGGACTCGAATTCCGCCACTGGTGACTCAACAGTAACAGATAACTAAAAATAAATGCCGAATTCGTAATCAGCACTTCAAAATCATTGAATTTGATATGTCACAACCCCCAACTAGGATGAATAATAAAAAAGTTAGTCAAAGCAGGTCCCTCCAAAATACCGGTAAATTGGAGCCGAGGTCCAAAAAGTTCAAGATATCAAAAAAATGATCAGAATAGACCCCTATTATTTTTGCATTCTAAGAAAATGTTGTTCTACAACTTTTTTAGTATCTTTAACCAATTCAAAGAAGCGGCGCTTGCGGCTAAGATTTGCGGCCCTGCGGCCGTGGAATGCGGCCGATTTCAACCAAAAGTTTCGTGGTTCGTCTGGGGTATAAAATTAATTTCCATACCAAATTTCAAGTCTCTATCTCTTACCGTTCTCGAGATATCCTGTTCACACACACACACACACACAGACACACAGACAGACAGACAGACAGACGCACGGACCAATGGCTGAAAACAACTTTTTTAGTATCCTGAGGCTATGATTCGTCCAGAAATGTGAAAACCTGGGTAGGTCAAATTTTCGACGAATACAATACTTTCCTTATTATAGGATAAGGAAAGTAAAAATGAAGCTGGGAAGCAATGACTGTAGTAAGGTAAAAGAGAAAAAGGGATAGTTTAATGAGAATTAAAAATGAATTATTCTAGAGAATTTTCGTAAATAATGTTTATGGTTGTTTGTTGAACCCTGTTGAATAATCAAATTCGTTGTTTATTTCTATAGAGTAAAGATTATTATATTTAATTATTAGACAAATGATCAAACACGAAATACGCCTCAATTTCACATAATGAAGGTTTTTTTTAAACTACCGCCACAATTTTGTTTATATTCTTGCCAATCCCTGAATTTGCAAAAAGTAAGCGTATTTCGAGCGAAACGCTAATTTTGAGGTTAGGTGTTTCGTGTTTTTGATAGAAGGTGTGGAACCGAGCCTTAGTGCGATTTTGATTAGCTCAGCCTGCTTTGCGTAACTGTTGTAACTACCGTCGGTAGTCCAGAGATCCTGAGTTCGATTCCCGGTTGGCGCAGACTTTTCGCACAGAAAATTCTATTCCTTCCGAGCACGTGAGACTGGCATTTCCGACCCTACCCAGGGAATTTTTAAAAATATCTATCAATTCTCGAAAGTATTTTATTCACGTTAATTTATAATTTAGGACAAGTACTTGTACGTATTTTATATATGTATTTTTGATTATTTTTTAAAAAGGAAAATAAATATTCTAATATTGGTAGCAATAATAATAAATCAAAAGACTTTATTATTACTTTGTATTGACGCCTGTAATCTTTTATAGGTATGCAATGTGCGTTAATCTTTTCCTTAAGTGGCTAGTGAGAAATAGAATATTATTTCCACCTCTTTCTTTTGTAAATTTCTCTTTTTTAAATTCTTTGAACTTGGTTTTTGTCCTTTTTCTCCTTCATTCTCTTACTATCTTTCTTTTTTCCTACTTTTTCTTTTTCAATATCCTCCTAATCACTCTCTCTACCTCGCTCTCTCTATATCTATCTTTCTCTCTCTCTCTCTCTCTCTCTCTCTCTCTCTCTCTCTCTCCCTCTCTCTCTCACTCCCTCCCTATACCTTCTATACAACTTCTCAGCTAATAAGATGATGTTCTAATTCGTTCTTTTCTTCTCCAGCAATAACTAACTTACTGAAACACCTAACCGCCAGAACTGACGCCAATGCTTCCAGGTAAACTTTGCTGAAACTCACCAGTAGTGGCGGCGGTACGAAGCATTTCCGGGGTACTAGTTATAAAAATGGACACTTACGGCCGAAATATAAATCAAGATTAAAATTAAAATAAGCCATCAACCAGGATTATGATTGGTTGTGAGTGGTTGAAATTCAAACTTGACTTAATTCTGGGTATGTCTGGCTTATCCTAACTTAATTTGTGACTTGTAACCTGGAGGTCGGTTGTTCAAGTCCCGGTTTTTCAGCGTGGATTTAGTAAAGCTAGTTTGAGTAGTTGTGATATCACGAAAGTGATTAACACAATAATATGATAACCATGCAGTTGTTGGATACAAAAAGAGATAGTGGTCTGTCCCCCTCAAATATCGGCACTGAACTCCACCTCACGTACAACCAACGCTTCTAATTACACACCTGGCTTCACAAATGTACTTTGCCTTTGCAGAGGTCAAATGAGATAAGTTTTGCCCTCTCACCCACGGTCTTTTGATTTTATCACGGGGGCGGGGTGGTGATAGAGGTGTGAGAGGAGAGAAAGAAAGAGAGAGGATGGGGAGACATAGGAGGAGGGGAGAGAGGTACTGAAGAGAGAGGGAGAGTGAGAAAGGGAGAGTGAGAAAGAGATATGCGTAGAGAGAAAGAAAGAGAAACAGAGAGGGAGGGAGGCAGAGAAAGAGAAAGCGAGAGAGAGAGAGAGGAATAGAGATAGAGAGGATAAAAAGAGATAGAGAGAAAGATGAGGGTAGAAAAGGATTGAAACTTTTAAGTTGAGCTTTGAATAGAAAAAGTTTTCAAGTTTCTTATTCAGAGGAACAGTTTGTCAAAAGAGGTCCTGTAGAAACTGCCTGAATAATTAGATTAGGGGGGGGGGGGGGGCTGTTTTATTATGTTTTCAATATTATGAAAGGCGTGTTCAAACGGCAGCTTTGCAATCAGTGAAAACAGAAAAGTGCTACTTGAAGTACCAATACATGATCAAATACTGTACATGTTTTTGCTTTCTTTTTTAATGTCTAATAGTAACAGTTTTTTATCATATTAATTTGTGTTAATCACTTTCGTGTTATCACAGCTATCACGAGCTAGTTTGAGCGCTTTACTAAATCTACGCTGAATACGGAACATGAACCACCGACCCGCATGTTACAAGTCCGCCGCCTTATCGATCAAGCTATTTAGGTCTGTGAGATTAATAATAAAAAAAGTACGCTAAAAAGTATCCTTTGATTGTAAGGAAGACTAGTGAGATAGACCTGAAATCCTAATGGTCCTTACTTCCCATAACAATACCTAAAGAAGAAATACCCCGTCGTGATATGACCATTGACCATGCAGTTGATAACGAAGTTAAACTCAAAATTAAAAAAAAAAAAAATTAAAGGAGAAAAAAGAACAACGTAGGTTTAAAAAATAAAAAAATGAGTATAAAGTAGTTTTCAACTGCAGAGTCATATCACGACGAGAGTATTACCTTCCATTCGCTGGAAACTCACAAACCTGCTACCGAAATTAACCTCACCCAGCCTGAGTGAGGCCGAAAATAGCCAGCATCACGAAGTTTCTAATTTGAATAGTAAGCCATCCAAGTCCTAGCCTCGCTGGACGTTGCTTAACGTAAGTGACCATCGACGCTGGCTAGAAAGTAAGAACTAATATTGGAAAAATGTGAATAAAAAATACAGAAGAGGTCATTAACCTTCGTACCATCAAAGTTGAGACTCTGTGGATTGTAACTGCGGTGTATTTTTTACAGACATTTTAAGTAGGTACCTAATACATTGGGTTCTTTTTAAAAGTTTAAACTTTTTAGATGCCTTTTATATTAAATTTTTCTCTTAGCATCATGGTTGAAAAAATTCCATCTTTCACTTACATTAATATGAATTTTATTTGACGATTTCTTTCAGACATTTTTAATTACTTTATAATTTTAATGGACAAGGTTTTAACTCCTAAGTAATCCTTATAACGTATAGATATATTTTTTCACATTTTTTAAATATATTTATGAATAAACTTGTGTGTTTTACGCGGACTGCTTCTTATAGGGTGTTTGTTATAATTATATTCATGAGATGCCATTTTATATTCTAACTTCTCTTTAACATCGAGTTCATTTAAGAACGGGGTTTTAACCTCTCTCTTTCTTGCACCTATAAGTAGACTAATATATCTGTAAATCTATAATTTATTTTACTGTAGAATGTTACATAATATATTATATTAAATCTTCTTTTTTTTTAAAAAAAAGATGAGTGTTTCACGGCCTTTTTTGTTTCGTAGCCATGAAACAGGAGCTACTGTAGACGCTTGTGGTCTGTGTTGTAGCCTGCCCATCCCGTAGTATGCCTCCGCTCTGATGGGCGAGAAGTGACACAATACTTCCCATTTAGGTGCTGGGTCAACACGAGCGCACCGGAAGGTATCCCTTACAAACAACTGTAACCAAATTAAGAATACAAATTTTTGTCGGCGCGGGGGTTCGAACCCGGGACCTTCCGCATGGCAAGCGAGTGCCATGCGGAATTAAATTGCCATAAATCATTAAATTAGTCTTCATACTAAGTACCTAATTAAGTCAAGATGGGTAATAAATAACTGAAAAATCCATAGAGTGTATACCAAGGCGTGGTCGGTGCTAAGGAGCTGCGGAACTGCAGCACCCCCAAATAATAAAAAGGAAAATAAAAAGAGAGGAGTTTCTCAAGTCCTTGCTCACACAGTCTATTGTAGAATAATTAATGCATATTTAATATGATTGGTATGGTAAACAAACTCGAACTCTTTAGACACTGAAAGAGCGACTCTATAAATCCCATTTTAGCCCCGTTTATGTGATTGGCATGGTAAACAAACTCGAACTCTTTAGATACTGAAAGAGCGTCTCTATAAATCCCATTTTAGCCCCGTTTATGTGATTGGCATGGTAAACAAACTCGAACTCTTTAGATACTGAAAGAGCGTCTCTATAAATCCCATTTTAGTCCCTTTTATGTCCCAGTCCTGGTTATACCCTGTAAAAGTTATGAACATGCGACTTAATTATATGTATAAAAGAAGCTTGCTACTTCATACACTGTTTCTATCATTTTTTTTAATATACTGAAGGTGAATGGAGAAAATTACGAGCTGGGAATTAGAAAAAATCTCTTAAGGAAGATTTGAAAAGGATGTACACTGTACAGTTAATGAGTTTAAAGAAAATATACTTTAAACTCCTAACCTATATACTATACATATAGGTACGATGTAAATAATAATATAAATATATACCGACCTCAGTTCCTCAGTAGCTTGATCTAAAATTCGGTGGACTACTAACCTGGAGGTCAGTGGTTCTAGTCCCAAGTACAGCAAAAAGTGTATTTTATTAAAGCGAGTTTCAGTGATTGTAACATCATGATTGTGTGTGTGTGTTTTTTTTTTTTTTTTTTTTTTTTTTCTTCTGTTAAACTTCCCTTTCAACAACATGGTCATATCAGGACGGGGGTGTTACCCTCGATTCACAGGAAACTTACAAACCTGCTACCTCCATTAACCTCACCCAGCCTGGGTTGGGCCGGAATGACAGCATCACGAAGTCTTCACCTCGCTGGGCGATGTTGAACTTCGGTGATTCTACGAGAACCTGTACAGGTAACGCGCCATACTGTTCACGAGAAATTTTGGTAGCTATTTAAAAACCCTAATCAACGATTAACTATGTTTTCAATGTCAAAATTAGCTTGACAAATAATAATTATGTATTGAATATTCCTAATACATGTGCCCTCTCTCTTTCTCTCTCTCTCTCTCTCTCTCTCTCTCTTTCTCTCTCTCTCTCCCTCCCTCTCTCTCTCTCTCCATTCCCCACATTTCACATGCTCCCCCCCCTCATTTCACATGCCTCTCTCTATCTCTATCTCTCCCTTCTTCTCTCTCTCTCTTCCCCATATTTCACATGCCTCAAAATGCAAGCATCCCACGGGAAGTACATATATAAATTATGCGTTGAAATATATTTCCATCGTCAAAATTGGACTATTGGAGAAATGTCCAGTCAAAGCCGGTAGGTATTTGAGTACAACTACATATGTGGTCAAAGTGGTTTGAATGTACCTTGTACATCTCATTACGAAAAAAAAATGAAAAGTTTCAAGGCAATCATGTTCAAATGTACCCAGGTTAGGTTAAGGTCGTTCCCAAGCTATGATTTATATGAGACATTGGCGTTGTAAACCGAACGACAAAAATAGAAACATGTGACATAGACAATACATATAATAACAAAGGGCCAAATTGTAAAATAGGATTAAAACAAAATAAGGGCAGGTCGTGTCCCTCAAATCAGGTATTCTTCGAATCACATCAGTCCACTATACCTACTAAGGTAGGTATTCATAAAAAATATACATACATAAGTCAACATGTAATTTTAAAAAATGTATGAATATTACATAAACATGTAACATACATACATAAAAGGTACCTATACAGGGTGTCCCGTATACAGATGCAAATATTTTGAGGGTAGGTTCAGCCCACCGTGGACTATCATATGAGCGAAACTTGCAGTGGGGCATTTTGCTTCGTTAAAGAGTTATGGCCAAATCCCTGTTTTTCCCACAGGTCTAGAGGTCACTTCAATCGATACACGTTTTTAAAGAAATGATAGCCAGTAAGTAATTTTTGACTTCATGTATGAATAGTCATGCATATTTCCCTTGAAATGCAGTTGGTTGCATAAAAAAATATTGAAAGACCAGAGAGATATTTAATCATAAGTTCAATACTTTTATAAAATTTGCTTTTTCCCTGTTTTCCCTTTCGTGAATTTAGAGTACTTCTACAATTGCAATTCTGCGTATCACTAGTTAAAAAAATACCCTATTATGTTTAGTTTTATAAAAAAGAAAGCTCATTTATATTACTTTAAAGATCATGGAACGCAGTACACACAAAGCTCAAAAAACACTTCTGAATCATAATGGAAAATTCAAAGTTGGCTGAATTTTAACAGAATTGGCGCGTATTTTGAGGTATAAATACACTGCTCTGGGATGTTTAACAGAGGGAAATTGATCATTCACAGTGGTCGGTCGGTGTGAACTTTTATGTGAATGGGTTTACGGGGTCACAGGGTTATCATGAGGAAAAATGAGAGAGGCTGCAACGAAAGCAGCAACCAGTTGTGTAATTATGGAAAAAGAATACACATGGAGAAAGACTCTGCGCTACCAACAAAAATTATGATTTTATTTTTAGAAGTAAAATTAAAAATATCATTTTTGTGTTTATCACAATCATGATATCAAAAACATAACAAATAGTGCCGAAAATTAACCTTGGGTAAAACTCGAACATCCAACCTTAAGGTTACTATTATTATTAATACTTTATTTTTATTTTATAAACAATTGGACCAAACTTTATTTACCTTTTTTTTACAATGAACATGGTAACAATTTGTGAAATAAATATAAACAAAGACTGATCAAAGGTGGTGATACAGTGATACATGTTTGTAGTTTATTGATAAAATACAAACATGATACATTCTGCAACACAGGACATGAAATGAAAAGAACCCAAAAGAATATGTAGCGAACCAAGGGCGAGGTTTAAAGCTTGTGGCTTTCTCTTCCACCGAACAAATTGATCGCCTTGTTATTTTAACTATTAGATTTGATATAGTTGGTTAATAGAACTAATTGTACTCAGAAAATTTTCATTTATAACTTGCAGTTGGCACAAAATTAGTCACACAGACCGCTTCAGGCATCGAGTGTTCTTCAAAATGCAATAGCGCCCAGATTCAAAATTTGATAGATGTGTTTCTCTCCTTCTGGTGCCGTTTGATAAGGCGTATCTCATTCGTTCCTTCACGCGTCTGAAAGAACTTTGTATTTATTGAAACAAAATAGCAAAGGGTATTTTTTTACCTAGTGATACGCAGAATTGCAATTGTAGAAGTACTCTAAATTCACGAAAGGGAAAACAGGGAAAAATCGAATTTTAGAAAAATATTGAACTTATGATTAAATATCTCTCTGGTCTTTCAATATTTTTTCATGCAACCAACTGCATTTGGAGGGAAATATGCATGACTGTCCATACATGAAGTCAAAAATTACTTACTGGCTACCATTTCTTTAAAAACGTGTATCGATCGAAGTGACCTCTAGACCTGTGGGAAAAACAGGGATTTGGCCATAACTCTTTAACGAAGCAAAATGCCCCACTGCAAGTTTCGCTCATATGATAGTCCACGGTGGGCTGAACCTGACCTCAAAATATTTGCATCTGTATACGGGACACCCTGTATAATTTTGACAAAAAAAAACTTTATTTTGTATAAAAATTCTAAATTTAAAGTTCGAAGCAAAAGGGTTGGTTACACACATAAATTTACACACCACACACAGTACAAGAGCACACTTCCAAAACTCGTAACGAAAAAGGAAAAGGGAAATTCCCACTAAAACCCTGTTTCACTTTTTCCCTCTACTTGGGACCTTCGTGGCGGAGGATGGGACTTTGTCAGATCAAAGAGAAAAAGAGCAAGTCTAGTGTGTATATCATTTTGAGGAGAAAATAAAATGAAAGAAAAGTGGAGCGACTGAAAGAGAGAGTATGTAAATGTAATATAAATTCGGATAGAAAATTATTCATAGAAAAAAATTCCATGTGAGAGTCTCCTTTGCCTTAATAAAGTGGATGTCATAGCTAGCATGTATGCTAGCATTATGAGTATCAGAATCATATACTGGGTGGAATGTCTGTGAGTGATCCGAACGTATAACACTCTTCAGTGGAAGGTAACCACCAGGCGAGGTTAATGCTCAAAGCATTTTCTACCACCTAACCCTCAGAGTCTTATTGTTATGTGGTCACGAACTCAAATTAATGAGGAAATTGCATGCACTGGCACTGGGTGGGATTCGAACCAACGGATCCCTACACTACCAGACTAGTGCGTTAACCACTTGACTACCAGTGCACCTTGAACTCACGCATTCCTGTTCGGTTCGACGAGGTTGCTGGCACTACCGCTTTGAGATGAAGGTTTTATCCTCCATTCGCTGGAAGAAAAACCTCCTACCCACCACATTATTAGCCTCACCCAGTCTAGGTTGGACCGGGAATAGCCGTAGCATTACGAGGGGTCGAATTTGATTGAAAAGCATTGACTTAAGTTATCGAATTTATCTATTGATTTCGGCCTTAGTCCTATAAGAAGGTCCCAGGATTAGAAAAATGGTTTGGTTGTTTGTTTTAATAATAACGGCGCTTTCAAACACATGGTCAAAACAAGAAGCAGGTTTTACCCTCCATTCGCTGGAAACTCCCATACCCGGTGCTCAAGTTAACCTCTCCCAGCCTGAGAGGGGGCCGGGAAAAGCCAACATCACAAAGGATCTAAATTGAATGGTCACCCATCCAAATCCGAACTTCACCGGACGTTGCTTAACTTCAATGACAGAACGAGAACTGGTGTAATCAACGTGCCATCGACACTGGCTAACTAATAATAATAATAATACTCTTAACTAATAATGATAATACTCTTAACCACCAGGTCCGCAAGTCGATATTAATGCTCAAGGCATTTACTCAGAGTCTAGGAAAAATTCATGCGTTGGGTGGGATTCGAACCAACTAACTAACCTAGATAAAGTTTATTAATAATAAAAAGAGATAATACCTGCCAACTCCATAGAAATACATGAAATATCAAATGATCAATAGGTATTTATAACTTCCATATTTGTTTAGTGAATTCCAGCCATAAGATTCAAACATCCAGCAAAACTTTTTTTGAATTCTAAGCAAAAAAACTGCCTGATCAAAAAATACGAAGGAGCAAGGACTCTGATTGTTAAGTCTCATCTGTAAATAAATATCATTAAAAAAAAAATTATGATGTTGGAAATTCAAAAATCAAATTTCTTCTGCGAATATGCAAATAGGCACAAAACAGCATAAAGTAGGTATTTTGAATTGTCCAACCTCGGGCTCAGTGGATTATATTCGGGGTTAAGTGGCAGAGAATGCCTAAGGCATTAACTTCGCCCCGGATTACAAAACAATTGTAATTAAAAATTAATATTGATCTTTATTTTTTTATTTTTTATTTTTTTTGTACATACTTCTAATTTTTTATTTAAATTTATTGTTATTAATTCTTTGTTGATGATTGTTTTGTAAAAATAAATAAAGTGTAAATAAATAAATATTCGGCTCTACAAGATTCTCTGCTGTCTACTCTCCAATATAATAATTATAATATGTTCCTGATCCTTGCTACACTGCCACCATCACAGCCACTAGCTGTGGAGGTGTGAAGAAGAGGGAGAGTGAAAAGTAAAATACTCTTAGCCAGCGTCGATGGCATGTTGAATACACCGGTTCCCTTCAGAACACCGAAGTTAAGCGACATCCAGCGAGGTTAAGACTTGGATGGGTGACCATTCAAATTCTAATTCTCGTGACGCTGGCTTTTCCCGGCCCCACTCAGGCTGGGTGAGGTCAATGTGAGTAGCAGGTTTGTGAGTTTCCTGCGAATGGAGGGTAAAACCCCCGTCGTGATATGACCATGGCAGTTGAAAGCGACGTTAAACCCCACTTTAAAAAAAAATACTCTTGACACAACTAATCTGAAACAGGTAAGATCAATCAATCAAATATTTTTACTTCGGAGAAATTTCTAATTTTAGAAATCGGAAGTATTGTGTTCGTTTTTGCAAACAAAAATATTTTTTTGCTCCGATTTCAATTTTTTTCATATTTCTGGACTTTTTTCTCGTTTTATTAAGCATAGAACAGATAAAATTTATCAAGACAACGTCGTAGTGAAAATAATTATAAGAAATACTTACCTTCCATTCGCTGGAAACTCACAAAACCTGCTTCCCACATAAACCTCACCCCGCCTGGATATGGCCGGAATGCTCCCATCACGAAGTCTTCATTTCGTTGGACGTTGCTTAACTTCGGTGATCCTACGAAAATCTACCTTCTTTCTATCTGTATATTACGCCTTGCATAGTATTTTGTATGCAATATTCAGTTCATACTGATTGAGTAAGAACATTGCGTGTTGCGTATCTATATTTTTTCAGGCGTAGCTTTTCATCAACCTCAAATAGTTTTAGGGCGGAATTAATAGACGTTTTTTATAATAACTCTGTGGCGCTAAGTCACGGATTGCGTACTGTCTAAGATAAGGAAAACCGATGCTAAGCAATGACTTAATTTATCGAATTTGTCTATTGATTTCGGCCTTAGTCCTACAAAGGTCCCACGATTAGAAAATGGTTTGGTTGTTTGTTTTAATTACGTTTAACGGCGCTTTCAAATGCATGGTCAAAACAAGAAGCAGGTTTTACCCTCCATTCGTTGGAAACTCCCATAGCCGGTACTCAAGTTAACCTCGCCCAGCCTGAAAGGGGACCGGGAAAAGCCAACATCACGAAGGATCTAAATTGAATGGTCACCCATCCAAATCCGAACTTCACCGGACGTTGCTTAACTTCAGTGACAGTGCGAGAACTGGTGTATTCAACGTGACCGTGACGCTGGATTCTCCCACACCGTTATAAATACATCTTGCTCATAACAATTTCATAAATAGGTACTTTTTTAAGAATATTTATTTAAAGAGAGGTCTGTAACATTCAGAGGGTTTGCTCTGGTTTCAGTTTTTTTTTTTAACTTCATGGTAAGTCACCCCTGCTCCATCTTCCATGTTAAAACTTCTCGCCTTGTATCTGCTTCCTCTTAATCTAAGTGAAACAGATCTCATTATTACCAACTCAATCTTTATCCGTAAGTTATAAAGTTATATAATCAACACTGTTGAGTAACTCAACAGTCTATGCGCGGCAAGATAAGGGCAGGCTTGTTGGACTCTTCGCCACACGGAGATTGAAGCTTGCACAATTTATACTGAAAATTTAATTGGTTTCAGAGTATGTACACTGTACAGGGTAGCCCTGTCCTTACGTTCTTCATAAATTCAATCTTTTCACACATTTCGCGAAATAATTGCGATCTCGCGTTAAAACAAACAAAGTTATTAACTTCTCGTACCAAACGCACACCCTGTAAAAACCATTTACCGAAATGCAAAGTATTAAAAAAAGAATTAAATAATGGCTGGGGAACTATCAACAGGGAGTAGACCAGCATTGGCTTTGTTCTTGTCAATTATTCGCCTCCTTGTCACGATAGTGGTAGAAGTACTGAGTCATTCCTCCGCTGTCTGGCTACCATCGCTCACGATGACGCCACCCTATGATGATGATTAATAAGTAGGGGTTCTCATTTGAAAAATGAAATATGGTTCCGAGAAAACCAACTAGTGGACGCGCCCTGTAAAACAAAATAACCGTGACGAAAACCAAGAATCATGATTTTTTCGATATTTCAAACAAGGTCGAAATTATTTCTGGTGAACATAAGTCCATGGGCACCCTGTATTATATTAATTCGAAGCATTATGTATACGATTTTTTTTGTTATTACATATAGGTATTAAAAAAAATACTTACTCCAAGCCTGTAGCATGAGAGATACATATAAGTACAAGTGTACATACATACTTAGGTATATACGTAACTTAATTGGCAGCTGGCCATTATTTTATATCAAAGATATCCTATCCTTAACTCACTATCTGAACATTCCTTCAAAGCAAAGCTTACTGAAGCAGTTGGCAACCACTCCTTAGGCTTATAAAATCCCAATCTCTCCAACCACTCCTTCCTTCCTCCTTTTTACTCGTGCTGTGAATGTGTGAGTGTTCGGATATATTTTTTTTTTTTTTTTTCTTCTTTTTTTTGACTACAGACTGACACACAGGTGTGTGTTGAATGAACTCCGTCTAGACACTCTAGACCAGCGGTCGGCAACCTTTTGAACTACGCAGACCCCTAGCTTATCTCGAAAAATTTTAAGGGACCCCCACATTACAAAAGCGGGGGGGGGGGGGTATGAAAGAAAAGTAGTTAGGGAGAAGTAGGGTACTTCGGACTATTTATGATTCGAGTTCATGAGCTATTTTTCTTCTTCTTTTTTAAATCAAATCTTGAAATGGCTTCGCGGACCCCCAATTTAGCTCTCGCGGACCCACGGGGGTCCGCGGACCCCAGGTTGCCGACCGCTGCTCTAGACTGTGAAGGTTCACCAGCATATTAATGAGCGTCGCCGTCTCTCTCCTCATTAGCATACTGGAATCCAAGCATCGAAGCGAACAAGTCTGTGTGTGAGCAGACCAGCATATTAATGAGCATCATCGTCTCGCTCCTCATTAGCACAATGTATATCAGTATAAACAGAAAAGTGAGAAGTTGTACTAGATGTACATGAACATCAGAACATACCTAGACAGCTGTTTCGAGCTTATTTGCTCTCATCAGCAGGTAATAGTTCTGAATATCCATGAAATCAATCTCTATTTTTATCATTATAAACAGAAAAGTGAGAAGTTGTAATCCAAGCTTGAGAAGAAAAAAAAAACTGGTTGCGCTGACAGGTCAATGTGCTGTGCACTCAAGTTCATTGTCTGAACTCTGAAGGTTCTGTCCTCGGTTCGATTCCCATCAAGATCATTCAATTTACTTTAACTTTGTTGTTTCAATATGAAGAATGAGCATGATGAAACCTCGACATACTGCGCTGTGAATGGGAATCGAACCCTGGATCAACCGGCAGCTAGGAGGCTGGACATGGGGGCAAAAGATAGAGCTGGTCGAAACACATCTTTTGAGTATCATATGTTGAGTCTCGCATAAACGAGGCCCGACTTATAACGAGTTCTTTGCTAATGTACATAAACCACCCTAGAGGGGGTAGATAGGGGGGTGGAAGTGGTACCAAAAGATGCCGGTCGTCAAGGCGGATCTTTTGAGTATAATATGTTGAGCCTCGGATAAACGAGGCCAGAGTTATAACGTTTTTTTGCTATGGTATCTCGTGCTTTAAAATACATCTACTGGTAACTTATGCTATATTTTTCTATTTTTAATAATGTAAAATCATGTTAAAATTTACAATTAATAAAGAGGTGCTATATTAAACAGTTAGCGTAATGGGATTTCTTGTCTCGAGCCAAAAAAAAAAAAAATGTTTTAATGTTAAAACTAGGTGTAAGTCATAGGTTTTTCTAATCTTTACCCATTAGATAACTTCCTCCGAGCCACATCTAAAACCAGAGCTCCTAAAATCTAGAAATTTCTCCTAATTAATTTAAATTTTCTACAAAATTACACTTTATAGTAATCAAATCTCTTGAAATACATTTTTTGACAAAACACTATTTACTTTATGCAAAAAAATTGTTAAATTATAATATGCTGCTACTGACAGTAAATTTTATTTGATTTGAAAGAATGTCACCTCCAATTCCTGTCCCTGGACCCTCAATTCTACATCTGATGTATGCAGTACAAGCGTGAGCGCGAGTTTTCATTCTATTTTACATGGAATAAAAATAGTTTCGAGTCAGAACTTGTCCCTCCTTGGTGCCTCACTGATTGAAGAAGGCTATGCAGAAAACATTAATGAGAAAAGTGATGTTTCAATATTGGCTTGCCATCGTTCAAAGGATATTTCTGATTACCTTTTAAAAAATTGTTTGGAAATACCGAAAATGATGTATTTATTACGTACTGTACCAACATGGAAATGTGCAGATATTTTATTTGAAATGGATGGCATTTTAAAATCTACCTTGGAAGTAATCCTCAACATTCCATTCTCTGGGTCAAAATGGTTTCAAGCAAGCCTTGCTATAAGAAATAGTGGCCTGGAAGTATGTAGCTTGGTGGACCTTGCTCTCTCTGCATACCTTGCTTCATGTTGTGGTTTGAAGATGAACGTCTCCATCATGTTATCAAAACCTGTTGACACTTTGATTCTACATGAACAGGACGGTTTGAAATTATGGCAAACCAAATATGAGACCATTCTTAAGGTGGGTTTTCCTAGCGACGGGTTTTTATCCGTCGCGTCGAACGGAATAAGCCGGCGGGATCCCGACGACCACTCCTTCAATTGAAAAAGAAGGCAACCGTTTTGTTAATGGCTGAAAAGACTACTTAGATTGACTAAGAAGACAGCTAAGACCCCTGCAAAGGCAAATTATATAGAGGATATGTCATCTTTCTCAAAAGCTAATAGAAAGATTTCTTTCAGATTATCGTCGCTTCAGTAAGCAAAATCTTAAAAAAAGAATTATACGCAGAATTCTTTGTTAAAATTGCTTTGTTAAAATCAGGATAGTTTCAAACTATTTTTGACTTCATTCAAGTAAAAAAAAATTTTACTTGAATTTCTAAAATTTTCTAACAGATTTTCTGTTAGAAAATCTGTTAGATTTTCTAACAGAATACATAAAACACTGACAATGCGACATTTTACTTACCTAGGTAGACGAATATACAATTTACTACCACAGTCGTTAACAATTCAAACACAAAATTTCAACAACAAAATAACAAAGAAATTTGTCCAACAATGGTTAATTGAGGACCAAAACAAGGAAACAATCTGCAATCTTTTAAAACAATGACAGTAATACCTAAATCTATTCATAATTATTTTCCCCTAAATTAGAATTTCAATTTTTACAATTACTTTATAATAACGATAACATTTTAATCTTAATAACTATAGGAGAGAGAAAAACACTTTTCATTTTTTCATTAATATTATTAAAAAATTATATCACATAACCATAGCCTAGCACATACTTAATAAGTACATTAGGCTATGGGATACTATGATTTAAAATTTTGTCTTTGTATTTTTTTGATACTTATATTCATTTCATCCATTGTAAATAACAAAAATGTAAATAAATAAATGTTATTTGTTGAAAAAAAAAAAAAAAAAAAAAAACAAGTGTCCGGTTTTTTTTTGCTGAACACTCGCCGGTACGTTTCAACCTCTGGCGGTAGAGACCATGGGTGCGTGGAGTGTTGCCTTGAAGGAATGACTGGACCAACTGTGTAACAAATTGTTTAGATGTAACCCCGATCTAAAAAATTTCTTGCCCAAAGAATTGGTCTGGCCATTCAGAAGGGTAATGCTGGATGTATCCTCGGGTTGATACCAGAAGGTCATGGAATGGATGAAGTTTTTTATTTATAAATAAATATAAAATTCCGACCAGATACCATTTCGTATTTGTTCATTTGTTGCTCCCTCATTACGAAAGGTTGCTTCCAATGTTTTCACATACTTTTCCGTAGGTTATGTTTATACAGATTTTTACTTGAATCGATATTGATAATGCTATAAAAGTTTACCCTTAAGTAATGCCAAATGACAGTTCCGGGGTTATTTCTATATATATTATATATAAACGAAAAAGAAAATAAACAAACACATGACAAAATACTTATAAGAATATTTTTTATGCTCATTTTGTTTTGGGAAACATGATTTAATTATTTATTTTAAGAAGAAGAAAAAATATGAGTAGCCCTCGTAATTTACAAAATACAAAAATATGAATGATTTTTGAATGGAATATAAAAACTATACAATATACACATGACAATGAAATGTTAAACTTAATAAAATATAGAAACACAATAGAGTAAATTTAATTCAGACAATTGTTTGACTACAATCTAGAGTACTGTTACATATTTACAACAAACAAAAAAAATTCTCCCCCGCTGGGAATCGAACCCAGGTCACCATGTGTGCAATGCCTAGCGCGCTAACTCACTCTGCCACAGTGACTACTACGCAAAAACGCTTGCATACGAGTCTGCAACCATTGGGACATTTTCATCTTTACTATTCAAGGTCTAAAACTTAACTGACCAAATTTCGTATTGTGCGCATGACACATAATTTTTCTCTTCTCTCTTTTTATAATTTAATATTTCGTTACATAATTTCGTTACATAATTTCGTCACATAATTTTGGTTATGTGCCAGAGCAAAGACATGAAATGTCAAAATCACTTGAGAGCGCGTTACATTTGTGCCTTTTAATACTCATCATTCAATCTCTTGGTAATATTAGGAAGAAAAAAAAATGTATAAAATGCCTAAATTTTAATACAAAATTTTAAAAGAAAATATTGAGTTTCAATTACTCTAAATTGATTCATATTATGAACTTCTTGTGTATTTTTTGAAACGAAAGCAATGTTGGGTTTTATTTTTCTACATTGAATTATAGGATGGTATTCGGGTGTGCAATTTTTAAAGGAAAATAATGCAATTGAAAAAGTGTGAAATCATCGTTTACAACGTTGTTCTGATTAATATAAACGATAGTTACTTTAAAGTAAAGCCATAAAATTTACTATTTATAGGTAGGTACTACAAATTTTAAACTTTACTCAGTCGCCGTTGCAATAAACTGCGGTAAAAATTAAAAAAGAAACCCATTTTAAATTTGTAAAAGGTACTTCAGATTACAAGAATTAAATGGAAAGAAATCCAAAAAATAATAATTATTAATTTATAAGAAAACCATTTTAAATTTGTAAAAGCACTTGAGATTACAAGAATTTAATGGAAAGAAATCCAAAAAAAAATAATTAATTTATTCTTAACAATAACAAAAGTTGTTTATATGGGAAGGCATCCCAAGTAAAAAATTGTTTACATGGGATACCTTCCAGTGCGCTCGTGATGACCCAGCAACTAAATGGAAAGTATCATGTCACTTCTCACCCATCAGAGGGGAGGCATACTACAACACAGACCACAAGCGTCTACAGTAGCTCCTGTTTCTTTCTCATCACAATATTCATATAAAAAAAAACATTCCTTCTATATAGCAGATGATGTTCAAAGCAAACTAATGACAAATTACACAAATTCAATCAAGTTAGTTATATATACAGTAAAACTTGAATTGGTGCGTCAATAGTTTTCTTACATAATATCTAAAGCTCAGCTGTTTTAGTTACATAGAAAAAACCTACCTCTTTACTAGAATTTTCAGTCTGTCATTTTATTTAATAATATAAAAACATTATATTATTAAATAAAATGGCCGTTATTTAATCGAAGCAAAGTAGTACTGGACTCACGTAGATATTTTTCTAGGAGAGTGTTACTATTGTTCTGCCCCGAGTTGATCTGGTGTGTTGTCTGTGGAGTGTGTACATTCTCATTCTGACTCATATGTTGAGAAAATGAATCTTGGTGCTCATGTCCATAATTTTCATGTGTTTGCTGAGTTCCTTGACTTTGTCGAGGAAGTTGCATTAGGTGTTCTGATGATTGGATCAAATGATTTTGTTGGGATTGTAAAAAATCTTGGCTTCTATGAACATCATTTTGATAAAAAATATTGTGATTTTCGGGCAGAATTGAGTTTGCAGTTCTTAAATTTGTGCTGGATGGAGATATTCTTCGTATATTTCGTAGGCTACTTTGGGTAGGTAACAGTAGATCGCCATTGTCTCTCTGAGAAAAATTATTGTTCAAGTATGTCGAACTATTTTGAGCGTCAAAACTAATTGAAGTTGCTTGTAAGTTTGAAAAACTAGAATGATGTGACGATGTTTGACCTGTTGGTGGATTTGTAACTATAGGAGATTTTTGGTAGGATTCTAATCGACCTTTATATGGTAGGGTATTAGCTGGAGAATAAGAGGAATTATTTAAATCACTATTCAAATGAAATGGCTGATCTTCAAGAGATATTGCACGAAAAGTTTCATGGGCTTCATTTAAATTACTTTCACATATCCTAAGAGGAGTCTGGTCTAGACATAAACTGTTGGGAATCTCTTCTAACTGTCCTTGACTCGGTTCTAAATTTCTTGCATCGGTATTTCGGTAAATTTCAGCCAAAAGATTGTCATTTAACGTTTCTTCATTATTTGACTCTTCAATTTCAAATGAACTAATACTGGGTAAATTGTCATAGTTGGTAGCTGATGTTGGCTTTCCACTGAACAACTTTGCATTTATTTCTTCTGGAGTCAATAGAAATATCTTTTTTTTTGCTTCCTCTGGTTCCTCTGTAGTTTTGTCAGACACATTGAAATCAACAATATCATCTCCATCGTTATCATATCCTAAAGAACTGATAACAGTGACATTTTCAATGTTCGTTTTTTTTGTTACATTCTCGTTATCAGTGTTTAGATCAATTTGTTTTATGTTAGGTCCACTAGGAATCACCTCGTTTTCAGAGTCTTTATCAACTGAAATCATACCATTGTTATGATCAATATCATAGTTTTCATCAACATCTATCATTATAATATTATTTTTCTCCATATCGCCTTTGTTGATGGAGATTTTGACAGGTGTCAGACTTTTGCTACTTAAAATAGGACGAATTTTATTTTGGTTCGAAATTTCATATTTGAGTTCGGTGTTTTCCATGTTTTTTGCAATAACTTTATGAGCGCTTTTATCACAACATTCAGAGTAACTTTCATTTTCTTTTTCGTGGTTGATTGATGAACTTTCACATGAATTTGGTGAATAAGGTGGAACTAAAGCTTTTGATTTTTTAATTTTCCTTTCTTTTTTTATCTTGGAAAGTTTATCAGATATTTTTTTCTCTGGTCTAATTTCAGCTTTCTTGTAATCGATTATAAGGTCTTTCTGTCGATTCCAATTGACAGAGTACTTATAATTATGGACATTTTTCTTTGCATTTTTTCTGTTCCGATTAACGAAGCTCTTATGACGAACATTTTTCTTTGCATTTTTTCGTACTGTTTGATTCAAAACAAAACCAACTGTAGTGTTATTTGCTGTTGGATTGTCAAATACTGTTGATTCCGTAGATGTGTTATTATTAGATACTAGATTTAATAGGGTGTTTTGTTCATTTTGATTGTTTGTATTTTTAGTAATACTTTCTACTTCTGATTGTTTCGTATTTTGTGATCTCACTTCTTCAGTAATATTAATTTTTCTATTTTCAATTGTTTTGGAAGCTACAAAATCTTCATCAACTTTTGAATTGTTTGTGGTATTTCCATTAGTGGTATTGGTTTCCTGAGAAATTAGTGAGATTGCTATCTCCTTCCATTATACTTGTAGCATCTAATTCTTTTGCTGTCGAAGTATTGTCAACTTTGTTTATTTCTGTATTAATGGATACAGCAATTTCTTTTTCTATTCTTTTTTCGGTAATTTGGACACTTTTTAAGGTGTTAATTGTATTTTTTGATATATCTGAAATATTATTTTTATTTTTATCAATTTTTTCTTCTAGGTCATTCTCTACTTCTTTTATCTCAACAACATCGATTTCTGCATCTACTATTTTTGATCTTTCGTTGATTTCATTCACACATATAGGATTATTAGTATATTTATGTAATTTTACAAATCGCAATTTTCTAAGATCAGGAGTTTCTGGTTTTTTCAAATTTAAAGAGGAATTACTCGGGGAATTTTCATTTAATTTAGTTGCTAAGTCGATTTGAATACGAATGTTTCTAATTTTGTCAACAAGATCACTGCGCTTTTCACTTGCATGAGTAGATTCTTTGAGCTGAGTATCAATTTTTGAATTATTTTGAATAGTGGTATGATGACTAGATACTGTCAGGCTTATAGCAGGAAAATGTTTATTTTTTTCTAAACTCTTTAAGTTTGATTTTTTCTCTAATTTATTTGAATCATTAGACATTTTTATGCTATTTGGGACAGGATCATCTATATCAACTATTTTATTTTTTTCTAGGATAAGATTGCGATCTTCACCTGTCGACATACTTGGTATGAAAATAGTTATTTGGTTTTCTTTCTCTTTGCAATTATTCATATTAGGAGTCAATAAATTTAGAGCTGTCGATTCGTTTTTTTTTCTAAACATTTCCAAATTACTGTGATTATCATTTTGATTGGTTTCCGTACTTTCTGTGTCACATTCATTTAAACTAATTCTATCCAATGTATCAAAATCATCATCAGATCTTACGACATGATCAATGACATCATTCATACCAATATCTGTTATAGAATCTACACTAATAATAGTATTACTTGATTGATGGTCCTTACTCATTACATCTAAGTTTTGATTGGTTTCGGCATTTTCTGTGTCCAATTTATTTGAACTAATTCTATTCAATTTATCAAAATCATCATCAGAAGCTGCGACAGTATTCGTATAAACATCTGTTATTGAATCTATACTAACCATAGTGCTACTTGATTGATGCGCCTTACTCATTACATCTAGACTGTTACTATTAACGGTAAACTGGGGAGAAGTAACTTTTACTTTATTTTCTGAATGCTTCTGTATAGATGAACACTTTATGATAGAAGTTTCAATTCCTTGATATCCTAGATTTTCTTTTTGTGTATTTAATATATTTTGCTGACCAACAAGTGGTGGTTGTACTTCAATCCCCTTGGGACTATGTTTCAAATTATTTAAGGAATTCATGTTGTTATTCTGTTGAAGAAGATGTGCCTGCTTTTCTATTTTTCTTTTTATCATCTGATCTTTAGCTCTTTTTATGATCAATTTTTCTTTGTCAAATTTTTGGCGACGAATGTTTCTTGGACTTTCATAATTATGGTGTTTTGATTGATTGAACTTATTTTCCTTCTTCACATTTATTGAATGCAATGTATGATATTTTGAATGATTTGCAATGTGTCTCTGTAGAGCTATATTTTTGTCAAAAACCTTAGCACATTGTTTACAAGAATATTCGTTAATAAGTTCATTTCTAGAATCCGTTTTGCTCTTAGAAGATAGCAAAGATTTTCGTCTTACCGGACTTATTTCAGTAGGATTTGAAAAAATCTGCTCTAAACTATATCTATTAGTTGAATCTCCGTGGTTAATAGGAGGTGTAAGTAACAAATTATCATTAATCTTTGGATCACTTTCACTATTAAATTTCTGATGATTAAGGGTTACGAATGTACTTTTAGTGTTCGAAACAACATCCTGAGAAGCTATGTTGTCGCATTTGATGGTAACAGAGAGCTTGGTTTGGAAGTTGCAAATGATGCAGATTCTGAAAATCTTATAGAGGATTCATAATTATTTTTTCTAATGGCTTTTCTTTCGCATTTTTTTAAAGTAGAAGATGTACTCTTAATACTTTCCCCATAGGCACGATACGAATTAGTGTTAGATGAGGCTTCTATGTTTTTGGTTTTTTCTTTCGGCTCATTTGCAGAGATACTAGTCGTTCTATTTTTTCTTTTCGAATTTTCATTCTCAGGCAACACTCTGTTCACTAAACATTGTTTCTGATGTTGTTCATAATGTTTGTTGTGAGTCGAACTTTTAATCACAACATCATGTTTTAGGTTTTCTTCTGATTTAGTTACATCTTGAGAAATGTGAGTGCTACAGTTTGGTTCAGAATCAGCAAGAATTTTATAAGATGTAATATTTTGTTCAAGCATTGAATTTCTTCTTGGGCAGTTATTAGTTTCTAGATCTTTTGCAGAAGTTTCTAGTGTTTTAAAACAAAATGGATCTAGATATTCATCAGAATTGTCAGCACAATCTTCACTATTATCAGTAAAAAAACTGTCAATTGCATCATCTAGGTCATCTATATTTTCGTCGTTACAACTAGACATCTCAAGAGGCTCTTTAACCTCCTTACAAATCATTTTATCAGTGTTTGCTTTAACTTTTGTGGCAGAACTATCGTCGGTTGCATTAAAATTAGTAACTGTACATTATGTGTTCTCTTTGTTATACTATCTGCTTGGATATCTAATTTTCGTTTCTTAAGTTTAGTTTTCGATGACAAGGGACCAGCTTTACTTTTCACAACATAAATATCATTTGTATTAACATTTTCCGTTGACATTTTTCTGTACATCAAAACTTCCGAAGTTTTTTCAACTTTTTCGAGACGCAATTTTCCACTTTTACATGTTTTGGTTTCAATGTCGTTTCTTAAACAATTTGTTTTGACAGCATCACTACTAGAAGGGGTTTTAGTTTTTCTATTTAGATCAGCTTGATTTTTCTTATAATGCTTTGATTTTTTATGTTTCTTTGATTTTACTTTTTCACTATTACTTTTGGGAAACACCAAGTCAGACAGGTCCAAATCAGCTAGATCGTATTTTTTGGAAGATTCACGTTTTTCACTCTTTTTCTCACTGATGTCTGAGGCCGAATTGTAAGATTGTTGTGTCGTTGATATTGAATTCTCCGATACTTTTTCCTTAGCATTATTTTCTTGTGATGCTAGATTGTTCAACTTTTTATTTACTTTAGTTTTAGAATAAGGTCCACACTTCCATTTTTTTGTGAGTTTTGATTTACATAGTTTAATAGATGATGAGGACACAAACTTCATGTTCTTCAGTATTTGTAGGAACTGAAATTTCACGATTTTCAGAATCAGTGGGATTTGTTTCATGATTATTTGAGTAATTGTATTCTGATTCAAATATTTCAGGATGAATGGGATTTGATTCACGTTCTGCAGCATTAGTGGGTTCAGACCTACAGATTTCATTATTTTTAGTATCACTACTCTTGTGTTTTCGGAGCAGATTTGGCTTGAATATATCTTGAACTAAAACAGTACAACTTTTCATGACCTTCAGAGATTGTTTACGTCTTTGTTTTTGCAGTTTTTCAAATTTATCTGATATAAACAATGGTTTTACGTCGTCTTTAGGCCATGACAAGAATTTGGGATGGTCTTTGATATGTTTTACGTATGTATTGGAAAAATCGGTAAAAGAATCTACATAGTCTGGATCTAATAATTGGGAATTTGTACAGAGGGTAAACTAACATGTGCAATTAGAGGGTTCACATGATCAATTTCATTACTAGTGTTTGAAGTTTCGGAGGGTGTCCTATTACTATTGCTTAATTTATTTTTTTGTTTGTCTTCTATAGAAATGGATAGATCAGAGATACCCGTCTCCGAATTTGAATATCCTGCAATTTTCGACGTTTTTTGACTAGTTAGATTTTTCTCTGATATTTCACATGTTTTTGATATTTCTTTTACTGATTCCTTTCTAATGCAATGGATTTCATCGTTCGTAGAATCAATTCTTTGACGCTTTGATTGTGAACTATTGCTTTTAATATATGATTCATTTTTGGCACTAGCATTTGATACTTTTGACAGTACACTTTCATGTTTTCTTTTCAGAATAGGGCATGCATTACTTTTATTATTTTCTTTGAGATTACTAATAACATTACTACTTGTACTATGTGTCACAGAAGAAATAAACAAATTATTCGTTTTTATGTTAATTTTTGACACTGATTTATCTTTTTGAGTTGTGACTTCGGTGTTAGTTTCTGGAGTTACACTGTAGGACGCCCTTGAGTCTGATCGAAAATCTCCGTTCAAAATCTGAAACAGAGCAAATTGGAGAGTGAATTTTCAAGTACGATATCATATAGTACGTGTAAAAACCCGTAGAATATGTAAAATTAAAAGAGTCTAAAATTCACATCACTTTCGACTTTCATTTATAGATACAAATAAATTGGGGGAAAACACATCTTTCACACGAAAGTTGAAAAACGTCAGTTCATTTTAACAAATGATTGATTGTGATACACTGATAAGATCAATTCAAAACAATGAGTCCTTCGTCTATTGTGTTCTGTCCACACCTTCTAGCTATACAGTTTTATTTTCAAAAGTGAACGTATCAACTCTAAATTTTATTCATACTTTGTAGAATTAAACTTACTTTTTTTACTACTTGATTTTTGGTAGCATTCTTTTCATTTAGGTAAGTAGCCCACATGATTTTTTGAGCTGTTTCACATATTTTTATATACATATCAAATACTTCTAACTCTTCAAAACATTTATCACAAATTGAATGTGATAGTGGATCATTTGCTCTAATCTGAAACAAAAACAAAAAACATCGTTTAAGTAACATAATACCTTTATTTAATTATATGTTATAAGCAAAAATACTAGTTTTTAAAGACCTTTTGTTACATTTTGTAGAAAATAAATAAATAGAAAAGAGAAGAAAAAAGTGAGAGGTAATCAGGGTGTCCCACCAAAGTTGGACACCTCAAATTACTCGGCCCCTGAAAGAGTTTTTGAAAAATAAAAAATCCTAGGGTACATGTCCTAATTATGCGGTTTCAGTAATGAATTACTTCCGAGAAATTTCTAATATTAGAAATCGGAAGTATTGTGTTCGTTTTTGTAAAAAAAAAATATTTTTTTGCTCCGATTTCGATTTTTTTCATATTTCTGGACGTTTCATAACCTCCTGAGCAAATTTAGCGTAGGGATCCATTGGTTCGAATCCCACCCAGTGCACGAATTTTTCCTCATTAACTTGAGTTTGTGACCACATAATAATAAAACTCTGAGGGTTAGGTGGTAGAAAACGCTTTGAGCATTAACCTCGCCTCATGGTTACCTTCCACTGAAGAGTATTACTGTCATTCATTTTAATTTTTTTTGTTTTTACTTTTATAGATTTAATTGTCATTTTTGCATATCAAACTGGCTCCACAAAAACAAGAAGAACTCACAGAAAATTGAGTTCGAAAGAATTTTATTAGCATTGATGAAATAAAAGTAGAACAGCTTGGCATCATAGTTCTGAGAGAATGACTGACAACACTGTAGTCGAATGAACTAAAAGTAACATTCTCAGACATGGCGACTGGCTCCAGTCCAAGCTTATGTAGCTAATTAGCTATACCAGTCACGAGGTCACGACTCAACAGAATACAGAATATTATTATTATTATGAGGGGAGCAAGCAATGCGCGGGAAGAGATAAGAGAACGTCATGAGCTCAGCATGAGTTCTTCTCATGGACGTTGGACCAAGGGAACCGTACACAATTTTAAATTTACTGAGAAAGCCCTTTCGAAAGATATTCAGGGGTTTCCAGACTTTACTGCATACACAAAGTTGGACGCCATTTGCAAACAGTTAATATTAAAAAAATAAAATTTGCACCAATGTATTTCTTTTTTAAAGACCTTTCCAAAAATGTATCGTAAAGTGGGGGTTCGTATTTTAAAAAAATGAAGTTGGCCCCCCTGGCCCCGACATGGGGGCCGGTAACAAAAATCGACTCCACTCTAAAAGAAGGTGATATTAGCCGGGTTTACCGTACAAAATTTTAATTTTACCGAAGAAGCCATTCGAAAGTTATTCAGGGGTTTCCAGACTTTTGCCCCACCCTGTATAACATTCTCAGACATGGCGACTGGCTCCAGTCCAAGCTTGTGTAGCTATACCAGTCACGAGGTAGCGGCTGAACAGAATACAGAATCATATTATGAGGAGAGCGCAAGCAATGCGCAAGAAGAGATAAGAGAACATCATCAGCTCAGCATGAGTTCTTCTCATGGACGTTGGACTAAGGGAAGGGAGCGCAGAGGACGTCGAATGTCGAATTTAATCACGTTTTCGAAATACACGTTCTCCTTGAACACAACATACAGGGTGGTTCATGACTATAACGAAATATAGATAGTAAAAAATGGACATTTCGTAATTTTACAACATAGACCAAAAAAACACTGCCAATTATGGACACAATACTTCCTCGTGATTGCTTCACATTGTAAACACGTGCCAGTTTTGAGATTTTATAGAAAATTACTTGTATCTCCAAAACGGCTCAACCGATTTTCTTCAAATTTGATTTATATGGTAGAATATCGTTTTTTCTACATTCTAAATTCCACAAAAAATTCTGTATCGGCAATACAGACTGAACAGAATACAGAATAATATTATGAGGGGAGCGCAAGCAATGCGCAAGAAGAGATAAGAGAACATCATCAGCTCAGCATGAGTTCTTCTCATGGACGTTGGACTAAGGGAAGGGAGCGCAGAGGACGTCCAATGTCGAATTTAATCACGATTTCGAAATACACGTTCTCCTTGAACACAAAATACAGGGTGGTTCATGACTATAACGCAATATAGATATATGGACATTAGGCCGGAGTGCAAAAAATAATTTTGCTTTAACAAAAACAAGAAGAACTCACAGAAAATTGAGTTCGAAAGAATTTTATTAGCATTGATGAATTAAAAGTAGAACAGCTTGGCATCATAGTTCTGAGAGAATCAATGACAACACTGTAGTCGAATGAACTAATACTAACATTCTCAGACATGGCGACTGGCTCCAGTCCAAGCTTATGTAGCTAATTGGCTATACCAGCCACGAGGTCACGACTGAACAGAATACAGAATAATATTATTATTATTATTATGAAGGGAGCGCAAGCAATGCGCGAGAGGAGATAAGAGAACATCATGAGCTCAGCATGAGTTCTTCTCATGGACGTTGGACTAAGGGAAGGGAGCGCAGAGGACGTCCAATGTCGAATTTAATCACGTTTTCGAAATGCACGTTCTCCTTGAACACAACATACAGGGTGGTTCATGTAACGAAATATAGATATATTTCGTAACGTAGGTACTATAATAAAGAAATATAGATAAATGAACATTTCGTAATTTTACAACATAGACCAAAAATACAACACAGATTACAAGCGTCTACAGGAGCCCTTCATGGAAAAAGTACAATAAACGATAAAAAAATTCAACACAGACCACAAGCGTCTACAGTAGCTCCTGTTTCATGGATACGAAATAAAAAAGGCTGTGAAACACTCATCCTTTTTTTTTTTTTTCTTTTTTAAATATCATTCTAATCCTTATGTCCCAATTGCATTATTGCTAATGGACAGATTCAATCATGGACGTGACAAACAAATTTATACACAATCAAATGGATAATGGCCCATTAGTCTATCCCAGGCTTCGTACAAGCCACGAATTTATGACAGAAATTGACAGAATCAATATGAGGAGATTTCCCGCGTGAAAGACAGGCTTATCGCCTTGTTAAGGCGCCGTTAAATCAGGAGAGAAAAAAAATGAGGAGGAAATCAAGCCAAGCAATGTGATAAAAATAATTCTTATCAATGTTCACATGAGCTCGACTCTTCGGTAGAGACTGATAACAGTGATAACACTTTAGTCGATAAGAAAAGCTGATTTGAGCGCTACTTCGAGGCGAAGGGCAAGGAGGTCAGAGAAGGTCAAATTATTGTTCAGACGTTTTCGAAACACATAAACGTTCTCCTTGAATACGGCATATAACTATTAGGTATACATATTTAAAGTACATACTATATTTTAAAAGTTAAGTAGTCACCGTGGCCGAGTGAGTTAGCGCGGTAGGCATTGCACGCATGGTGACCTGGGTTCGATCCCCAGCTGGGCAGGAATTTTTCTGCTCTGTACTTGAATGTTCGGGGTCTACTCATACCTCGTGAGGCAAAATGAGTAGTTACTTGTATGAGTAACGACCAGTGACGATATTACCAGAGTAAAAAACCATACCATATTTTAAAATTTGAAACATTGTAAACATATTACAATGTTGATTACAAATTTGTTGCAAGTTGATAAAATATTCAGGGAAGTCACTAACTTGTGATCATTAGATCTTTCTCAGAACCAGATAGAATTTTCGAAGAAAAATAAATACCCGTACAAGTTCTTTGATTTATAAGGGGAATATTAACACTTTTTGAAAATATTCAGGGTGTCCCCTAAGTAGGACATTTTAATGCTATTTTTCGATTTTCACTTGAGTCCCTCAAATTTTTCTTGTAAATTCACAATTCTCTATCAAATTCTACACATTTTAAACATATTCGCTTTGTTTAATGATCTTCTCGTGTTATGTTCGGCTTCAAAAGGAGTTTATTAATTTATTATTATTATTATTCCACGTAGATTATAATTAGATAAAATATCAAATGTGGTTTCTCTGTGTTATTACACTTCAGTGGGTAGCACAGCAGTACGACACTTCTATTTATATCATTTGCCCTTTAGGAGTTTATGAATTCCTAAAATTCTATTGTGGAGACATGCAATGATTTGAGTGCACCCAGTATTTCAATTCTAGCATACAATTTTTTTCCTCTTGAATGTGCTATAGGTTGTTAAGTATAATGTTCAAAACTTGTCTAATTAACTTTTGGAATAACTATGGCGGATATTTTGAATTCTTTAACGGTCAGTGTGGAATTGCATGTATAAATATCAGCGGCGCATTCAAGATTTCACATTAGATAATGTCTCAAGATATCAGCAATGATTTGAGTGCACCCAGTATTTGAATTCTAGCATACAATTTTTTTCCTCTTGAATGTGCTATAGGTTGTTAAGTATAATGTTCAAAACTTGTCTAATTAACTTTTGGAATAACTATGGCGGACATTTTGAATTCTTTAACGGTCAGTGTCGAATTGCATGTATAAATATCAGTGGCGCATTCAAGATTTCACATTAGATAATGTCTCAAGATATCAGGATTTTTTAATATTTTTTGTTTTTTTTTAGCACAGTTTATGGTCGAGTAGTTATGAGACTAGTAATTCAGCCTAGGTGTGGTCAGGTTAGGTTTTTTTTTAGCACAGTTTATTATGGTCGAGTAGTTGAGACTAGTAATTCGTGAGTTCGAAATTCGAATCCCATTCGAATCCCATTTTTTTTTTTTTTTTTTTTAAATGTGACCACCAATGTCATGGATCCAAAACGAGTGCTAGATGAAAGGGACTGATCACTAACAAGTTCTTTCCAGGTAGTATTCGAGGCTAACAAGGCTCGTCTTTAAGTTCCAGAGGTTTGTATAATATATTTAGGGAATTGTAAATGTAGAGCAAATCTAATGGGGTGAGAAGGTAGGTAGATGCTATGCCAGAACATGAATAGAAGAAACTGCAAAGAATATGATGGTTCGAACTGGAGATGGGAGGACGCCTGGCTTTTTAAAACAAAAAAATTCCCTCGCCAGCCTCCGTGGCGTAATGGTTGTGACTACTGCCCGTAGTCCAGAGATCCCGAGTTCGATCCCCGGTTGGAGCAGACTTTTAGAAGAAAATTCTGTTCCCTCCTGGCATTTCCGGACCTACCCACCAGGCTGGGTGAGGTTAATGTGGGTAGCTGGTACGTTTCCCAGCGAATGGAGGGTATAAACCCAGTCCTGACTATCTATCTCAATCAGGACGTTAAAACCAAATAGAATCAACTGGTTACAATAGATCTAATTAGGTCGCAGTGTTAATTGTTAAGGTTTCACTGAAAACCCTGCAACCAGTTCAGATAATAAATACAGAGGGGTAATGCAGCGAGCTTGGGCTCTTTGCCATCAAATATCAATATGAATGAGGTGTTTTACTTGTAATAATAATAAACAATTATTATCATGTTGTTTTCTATACCATCGTCAATCGAGCACTTAAAAAAAATGGAGCTGACTCCTCAGTCAATATTGAGAGACATTTATTGCAAGAAATCTTTGCGCAATAGGAGACGTTCCCAAGAGTCTATTTTTACTATTTCCACAATGTATCTCGTGAACCATACGTTGTACCTCACTCTAATTGCAATGAACTTCGCTGAACAAGACCTTTAACAATATCATATTATTTGTGTTAATCACTTTCGTGATATCACAACTACTCAAACTCGCTTTACTAAATCTACGCTGAAACCGGGACTTGAACCACCGATCTCCAGGTTACAAGTCCGTCGCCTTATCGATCAAGCTACTGAGATCGGTGACCTTTAACAATATGCCACAGTGCCATCTTAATATATAAATGTCAAAGACATTGACTGATAACTGTACTGATCATCGCTCTACAGCCCAAACCGTAAGTCTGGGAAGCTGAAATTTGGTAGGTAGCTTTGTCTTACAGTCTAGATGTGCAATAAGACGGGATTTTTCGAAATTCCCACTACAACACCTGCCATTGGCGAAAAAGGATTTTTTGCTTTCACGGCCATGCCTCGGCCCGCAAAGCGGGCGACAGCCGCTAGTACGATATAAAATATAAAAATTTTAGAGTTGATCCGTGCCCAGCCTGATTGGGGTGTTCCAGGAAAATTTGTTTTTTACAAAAAAACTTCTCCCCAAAAATAAGGGGCTACTAGTTTTTCCGTTTTTTTTTTTTTTTTTTTTTTTTTTTTTGATAGTTAAGTAGTTGCCAAGAAACCAAGGCTTGGGTGAGACTCTATTAAAACCCTGTATTATATGTATACTTATAACTAACGTTTGATATAGGTAAAAGTGCAGCAAGCAGCGTAAAAAATATAAGTCTAGACATAAGAAACGTGAAGGTTTTTTTAATTGAACTACTTTGAATAAATTCCTGATACTGCAGTGATGAAAGAACCGAAGAAATAAACAAGAATGCCACAGTAGCCTAAAAGACAAACAAGTTATGTACTTTGGCTGACGAGTGTATAATTGTATATAGGTACAAGGTACTACATTCGCAGGAAACTTACGAAGCTGCTATATACCCACGTAAAACTCACCCAGCCAGTTGCGCCGGAAGTAGCGAGCATTACGAGTCTTCAAATATTTAACCTATAGATAACTATTAGGTTTTAACTAGGTTTAGGTGGTCGATTGACTTATCTGGTGATCCAGGTAGCGCAGGAATCCGTTGGATCATATCCCACCTAATGCATGAATTTTAAATCGTAATATGAGGGGGACTATAAACAGGGAGTAGACCAGCAGTCTGCCTGGGGGACTGTAAAAAAGCAGTAGACCAGCAGTCTGGCTGGGGGACTATAAACAGAGAGTAGACCAGCTTGGCTTGGTTCTGGGGGCCCTTGTCAATTATTAGCCTCTTCTACCAGACAGTGGTAGAAGTCATTCCTCCACTGTCTGGCTACCATCGTTTACGAAGACGCCACCTTATGATGATGATTAGGAGTGTATTTTTGAGAATTTAACCGCTTAATATTTGCTACATAACCACAATGCTGTCTTGAAGGGACCCTGTCAATTGAACCCGGACCACGGGTACTGGGGCATCCTCGATTATTTATTCCTAGAATCGCACCATCTGTTCAACATTGCGCATGTGTGTACTTCGTTCACATTGGGTGCATTCAATATCGGAGAGGTCGTTCACTTTCAAAAGATAACTGTAAAAGGCCAAAGTCCAAACTGCTTTCCCGTCGTAATCCTCATGATTTTGTAATCAGGATGTCATTTTTTCACTCTTCCTTTCTGTCCTAGAATACTTTTTCCAACTAATTAAAATTGTTATCCTCTATTTGTGTTGATCGCTTTTGTGATGTCACAACAACTCAAACTCGCTCTCCTAAAGCTACGCTGAAACCGAGACTTGAACTACCGACCTCCAGGTTATTAGTCCGCCGCCTTATCGATCAAGCTACTAAGATCGGTAACTAACTAATTAAAGTATTTATAATAAATAAATTACTTGATCTTTCAAAAGACATGGCTAAACAACAGACTTTATTTTATAGTCTAAAATATTATAGTAAATAAATAAATGTGTTTCTTTTAGTTATTATATCACAATTTTAGTGGGTAGCGCAGAATTATAGGACTTTTCCATATCTTTAATAACCCAATATCTTCTTTTTTCCTATAATTCCACTACTGGTCGCTGTTAACATTAAAGCAGCTACTCATTTTTCCTCACGAGATATGAGTGGACCCCGACAACCCAAGTACAGAGCAGAAAAAATCCTGCCCCGCTGGGGATCGAACCCAGGTCACCGTGCGTGGAATGTCTAGCGCGCTAACTCACTCGGACACTGTGACACGAAAATATATTACATATTATAATAATACTCTTCAGTGGAAGGCAAACACCAGGCGAGGTGAATGATTAAAGCATTTTCTACCACCTAACTCTCAGAGTCTTATTATTATGTGGTCATATTCTCAAATAAATGAGGGAAAAATCATGCATTGAGTGGGATTCGAACCAATGGATCCCTACGCTACCTGGATTACCAGACTAGCTCCTAAACCACTTGACTAGCAATGCACGTTTATAAGGACAATAAATTAATGTAGAATATAGACTTAGCTCTTAGCTCTTTTCACAGAATATTTTTTTCTGGAAATTATGAAGCTTTATATTGCCCGATTAGAACTAATAAATCCCATAATTCCAGCAGTAAGCTCCAGATGTATTATTAAGTGGTGAAAATCCCAAATGGAAGGACCACTTGCCATTTCCCGGCTGGGTTTCGAACCCGCGACCTCTGGAACCTCTGGATTCACAGAGTGCCGCCTTTACCACTGAGCTACACGGGGTAGATGTATATTTGATTAAAATAGGCAATAATAATGAAATTTTAACCAGAAATTCAATTACTAACTTTTTTCTAGATATATTTTTGAACACGAAAATTTTCTTAGAAGTTATCAGGTAGCTTTTGTTTGACCTCAGTACCTCGATCGATAAGGTGGAGGACTCGTAACCTTGATGGGAGTTTGGAGGTCATTTTTTTTTTTTTTTTTTTTTATTATTAAAACTAATTATTGCTAATCATAGGTCATGGTTGAATTGGAAAATATAAAGTTCCAAGGTCATGATGGACTCTATGCAACTCTATTTCAAATCTATATCTTTTTCCTTTTGTCAAATTTGGTTCTCATTAATTTCGAGATGTCAAGACCAGTATGTTGTATCACTTTGTAAATTGATGTATTTTTCAATCAATTTTACAGTAAAAACCATTTATTTTTTTACGTGCAAATAAAAAACGGATCTGGAGCTCGATTTCAAGGTTCCTAACTCGATAACGCTTCACATTTCAAAGGAATTCAAAGCTATGACCTAGTTTTACAATATTTGAAAACTTTGTAGTTGAACTTGGGATTGTAAAACCCACCATATACATATTATCTGCTGAGTAAAAAAAAAACTTGCAAATCCGTCCTGTAACTATGGGGGGGAGGGGGGTATCAGTAATTATAAAAGTGCTAAGGTCGGCCTGTTTTTTTTTTCTTCAGATCTAACATCAGATATAATTATTTCTCCTGATAAAACACCAGACCTACTCACATAAGATATTGGAACTTGCTATAAAAGTACACTGTACAAGACATTCCGGTATGTTAATTGCACCGTTATCAAGTTAAACCTCGATAACGGTACACAGTGGACTACCAAAAAAAAGCTACCAGCATAATTGAGAACTGGAGATTGCCAAACTTTGTTCCACGAAATACCATGCAATAGAGAAAGTTAAAATTTTGATTTCAAGATATAAAAACTCTTGCTCAGGGGAATAAGCAAGCTTTTGCTTTAGCGTTGCTATCAAAAATCCTAAGTTTTATTTTTTGTAGTCAAAATCCTGGACCTAGTGCATCATTTTATATACAGGGTGCCCATAAAGTGACTACTTCTGAATTGAATATCGTTAGCTTGACTTCGTTAAAAAATGTAACTATTACTTTTGCAAAATTCCCCCTAATGATCTCATCAGTAAAATAGATCGTTATAATGACGTCTGTTCTCATGTTCTATGGGCTGTTGATCACAGATGCGTTACTGAGTGAGGGGGTCATTTCTTTCGTTTGCTACAATATGTTTCTACAATTTAAGGCTGTCTCTGGCGATAGTTAAACATAATTATGTATTTGGCAAATCATTACTTATAGAAAAGGGAGGGTGATTCCATGGGAAAGTCCATCTGTTTCATGAAAGTTGCATGTTTTTAATTGAAGTATCGTTAGTAAATAAAAAAAAAGTCTGGTTGAGATGTTTAATTCACTATGTGAAACCATCAAACCGGCTCCTACATCTAACACATATATGTATTTTTTCATTAATATTATTTAGTATCCTATCTATTGTTTAAATTAATATAAGAAAAATAATTAAATAAATAAATGTTTGTAATATTTTATGACAACACACCTTGTATATTTTATCTATTTATTTATTTAGAAACTCTTTATTATTAGAACATATATACAGAGAAATAATGGTAAAAATTAAATATAAAAATTGACAATATTAATAATATAAACAAGAAGAAAAAAATAAACAAAATATACGCATATGTCCAAACTAAAGGGCGGGGTTATTGCCTATGGCAATCTCTTCCACCCAACCCTTATTTATATTATTTGATCATACACCACTCTGTACATATCTCACGCGTCGAGCCTATAACAAGTTTTATAGTTTTTGTTTACTAAAAAAAAGGTTTTATGGTCTAGCCTACTTCCAATAATTAGATTTTTAATTTGAAACATTAAATTTCCAACTGAAATTGGTCTAGCCTGCTTCCAATAATTGGATTTTTAAATTGAAACATTAAATCTCTGACTGAAATTGGTTCGTGACTTTGTCTCAGTAGTGAAGAGTTTTTAATTACTCGACTATATGAGCCAGGCAACAAACATTGCAACGAACTTACTATAACAGCCGTTTGCCCGTGTTTTGCAACGGGACTAAATTTCAAATTTACTAAGGCATGGCCGTACTGCTGAACAGCAATGCCTTTTTGAACTTTTTTTTAATTTTTCTGGACAAAGCGATAATGGTTTTGGGGGGGTCAATTCTGAGACATTTTTCGCTATCTCTTACCGTTTTGGCTAAACAACTCCGGACAAACAAACAAACATAGGTAGGTAGGTAGGTAGTCCTTTTTTCTGTTTTATATATAGAGATTGCCTACATGCACCTCGGTTAGAATTGAACACAATGTCTCTATATACGAATCCGGGGCTCACTCGAAATCTTGAATTTAATCTAGGTGGTTATATTGTCAAAAATGTATTTATTCATTGATATAATTAATAAACGACGTCTAGAAATACCTATCAACTACCAAGAATAAAAAAACATATCGTAAGAACCATCTTCAAATATAGAAATTAAAATGGACCACTTAAATTTGATCTAGGGGGAGTAGAAAGCTGAAAGTTGGGGCAAAATATGAGGAGCTCAATACGGATCTTTTGACTACCCACAATCGAACCTAGGACCTTTCATTGCGACGCTCGAGCAAAATCTTGCTTAAAATTATCAAAGAGACTTTTTTTTTTTATCTACTATCGTCATTTAATTTAATGCCGATCTCCGTGACTCAGTGCTTAAGAGCATTGGTTACTGACCCGGAGGTTACGGGGTCGAATCCCGGCCGGAGCGGAAAATACTGACCGAGATTTTCTGTTTCCGGAATGGCATGAATGTACAAGTTCCGGGGAACAGTTAAAAATTGTATTGTACGCCACTCCCCTACTTGTGAGATTAAAATAAGAGAACTAACTGTTTTTTATGTGATCAAAATTAATTTACCCGGCCGTCGTGAAGTGATTTTTTTTTATTTTTTTTTTATGTGATCAAAATTAATTTACCCGTCCATCGTGAGTAAAGTTGAAAGTGGTGTTTTACTTCCGATAAATTTCTAAGATGTAAATTCTACAAGAGATTCTCACGGTTGTTCTAACCAGCATATGGCTACAGCTGGGGGGGAGTTACGTATACAACCAACTTTAGGAAGCTTGTCCTGAACCACATGGTTTCGTGCTCGCTCAACCATCGCGAGAACTTATGGGAGAAGTATTAAACCCTTGGGAAAACTATATTTAATTTTAATTTTACTTTGTAAAAATGGTGGTAATCGTTATTATTATTAAACACTTTATTAAATATAAGACATATGTACAGTACAAATACTTATTAGAACAATGTAAAAATGGAAACAATATAAACAATAAAAAGGAAAAAGAATAGAAAAATATATATAAAAAAATGTCCTAACTAAAGGGCGGGGTTATTGCCTATGGCAATCTCTTCCACACAACCCTTTGTTATTAAGCATGATAACCACCATGTTAATGGCCGATTTACGTAAATTGTAATATAAACAAACAAAAAAACTATCAGCTAGCCTGGCTTGATGTTGACAAGTCTAAATAGAAAAAAAGTCGAAATCATCAAGAAAAAATTGTTAGGTACCTCTACCTTTTCTACAAGCTAAATTAGCATGATGAATAAAAAATCGAGCCTGGTCATGAAAAAAAAAAAACAAATTTTAGAAGAGAATGGATGCAGATGACAGGAAGTCGGAAGATAGCAGAGATCAGAAATAACACAGGGGGCCGAGGACCTTATCAGCATATAAGGTCCAGCATAATATATAAGGAGCTCCCAACATATTTTATTTTTATTTAACCCTTCTTCATTAATTATTATTTATGAACTTGTTGGAGTTCAACAAGTGAAGCCCCAATGATCACACAGACCACTATTCGATCTATTGTGACAAGTTGAGATACTATTTGGTTTCAAATAGTATCAACTTTGAGATTCAATAAAAATAGAAAAATCGTTTTCAATTTTCACCAAAACGGCCCCCAATTGGCCCCGAGTGGCTATATTTTTTCTCCTTATCAAGAATTTACATTTTTGCTTTCTCCTTCCGGCTCTAGCTCACTCACTCACTCTCTTTCTCTCTCGGACACTCTCTCTCTCTCTCTCTCTCCTTCTCTCTCTCTCCTCTCTCTCTCTCTCTCTCTCTCTCTCTCCCTTCTCTCTCTCTTCTTCTCTTTCTGAATTTCATATTATAAGTTTAGCTTTTATAAATGAAAAATATATCTATTCAACATTCTTATTATCAAATCAAATCAATCTCTCTCCTCTCTCTTCTCTACTTGTTTTGACATACAAGTTGCTGCCTTATTCATTGGTACTGAGTTACTGAGGTTGGTATAAACACCAATTTTTCAACACATGACTAGAAATTCATCACCCACATCAATACAAGAAAAAAACAAAGTTGCTCAGGAGGTTATGAAACGTCCAGAAATATGAAAAAATTGAAATCAGAGCAAAAAAATAAAATAAAAATATTTTTTTAACTGTTCCAGGCTATTGGTGAATCAATCATTTATGCATTATATGCAATAAAAAGCTGTGAAAAAATGAAATCCTGGCTATGCCACTGTTAAAGCACTCTTATCTTTTTGTCATACCTTTAATGACTCAATTTATTAGGGGTTTCTAACAAGCTGCATAGTTCCAACACATCAACTAACCTGTTTTTTCCACATTTTGTAGATCCTGCCTTTTGGTTTCCTAAGTAGTTTTTGGTTTGATAGTGGGGGTTTTGAAGAGTTCAACCAATGCCAATCTTAAGTAGGTTTGGGAAATGGCAAAGTGAAAGAAGAAGACAAGTAATAATCCCACATATTTTGAGTTCTAATGGCAATACAGAAATACGATAACAGTAACTATACATTGAGTCAATTAAGTATGAGTCAACTTGTAGGTATGAAATACTTCAAATTTGAATGCTGGGTCAAGACAAAGGCACCAGAAAGTATCCCTTACAAACAACTCTAACCAAATTTTGAATTTTTTCTTGTCTGATCTTTGGCATGGCTAGCAACACTGAGCTTGTCATGTGGTCAGATTGAATTTATTGACTCACCCTATATTATTTAGCTCATATCGTCGTCCCAAACACAAAGTGGCGTATCTCAAAATATGGACATTTGAGATTTTTGGTGTATCTAGTTCTAATCATGGTTTTTTATCACCTCACGAAGTGGCGTATCTCTCTCAAAGCGTTCCAATTTTATGAGTATATTTAATTTTGGTGTATATTGTTTTGAATATTTCTTTCAAAGAACGAGCTGACATATCTTGATTTACGCTACTAAAGTTTGTATTTTGAAGATACGCCACTTTGTGTTTGGGACGACGATATAAATTTCAAATACTCACTTTAATGTTGAAGTATGATTCTAATTTTTCAATAATAGTATTTTCTTTTGGTTTGAAGCAATCTATCCTGGAATTTAAGAAAGTACATCCCTTCAATCTGCATCTCAACTTTAATTCTGCATATGACAGGCATTTCAGGGCTTGAATTTCATCAGAAGCAAACTCCAAAGGAGTATCATTGATGCTTTCAAAAGTGATTCCTTGAGAAGATTCCATTGTGGTTTTTTGTATTGCAAGTTCCTTTGGTAGCGGTAAAAGTTGATTTGTTAGTGTTTGTGTTTTTAAAAGTTCCAAATAGGTAGTTTTAACTGTTTAACTTCTTATTAGTGTTCATTTTATTAAAGTTCCATTGTTCCGTAATTTACTAGTTAGTTATTGAAGTTTTTTTTTTACTAGAGGGAATTGACTTGTATGAACATAATATAATCTATTGTGTTATGAAGTTAATTTTAGTGAAAGTTATAAAACACAATTTTTCTTCAAATGGTTAAAATGAGATCTCTTATTATAAGACTATTGCTTATGAAGGATATACAAAAGAAACATTCATAGTGATTTCAAATAAAATAAAATTAATGAACCACTGTCTCAAAAACAAACTAATTAAGGGAAAAAAAGATCCTTGAGCACTTCAGATTCACTGTAAAAAAATAAAGACAATGCTCTTGAAAACCAGTTTAAATTTTCTTATCATAAATGTTATTGGTCCATAAAAGAAGTAAAGACAAGCACTTATTAAAATGAGATCATTTAGGAAAAATAGTTAAGTAAAACCAAGAACACAAATTATACAGGTGAATTTTAAACTTTCACAAAAGCTGTCTAGAAGTCAACAGGAATCTGAATATTTTAAATGAAACAGATAACACATTACTAGAAAAATTAAAAAAAAATTCAGGAATCCAGATCTTATCTAAAAATAAAACTTAAATTCTAAAATTGACTGAAAAAAAGTATTGATATAGGTACTGATAAGCGATTTGTGTTTTCAGATTTTAAACTCGCTCGAACACTCTGCTGCTCCAACCTATAATAGCGCAAGAACTTCAAGAAGCAAGAACTACTGGAACACTGGAACTTGATGTTTGCATTATTTTCCTCGGAGGAGAAAATATTATACAGTGTTGCCTCTTGCAAAGAAACGCGCTTTGTTTAAAACTAGGACGGAGGGGTTTGTAAATAAAACGCGTCCTATGATTGGGGCTTTCCCAAATGACTATTTTTTTCGAGCAGATGATTGATTCTAATGTAAAAAGACCCGAGGAACACGATTTTGATGTCCAAATATTAAAAAAGTCATTCCTTAGGGATGAAAAGGCTCTCCAAAGGTCTTCCTTGAAATAACGCAATCTGATTGGTCGCCTACGCTGTGACGTCAAAAGTATGTAAACAAACAATTTTGAAACGCTACTTCGAATTTTGTGTGTAGAATTACATTAGAGTTGAATGTGAAGAGTCGATTTACAACTGTAATAAATTTGTGAATTTTAACTCTAATACAGTATTTTAAACTTTAATGTTAACTAACAATGTCTAAAATATCAGTAGATGACGGTATTGCAAAGCCTGTCAGTGGAAATTTACCTGCAGTAAGGACTTTTACAATGGCCAATTTCTTCAATTTACACGTGTATTTCACGCGTGCTGCAGACGTACTTAGCAAACCAAATTCAAGTGCAGCCAGCCGTCCAATCGCTCGCTTTGGTTAAGAAACGTCCAGCGTGGTTAGGACAAAGATCGGTGAACGGTTTGGTTTATTTTAAAATTTATCATTGGTAATTACAAGCCCCACGATTTGGCAGTTGAAAGCGACGTTAAACCCCACTTAAAAAAAAAAAAAAACTCCGGAACGGCTCAGTACTTTGTCTTTTAATTAATAGATTGCGAACCAACTATATACAAGGTTATTGTGTTATGTAAAAATGAGAAATTCTGTGTCATTTATATACGTATAGGCTAGAGATTTTATCAAAGGAATCTCTATATTGCTTTTTTACGTCCGACTATCGAATATGACGCTAATGTAAATCTTCTTCGTATTGGGTATTGCATTTTTTCGTTTTAAAACAATTACGGACACAATGCTTCTTCGTGATTGATTCGCAGTGTATACACGTGGCTATTTTGAGATTGGAAGTGTTAACAATAAGTAACAACATCATCAGTCTTCTGTGAAAGTGAAACGTGAATTTGCAAAGTGTTCAAAGGCCCAGCATCCTAACTCGATCGTAGCAACCGGTTTTGACAGACAGTATGCTGGACTCTTCAACCCTTCGCGAATCACGAATTCTCACAGAACGAAAACAGAAAATAGACATTACCAATGCAAGGTCGCGACTGAAGTATCGGCAAGCTAGACTTGAGGAGTCTAGAGAGAATACCGCGTTTTCAATCGACGTGTTCCACATTGTTTTCACAACGTGTTCCACAATCAATTCTTGTAATAGTCAGCTATAGTATCAAGGATAGTACTTATAACAAATTAAATACTGTTTTTCATTCACTGAAGACTTAAAAAATCAATTTCATTGAAGTGATACCTATGAGAAACCTATGGAAACTGTAGTATTTCAAAACTCCAAAATTTTTGTTTACATACTTTTGACGTCATCAAAACAAAAATGGCTGCCCGCGAAAATTAGGGTGTTTCAAATTTTCCAATTTTCAAATGAAATTTTCTCAATGATTGCGATTCCTAAATTGAAAATGGATGTCACCAATAGAATCAGCGTGTTCTAAACCATAAGAATAATTGGTTTGTAAAAAATGTGGGAAAGCCCCATTCTACATCATTGAAAAAAAAATCTTTTAGTTAAGGTAGAAAGGCATGGATACCGGGTGGTCCATAACTGAGTCCTACACTTTTTGGCATGAGCTCTCCCCTACTCTAAAAAAATTGTTTGTATTCAAACCAAGTTTTCCAATAAGTAAAGGGAAAACTGCCAGCGTCGATGGCATGTTGAATACACCGGTTCCCTTCAGAACACCGAAGTTAAGCGACATCCAGCGAGGTTAAGACTTGGATGGGTGACCATTCAAATTCTAATTCTCGTGACGCTGGCTTTTCCCGGCCCCACTCAGGCTGCGTGAGGTCAATGTGAGTAGCAGGTTTGTGAGTTTCCTGCGAATGGAGGGTAAAACCCCCGTCGTGATATGACCATGGCAGTTGAAAGCGACGTTAAACCCCACTTAAAAAAAAAGAAGGGAAAACTCGTATTAGATCATCAATATCAATGATCAGAAATCATATAATTATATGGACCTCGTTAACTCCTACATTAACCCCCATCTGCTCTACATTCATAGAGATCTATTTTACTAATCCTAATATTGAATAATGCCATGTAATAGTCAAAATTTATCTCTGGGTTTTGTTTCCAAATTTCATCTCTAACCATCATAACTTATGTACTGGTATTCTTTGTCTTCGGGCAGCCTGCTGCTGGGCAGGAAGACGGCATTTCAGCATATCTCTCTTAACACTGAGGAAATCGCAACAATAGCAAAATATTAATTTCTCTTCTTTCATGATTTTGAAGGTAATAAAAGTAGCCATATTGGGCAGTCTGTTAGGGGACAGATATATTACGAAAGAGATATACCTTAATAATTTTTCGGTGGTCGCAACTCATGGAGAAAAAACTAATGGATATCTCAGAATGTATTGAACCTGTTCCCTAAAATCGGCCATCATTGTTAGTTTTAAGAAAGAGGAAATCACAAATATAACAATTTAATTTTCCTTCTTACATGCTTTTGAAGGTAATAACGGTGGCCACATTGGATAGTTTGCTGTGGGACAGTATTTAACAGCGCAATCAGTTTTTTTTTTCATATCAAGCTTGGATTTAGTTTTGCTAACAAGGACGATGATGCTCATTAATAGATATACCTATTATGCTGGTGAATCTTCAGAGTACAGACGCTTGAGTTTATACCTGTCAGTCTGTAGTTAAGCGCAACGAGTTTTTTTGAACTCATCCATTGTCTCCATTGACTAAATCAAACCTCGGATAAACGGGAGTAGTAAATAAAAATCTGGTGTAAACATCACACGACTTTCCTTATCCCCAATTCTGCCACTGGTTACTCAGATAGCAGGTAACAGATAGCAAAAAATAAATGCGTAATCAGCACTTCAAAATCATTTAGTATATGATATGTCACAACTCCCATCTAGGATGAATAATAAAAAAGTTAGTCAAAGCGGGTCCCCCCCAAAATACCGGTAAATTGGGGCCGATTTCCGAAAAGTTCAAGATATCAAAAAAATGATCAGAATAGACCCCTATTATTTTTTTAATCTAATGAAATGTTGTTATTCAACTTTTT
Organism: Bactericera cockerelli; assembly: GCA_024516035.1. Classification (NCBI taxonomy): domain Eukaryota; kingdom Metazoa; phylum Arthropoda; class Insecta; order Hemiptera; family Triozidae; genus Bactericera; species Bactericera cockerelli. Next base: position 13,318,389 of record CM044963.1, on the reverse strand, counting down.
TTGTATCTTCATCTAATTCAAAGGTGCGGCGCTTGCGGCTAATATTTGTGGCCCTGCGGCCGCAGAATACGGCCGATTTCAACCAAAAGTTTCGTGGTTCGTCTGGTGTATAAAATTAATTATAATTTCAAGTCTCTAGCTCTTACCGTTCTTGAGATAATTATCCTGTTCACACAGAGACAGACGCACGGACCAATGGCTGAAAACAACTTTTTTGGTATCCTGAGGCTATGATTCGTCCAGAAATGTGAAAAGCTGGGTAGGTCAAATTTTCGACGAATACAACATTTTCCTTATTTTTTTTTTTTTTTTTTTTTTTTTTTTTTTTTTTTTTTTTTTTTTTTTTTTTTTTTAAGGTATTTGTATTTTTATACTTTATTTGTATTTTTATAAATCAACAAACATTTTATCAAAAACAACAAAATGAAAGAACAAAAAAAAAAAAATAATAAACAAAAATTTAAAAATGTTCATCAATTTTTATGAATATATTATAAACATTACTGTTACATTAATTCTTACATGACCTTTTCTGTAATCATTATAAGATCGAACTTGATATAACCTGGGCCTCGTTTATTCGAGGCTCAAAATCTTCTTTTACTCTGTCTTATCCCGCTCAAGCAGGGTCGACGTTGTTCAACCTCATGGTTGAGGTTGATTGGTTTTGGCACATTTTTTTACGGCTGGATGCCCTTCCTAACGCCAACGATTCTATTTGATTTAACGTCCTGGATTAGGACGGGGGTTTTACCCTCCATTCGCTGGGAATCGTACCAGCTACCCACATTAACCTCACCCAGCCTGGGTAGGGCCGGAAATGTCAGCCTCACGTGTTTGGATGGAACAGAATTTTCTTCGAAAAGTCTGCCCCAGCCGTGAGTTGAACTCGGGAACTCTGGACTACGGGCAGTAGTCACAACCATTACGCCACGGAGGCTATTATAGTCAAAAGATCCGTCCCGATTTCTGCTATCTTTTGATCCAACCCCTCCCCCCTAATAGGCTCAAGTAAAAATTTCACCCTTTCGGCTTGAATTTCTCGTTCCTCGATTGTCCGAGGCTGAAGATATTATAGTCAAAAGATGCGTTAGGAGCTGCTCTATCTTAAGCCCGCCCCCCAACTCATGCAAAATAGACAAGCAGTAAATAAAAAAACTCGTTAATATTACAAATAAAAATAAAATTATTATATTTCATGTATAATTGGAGACACCTTATAACTACAAAATATAATTAAAAATACAAAAGCAATATTGAACATTAAAATATTATATACTCGTATAAATAGCAAAGGAACTTTAATAATTCGTCCAACATTTTTTACAAATCCGCTTCTCTACGAAGTTTTTTTTTATATGCATCATTTTTAGGTATTATAATAAATAAAAATTCAGCGTGATGCTGGCTATTTCCGACCCCAACTCAAGCTGGGTGAGGTTCATGTGGGTAGCAAGTTTGTTAGTTTCATACAAATGTAAGGTAAATCTAGGTCTCGAATGATCTCAAATAGTGAAAAAGTTTTCCTCTCTTCAAACAGCAAACACACACATTTTGTTTGATGTTTACAAACCCTTGTGGCCGATTCTAAAGGCGTGATTGAAGCATGCGGGTTATGACTTATGACACATGTGAGATGCGGGGCCCATAAATTCGCGTGACCTTCCCACTTCACAGGGTCACGGAGGCGAATGTTACACCCCGGCCTCATTTCAGAAACCACTCTCACTCTCAAAATCGACAAATCTCCCTTTGAACATTCATTTTTGTTCATCATACTGGGTGATGGAAGAGAATGCCGTTGGCATTAGCACCGCCCTTGATCAAGTTTTGTTTTCTTAATTTCAATATCTATGTATATTATATTCTAAGTCATTATTTTGTAAATAAAACTTGATCCAACTTGTTTAATAATAATGATTCAAATGCGAACCCTCGTCATGCTGGCTTAATTTGAGTAGCTGGTTTGTGAGTTTCCAGCAAAAAGGGAAAATAAAACCTACCTCCCGTCGAGGTATGCTTATGTAGATAAAAGCGACTTTAAACCAACAATAAAAACTATTTCTATGTGCGGTCAACAACCGTCACACAACGAACTGTAATTTTTTTTCGTTCAAATTAACCAATCAGAGTGCGTTGTTTGACGGTTGAAAGGGAGATTTGGGGATCATGAGCGAGTGATTGGTTTCTGGAATGAGGGCCGGGACCTTATTCCAGAAAGCACTCTCACTCTCCTAATCACCAAATCTCCTTTTCAACCGGCAGATTTTCTTGTATATTTGGAGATAACGAGAGTGAGAAAGCTTTCTCACTCTCAAAATCCCCCTTTCAACCGGCGAATTTTCTTGTATTTTTCGAGATAATGAGAGCGAGAAAGTTCTCTGGGGCGAGGAGGCTCAGTGCTCACTTCTCACACCTGATGGATTTAGGACGGAACTTTTTCGTCTGTACAGATGGCCGGGTTCTCATCGATGTAGGACACGATCTTGCTCACCAGGGACCGGATCTGGGGCCCCCGCTGGGTCCCCGTCTCGATCACCTCCGTGTGGTTGGCCTCGGCATGGTCGTCATAGTTGGTGACGCACTTGTTGGTGATGAGAGAGAAGGCGATGACGGTCATGCCGCAGTGGTGCGCCGTGATCACCTCGTGCACCGTGCTCATGCCTGGTGGGCGAGAAGAAAAGTGAAAGTTATCATATTTGTGTTAATTTTTTTTTTCTTTCTTTCTTTTTTTTTCCTGTGTTGCTATTTTTATTCTTTACTAAATCTACGCTGAAACCGGGACTTGAACCATCGACCTCCAGGGTACAAGTCCGCCGCCTTATCGATCAAGCTACTGAGGTCGGTATGCGCGAACACAACGGAAGAAATTGGGTTGGGTGGAAGAGATTGTCATAGGCAATAACCCCGCCCTTTAGTTAGGAAATCCGTATAAATTTTATCCATGTTACCTATGTTGTTTATCTTCTTTTTTTTCTTGTTTATATTGTTCTTAATTTTGAATTTTAATTTGTATTATAAGTTAAGTTAAAAAGTTATCATATTTGTGTTTATCACTTTCATGATGTCACAACTACTCAAACTCGCTTTACTAAATCTACGCTGAAACCGGGACTTGAACCATCGACCTCCAGGGTACAAGTCCGCCGCCTTATCGATCAAGCTACTGAGGTCGGTATGAGAAGAAAAGTGTTGGAAAATGGTGCGCGAACACAACGGAAGACATTGGGTTGGGTGGAAGAGATTGCCGTAGGCAATAACCCTGCCCTTTAGTAAGGAAATCCGTATAAATTTTATCCATGTTACCTAATAATGAGGCGTACAGTTTCAAAACTCTTTTTATATCCACTTTTTCAAATTTTACAAGAACAGCAAAAAACGATAAAGTCCATTTTTCATTATTTTCCAAAGACAATATCATATTGGTAGATAGTATAAGTCTTAATACACCTTTTTATGTCGACAAAAATACATTTTATTCAGGTGTTCTCGAAATATTTAAGAATTTAATTTGGATATAAAGAGTTTTGCTACCTTAGCATGGATATAATAAGTTTTGCAACCGTATCAAAAGGATATAAAGAGTTATGCAGCAGCACAATCTATTATCATCAGTCAATTATGCCTGATAATATCATAGAATAAAAGAAAACAATTGATACTTCAATGGTTTTGTTCAATAAAAGTTGGCATGTATTTTTATCAGACAAATATGAGTCAAATAGAAACAGTCAAATCTTCATTCTCTTCTGGAAAACAACTTCATTCTCTTCATCATTTTCTTCTTCAGTTACATGTGGGGCAGTAGCCTCTTCTTCCAGTATTAATTTGTAGAATTTGAGATCTTCCCTTTTTTTTCCAAGACTCACCAAAATGTTTTTATAGTAAACTAGCGGGCTGTCACCCGCTTTGCGGGCCGAGGCATGGCCGTAAAGCAAAAAATCCTTTTTCGCCAATGGCAGGTGTTGTAGTGGGAATTTCGAAAAATCCCGTCTTATTGCACATCTAGACTATAAGACAAAGTTACCTACCAAATTTCAGCTTCCTAGGACTTACCAGTTTGGAGAAACAGTGATGAATCAGTGAGTGAGTGAGTGAGTCAGTCAGTGAAACTCTCCTTTATAAGTATAGATTATAAACATCAATAATCCGACCTCAGTAGCTTGATCAATAAGGCGGCGGACTTGTAACCTGGAGGTCGGTGGTTCAAGTCCCGGTTTCAGCATAGATTTAGTAAAGCGAGTTTGAGTAGTTGTGATAATACGAAAGTGATTAACACATATATGATAACTTTTTTTTTATTAACATCAATAAGTTTTTCAATCCGTTGGTTCGAATCCCACCCAGTGCATGAATTTTATTCACTAATTTGAGTTTGTAACCACATAATAATAAGAGTCCGAGGGTTAGGTGGTAGAAAATGCTTTAAGCATTAACCTCGCCTGGCGGTTTATCTTCCACTAAAGAGTATTATTATTATTAAGTTTTTCAGGTTTGACAAATTAATCAAAATCTATAATGGTTGGATTGAAATTATTCAAGTTTTTACCTTTCTTCATAACAGACTTGAATTTGCAGACATCTGATCTGTAATGAACTTCACCTTTCACAAGAACAAAGCCTTTCTTTCGATGGACATAACGAGTTTTGTTACCGATCATTTCCCGTACGCCATTATTATACTATAGGATATAAAGAGTTTTGCAACAGTTTTTACGCATGGATATACAGAGTTATGCAGCCAAATCTCCTTTGGAAATACTGAGTTTAGCAACCGACTTGAATCTTTCTCATGATATTACACCGGGTTCTACATAGTTTTGCTACTAAATATTTTCAGATAATGTGTGCTTTGTTCTGAAGATTTCAAAAATGTAAAAATCTGCGTTTTCGATTTTTTGGATATAAAGAGTTTTGAAACTGGACGCCTGTTGTTTATATTCTTTTTTTCTTGTTTATATTTTACCTAATTTTGAATTTTAATTTGTATTATAATATGTCATATTTATTTTTTAAATTGAGATTTTTTAAATTTAAATTACCTAAATAAAAAAATTAAAGCATTTGTTTTATTTTAAATTAATAGGCATTTATCTTACTGACTGCGTCCACCCCGCACATCCTGAGCATGTTAAGTAAAAAATTAAAGTTTTTTTTATTATTATTAACCCTTTAAGTACTGGCGTTACATATGTGTAACACGAAACACATGTCAGCAGATTTCTTTTTAATATTAAAAACAATATAATAGTACTCATATAACACGTTTTTAGTGATTCATAATAGTCGAATCAACCTATGGACTTGACATGTGCAGTAGAAAAATAGAAAAACAGTGAGGGCTCTAGTATCAAAACCGGCTCTCTCCACTTTTTCTAATTTTACAGGATAGGCAAAAAACATATTGAACGGTAACCCTTTAATCAATGTATTTGAATGTGGAGAGAGAACAGTTTGAAAATGAACGCATATTTTACTACAGAATTACTATGGGAGAGAGTAGGTTTTGAGATGTAATGTTTTTTTTCAGTCTATGCGACTTTATAAAGAGATTCCAGGGGTACCACAACATCATTTTTAATTTTTTTGGAGAGAGCCGGTTTTGATACTAGAGCCCTCTACTATAAAAATAGTTTTCGGACTTGAAGGGTTAATAAATAGCCGCATTTATCTTACCGACTGCGTCCACCCCGCATATCGTGAGAAAGTGAGCAACTGAGCATGTTAAGTAAAAAAAAATATTTTTTTTTTTTTACAAAAATAAACACAATACTTTCGATTTCTGATATTAGAAATTTCTCGGAAGTAAAAAGCAATTTTTTTATTATTAATAAATAGGCATTTATCTTACCGACGGCGTCCACGCCGCATATCCTGAGCATGTTCAGCTCGGCCACAGTCTCAAAGTTGGGCCCCCCGATCACCGAGTAGACCCCCTCCTTGACCAGTGCGGCCATGTTGAGATCCCGGGCGATGTCGTGGGCCGCGGCCCTCAACTGCTTGTTGTAGGCCTTGTTCATGGGTGGGAATCGAGGCCCGAACCTGAGGAGTAATAATAATAATAATAATATCGCCTTATTTATACCTCCTTTCCTACCTAATTTCTTCTTCTCCTCCTCTTTCTTCTTCTTCTTCCTCTTTCTTCTCCTCCTCCTCCTTCTTCTTCTTCTCCTTCTTCTTTTTCTCCTCTATTTTCTATACTTTTCATTGTACCTTTAAATTTTTCTTTTCTCTTTTTTTATTTGTTAACTTTTGTTTCCTTCTACTTTTTTACAATCGTTTATTATTATATATATTTTTTTTCATTATTTTTTATATCCTATGGGGTTCGGTGGAAGAGAAAGCCACAGGCTTTAACTAACCTCGCCCTTTGGTTCACTACATATTCTATTTTGTTTTTGTTTTTTGTTTTTTTTTTATCATGTCCCATTTTGTTGAATGTATGTAGTTAATGACCAATAAAGAGTTAAATAATAATAATAATACCCGATTAAGACTATTAAAGTCCCATTATTCCAGCAGTAAGCCCAAGACATATTATTATGTGGTAAAAATCCCAAATGGGAGGATGACTTGTCATGTCCCGACATATTTATTATGTGGTCACAAACTGGTGGTTACCTTCTACTAAAGATTATTATTATGAAACGTTAAAATATTCAGGATTCCTACTTGAGTAAATAACTTATTTACTCAAGTAGGACTGATGAGTTCTTTTAATCATGCACGTATTTTAGACCCATTATTAATTAGTGGTCGAATTCTTAACCAGACAAGGGTCTTAACAACTCGATCGACAACTCGTCTTAACAATCTCTTCCACCCAAAGGGTTGGGTGGAAGAGATTGCCATAGGCAATATCCCCGCCCTTTAGTTAGGACATATGTATATTTTTTTTTTTTTTCTTGTTTATATTATTAATATTGTCAATTTTTACCATTATTTGTCTGTATATATGTTCTACTAATAAAGAGTTTCTAAATAAATAAATCGACGATTCACAAAGAAAGTGACCAGAGAAAAGCAGGAGATTCTTACCTGTCTTCATTGACGCCCAGCAGAGGGTTGTTCCCGGCGAATCCCATCAGGTTGATGTGATCCTTGATGATCATGATGTCACCCACCTCGAAGTCAGGGTTCAGGCCGCCCGCGGCGTTGGTTGCTATCAGATGGGTGACGCCCACCAGCTTCATCACACGGATGGGCATAGCACACTGGAATAATATAGCATATATTACTTCCGATAAATTTCTAATATAATGCTTTTTCTTTGTGTTATTACTCGTATGTCACAATCTTAGTGAGTAGCACAGAATCATAGGACTTTACCACTTTAATTTACAATATCATGTATTTTTTTTTTTGCCTATGATTCTGCCACTGGTCGCTGCTTCATATCAAAGCAGCTACTCATTTTTCCTCACGAGGTATGATTGGACCCCGAACATCCAAGTACAGAGCAGAAAAATTCCTACACCGCTGGGGATCGAACCCAGGTCACCATGTGTGCAATGCCTAGCGCGCTAACTCACTCTGCCACAGTGACTTTCTAATATTAGAAATCGGAAGTATTTTTAGGTGTCCACAGTGCCGGTGAGGTGAGCTAATATTTCAATTAGGTAGCAAAAACTAATAAGCTAGAAGAGTTATTATTTCAGTTGGAGAGACAAAGTCACGAACCAATTTCAGTCAGAGATTTAATTTTTCAATTTAAAAATATAATTATTTGAAGCAGGCTAGACCATTTTCAGTCAGAGATTTAATGTTTCAATTTAAAAAATGTAATTATTTGAAGCAGTCTAGACCATAAAACCTATTTTTTCAACATGCAAAAACCAATAAAACTTGTTATATGCTCGACGCGTGATATAACATGAGAAAGTACCTACGCTCTTATCAACTGGAGCAAATTTGTACTCCGGCTATCGGCCGTTACAAATATATACAGTTATACACTATACAGGGTGGTGTATGGTCAAATATACAAGGTGTTGGAACCATTCTCAAATATAGAAATTACAATGGATCATTTAAATTTGATCTAGGCGGAGGGGGGCTAGGGGGGGAGTAGAAAGCTGAAAGTTGGGGCAAAAGATAGAGGAGCTCATAACGCATCTTTTGACTACCCAGTTGGCTGTTACAAATATATATACAGGGTGGTGTATGGTCAAATATACAAGGTGTTGGAACCATTCTCAAATATAGAAATTAAAATGGACCATTTAAATTTGATCTAGGCGGAGGGGGGCTAGGGGGGGAGTAGAAAGCTGAAAGTTAGGGCAAAAGATAGAGGAGCTCATAACGCATCTTTTGACTACCCACAATCGAACCTAGGACTTTTCATTGCGACGCTAGAGCAAAATCTTGATTAAAATTATCAACCAGACTTTTCATTACCGACTAAAATGAAAATAGAAAATACCTTCCATAGTGGGTACCCCTCGTAGTAGTGGAACCGCCCCTGCATGCACATGATGGGCGTGCCGTTGATGAGCCCAAACACGAGGCGCCCCTCGTGCCCCGGCACTGTGGACACGGGAAAGTGGGGGATCGTCTCGTACGGAAATATGTGACGGTCCGTGAGACTGTCGGCGATTGTGCCTGTGGGAGCGTACGGAAATTTGGTTTAGTTAGTGACAACGTACGGATAAGCAATAGGGTACTTGTACCAATTATTGGACAGTGAAGAAAGTGACAATACTTTTCGACGCTTTTTTTTCAACCCTCATAAAATTTTATACTAAGAAGCAGATCGCTTTTTAGTGTAAAGTCGATAGTAATTATTTGTGCCTTTCTTGTGGTATGAATAAGGATTCTAAAATGTATCTGTGTAAAAATTTATGGAGGTCGAATATTATGATCGCTTTTTAGCGCTGTCTAATAAATGGTACATGAAAAATGGATATACATGGTAAATACGTATATCATTTCTGTATGACCAGATTTAGGCCACGGTGGCCACCAATCCACGTCCTTTACATTTTCGATGTTGTTGCATTTGAGTACCTACTTCCTCGAAAACTGGTGTTGTCATTGTCACATCCACCAAAAATTCATGAACGATATGAACGCCGTGTAAAAATTTAGTTAGACAATGTGCAGTACATTATACTAATGGAATGATTAATGAATGGAGTCATTCTAGGCGGAGGTTTTACCTTCCATTCACATGAAAATTACAAACGTTTCACCCAAATAAACCTCACCCAGCCTGGATTGGTAATAACATCACAAAGGTTCAAATCTGATATGCAGTGTTTCTTCAAACAGAAATGATATTTATAACAAGATAATTACGAATATTGATTTTCATCTAGTAGGTAATAAAATAATATCACTTTGTTCCTATAATGATGTAAAGGTGTATTCATAACGTGCCAGACAAGTACCAATTACTCTATCAGCTATTTTAGTGCCATTAATATTTGTCTTAATTCTAAAAATAATACTCATAGGTACCTATACATATACCTACCTAGATAATAGTTAAACTCTCATTTCTTTGTACTAATGAAAAATTGTGAATATAAAAACATAAAAAATAAAAATTGTGAATAAAAAAAAATATGGGAAAATTCATGCATTGGTTGGAATTCAAACCAACGGATAGCTGCGCTCTCTGCATCAGCAGAATAGCTCCTGAACCACTACGAACTACGACCACCAATTTTCCGGGTAGTGCTATGCTTATGCTTACCCATTCCCGATCCGCATATGATTCCTATCTTGGGTCGGATGGAGATTCTGTCGAGTAGGAACTTGGCGATGGACTGGATCAGCTCATACGTGTAGCTGTGGAAAGCAAGGACAGCGAAAATACAATAGTTGGGTGGAAGAGATTGCCATAGGCAATAACCCCGCCCTTTAGTTAGGACATATGTTTTCAAATATTTTCTATTCTTTTTCATTTTTATTGTATAATATATTGTTTTTTTCATTTTTTCACTGTTGAAATTATTATTTATATGTACATAATGTCCTTTTGTATCTAATAAAGAATTATATAATAATAATAATAGTAAGAAAGCAAGCACAGCGAAAATACACTATTAAAATTGTCATGAAAAAGGACCCTCGAAAATTTTGCAGTCACTTTAGCAGCAAAATGGACCAAAGCTCGCAATAAATCGGTATTTTTAGTATTTTTGGTTATTTTTTAATGAAAAAGATGTGTGTTTCCGAGCATTTTTAATACAGTAGCCATGAAAACAGCAGCTACTGTAGATGCTTTTAAATAAAATTACAGAAAATATTCTATGATTTGAAAGAGAAAAAAAAATCATCACAATCGGCTTAACAAGTCACAAGATACAGCTCAAATGCCCATTTGAGCCCATATAATTTCAAAACCGCCGAAATGTACAAAGAGATTCCAAAAATAAATTTAAGCGTTTCTCGGCTTCACGTTGAAAGATGAATGATCAAAAAATGTTTGAGAATTGACCCAATAGAACACTCACAAAATTCCCAATTATGTACATTATAATTTGACCATAGAGGATAATATTGGGAGGCGTACTTTGGTGTTTAACTAAGAGATATCAAAAAAATAATGGAAAATACTCATGGGTAACAAATCTGTCCCACAACAATCTATCCAATGACTACAGTTATTACCTTCAAAAGCATATGCAAAGAAAAGTGTTGTTTCAACTACCCAAGATGGCCGATTTTACGGGACAGGTTTGAGGCATGCATTTTGAGTTTTTCATTACTTATTCCTCCATGGAAAAATGTAATTATTGTAATCCTCCCCATTATACCTATATCTCCCTTGCCATTTTCCCATATTAGCTTATGTTGCTTTTGGGGTCAGCATTTTTTAACCTCACGGTTCAGGTTGGTACAGTGGATTCCCCATTTATGATATAAAAAAAAATCTAACAAAAAAATCCTTGTACTTACAAGTTTTCGCTGGTGCTGCTGATGTGTTTAACTTTCTTATGTCCATTTCCGTTGAGTCTGTTGTTTCTTACGTTGTGCTCTTTCAGAATATTCATTTTGCTATTTTTGATGACTTCTCAAACGTTCTTTGACGTTGCTTTTGATATTTTTTCCAAATTTTTTTGTGATCCCTTTGATGACTCAACCAAAGTTCTTTGATGCTGCCTTTGATGACTTTTTCAAAGTTTTTTTGTGACTTTCTCGATATTGAAATGATTGTTGAATGATTCTTGATTGAATGAAAGAGTTAAATGAAAATGATTCTTGAATATTTTTACTTTTCTGATATTTGAGTGATAGTCTCGAAAATTCTGATTTTATTAGATTTAATGTTTAACTGTGGTGATACACTGATATGTATGAATTGGGTTTTTCAGGTGAAATCTTGAGTTGTAGAAGTTGTATGGACTTCAATGGTATCAACGACTTTTGTTCTTGTACACTTTTGTATCACAGATTTTCTTCTTTTAGCAATGTCTTTAAATGTTTTGTTTTTCAGATATTGAAATTTGTTAGTGGATTTTTCAAAAACAAAACGTATTATTGAAATTGCTGCATGAAATAACATAAGAAATGAAAATTTAATTAGATGTTGTTTTTTTCATTTTAAACAACAGAGAGACCTGCACCAACTTACCTATTTTTTTAAGCAATTGTCTACTCAATGTCTACGTATGTATTTTCGTGTGCTTATGTGCCAACGAAACTATTAGCTATTAGTATAATGGGACTTTACAATTATAATAGTCGATGGTAAAATATGAGGTTAAGTCAGGTTTCAGAAGCTCGATCGATAGCGGACTCGTAACAAGGAAATCGGTGGTTCAAGTCCCAAGTATGGCAAACAATTAGTTCAGAGGCTTTGAATATTGTTGTGATTAACAAAAATATGATAACTTAGTAAAATACTTCTAATTTCTAATATTGAAAATTTCTCTGAACTTCAAAGTATAGGTAGGTACTTGTGTTTGTGAACGCACAGTTGAAAAAACAACTAACTACTCCTAGATGATGTAGTTAGAAAACTACTCTGATATCAATAGTAGATCAAATAAATAACAATGATGAAATGATTCTCGACAAACTAGAAACAAACGCCCATCACCTGACATACCTGTTCTTCGATTCAAATTCAAAACAGAACATTATCGCTGATATTCATGTACATCTAGTTGATCTAGTACAACCTCTCACTTTTCTGTTAATACAGATTTAAAAAAATACTGACAACTGACGGCTCTCCAGTTAAAAATTCAACTTATATACTTAGGTCCTAGAGTGATATTTTTCATAAATGAAATATCAACCTGTTACACCTAGACCTACAATACCTATCCACTCTATCTAGTTCTATGAAAATGGAAATTTTAGAGAAAAACAATTATTCGAATATCTAGATTTTGATACTAAAATACAATAATAAATTTAATATGTCAATTATTATCGTCAATTATAAGTAAAATCAAGTTTACTATTTGAACATTTAGAGAAATCCCATTATTTCTGGGAAACCCAGGCGAATTCTAAGTCACAATCTTGAACGCGGGGAAATTATCTCAGGGAGTCTCCTGCTACCTACGAGTCGCTGGTTCAGTTCCCAGCCAAGGGAAAGACTTCGCGACGCTGGTATTCCGGCCCAACCCAGGCTGGATGAGGTTGATGTGGGTAGCAGGTTTGTGAGTTTTCTGCGAATGGAGGGGAACACCCCCGTCGTGATATGACCATGTAGTTGACGATAAATCCCAATGAATGGAAACTCAAAGGAAGCGTCCTTACATTTAAATTCAATCTTGGAATTCAATCTCCTATTGATAATAATAATAATAATGTTTTCATTGGGAAATCTTTGCTCTTCTTCTTGTTCCTATCTAAGTATTGTTGTATTTTTCAGGAACAAGATATTTTAATAATTATAACACTCTTTAGTAGAATGTAACCACCAGGTGAGGTTAATGCTCAAAACATTTTATATCATCTAACTCTCAGAGTCTTATTACTATGTGGTCACAAACTCAAATTAATGAGAAAAAATTCATGCACTGGGTGAAATTCGAACCAACAGTTCCCTACGCTACCTAGATTACTAGACTAGCGCGTTAACCTTATTAGTCCAATTTCAAAAGTGTCAAATTAGGTACCTACCTGCCTACATTGTTTAAAAATAACGAAGACCCGGGACTTGAACCTATGGTTTTCCTTTTAGGCTCTTTAACTGCTGCGGCAGCACTCAGATTGGACCTGCACCCGTGATGCATTCACGTGATGCATTATTTATCAAATAAGGTCAATCCGTTTCCAATCAGTGATGGAAATTCATTTATAAAATCATAAAATGGGGTCATTGCCATAGGCTGTAACCCCGCCCTTTAGTTAGGATAGGTATGTGTTTTTATATATTTTCTGTTCTTTTTAATTTTTATTGTATATATTGTTTCCATTTTTTTCATTGTTAAAATAATTATTTGTATTGTAATAATGTCCATTTATATCTAATAAAGTGTTATATAACAATAAAAATAATATAGCTTTATTTAATTTTGCAATGGTAGATTATTGAACTGACTCATTTGAAGTACACTGTGAGCAATGAATGATAATCCATGAGTCAGGAATGTCGCATGGAAAACTTGGGGTTATTATTATTGTTCTGACTTGGACTCGAACCACCGACCTCCAGGTTACGAGTCCGCTGGCTTATCGATCGAGCTGCTGAGTGCTTAGTTCCATGTTTTCTGATTATCTTTTTCAAAAACCGTTTCTAAAAGAAGCAGGTCTTTCTTCTTCAAAAATATATTTCTAAAGAAAATATGTTTTTTTTAAAACTCTTTATAATATTATGTCTAGGAGTAGTCACTGTGGCAGAGCGAGTTAGCGCGCTAGGCATTGCACACATGGTGACCTGGGTTCGATTCCCAGCGGGGGAGGATTTTTTCTGCTCTGTACTTGGATGTTCGGGGTCCACTCATACCTCGTGAGGAAAAATGAGTAGTTACTTGTATGAGTAACGACCAGTGGCGGCATTACCAGAGTAAAAAGAAATTAATGAAATAGAATAATTCGAAATGTAAAGGAGGCTCTTAGTAATGCTGCGCTACCCACAAAAATTGTGAAGAGGCCTTGTGCTTCACCACAAAGAAATTCGTACATACACATACATATTACGTCTAGGATTTTTGAATATGTATTTATAAAAAAGATTCAAATACAAAATTCGAATTCTAGACAGATAATAAACACAAATTCACATTAGAATCTCTAATGTAAACCTCATGTTAAAAAAAAAATTCAGGAAATTTGTTTTCAAAATAGAAATTTTATCGTTTTTAAAAATTATTATAATAATATCGTCACATTTATACTACCCTACTAGCGGGCTATCGCCCGCTTTGCAGGCCGAGGCATGGCCGTGAAAGCAAAAAATCCTTTTTCGCCAATGGCAGGTGTTGTAGTGGGAATTTCGAAAAATCCCGTCTTATTGCACATCTAGACTAAAAGACAAAGCTACCTACCAAATTTCAGCTTCCTAGGACTTACCAGTTCGGAGAAACAGTGATGAATCAGTCAGTCAGTCAGTCAGTCAGTCAGTGAAACTCTCTTTTATAAGTATAGATTGGTACTAAGGAGTCCCACTATTCCAGCAGTGAACCCAAGACGTATTATTATGTGGTCAAATTCCTATTATGTCTCGGAAGTAACTTGCAAATGAAAAATAATTTATACTATTGTTGAAAAATAATTTAATTCGTTCCGAAAATAAGGTGTTCAATTTGGGAACTGAAGAGCAGGAAACTGAGCAACTCTGGAACCGTGGTTGTGGGTTCGATTCGGCTCTAATGCGTTTTACTAAACATACGGGAAAAAGAAAAAAAAATACAAAAAAAAGCTAATAACGAACAAATTATTTTAATGACAAGTAGGTACCTGCATATAGGAGTATTATGGGTTGTCTTAGACCGAATCCCAAAGAAAAACTACCAATTAACTATTCCAGTTTTAATTATACTTCAGAAACTGTATTTTTACCTCTTAACTGTCAAATTCAATAAAAGATCACTAATCGGAAAAATGTATACGACACTTTTTATCGATTTATATAAAAGTATATATAGGTACCAAGGATAGCAAAAAAATAATAAAAAAATACGAAAACACTGTAAAAATATTTAAAAAATTTAAACAATATTATTTGAATGAACACCAATTGGAGACTAGATAAATTAATGTAATTATTATTATAAATAATTATTGTAAGAATAGAAAATAAAATTTTAGTATTTATTCTTTTGATCAAGTGGAGGTAAACTAAACCGAAGCTATTGCTTTTGAGGTGTATTTATACAAGAAAAAAGGGATTCAGGTAAGTATATGACCTATCGATATAAGTACATGCATTATATATGATCCATTATGTATAGGATTATGTATTATTATAAAATTCAACCATCCTTTGTAGTTCTTATCTTTGTCTTACGTCATGCCGGGTGTTGGGTTGTTTGTTACCAGTTTCGACCAAAATATTTGTTCCTTTGGAATTTTTTTACTCAACCATTTTCTTTCTTGTCAAAAACAGGAACGATTTCAGATTACAGTTTTCACATAAGGAGTAAATAATTAAGGACTTTTCACAAATCGCACATACTTTGGTAAGGTCTTATTGATGATCGTCACATTATGTTGTATGAAGCGTATGCAGGTGGAAGAGATTGCCATAGGCAATAACTCCACCCTTTAGTTAGGACATATTTTTATATATATTTTTCTATATTTTTTCCTTTTTATTGTATATTATATTGTTTCCATTTTTTCATTGTTATAATAATTATTTGTACTGTACATAATATGTCTTTTATATCTAATAAAGTGTTTAATAATAATAATGGTGTTCATAATAATAATAATATCACCGTCAGGGTATGGTGTTTCGCTCTTCTGCGACATCATTCACCGTTTTTGACAGCTCAACCCTATAAGAAGCCGCCCGCTTTTTTTTCTTGATCCTGGAACTATTTTATTTATTTATTTATACAATGACATCACCTGGTCTCAGAGGGGTTGGAAAATCAGCATAATCAATTTTAATTTATTTTTTCACGGCTCTAATATGGCAGGATTCTCAAATTGCTTGAGCTCTTCCACCCAAATATGATGAGTATGACTATTATTTTGCAGTGCCACATAATTTTTTTCCCCCCCCCCCATTTTTTTTCTTCTTTTTCTTCAGCAGTTCAGTTTTTTGTGTTTTTGCACTTGCAAAAATTAACCACCCCAGGTCAGCTCCGCCCACAGCTTTGCCAGATTCCAAGGCTGGCAACTATGTTAGGGCCCAAAATTTTCCCTTTTTGTGTTTCCGTCCGCTGGGCAGTGTTGCCAACCGTAGGGATAAATCCCTACATGTAGGGATTTTTCCTGCATTTTTGATGATGTAGGGATGTAGGGACGGATATTTTGAAAATGCCCTAAACGTAGGGATTTTTGGGAAAATTGATTGATAAATAGGTATTAGTCTAAAAAACAGTCAAAGTACCTAGGTACTCTGTCAATCCTGTCTAAAAAATAAAAATAATAATAATACCTACTAAAAAAACTATTAATTCAACTTGATAAATTGTACCTTTTATATTTTTTTCTTCTTCTTATTTTCCTCTTTCCCCCCTTTTTAGTGACGTGGAACAAAAAATAAAGGTAAATACTATATTATTATAGCAAATAATATATTTATATATTAATAATAATGCATCAAATATGGGACCTAAAAATGTAGGGATATTTTCCTAAAAGTAGGGATTTTTTTTGCTTCTGGTAGGGATTTTATCAAAAACCAGTTGGCAACACTGCCGCTGGGTTCGGCTCGCCCTGAGGAGCCGGGGCCCGAGGCATTGTACCTCAGTTGCCTCACCCTATTCTCGTCCCTGCCCCTGGTAGTGTCTTGAGGGTACTTTGTGTTAGGTACCCGTGCACCTTTCTTTTCTTCGGGATGGCTCGTTCCTACCCTATGATTAAAAAACCCTTCGGTAACATTCCATAGCAATGCCTGAGGTGTATTTTTTTCCATTTTTTTCCTGTGGAATTTCACGCTTAGCTGTGAAATTCCAGGAATTTTTGTCGGTTGTTTTTTTTCAGCTTGCTATGCTTAGAAATTGGAATGGGGAAAAACATCACTTCTAAAGTAACATCTAAAATCTTTGCTCCTTTTGGTAAAACAAGACTTTCATAGTCCCTCCATTTTTAATGTATACTAAAAAATTGTTAGTTAGCTAAATCAAAATAGAGAGGTTAGTTGATGACATGGATAATCAGAACTATTACCTGCTGGTGAGAGCAAATAAGCTCGAAACAGCTGTCCAGGTATGTTCTGATATTCATGTACATATAATACAACTTCTCACTTTTCTGTTTATACTCATTATACACTTGTTTAACTCTTTCTTTGTCCAATACTGATTACTTCTTCTTACGAGTAATTTACAAACAAATTATGAAATCAAAACTTGATCAAACGGCTGACTCCCGGGCCATTCTCTTCCAAAATCCTTATTTCCCTTCCACGTTTCCATTATGCCTGGTCAGGAAACCTTACAATCGTCCAGACCGGGGCTGGAACACGGAACCTTTGGGTCAAGAGATTGACCACAGAGGCCAACTGCTATCATCAAAGTACCCGCGGCTGATGCGGTTCCTGGAAACCGCGTCTTTTTATGTTTCGTAAGAATGATAAGGTTGATTAGGAATTAAAAGTTTCCATATCTAAAATCTTATGTGCCCATTTTGTTTTCTTCTAGAACCGTCTTAAATTAATTACGTTAAGGCACTGATATGTACAATTTGAATGAAGTGGTCGATGTTTTTTTTTTTTTTTTTTTTTTTTTTTGAGTGGACAGTTTGATCATAGCGTGTAGATTTAAGAAGTGTGGAAACGAACCCCAGTTGCATGGAAACGCCACATAGCGCGACACCATCGCAAAGGAGTAGAATACTTCTCGCGGTCTATTTATGTTTATGTTTACATTTGATATATTTATGTTTATGTTTACATTTGATATTTTTAAGGTTATGTTTACATTTGATACGGGGAAGAAATTTTGTGAGGGACGAGGAGAGGAGACTCCTTTGCGATACTAGCGCTGTGGATGCCACGATGTAGGCCGGCGGGGGTGGTTTCCACACTTCTTAATTCTACACGCTATGGTTTGATGATGGCTTTACGAGAAATTATCCAGTTTTGAAAGTAACATTCGACGGATTCTAATTTAAGCCAGTTTCACAAAATTGTTTCGCAACGTTGTGAAGCGTGCTCCGCTCTTGTTCGCAACATTTCGCATTGAAGGAAATACATTTCAAGAAAAAACACGCGCGAAAAGTTCCGAAACAAAACGTTGCACTTCGTGTGAAACCGGCTTTCTCTTATCGGAATCCAATTTCACAACGACCGACCTCTGCGGGTGATCGAATCCCGCGTATGGAATATTTTCTATTCTTGATTAGATTTATATAATCAGAGGTAACAAATTATATAATCTAAATTTTATTAACTCTAATCATGAAACTGAGCATGAAAAATTATGGACCTATACTTACATTGTAATTTTTCATTTATAATTATGTATATAGTATACATATAAATGTAGGTAACTAACTATGTTGATGAATGCTCGCGTGGGTCCCAGGGCAAATTTTCGAGTAGTCATGCAAGTCACACTATAGGTATCCCCTCACACTGACCTCAGTATCTTGATCGATAAGGCGGCGGACTTGTAACCTGGAGGTCGGTGGTTCAAGTCCCGCATGTTCAGCAAAGCTTTAGAAAAGCGAGTTTGATTAGTTGTGATATCACGATTGTGATTAACACAAATATGATAACCTAAAAATAACTTAAGGTATACATATGCCTTCACACAACCATTGCCTTAGAAGGGTTACAATTTCTCATTTTATTTCCTTCTGAATTTATTCTCGATACTTATGAACATGACAATATTCTGTCTCAAACATAATAATAACACTCTTTAGTTACCATCATATCTATATTGGTACATGAATACGATTAGCTTAGTGAAAAAATACATTATATCAGAAAGCTACCTCCCCCTCCTCAAGTTTGAAATCAGGTCACACAGCTAAGGCCCTGTTGGTAGACTAATTTGTTGTATAACAATCAATATCGGCTTTCTCTCAAGGAAGCGTGGGATAAGAATAGATGAAATGCAATGAGAATCTCTGCCGTGGTCGATTTTCTTATCTTTTTTTTCTAAATTTTGATAAAGGTAATTAATTGGACTATTGTTAGCACCAGTCTGTAGGGTTAAGTCTTACTAATAAAGTCACGTAGGCCATTTGCCATATGAAAAAGTGAAAGTTTAGGGCAGAATTAATAGACGTTTTTGTAATACCTCTGTGGCTCTAGGTCACGGATTGCGTGCTGTGTGAAGTAGGGAAAACCAACGCTTAGCAAGTTATTGATGTTGTCTATTCATTTCGCCCTTAGAATTTTTCGAGAAACGGAATGGCGAGAAACAGAATAATATAAGTTCGAGAAACAGTTCATTGTTCGTGTAAAAATAATAATTAAAAAAAATATACTTCCAACTTTATTTATTATTATTATACACTTTATTATGGACATAATATTTCCTCCTGAATGGTTTCCATCATTTTCATCTAGTATTTTTGACTGAATCACTTGTAAGGTAGATTATAATTTCATTGTTACAAACTTTCAACCGTAATAAAATGGCTAAAACGCAAAAGTTCACTATTCACATCCTCTAACTAGTACTAACTAGGTACAAAATATATTATTAATAATCACAAATGAGTATGCCGGGGTCCAATGATAGATACATCACCGACCTCAGTAGCTGGATCGATAAGGCAGCGGACTTGTAACCTGGAGGTCGGGGGTTCAAGTCCCGGTTTCAGCGTAGATTTAGTAAAGCGAGTTTGAGTAGTTGTGATATCACGATAGTGATTAACACAAATATGATAACTTAACTTTTAACTTTACATCACCCATTCACATGGAGGGTGGAAGCGTGATGTTGAAAGGGCGCTCTGACCGTCATCATTGCATTAGAATGTTTGGATATTATGAAGTATTCTACTCCCTGGCCTTGGTAATGTCAGGAAATTCGAGTTATATTATCTACCTATAAGTACTCGAAAAAAAGCCGACTTCAACCTTTTGCATAAATCACATGTAAATTCTTCATTTTGATATCGCTAGAAGGTAGAGGGGCAAGGACTCTGAATGTTACAGACCTCTCTTTAAATAAATATTCATTTTAAAAAAAAAGCCGACTTTCGCTCTGTGGTTGAGAGCATTATCACTGACCCGGAGGTTGTGGGTTTGAATCCCCACTGGTACGGAATAGTAGTGATGAAAAGGTTCTAATTTTTTTCCCGCGGCTGGAGCTTCGATGGAATATTGTAAGACCCTTTCTGAGGAATAGAAGGTACACCTTCATACAAAATTTTAGCGTCTCAGAGCGTACCAGTATAGAAGAACAAACATTAATGAATAAACACGCGATTAGCTCAGTGGTTAAGCACTCGCTTGCTATGCGGAAGGTCCCGTGTTCGAACCCCCGCGCCGACAATAATTTGTATCCAAAATTTGGTTACAGTTGTTTGTAAGGGATACCTTCTGGTGCGCTCGTGTTGACCCAGCACCTAAATGGAAAGTATTGTGTCACTTCTCGCCCATCAGAGGGGAGGCATACTACGGGATGGGCAGGCTACAACACAGACCACAAGCGTCTACAGTAGCTCCTGTTTCATAGCTACAAAATAAAAAGGCTGTGAAACACTCATCTTTAAAAAAAAAAATGACTTTCTCTTTTTTAATTTCCTTATTTAAAATGGGTGATAATGTAGGCAGTAGATCAGCTGAGATGTACGTAATCAAACTACAAGCTGTCTATCAAAGTGCAAGCTATATTTCACAAGTTTTATCAGCACGGCGCACGCACTTCAATCAGCAGTTCAGGGCGTGATTTTCATTCATAAATCGAAGAATCACTCTCCTCGCATGAATGTCATTCATAATTCGAAACATGAGTCATTCTCAATGCGTGATATTCATTCATGAAACCAAATCGTGAATACATGCAATTCAGTTTGCATCGTATTTCTTAGTGTAATAGTAAATATTTAATGTATACATTTTTACTATTTATCAGGCGTGGAAAATCAAAAAAGTGTTAAGGTGTCTGTCTCTGTACTTACCTGTTAGCTTTTCTTATTAATAATAGGTAATAATAATATCGCCTTATTTATACTGCCCGATAAGGACTAATAAAGTCCCATTATTCCAGCAGTAAGCCCAGGACATATTATTATGTGGTAAAAATCCCAAATGGGAGGATAACTTGTCATGTCCCGGCTGGGTTTCGAACCCACGACCTCTGGAATCTTTGGATTCACAGAGTGCCGCCTTTACCACTGAGCGACCGGGACAGACGTTATGTGTTATGTCATGGCGGTGGCAGGATTGTGAACCCCTTGGACACCCAGAACACGGTGGCACCGAATTCAGGCCGGAAACAATGTACGGCAATGCCTCATTGTGTAGAGTAGGTTTCATCATCATAGGGTGGCGTCATCATGAACGATGGTAGCCAGACAGTGGAGGAATGACTCAGCACTTCTACCACTGTCTATTCAAGGAGGCTAATAATTGACAAGGGCCCCCAGAACCAGGCCAATACTGGTCTACTCTCTGTTTATAGTCCCCCAGCCAGACTGCTGGTCTCCTCCCTGTTTATAGTCCCCCAGCCAGACTGCTGGTCTTCTCCCTGTTTATAGTCCCCCAGCCAGGGTAGGTTTAGGAAAAATAAATATAGGACCATGCCTGGACTCCTCCCGTGTTAGAAAGTCGCAGTCGTATAGTACCTAGTTCGAGTGCTTTATTTATTCGAGTTATTTTATTTATTGATTTAATACATGCCAAGTTAATGGTTCAAATTTATATTACTGAATAAATAAATAGTTGAACTGAACTTATGCTAGTTTCTTTTGGCTCACACTAAGAGCCACACCTATGAAGTATGGTCCTTGTGTCGTGGGATGCAGCCTTGTTCTAGTTTCTGTGTTAATTATATTTACTAATAATAATTATGAGAATGTAGGTAAATGAAAAAAAAAAAATAATAATTATGAATGAATTTGTAGTGATTTTTCATTTTGAACAAGCTTTTTAGATTCGTGATTTGTGGATCGGATCACGCTAAACATTGGATTTGTCCCAAGAGTATGTGACTACATAATAAAAGACTCGGAGGATTAGGTGGTGAAAAATATAATTATGTATGTATGTATGGTTTTATTATTGTGGTGAAGCTCAAGGCCTCTTCACAATTTTTGTGGGTAGCGCAGCATTACTAAGAGCCTCCTTTACTTTTCGAATTATTTTATTACATTAATTTCTTTTTACTCATATAAGTTTTACTCATATAAGTTACTACTCATTTTTCCTCACGAGGTATGAGTGGACCCCGAACATCCAATAGGACATCCAACATTATAGGACTTTCCATATCTTTTTATAACCTAATACCTATCTTATTTTTGCCTATAATTCTGCCACTGGTCGCTGCTCACATTAAAGCAGCTAGTCATTTTTCGGACCCCGAACAACCAAGAATAGAACAGAAAAATTTCTGCCCCGCTGGGGATCTAACCCAGCGGGGATCTAATCCAGGGGAAGGTCACCTGCGTGCAATGCCTAGCGCGCTAACTCACTCTGCCACGTTGACTACAAGTGGTGATGAAAATGTTTTTGAGCATTATCCTCGTGGTTTTTTTTAAATCGTTTGTTTTTCATATTTTTTATACAGAGGACCCATCCTGAGACATTTTTATTTGTCTTCTAAGATTCTTCCACTAAAAAGTATAATCCTATTAATATTATTAGGATTTGACTTTTTCTCATTTACGTCTGGGGTGCTGCAGTTCCGTAGATTTTTAACACCACCCGCGCCTGTTATGATGTATTTGTATACTATTAAATAAATAAAGATGAGTATGAATTAAATTAATCACCGCAGGCACGCTTCCTCCTCATAGATCATGCCTTTTGGGCGTGATGGAACGAGGTATATGAAAGTCTGTCTACGTATAGTCAGTGGGGCCAAGCGGAGTGGTGTACTCGCTCTCACCCGCAGTGACCTAAGTCTGAGTCCTGAGTTCAATCCCCCGCAGCGGCGAGATTTGCTGCTCTGTACTTTGTTGTCCTGGTCCACTCATTCCTCGTGAGGAAAAACGAGTGGCTGTTTCTAAAGATAGCGACCAGTGTCGTTATTACGGGAAGGACTATATGGTATTGAAAAATTTGACATTTCGTAATACTGAGCTACTCCCTAAACAATTTTCTGTTTTCAAACGACGATACCATTTAATTTACATAAGGACTTAAGAATGTTGACACTTTCCTACAAAATCTTGAAAATTGTAATAAATTTCTATATGAAAAAGACGTTCATGACTTTCGGGCCGGATTCTGTTGTAATGAAGACTTTGGAATCTAATAACAACATCATTAATATTACCTACTTGCGAGTTTTCCAGTGTGTCTCAGTGTCACTGGACGTTGCTTAACTTCGGTGATCCTACGAGAACCGGTGTATTCAACGCGCCATCGACGCTGGCATAGGTGCATTTGTTTTTTGCTAGAATTAGAAAAAAATATGTTTTCCATCTGTAACCTTACAACAACAACGATCAATGAAATTGTTGACTTATCTTGAAAGTTAAATTATTTTTCTCGTATAATTTTTTTCTTCAATATCAATATAGCCTTCCAATTGATTACATGGATGACCCATTAGCCTCTAGCTGATAGTATGAACAGAACGCCATTCAGAATTGGCGAAATGATTCGCGTGCGGTCGTATTATCAGTTTTTTTTATTTATTGTAAAAAATAATCAATAAGCTTGATCGACAACGCGGCAGACTCTTAATCTGCATGTAAAGTTCTATAAGTTATACCTACAGCATGGATTAAGTAAGGCTAGTTTGAATATTTGTGACACAACAATTTGTGTTAAACAGAAATATTTAAATAAAATAAAAACCGACCGAAAACAATATTTTCTATACCTTACAGGTAATAGAGAGAAATAATAATAATTTGGGTTTAGCGTTGCTTACAACTGCATGGTCATATTCATCTCACGACGGGGTGTTACCCTTCATTCGCATCAGGAAGCTCACAAACCTGCTGTCCAAATTAACCCCACCCAGCCTGGGTTGGGCCCGCAACATTACGAAGTCTTCACCTGGCTAGACGTTGCTTAACATGGGTGATCCTGTAAGAACCGGTGCATTGAACGCGCCATCGACGCTGTCTAAGTGTTTAATATTTAAAATTATTATTAGCTATATCTATCTTAGATATAAATGTAAAAAAACCTGGTTGTTTTGATGCCATTTTCACGATTATGTTGTTCCGTTTTGACGACAGTTCTCAAATAAATAATAATAATATCGCCTTATTTATACTGCCCGATTAGGGTTATTAAGTCCCATTATTCCAGCAGTAAGCTCAAGACTCATTATTATGTGGTAAAAATCCCAAATGATGGGAGGATAACTTGTCATGTCCCGACTGGGTTTCGAAACCACGACCTCTGGAATCTCTGGATTCACAAAGTGCCGCCTTTACCACTGAGCTACCGGGACTCACACCTCAAGCTTAATTCCAAACAGAGAGAAAATTGAAATGACTCGAAAACGTAGGTGTTACTATTATTTTTTATTATTATTTTTGAGAAAAATAAGTATATGAGTAAGTATTGTTACATCCATAATGACAAGTTGAAAACGACTTTAAAACCCAAATTAAAAATAAGGAAAGTAAAAAACAAGTGCCTCTAACATAAATGAGTTAATTTTATCATGTATTGAAGCTTGTTTTTGAGAAGAATTACCCAATCGTCCAATAGTTTACAGAATTTGAAAACATCAAAAACAATAACAACATTAATTCATTCATACCTACTAATTGTTTGTTTTCTTCTAGGAATGAAAGAGATCATTGTACATTGGAATTTCATCACAAACAAGAGAAGGCGTTGTTATCTGATGGCAATACGTCATGGGAGGTAATGTTGTTGTTTTCGACTATTTTCTAGAATTTCTGATTCTAGTGAACGTCATGAACAGCTCCCCTGCTTGGATGATGGACGATCACAGGTGCGTGAAGATAGCAGCCGACATTGAAGCTAGAATTATGTACCACATACCATAATTGTGTACTCTCACGAACAACAAACCCCGAATTTTGTACTTCTCGTAACATCCTTTCAAACTCGATCAGGGCAGTGTCGATAGCACGTTGAATGTGTCCGTTCTCTCGTAAGATGGTTGAATTAAAGCAACGCCCAGCCAAGTAAAGAGTTAGTGGGTGGGTGCCACTGGCGTTGGTATAAATTTCTGACGGGGGGTGTTCACAATTAAAAACAGGCAGTAATGTATAATTATACATACATTCCTCGGATATACTCATATACATACACCTCACAGACTCATTTGATTTAATTTCAACAACAAAAAAAATCCTAGATTTTTCTTTGTTTTCGGTTGTTGAAAAATCGATTTTTTGCTGAAAGGAGGAGTTTTAAGCCCCTTATCTCCTCCCTATCTACCCCAAGGTTGGGTACGGTTGCAGGTGACCACAACCTGAAGTTCGAAGTTTTGTAATCGTGGCTCTTGGGTCCAACCAACCCAACCCGGCCTGAGTACCTAAGGTTGTTGTGCGAAGCTGGTTTGTATTGGAGGGTAAAACCCCCGTCTCAAATTACCTCAGAGGTAAAGAGAGATATTAAGCAAAAAACTCGGATGTTTTAAAGTTTTGAAAACATCTTAAGGTACATCCACACTATGTCGAATGTGTGAATCGACAGCTGTCGATCGACACAATCGACCCTTACCCTTACTCCTTAGGAATTGGCCAATTATAGCTATGCTGATAAAGGGTTTCGATCCTATTAGTTGCATCTTAAAAAAAAAAAAACTGTTCTCAGACTGATATCACCCTAGTTAGAATAGAATAGAATAGAATAGAATATACCTTGTTTATACTGCCGAGGTAAGACTGAAAAGTCCCTTTACTCCAGCAGTCAAACAGGTCTTATATATTTTATGGGATAAATATTTTACATATTAATATATATAAAAAAACCATGTTTATTTAAATAAATAAAAAAGCTGAAAAGGTAAAAAAAAAAAAAAAAATTAAATTACAAAATTACAAAAAATTGAAGAAAAATAATGTTGGTACACACACATACGCACACACACACACACACTCACTCTCACACACACACACACACACACACACACACACACATACACACATATATATACACACACACATACACACATATATACACACACACACATATACCCACACACAAACACACACGTCACACCCTATGATGTATAAGGAATAGAAAGGAGATAAGGAGAAAAGGAAGGAAAGAAGACTTTAGGATCTGGCGAACAGGCCTTTGCTGACTGCTTCAATAAGGGAGATTTTAAATGAGTAGAAGGATAAAGAGTTTAAAATTGAAAAGGGTAAGGCATTCCAGAGATCTATAGATGTGATGAAAAAGGATTTGGCATAGGATTCAGTGTTGTGAGGAGGCTTATTGTTAGTGTTCTATGTCTTGGTAAGTATTTGAGAGAATGAATTCCATAAAAATAAATAATCTCTTTGAAGGTTCAAAAGTGTTAAAATAATAGTTTATTTATTGTTTAATTTCATATCATTATCAATCACACGTTTTTGCACTTACAATTCTTAGGAATCCTGTTCACAATAATTATTATAAAATGGCATAATTTCAGTTTCTGTTTTTAAAAGCTTGATTAAAAAGTCACCATAAAATTACAATCGTAGTTTTAAGATTTTACAAGACTTAGACTTACCTTTAATTTTGATTTTCATACTTAAAATTTTTGTTGACTTCAGAATTTTGACTTTCATACTTCACAATTTCGTAGACTCTGCAATTCTGACTAATTTTGATTTTCATACTTTACAATTTTGTAGACACCGGAATTTTAATTCTCATACTTCACAATTTTGTAGACACCGGAATTTTGACTCTCATACTTCACAATTTTGTAGACTCCGAAATTTTGATTCTCATACTTCACAATTTTGTAGACTCCGGAATTTTGACTGTCATACTTCACAATTTTGTAGACTCAGAATTTTGACTCTCATACTTCAAAATTTTGTAGACTCCGGAATTTTGATTCTCATACTTCACAATTTTGTAGACTCCGGAATTTTGATTCTCATACTTCACAATTTTGTAGACTCCGGAATTTTGATTCTCATACTTCACAATTTTGTAGACTCCCGAATTTTGATTCTCATACTTCACAATTTTGTAGACTCAGAATTTTAATTCTCATACTTCACAATTTTGTAGACACCGGAATTTTGATTCTCATACTTCACAATTTTGTAGACTCCGAAATTTTGATTCTCATACTTCACAATTTTGTAGACTCCGGAATTTTGACTCTCATACTTCACAATTTTGTAGACTCCGCAATTTTGACTGTCATACTTCACAATTTTGTAGACTCCGGAATTTTGACTGTCATACTTCACAATTTTGTAGACTCAGAATTTAATTCTCATACTTCACAATTTTGTATACACCGGAATTTTGATTCTCATACTTCACAATTTTGTAGACCGGAATTTTGATTCTCATACTTCACAATTTTGTAGACTTCGGAATTTTGACTCTCATACTTCACAATTTTGTAGACTCCGGAATTTTGATTCTCATACTTCACAATTTTGTAGACTCCCGAATTTTGATTCTCATACTTTACAATTTTGTAGACTCAGAATTTAATTCTCATACTTCACAATTTTGTATACACCGGAATTTTGATTCTCATACTTCACAATTTTGTAGACACCGGAATTTTGATTCTCATACTTCACAATTTTGTAGACTTCGGAATTTTGACTCTCATACTTCACAATTTTGTAGACTCCGGAATTTTGACTCTCATACTTCACAATTTTGTAGGCTCAGAATTTTGATTCTCATACTTAATTTTGTACACTCAGAATTTTGATTCTCATACTTCATAATTTTGTAGACTCGGGAATTTTGATTCTCATACTTCACAATTTTGTAGACAGTACCTGTAAGAGTAAAGAATAAAGATACTTAAATCATTCATGTTTTTTTATGTTTAATTATTTGAAAGTTTTTTTGTTATTAGTCACTTTCTGGTTTTAATTAGGTTAGGATTTAATTCCTTACTTACAATCTTTGTACAATTAAATTGATACGATTAGTTCTGTATCTCAAATTGAATAGGTATAAACATTAAACAACAACCCTAAGATTCAGAATTCTTACTAAACTCTACTCTTTGTGCCTGACATTTGTTCTGGTAAATTCCTAGTGATATAATAATTGTCAACCATTTTCTGAATAATTTCTGTTAAAAAATGAGGCTTTACATTTTAGAAAGTTATTTACGTTACCCAACATTATTTTTCAACTCATCTTTTCTGAATAAAAAATATTTATACTTACATTTGTTATAAAACATTGATTATATTGGCATATTAAAGGTAAAATGGTGACTTTTTAAGCTTTGAATGAAAACTAAAGTAAAAATGCATGAGATTTATTGGATCAGGAATCCTAAGATAGTACAAAAAATCTCTCTTATACTGTTCTTGTTCAATCCTCATTTTGTTTCATCTGTCACAATTATGATCGAGTCATCAGGTTTCGGTCAAGATTTCTCCGACGACGTTCATAACTTTGACGAGTGGCTTTGTTTCTGATCTTGATGTGACTAATCTGAAATACGAGTAAAAAGAAAGCAAACTTGATCTTTACTCGCTAAGAAGATTTGGTAAGCCTTCTAATAAATTTCGGAAATGCGATTTGTGTTCCAAAATATATTATGTTTCTAATTTTTTTTTAAATCATTCAGGTAAAAGTTAAGACAAATTTTATTAATTATCAGAATACATTTACCAACAGTAATACGTACATCTTCCATAGTAGCACAAACTGGAAGTGTGCCCAACACACTAGCCGTATTCCCGCGCTGTATTGCAATGGACAGTCTTTGCATGAGGAACGCTTTGGATTTGGTAGTGCTAAATTTAGAAAATGCTTTGTTTCTAATTTCGATTCCTACGAATGTGATGGTGGAACCTCTAAAGGTGGAATTTAAACGAGGCATTTTTTTTTT
Organism: Bactericera cockerelli; assembly: GCA_024516035.1. Classification (NCBI taxonomy): domain Eukaryota; kingdom Metazoa; phylum Arthropoda; class Insecta; order Hemiptera; family Triozidae; genus Bactericera; species Bactericera cockerelli. The sequence continues at coordinate 13,289,197 of CM044963.1, read as the reverse complement.
AATTGGCGACAAAAAAACTAGAAAACCTTTTTTGAATAAAAGGTTTTTACCCATAGTTTATTAGAGTCGACTCTAATACGTGTTCAACTCTCAAGCCAGAAACGCTGCATGTCATTAAGAACTTCAATCGTAAGCAATTTTAGTTCTAGTTACAGCTCTATTCTAGATATGACAATTAGCAAATAAACGGAAACACCATTCGAGACGGCATTGATGCCACATTTAAATAAATGGTTTTCACAAAATCACTGAAGTTAAACAACAACTGTTAAGGTTCGGACTCGGTGGATGACCACTCCAATTGGAAATATTTTGATGCTGGCTATTCCTGGTAAAACTCAGCTTAGTGAGTGATGCATTTTCTCCAATGGTGTCAAAAATTCGAAACAAAAATACCTGATCGTGGTCTTGAACCATTTCCGAAAGGATTGAACCGCGCCATGAATCCCATTGTCCTTTGTTTCTTCTTCTAATGGAAGGTGATTCTGTATTTCTTCTAATCGAATGATTAATTCTTTACCATAAATTTTGATTGACAGTTAAATTTTGTTTTTGCTACTTTTTTGATTAGTATGAATTTTTATAACCTATTTGATGTTCCTTGAAATATAAAATAAACTGGCCAATTGGTAAATTTTTAAATGGTTTCGATATATTATGAAAATAATGAGATATGAAATATCTGGCTGTATAAATTGTAGGTTTATGTTATCTACTTGGCCTATGCCGACCGAACGCAGGACCGAACGCAGAATTTTATTTTCTGCTTTACCATATTATATGCCTTACAGGTTAACCCTGAAGATTTTATATGAATGGAATTTTCAACAAAATCGAGTAAAATTCAGGGGACTGAGGGCATGAACTTCCTCGAAAAAATAGTAATATACAATAAAAATAAATAAACACAAAATGTCTCGTCAGTTCATTATTTATTTAGGAACTTTCTGTCCTGAGGTTATCGCATTTGAATAGTGTTATCAATGGATTAGTGTAATCAATTGATTAGATTAGTGAATTCAAACTTTCTGGGAAATTTCGGATGAAGACAAATATGGTCGTCCGTCTTTCCTGATAAACTTTCCTGACGGGAGACCTAGGAGCAAAAATATTTGCCGTCCCTCTTAGTTGTTGTTCCACTGACCCTAAGGGTTTAGGGAAACGTATAGGGCGAAATTAATAGACAAAATCAATAACTTAAGTCATCGTGGCCGAGTGAGTTAGACCGCTAGGCATTGCACGCACGGTGACCTGAGTTCGATCCCAGCGGGGCAGGATTTTTTCTACTCTGTACTTGGGTGTTCGGGGTCCACTCATACCTCGTGAGGAAAAATGAGTAGCTGCTTTAATGTTAGCAGCGACCTGTGGCGGAATTATTGACAAAAATAAGATATTGGGATATTAAAGATATGGAAAAGTCCTATAATTCTACGCTACCCACTAAAATTGTGATATAATAACACAAAGAAACACATTTTTATTTATTTATTTCATAACTTAAGTCATAACTTAGCATCGCTTTTTCCGATCTAAGACAATCTCAATCCGAGACTTAGCGCAGCAGAGGTATTATTACAAAAATGTCTCTTAAGGCGGAATTAATAGACGTTTTTGTAATACCTCTGTGGCGCTAAACGGAATGCGTACTGTGTAAGATAGGGAAAATCGACACTTACTAACGACTTAAGTTATTGATGTTGTCTATTAATTCCGCCCTTAGTTTCGTCCATAATAACATCGAAAATTAAGTTTCTTTTTATTATTGTTATTTTTTTTCAACAACCGTGATGTCACAATTATGCAAACTCGTCTCACTAAATATTTGCCATACTTGAGACTCGATCTACCGACCCTCAGATTACAAATCTGCCGCCTTACAAAAGTCCGCAAAAAGACATCTGAAATAAGTTCTGTCCTATGTCTTTACAGAATCAACTGAAACTTGAGTTTTCTGAGCTCAAGATATTCTTGAGCATCTGATCTAGTTGGTTTGGACCAGAGCTCGTATTTTTACTTTCCTTATCCTATAATAAGGAAAGTATTGTATTCGTCGAAAATTTGACCTACCCAGTTTTTCACATTTCTGGACGAATCATAGCCTCAGGATACCAAAAAAGTTGTTTTCAGCCATTGGTCCGTGCGTCTGTCTGTGTGTCTGTGTGTGTGTGTGTGAACAGGATATCTCAAGAACGGTAAGAGCTAGAGACTTGAAATTTGGTATGGAAATTAATTTTATACACCAGACGAACCACGAAACTTTTGGTTGCAATCGGCCGCAGAATGCGGCCGCAGGGTCGCAAATATTGGCCGCAAGCGCCGTTTCTATGAATTGGTTAAAGATACAAAAAATGTTAGAGAACAACATTTTCTTAAATTAAAAAAATAATAGGAGTCTTTTCTGATCATTTTTTTGATATCTTGAACTTTTTTGAACTCGGCCCAAATTTACCGGTATTTTGGGGGGGACCCGCTTGGACTAACTTTTTTATTATTCATCCTAGATGGGGGTTGTGACATATCAAATCCAATGATTTTAAGGTGCTGATTACGAATTTGATGTTTATTTTTAGATAAATGTTACCTTTGAGTCACCAGTGGCGTTTGGTCCCGTTTCCATTCCTAATATGATAAGGAAAGTCGTGTGATGTTTACACCAGATTTTTTTGACAGTTGTGAATGATGTATTTAGATAAACATACAAGAATTTCCTCATTTTTCCTCAAGAGGTATATAAAAATATGGTTAAAATTAACAGAAAAGTAATTGCTCCTATGAACATCATTTTGCAGGTTTTTTTGTTGTTGTTGTTGAAAAGTTGTTTTGTTTTTGCACAAATATTTACTCGTAGAGTTTCGAGTAAACTTGAGATATTTACACAAGATTAGGAAATGTGTTATATTGTTCTGTTTTTATTAACATTGATTTTATTCTGTTTCGTAGAATTTTGTCCTCACAACAGAACTTCTTATAATATTAACTCATAGGCCAATACATAATCTTACAGGTAGAATGTTTTGTAAACTAACTAAACTTTTGCAAAGTTTATTGTACTCTCAAGTGTTTAGTCACAATGCTACTTCGGTGTCCGAAATCAAGAAATTCTAAGAAATTAAAATATGTTCTGTCACATCAAATTCCAAAATGACCAACCAAAAAATAACTTTATTGAAAACATTTTGGAAAAATTAACAAACAAAGAAAATTAGACAGTTTGAAAAGTTAAATTCTACAATCCAAAACAACATCTTAACACGAAGTCAGCAGTTCTTACGTACCGCCATGCGTCATATTATGTATGTACATACTCGTAATATAAAAATCAATAATTCAGTCTCACACAGCTATTACAAAACGTCCTACTTAATTTTACCCTTGAACTTTTACCTACTAATTTTCTCATGTTTCCGGATCCTACAGAATTTTTAAAATAAATTCTCTCTTTTACAACAACAAAATACCTATACACAAATGCACAATATTTCACGATAAGCACAATGACCTTGATAGATGCATTAATGACAGGGTCGAGATGTGGTTCATGTACATTTAAGGTCGCGTGATCAAATTTGAGCTCTGTGATGGGTGGAAATTGATCACGTGATCTTAAATCTACATGAGCCGGGACCTGACAGGCGCATCTGGACCCGACCATAAATGAACCTGTATCCTATGTAAAAGCGGTTACATGACTTGTAGTTTTCAAAAGGAATAATAATAATAATATCGTCTTATTTATACTGCCCGATTAGGACTATTAAAGTCCCATTATTTCAGCAGTAAGCCCAAGACATAATTATAATGTGGTAAAAATCCGAAATGGGATGATAACTTGTTATGTCCCGGCTGGGTTTCGAACCCACGACCTCTGGAACCTCTGGATTCACAGAGTGCCGCCTTTACCACTGAGCTACCGGGACAAACTGCGACGTTCAGCCCCGACAGCATCACTTGAACTCCTCCGCCCGGTCTTGCCACGTGGCAGGCAGCAGCTGCCGGTACTGATGCCGCGGCGCCGCCACATTCTCCGGAGTGTAGTCGATGATGAAGTGCTGCAGCTCCTCCACCTCACCCAGCCTGAAGAACTTGCGCACAATGTTCTCCTGGGGCGACTCCCTGAGGTCCCTGATCTTCCTGGCTATCTCTTTCACGCTGTGTCCCGGCAAGTAGGTCTTCTGCACAGCGGCCAGTACGTCGTGGAACAGCAACACCCCCTCGAACTTGGTCCTCCTCTTCATAATGCTCGCGTAGTTCAACAGCCCCATGACCAGCAAGTTGAGCTCGCAGTTGGTTTCAAAGGCGTTCAGATGGTTTGCTCGTGGCTTGGGCTCGAAGGACTTCGCAGGTAACAGCACAGGATAGATGAAAGCTTCGTTGTTGAGAATAGTCGTGATGATCAGTTGGGGAAGTGCCAGCGTGTCGGTGTAATGTCTCCACAGCGGGATACATCGGTTCCATTCCGTCTTGATGTGAGTTCTGAACGCCTCGTTCTTGACCATGTCCTCCCAGCTGTCCACAAGCAGCATGGCGCTGTCGATGTTGAGACTGTGGAAGTAGGAGTGGCGCCCCTTGCGCTGACTCAGCTTGTAGAATGTCTCTATCATGTCTTTCGCCTGACAGGAGAGATTGGACAACCGCGGGTGATTGTAGGTTTGCAGATAGTGCTGAAGGGAGAATTGGATGTGCTGATTGATTTGCTGTTGGAGAAGCTTCAAGTCTTCAGGGTCGAACAAGGGTTGTGGGACTTGGGCTTGTCGTAGAGGACTGATATTGGTTGGTTCTTTACAGCTAGATTCATCTAATTCACATTCAGTCGAGCTTTCTGTTTTTATATGCTCAGTATCACAAGGGACTGTCGTTCTTTCATCCACTGACGTTGAGTCTTTGTGTGTGTCAATGGTTTTAAAAGTTGTACTGTCTCTGATGTTTGTATCCGTATTAACTTTAACGGAACTTTGTCGTAGAGGACTGAATTTAGTTGGTTCGTTACAGTTAGATTCATCTATGTCACATTCGGTCGAGCTTTCTGGTTTAATATGCTCAGTATCACATGAGAATGTCGATTTTTCATCCACTGACGTTGAGTCTTTGTGTGCGTCAATGGTTTCAGAAGTTATGTCCGTGATGTTTGTATCCGTATTAACTTTAACGGAACTTTGTCGTAGAGGACTGACATTTGTTGGTTCTTTACAGTAAGATTCATCTCTTTCACAAGTTGTCTCATGGATGGGTTCAGAGTTGTTTTCTTTAGACGCACTATTATCATTGATTATGGTTTGATCAACTAGGAATGGTACTATACCTGACTGTTCATATTCCTTCCTATAAAGTGGAGCTGCATAATTTATGATATTACTACGATAAGATAAATCATCTTCGTTTCTAATCCCATATTTGGTTTTGTAGATTACTAAAGCGGCTTTATACGCTTCTTGTATATCGTTATAATCTCTTTTGCTGATATTTCTATACTTTAAACGAGAGTCGGTACTAGGTTTCTTTTCTTTGGGAGGCTTCGGTGGTGATTTGGGTTTCGGCTTGTTCTGTACAGTAGATAGCACAGTTTTCTGTACCAATTTTATAGATAGCGCCTGTTGATCAGTTTCTCTTGAAGCGTCAGCGTTTTCTTGTTTAATGTCAGTATTCTCAGGGTCTGCAATGTCTCCCGATTTTTCATTGCTTTTTTCAGCTGAATCTTTAACTTTCTCATTTTCACACATTTTTAGTTGTGCTAACTTATTAATTTCTTCAGCTGAGGGTTCTTCATTTCCTATTATCACAATATACTCTTCGTAGTTATCATAGTTTACAGAGGTGTCCGCATCTTTGTAAACATACGTTTCGTTAATCTCAATATATTTGTTGATTTCTTTGTTTATTTCATCCATAATTTGCTTGTTTATCTCGTCTGACAGATTACTAGACGCGTTCTTATTGTTTTTGGACTTATCCGGCGTTGTTTTTCTTTTCACTTTACTCGGTGTCTCTTTACCATCACCACCATTCTTTTTGTTTTGTTTTTGGTTCGAACTCTCACCATTAGAGTTCCCAATATCAGCAAAAGAAACTTTCTTCGGGGTGTTTCTCGTCTTAACAGTACTCAAGTTGCTCACATCATGAATGGTTTCATTGAATTTCAAATTCACATAGTCGTTGATATTCTCTTCAATAGTGTCATTGCCACCATAGTCATAAATCTCATTGAATTCAAACAGTTCTCCCATTAACTCGTTCAGTTCTTTCTTTGAAACTTTCACGCCAGGATCTCTTCGTAACTCCTCGGAATCTATGAGCTCTTCTTCTTCGTGTATGTTCGGGATGAATTCCGTGTCGTCATCTTCGTGCGTGTTGATCTTGTCAATGGGTCTGGTGAACTCCGTGAGAAACTCTTTCCAGTCTTGATCGTCGATGACACAATCGTACATGTCCAGGTCGATGTCAGGTGGAATGAAGGCTTGCTCGATATCTTCCAGAGCTTGGTCTGTGTAGGATATCTGGGGAAATCAGAAGAAGAATTTATTAAGACCTATACTTACTTTTGAACTGCATTTCTCGGGAGTATGTTTTAGCTGACCATCATCATGTTTATATAAACACGTGCATTCAGTTCTTCTATTTTATAATTATAACATTCATATCTAATTTTCAAGACATTTTTAACCTAAATTGTCCATTGGTCTTTTGTGTTTGATAGTAAAAATATCGCTTTATTTTTACTGCTTGATAAGGACTAAGCAATCCTATTATTCTAGCAATAAGCCCAAGACGTTTTTCTATGTGGTCAAAATCCCAGATGGGAGAATAACTTCTCATGTCCCGGTTGGTTTTCGAACCCGCGACCTCTAGATTACCAAATAGACCACTTGACCACTCAGCTACCGGGACGTATAACTTTACATTTTATGCAAAGCAAAACTTTTTACTGAATGATGCATTTTTTATCTCCTAAACTGTTACAAAATAAGTACCTAAATGAGTTCGGAAGTTGGGACTCACCTTAGATCTCGTCATATAATGCACCGCATCCCCTGCTTGACCAGTTTCTTCCACACTAGTCCCAGGAACATCGAAGTCCACCTCTTCAGTCACACTCTTGCTCTCTAGCGTATCATCCAGCTCATTCAATTCATCCTCATTGGGTTTATACTCCTCATCGTCCGATGAGTCTTCAGAGAACTCTTTGTCCAGAAGAGTTTCTGCTTTCTGAGGAGTTTCAGCAACACGCGAAGCGTTTGGACTTGTTTTGGACGGATCCACCTTTTCGAGAATGGTGTTCACATCAATACCTAATGCACTCAGATTCTTCATTTGTGTACTAGATTTATCGTTGGAATTCCTTTTATTCGTATCAATAATACATTGTACGTTTGGATTTTCTCTTTGTGGACTAGATTTTTCGTTTGATTTCTTTTTGTCTGAATTGTTTGCTTTACTTGTATTGTCTAGTAGTTCGTTAGATTTCTCTTTAATGGTTCTTAAAAGTGACGATTGCTTGTTTGTTTTTATCCTCTTTGGTTTTGGCTCACATGTTTCTTTGTTATTAGAGGTTTCGTATTTTCTTTTACATTTGCGGTTTAAGTATTTCTTTGTTATGATCTCTTTCTTAACTGCTTTTGATGTCTTTTTCTTACCTTTGCGGATATTTGTAGCTTTTCTGATCACTATTGTTTCTGATTTTTTATCCGTTTTTGCAACGATTTTGGTTCGCAAGGAATTGCGTCTTTTTCGTTCCAAAACAATATGGCTTACGGATGTTGTTCTTTTCCTCTGTGGTCTAATAATGCTCTTACTTTTTGGTTTTACTGGTGTTCTCTTTTGGATATTCTTTCGTGGGGAGGTACGAGAGAGTGCAGCAGGTGTTACGCTTTTCTTTGCAGCTTTGAGTTTGGGTGAGCTTTCGTTTGTACTGGAATCTTTCTCCATTGTTCTAAAAAAGAAGACAAAGAGATACTTTTTTTCGTAAATGATTTACTATCATGATGGAAAAATTAATCCCTAAATTTTAAGGTCCAAGGTGTTTGGAAAAGGAAATCTGAAAGAGTTATGCAAGACGATAGTCTTGAGGCTACATTCTTGAAAGCTCAAATTGAGAAAAAGAACAGACCGGCAGTATTTTGTTAAACAAATAAATGCAGATGGTTTATTCTGGGTATGAATGTCTTGGACAGTAAAAATAATTAATTTTATGATGAGTATACTGTGAACATCATGAAATAAAAAAAAAAGTAGGTAAATAAATAGAATAACACCTTAAGGCCGGTTTTCCTAGCGACAGTGTAAGAATTTTTTTGTCAGCATAATGAATTGATTTTTTAGCTGGGTAATTGATTGCTCTGCAGATTTAATTGAGACATTCAATTTCACCCAGATAAAAATCCTTTTGATGGTAAAACCGGCCTCAGTAGATAATGTAGAGACGTAGGTACGTAATAGAGGATGTGAGAAAAATGAGTTATCTAAACTGTCAGATTAGAAAAAGGAGTTCCATTAAGCCAACAGTTTAATATCATAGCACCTTTAACTACCAATTGCAGCTAATAATATAATAATTATGTAGGTAGCTAGGTACCTACTACATATTCAAAATTTAATGCTACGATTTGCTACAGAATCATACCGATTTTATGATGACGTGTGTGTTCGACGTGTTATTGACACAAATGGCCTTTGGATCACTGTGATTGATGAAAAGTCATCGACTGATTTTAGCTACTGGCCACCATTAAAACTCGACCGGTCATTAAAGAACAAGGTCTGACGGACTGGCAAGTTATCCATAGTTAGGAACAAACAATGATAAAAAAAAAACCAACCAGGCTGACAAGATAGAAGTTCACTAACATTTCGATAAGATGTTATCTTAAATAATGATGGTTAAATTCAAACTTTATACTTCTACACTTTATACTCTTACTGACATATTTTTTTCTGTCAAAAAGGTAATTTTTCTGTCAAAATAATCCCTCGGAGATAATTCCTATTAATATTTAAATAAAGTTGATATATTCAATTCAAAATTTCCGTAGCTCTCATTTTAATCTACTGGTAATTTATATTTAACAATTTAGGACATAAATAATTAACAATGCGAGAAGCAAATAAAATAAATGTCAACATTTCACAACACTATGGACTTGCCAGGAGGTGTAGAGGTCTAGAGACTCTAGAGTGATTCCTATCAAATCTTCCCTATCTTGTAAATATTGTGGCCACACTGGCGACCAAAAAGAGACGAATTTGTGACACCTACAAATGTTGTTGTTGTTGTAGCCAGCTTGGCTACAGCTGGAGGGGTGAGTGATGGTCTCCAGCCAACTTTATTTCAAAGTTGGCTCGTCCTGAACCACATATTTCTATGTGCGATGAACCATCATGAGGACTTGGACTTTTCTTTATAAGCCATTAAACCCTTAGGAAACTGCAAGCTAGCCTGGCTTGTAAGGGTTGGCTAGTCTGTTCTCTGTTAGTCCTCTAGCGGGACACTCGTCTTCTCCCTGTTTAACGTCCCCCAGACTACACCTACAAATAGTACAAACCAGCAATAAATGTTTGTATTAAACAATGACTTGATTCTGAGTGCCCTCGTCAATTATTAGCCTCCTTGTAAAGACAGTGGTATAATTGCTGAGTCATTCCCCCACTGTCTGGCTACCATCGTTGACGATGACGCCACCCTATGATGATGATTAAACAATAAAATCTCATACATAGACATAGTTATGTACAAATGTGGCTAGGTAGGTACTGTAGGTAGGTGTTGTAAGAAGGTAAACAACTACACACTGATTCATGGTTCATTGAAAAAGAAATCGATCAGAGTTTTGAGAAACATCAATCGGTAGGGTAAAGCCCCCGTCGTGATATGACCATGCAGTTTAAAACGACGTTAACAAAAAATATGAGCAGGTACTACTGTCTTAATGAAAGCAAAAAGAGCCAACTAGTAGATTACAAATACTATAGTTTACAATTTCCAATACAAATCCATTCAGTTGTGAAAGGTAGTACAATATTCTTTAACAACAAAAAAGCATTAAAAGGAGAAAAAATATTTTAACAATCCAAATTCTAGTATTCAACGGTAATTATGATAATATGCGCAAAGAGCAAAAATAAATATCTATGTAGATTATTTACACAAGAAAAAAAAGTGAAACCTAAATCCATTTCTTGAACAACAAAATTATTATACCTACCTATATATGAGTGAGTGGGTCAAAGTTTTTAATCTTTTAATAATAATTTTAATTAAAAAATACTTTCCTTATGATAAGAATAAGTAGTGCTTTATTTGGACTAGACTGTCAGCGCACGATTTAATAATATCTAATATGAGAAAAAAATACTTTCCTTAAGATAAGTTAAGTAGTGCTTTATTGGATTCGCCTATCAATTTCACGGCTCTTCAGCATTAATTAATCACACCATCCAAAGTGAACCAACTTTTGGTAAACCGACGAACTTTTGATAAAGTTGTAATCAGTAAACCAACTTTTGGTTTTGTCTAATAGGTAATCTTTTCAACGAACCATCAGGCACTTGTTCCAGAAGACTCTCACAATACCCAGATCTCTCTTTCAACCGTCACACAACGTACTGTGATTGGTTAGTTTTGAAAGAAATAAAATAACCAATCAGAGTGCGTTGTGTGACGGTTGAAAGAGACATTTGAGGATTATGACAGAGTGGTTTTTGGAAGGAGGCCCAGGATTCTTTCGAACTAAAAAAAATATCTTCTTCTCATGGCTGTATGGAGAGGCAATACAGCTAGAATACAGGGTACGTTGTATCCCCCTGAACCTTTGTTGGACGTGTTTTATTTATCAGAAAAAGTTTTACATAATTAGCACCTAAATTTCAAGATCCCAACTCGTGAAACTCTCATGAAATGCATTTAGCCCCAAACATAGTAGAAAGAGTGAATTAATTCTATTCAGAACAGATGGTGTTTGTTGCTTATATTTTCAGGTATCAAAAGAGGCGTAGCCCCATAAATTTTGTATCAAATCGTATATTTATGATTTAATAGTCACATTGTATGTTTCATACGGAATGTGAAAATTTCTTTCAAAAGTATTAGACATTTGTATTGCTAATTAATTGTATTGTTGTATTGATTCAGATTTAAAAAAGAGGATTTTTTGAACAGTAGGTACTGATAGTAAGTGAGTTCTAAATCGCGGGTTCGAATCCCCACCGAGACAATTTTTTCTGTCCCATATTGGAATAGTTATTACTATATCCTGAGAAGTTACAAGTCTTATCAGAGTATTTTCGTAACCATATTTATTTTCAATAGACTTTTTGGAAAAAGTAATTCACTCCTTCATATTTCATCGGAACTTTGTATAGTGCAAATACAAAGCTACTAAAATTATGACTTAAAAACTTATAATTACTTAACCAATGAATTGCATAAATTTGTGATACACACAAATACATTATTTTCGAAAATTTAATGATGACCGAGGCAGGAGGATTGCGCATATGACAAAAAAATTAATAATAAAAAAACACACCCATGGGTGTATGGCAGAGTTGGGAAAAAAACATTTCAGAAATGAGCGCAAATGGGCACAAGGTGTAAAAGAGTTCATGTGTGCAAACGGGTGTCACTACCAGGAATTTCGTACTAAAGAGGAAGTACAAAGAATTTCATCAATATTTATTATTTATAAATAAATATACTTTATATGTTTTCCTCAATTCAATCAATATGGGCATCACATATTATCATTTTTCAAGCAAAGCTTTCAAGTTGGTGCACAAATCACAAATTCAATTACCATAAATATACATAATTTATATATAACTAAGAAAAAAATCTACAACGATTTTCTCAAGATTTCAGAAACTGGTAGGTAGGATACTTAAGTCTAACAAAATAATGACAATGAGTAACCAAGCTTGAAACTAATGGTGCATGTTTAGCCATAAATTAAGTCCTAGCCTTGTGGCTTAAGTTCTAGGTTCTAGATGCCCGACTAAGTTTATCTTTTTAAGAATAATAAATAAATAATAATAATAATAACACTCTTTAGTGGAAGGTAACCACCAGGCTAGGTTAATACTCAAAGCATTTTCTACCACCTAACCCTCAGAGTCTTATTATTATGTGGTCACAAACTCAAATTAATGAGGAAAATTTATGCACTGGGTGGGATTCGAACCAACGGATCCCTACACTACCTGGATTATAAGACTAGCGCGTTAACCACTTGACTACCAGTGCACATAAAATGAGTATTAAGAAATCCTGTGCGTCAGAATAAATATTATCATGACTGACGGAATTACAGTGCGTCACTAATAACAAACTATTGTATTGACACACACACGCACAGTATTGGAAATCCTTTCATAATGTAAGAAGAATAATGGGTGCAAAAGACTGTCATTTCAATACCTTGACTAATAAGTACGAATACAGGTCAAGGTTTAATATGTATACTTGTGTTAACAACCTCTATGTTAAATAAACATTAATAAAATTGAGACTTACAATTTGAAGCTAAAACATAGACCACAAGCGTCTATAGTAGTTCTTGCTTCATGGCTACTCAAGAAAAAAGGTTGTGAAACACTCATCTAGTCATCTTTGCAACAGCAAGAAAATACATTTATTTTTTAGTGTATTTGAACGCCGCGTGAAGAATCTTTCCTCGGATTTCAAGCAACAAATTTGATGTGACAAAGGATTGAGTGTTTACATCTGTTTCGACACATATGTAGATAGACTTGTGCTTGGATAGTGACAAATACTTGAAACAAATCACTCATGCTCTAAGCTAGAGCTTCGTAGTTGAAAAAAGTCCCATTAACTTTAAGCAAATGTCTAGTGATTTAGCCAAGTCATTTCCTATGCCTTAAGCAACAAACTTTTATGATTCAAACAAGACACTTGTATTGGTATAAGTAGGGCTGTCGGCTACGAAAGCTCTTTGTCACTGCGACCTTAAATAGATCTTTTGTGACAAGACACTTGTACTTCAAGCTAGTATTTTTTTATGATTTGAAAAAGTCAGGTACACTATTCAGCTAGCGCTTTTCCTGATTCTAATTCACTTTAGATAAGCGCCTATCAGTTATCCGGAGCGTACGTATCGCATAGTTTTCAATGTTCCTGAGGACGCTCTCGATAAGTGAGGTACGCTCCGAATAAGTGGCGCCTACCTTTATGCTTTAGGGTAGTGTCGACTAGTGATTTAACCAAGTCACTCATGCTTTAAGCTAGTGACTAGAGATTCAACCAAGTCACTTATGCTTTAAGCTAGTGACTAGAGCTTTAACCAAGTCACTTATGCTTTAAGCTAGTGACTAGAGATTCAACCAAGTCACTTGTGCTCCAAGTCATGCGCTATCTTCTTGGCCAAATACTTGACGTCTTCGTTGGAATGTTCCGCCCGGATCACGCCGAGCTTCGCCTTGAGCCTCTCGAGGGCGTTGACCCCCCAGATAGCCGCGTACATGGTGTCGGGGGAGGGCGCTTTGTCCTCCAGGGGAAGATCCACGGTGGGGTCAATGGCCCGCTTGATCTTCACCCGGATGAGATTCTGCAGCAGCGTCAGGACGCGGATCAGCAGGTCTTCATTGGTGGCAGGATCCAGCAGAGATAGCAGCCGACGAGGTGCGCGGGCAGCTAGCAGGGACGGGACCATGTCTTCATCACAGGACAGGTTGACTAGGAGCTTGAGGACTTGCAGCTTGCACTGCGGAGACCCGGTCTCCAGGTGAGAGAAGAGGGCGTGCAGGTAGGGGCAGAAGTCCTCGTGCCAGTCGTTGTGCACGGCAACGTTGCAGAGGCAGATGAGGGTGGTGAGGAGGACTAGCTCCGGCACGTTGAGCCGGGAGGTGTTCACGTTGGAGAGGAGAAGCGGCAGCGCTGTCCCGAGCTCCTTCACGTTGGACTCGCTGAGAGTGAGGTTCCCCAGAGTCTTGATAGCAGCCACCTGCACCCCCTCCCGCGGGTGGATGATGAGTTTGGACAGCGCCCCCAGTGCCCCCCCCTCGCGTAGCATCTCCTGGTTGGACGACACAGTGGCGGAGTTGCCTATTGTCGTGATCACCCGCTCCAGGAGCTTCTCATTTTTGGTCGCCAGGAAAGACACGAGCATTTTCGCTTCCTTCATGTCCAAGGGTTTGCCGAACATCATGTGCTCCTGGTTCTCGAGAAAATTTTCGGCGCGAATTTCTTTCTCTTTCTCGTCGACACGCGTTGGACTTTTTCCGTCCCGCAGCTTACGAAACCGCGTCGGCCGCTTTTTGTAGGGCGAGGCGATGAGGATGGTGCCGGGCAGTGCTCCGAGCGTCAAGTTGTCGGACGAGTGAGAGGACATGAGCTGTCGCACGTCCACAGGGGAGAGGATGCGGGGGGAGTTCCAGGGGGAGACTTGCAGGCTCCTGTGTCCATGCCGGGCAGGCGAGGTCGTGTTGGTCTGAATCGCGATCATTGTGTCGGAAAACATGCGCGCGCGCAGATTTAACTCCTTGATCCGTTCCTGAACCGACATGGGACGGAGGATGATCTTGCCCGAGTCGGACTGCGAGAGGTCCAAGTTACCAAGGAGGACGTCTGTCTGCGTGGTTTGGGACAGACGCCGGAAGTAGAGCCGATGTTCCGGGTACTCTTCTTTGTCTTGTCCGATGCGACGGTTGAACGCCGTCCGGATGACAGAGTAGCCGACGTAGGCGAAGCCAGCAAACATGGCCGAACAGAGAGCCACCTTGTTGACGGCTCGGTCATTAGTGGAAGGTCCTGGGCCTGACATAGTGTCGAGTTCTATAACAAGACAGAAGAGAGAAGAAACGAGAGTGTTAATTTTTGCAATGTATTTTTTTTTACATTAAATTAACTGGATCAAAATAGAGTAAATAAGTATCTAACAAGTGTTTTAAAAACGAAAGAGGAAATATCCGTCCATTTTATTTTGCAAGAACATGCTTATAAAAAGATTTTTATTTTATTTATTCAATCTGAATTGATCAGAAGAATGATTGATGTGGAGGGAACCTGACATTTTGAAAACAAGAGTGTGTTGGACAAGAGTTATTTTTCATTTTCTTTTAATTTGTAACTAATAGATTTGTAAAGAAACCATATTACATACATTCAATTAAATTTTTTATAAATGTATCTATTCCTCAATTTTATTATAGGTAACAAAGCTTGTTTAGCTTTTCAGGTTTTTATAGTGAATTAAAAATTAATTATTGAAGGGGATGTCCTAAGAGGGGTACATATTTTAAACCTTCAATTAAGGTCAATTTCATATCCTGAAACAGTTACCAGGACCTTCCAACTAATGACAACCAGGCAGGATGAAAGACAATAATGCTCACACCAGAATTTCATTGTCAATAGGACAACAGTAATTTATAAGGATCAGTGAACAAATATGACAAGATTATTACTTGAAAATAAATACAGAAAATGCACAACACTAATGGTACTTTCATAGGTAGAACTGCACATAATTTGATTAAATTGACCTTTTATGCTCGTGTTCTGGTTCAAAAAAAATTGTGCTGATGTTTAAAAGTTCTATTGACACTTTTTTACTTAAAATACTGTTTTTTTTTTTTTTAGTCTTACACACATGTTTGATTTTTTTGATGAGTTGAAGATTGATATTTCTGTAAACCTTCTTTTCTTTTTTCCATACAGCTTTTCCCAATTCCCAAGCTTACTTCAAGTTGGCATGGACATCTACTGGGGATCAACATGGACAACCTCTTCCATTTTTCATGGTTTTAGATTGTTAGGAATTATGGCAATTTTACTTTCACATTATTACACTGGATGCCCTTCTAAAAATAAAGCCTCTTGAGAGTGCCAATGATTTATGTTAGGTACTGTCTTTTGCATTGTTAATGGTTATAACCTATCTATAATGACCTATAACAAGACGGAGCTATTGACGTCTAAATATGTACATTAATTAATATAATTTAATTCAAGAATATGAATACTAATAATGGGTGGTGAAGAGGTTGTGATATTTATAGTAAACAAGCAGCCTGCTGTCTGCTCATATTTCACACACACTAAAATAAAAAAAAACTGAGAACTGAAGAGTCAGTAACAGAAATGAAATGAAGAGATTGGAAGTTTTAAAATAAATGTGAGAAAAAGAAAGGTTTTATTTCAGGACACTGGCTACCAACTGGGATTTGAAGTTATTCATCAAAGAAAATGCTGAGGTGTGGTAATACTAGTGGATGGTTATTATACTTTTTTCTTTACTGGTGGATGGCTATACCTAATTTATGGGCTAAGATACATTGGTTTTTGGGGGGGGAAAATTTGGATAACTGTGAACGTATGGGCTATGGTGTTGGTAACAAATGACCCATTATGGTACAGCTTTGAGTTTTATATTTAGAGATACAAGACTCAAAATATGTACCCATTAGTCCCAATACTGTCATGTTCTTAATAAAGTATTTATTTAAATTGATTTGACAAAAAAAAAATCTCTGCAATTTTTAAGTTTTAACTTCAGTGAAATAACAAGCACTGGTGTTTTCAACATGTAGTTGACACAGGCAGTTTAGAAGATAATTGAAACTAATGGTTCTCAGGGGCTAAAAAAGTTCAGACTAGAAAATGGACTTTGATTTTACTTACACTTTACCTAGTTCTTTGGTTTTTTTCAGCTGAATCAGTCTCCTTAACATTTTAGAAAGTGAAATACTTATATGTCTTGGGCCAAATTTTCAGTATTAGGCTTTTTGACTAAACTAGTCAATTACCTATTGTAACTTTCATGTTAATTAACAAAACTTGCCAATAATAAAACATATAATCCCTAATCACTTGAGAAACATGTGTTTTAAACTGTTGATAGCCAGCATTAATGACATGTTGAATAAACCAGTTTTCATAAGATCACCAAGGTTAAGCAACGTCCAGCAAAATGAAGACTTGGTGATGCTGGCCCTCTGACCAAACCCAGGCTGGGTGAGGTTAATGTGGGTAGCAGGTTTGTGAGTTTCCTGCAAATGGAGGATAACACTCCCATTATGTTATTGCCATGCAGTTGAAGGTAACGTAAAACCCAAATGAAAATAAAATCAATTTGATGATTGGAGTGTTTGGTTTGGATAGTTTTTACTATTTATAGGTCACTGGCTCAGAGTTGAAAAATACCTAAGACATAGAAGACCATGATAACATATTAATATTAGAGAAAATTAACTTACACTGAGATCTGACTTAGATGATGAAATTAATGACCATTCCAATTTCCTTTTACAGAGAATTAACCATGACAGTCATTTTTGGTTCATTATTGATCTGCAAGGAGTGAAGGGCACTGGTCTAAAGAAAGGTTTTCAATCAATTCTCGGAGCTCCCTCATATCCTACAGTTACAGGACCGTCAATATCACAACCTGTAAAGTCTGAAAGCTATTTTAATAAAAAGTTCATTGAGAAATTGTATGATTATCTCTGATAGACTGGTAATTATTATTATGTTTAAGCTTTCACTTCACAATTTCTTTATTTTATTTTCTGATTTTTTTACATCTGTTTATCTGTTTTTATGTTGATGTTTTTTTTTTCTTCTTCTTCTTCTCTCTCTCTCTCTCTCTTCATTTTCCCACCATGATTACATTGCTTTAAATATGAGAGTATGGGACAACTACTTTTACATTGTTGCCATTAAAGTGGGAAATTTAAATGATGACCACACACAATGTAGAATATAAGTGCCGTACCATTTTCGCATATTTATTTTAAATTGGTTACCATGCTGATTGTTTATACAGTGCTGCCAATCTATCATCGCCATGCTGATTTCTAAAAGGTGATTTTACTTTTTACACGAGAAAAAGCCTTTCTACGAACACTAATTGACGATTCCTTCTCCAAAACATTATGCATTAAAATATTTGAGCTTATAAAACAAAGGTGTGTTCTTTTTTTTTTTTAAGTGGGGTTTAACGTCGCTTTCAACTTCAACTGTTCATCAATTTAGGATTTATAGAGCTTATAATTAATAGGTATAGGTACATACTACATCCCGTCCCGCTAGTAAATGGACACAGTAATGAAATTAAGAACACTCTGTTAAAATGATATCCTATTAGTAAAGAAGGAAAACACAATCATGAAAGAGCTAAGAAATCTTCGTGATCTTCAGTTGAGAGAGAAATGCTGTGAAACCAAAGCAAAAAAATTAGGTACATACTAAGAAAACACTATTCACGTAACACCACGTCTGACTGGGGGACGACAGGAGATCAGTGTCTCGCTAGCTAGAGGACGAATCTAAACAGATAACAAACTAGCCAACCCTTAAGAGAGAAATGCTGTGAAAGCCGCCTTCCTGCCCTCTAGCAGGTTGCCAAGATGACAAAGGGTACCATATGTCTGTGTTGAAATATCATTGAAGATGAAGATGAGAACCGAGATAAAAGAGAAATAACTTATATTATATTATCAAGAATTTGGCTTTTATAAACTGATTATGGAGAAGGATATGTAGTTATGATATTAGATGCCATAAATATGATTTCGAAGGATCTGTATAGAGGCTCGTATAACTGATTGAGATATATTTTTGAGGCATGATTCAGGGATGTTAAATTCAGTAGAGAAATTTTTAACTTGAGATGTAATGGTTCCCCTTGCTCCTATTAATAGTCCTCGAACATCAATATCTATCAAATCATATTTTTCTTTGTAATATGGAACTGTAGGAACATATATATTTCTCTTCTCCTCATTCACTTCATCAGGTTGGTTCGGATTCATTTCAAATCTTATAGTAGGGTCTATGATAGTTGCCTTCTTCTCTTTTCTATCAATGGCAATGATGTCTATTCTACGAGAAGACCCATCTGTTGCAATGCCCGTCACCTCCTCATGGACTTCATATTGTTTTTTGAGTTCACTGGCAATCAAGGAACGAACAGTATTGTGTCGGTTAATGCGGGTGAGATGACCGAAGGGACATGATCCTAATACATGGGCCAGTGTTTCAATTGGTTTATTCTCGCCATGGCATTGGCGGCACTGGTTACCATCTTGGGAACGCCCTGGTATTGCTCTAACAGCAGCTGTGTTTGTTGACATTTTGACCAACTCTGTGAATTCGCTGTTTGTCAATCCTTCCTTTGTTGTTAGCCATTTGTTGTGTGACTTCACTTCTCCAAAGAGACAAACTCCAAGCCCCTTTGATTTCAGTTCACTCCAGGATTGGAACTCTTGAAGGCGCAGATTTTCCCTGATCTTTTTAGTATTCACTTCATCCACATTTGTGATCCTCAAGGTGGTCAAACATCTGGAAATCTCAAGGTCTAAGTTTTTGATTTTTTTAATAATATTTCCTTGCTTTTGTAGGTTTGAGAACAAATTTAGACGTTGGATGAGAATTTCCCAGGAAAATCTGAATACATTAAGACCTCTCATGTTTGTATCAGAATACAAAGCAGAATCAGGAACATTGATGCGTTACGGCCTATCGCCTTTCCGCAAATGCCAAAATTTTAACAAAAAATAAACAAAATCCTAATAAAAAAAAAAAAATCAAAGCCAATAATTAACTAACTGAACCACACACATTTCTCCCTATCTTTTACCGTTATGAATCACCTCAAACTTCCTTACTCCTCCCCATATTTGTCAACCTGCTAATCTAAACCAGGCCCCATAACTGATATTACGTATCCTACCTTTGTGTACTACCCCATGGTTTACTACCCTATTCATCCCTACGTTTCCCCATATTTCTTTACCTTGATGACTATCTTTTATCCCCATGATTCTTTTACACATCCTATCTTTACCCATCTTTTCGGTGTTAAAATGGCTGGATCTATGTATTCTCCCTATCCTTAATTTTCCTATAAATAGCCCCGATTTTTTCATCTATCGATCAGTCCCTTCCCAACCTTCTTCGACAATTAGTCCACGCTACTCAGAACAATTTTTTTTTAATTCTAAATCGCGATCTTTTTCATGTCTGCTTAAATACTCCTAGTCCGTCCGTGTTAAGTTTCCCTCGTTGTGTTTCCAATCTGTGTGTGTGTGGTGCAGTGCAAATAATTTCTTACCTTTAAATCATACCATCTAACAACCCAACTTTTATTATTATTGTCTAAACTAAACTATAATTTACAATCCCAACTCTAAGCTACATTACTTTTCCCAAAAACAATTTTTTTTTTAAATAAAAAATTCGGCATTTATGCCAACTAAACCATTTTGTCCATTAGAAACCTTCGCGATCTCATTAATCTATTACAAGGCTTAACCGAATCAAATTAAAACTTTCTAATTTATCTCCGTGAATAGTGACATGTGCATTAAGTAAACGGTGCTAAATAAGTTATTTAACTGCACCAGATCGCTAACATGAAAATAACATAAAAAATATATCTCTATCAAACTTCGTCCGCCCTCTAACCTAATTATTGTCAATTACCCTAATGGGCCGTCAAACACTTTCTATTTCCCCTAGAATAACGATAATAATTGAAATGAGCCTAGACTCGCTATTCGAGGCGATCAGCCAAGCCCAATTTCTTTCACCTCCGAACTTTCCCCGCATGGTGTCCCCCGCTCCGTCTCACATGAGCCTGTGTTCCCCAGCGGACTACACAAACCTAGACGAACCCGAAGGACCCCATACACCCTTGAATTTATCCATTAGAATCGTCACCCGCTCACCTCCTGAACCAGTCCCTGTCTCACCCTCATCTAGTTCTTCTTCAACTTCAACCACGCCTTCCCTCCGATCCACCACTCCCCCCATCGAGTTTGCTCCTGCGATGATCCAGCGGATGGTTGCAGCGCTCGAGACGCTAGCAGAACACGCTACGCACCGCTGCTGTTGCCAACATGCTGCTCCCGCTACCACCTCGACTGCATCATCCGTCCCCCACGCTGCTCCCGCTTCACCGACTACACCCTCTGCTTCCTCTCCGCTCTCAGATCACCCCAGTCCTGCGCCTCAAAGACGTTCCTCAATTGAGGAAGTTATAAACAGCGTAGCAAGAGACTCGTCGATCGTCCCGACTTTTCGTCCCACCTCCGCTCGTCCCGCTCAGCATAAGCGCCACAGGACGCACACCCGTGCTGCTGGACGACCCTACAAGCGACATTGAATCTCTGTCCCTTTCTGCCGTAAATATAACGCATGACTTCCTCTCGAATTTTTGTCTCCTAACACTATTCCTCTATAAATAATATCCTTCCCTATGTTTATCTTACATAGTCATTTACCCCACTTAACCCATATTTGAATTCCCTATGTTTACTTATCTTAACCCCATAATAGCATTTCCTATGTTTATCTTTCATAGTAATTTACCTCACTTAACCCATAATTGAACACCCTATGTTTACTTAGCTTAACCCCATAATATCATTCCCTATGTTTACTTATCTTAACCATATAATATCATTCCCTATGTTTATCTTACATAATAATTTACCTCACTTAACCCATATTTGAATACCCTATGTTTACTTATCTTAACCCCATAATAGAATTCCCTATGTTTATTTTCCATAGTAATTTACCTCACTTAACCCCATAATAGAATTCCCCATGTTTACTTTACACATCACACTACTTAGCTTAAACTCCTATTTGAACATAAAGTTTTATCAATTAAACCTAAGTGAATTTTTTTTTAATGTGAAACAAACCAATGTTCATATGTCCTGGCCAATATTTCTCGTGTTTTATTTAGAAACAATAAACTCACCCTTGATGTACATACTTTCAAAATTTACAAGATTTGTTTTATATTTCCTTTGAAGTAGGTATGGTCGAAAAAGATATTTTTTTTTATATATATATTTTTTTTTATTATTATTATATTGATTCGTAAACGATGTATCCATAACAATATTTCAACATCACCCCTTTCGGGCGTATCAATAAATAAGCGCACAACCTTATACGTATCAATAAATGACACCCAACGACGCGGCTCGAATACCCTCGACCATACCTCACTTCAATAATTTTTTATTTTTTATTCAATATGTATAATTTTCTCCCAAGATTTGTTCAGTTTTCTGTTGTTAACTCATAAACACAGTGGCGCCCTATGTATATACTTACTCTTACCATACTTTCATTTTAGTTATTAGTTATTGCACCAGATCAACACAATTGGAAACACAGTAGGGAAAACACACGGACGAACACACATCTTCATATTAAAGTTTTATTAACCATATTTTTGTGTACCTTTTTGCATGGAAACTTTTTGTAATTAATTGCATGTCTTCTCTATGCATGAATCCCAAACCTAAAATCAACCTTGTATCGCGTACGATTACGACGCGCTCATATACCAAAGCTTTACAACGAGAAATGGCTACTCACGAAGAAGACAAAAACAACTCGTTCACAGCTCCAGAAGAACTCAACGGTCAAAACTC
The DNA here is from genome assembly GCA_024516035.1 of Bactericera cockerelli. NCBI lineage: Eukaryota > Metazoa > Arthropoda > Insecta > Hemiptera > Triozidae > Bactericera > Bactericera cockerelli. Next base: position 13,266,796 of record CM044963.1, on the reverse strand, counting down.
TTCAATAACAATGAACTCCAATGACCTTTCCGATATTCATAATCACGATCCACCAAGTTCTAACCTTAACGAAATGGAACAATTTCAATCTAGAAATAACCAACGCACCAGAACAACATCTGTAAGCTCAAACATTTCTACAATAGGAGATATTGACGATACGATTCCACCAAGCAACATTCAAACCTTAGAGGTCACTCAACTTCCCGCACCACCGAACGATCCATTCTCTGGAGCACCCGCGCAGACACCTTGTTCTCTTCCCCATACTGAGATCAGTGATAATCTAGACCCAAATAGAAATGCGAATAAAAATCGCACCCACAACAGGTCAACCCATAATCCCATACGAGTCAACTTGGCGAAAGATCATTCGCCCCACAGCTCACAAAACTATTCTGCACATCACGGACAATCAGCACAACCAATCTCTACTCCACCACCACCAGGCCAATTCCCCGAAAACCAATCGTTGTCATTCTCACAGATCATTCTCCTACAGTCTCAGCAGATACAACAATTACTTCAGATGATGCCTGCTTTGATGAATAGTCGAAATGAATCACCTCACCCCTCACATACTTCTATTCTCCCCACATTTTCTCTACCTCCCTTGGATCAGTTAATGCCCCAATTCTACGGAAAGGATGAAGATAATCCCTTAGAATTTATAAACAAGTTTAATTCCACTCTTCAAACTTACAATATACCCTTAGACACGTGGAAAGCTGTCATGAGAAACCAATTGCAACACTCTGCCAGATTATGGTTCGACAGAAACTCCTCCCGCTTTACCTCATTCCAAATCTTTTGCGATTTGTTCAAACAACAATATAACAATTCTACGGTACAAACCAGACTCAAAGCACAATTCTACAGTAACCAACAGAGTCTCTCAGAAAGTTCTGTGAATTTTATAAACGCCAAATTAAAGGCACACCGAAGATTATTCCCCAGTCAACCCGAAAATGACGCCATCGAGGATCTTATGCAACTCCTTCACCCACAAGTTCAGGTGCATCTCCTACAAACACCGAGTAACATAGATGATTTGTTACTTAAGCTCGAGATTATAGATAAAGCACGGAAGGTCGAACCTGACAGAACAAAATTCGTCACCAAATCCGATAAACTTGAACAAACAAAACCCAATACAACTTCGGAAAACAAACCTACATTCCAGAAACCCTTTTCCAACTTCACCTTTGGCGACAAGAAAAATGCTCAATATCCTGATTTTGTCCCGAACTGCAGATTTTGCCCCGAACGACATTTCCACAAAGATTGCTCAGTCTTAAAGAACCAGAGAGAAAGACGTGAACCAAATTCTTCCCCTTATGCGACAAACAGCCCTCCAGCTCCCATTCCACATCACCCCACCAATGCAGACATTCAGTCTAAACCTGGATTCTCTAAATGGAACAACGCACCACCCAATAAACAGCACGCTCCTCATCCCTTACATCATACGGCAAATAATTCAACGCAAAATAAACCTCATGTTACCCAAGTGAATTCTCCCTATGTCTCTCCATCTATTTGTATAAAGTTATTTGACAAATACCAACCGGTTATGTTAGACTCCGGTGCATCCAATTGTTTCATAGAAAAAAGTTTCTCCCGCCAGACACTCCTCTTTATCCTTGCTATGATATTGATATCACGGACGTCAGCGGAAAAGTAGTCAATGTCATAGGACAAACTCCCCTACGCTTTACCCTCGGAAAACAAGAATACCTAGAAGATTTTCGCATCATTAAGGAAATATCAGTCCCTATAATTTTAGGAATGGCTTGGTTTAATAAACATAGGGCTATCCTAGACTTCTCACGTAACATGCTAATAGTAGGAAATTCAGAGAGAGAAAACCTACCCTTTCTTCAAAGAACATTAGAACAGATGAGACGAACTCCTCAGATTTCTTTTGAAGAAGTACAACATGGCTTTCCTGAAGAACAGATCCCAGCTTTTCATTCATTACTCTCCGAATACGCAGATGTATTCGACACCACCATTCTTCAACAGACCACAGCCACCGAACATCATATCCCTTTGACAACCACCAAACCAGTTTTCGTTCACCCTTATCGTCTTTCTCCTCGGAAACAAGAGTTTGTTAGACTCCAAGTCACGGACATGCTCACCCAAAACTTAATTGAGACTAGCGACTCCCCGTATTGTTCGCCAATCGTAGTAATAGAATACCCCAATCAAGAAAAAGAACCCCGCTTCTGCATCGATTATAGGAAACTCAATGAAATCACTGTAGATCAAAATTGCCCCAGTGTAAATATACATGAACTTGTACGTAACATTGGAGACTACAAATTTTTTTGCACAATAGACCTAAAGAAAGGTTATTGGCAAGTGCCACTAGCTCACGATAGTAGACCCTGTTCAGCTTTTTCCACCCCATCAGGCGAACACTACCAGTTTAAGGTTATGCCATTTGGCCTCAAAGGCGCTCCCGGCACCTTCATTAGAATGATGGGAAAAGTACTTCAAGATCTCATCGGAAACATCGTTGAGGTATACTTAGATGACCTCATCATAAAAGCTCAAACATGGGACGAGATGCTGCTCAACCTCAGACTAGTCCTCGAACGGCTACGTCTATATCAACTTACAGCCTCACTCAACAAATGTCAGTTTGGACGAACTGAAATTAAGTACCTAGGTCATATCATAACTTCCGAACATAATCGAGCTCCAACAGCTCATATAACCGCCATTCAACAAAATTCTCCCCCTCGCACAAAGAAACAATTGCTCTCATTTCTAGGAACGTGTAATTGGTTACGTGAATACTTACCTCATGCCTCAGAAGTGATGGCACCTCTCTACAAAACTACTTCCCGTAAACCTTTCAAATGGCACGAGTCAGATAATAAAGCCTTCGAGAGAGTAAAAGAGGCTTTCTCCCAGTTAGAACCACTTCACCGACCCAAAGCGGATCTCCCCTATGTTCTTCAAACCGACGCGTCAAAAATAGGATTAGGAGCGACTCTATACCAACAAAATGGTAATCAGAAAAGAATCATTGCCAATCTCTCTGCTACTCTAAGCGATACAGAACAAAAATATTCCTCAAACGAAAAGGAATGTTTGGCTGTATTGTGGTCCATCAAAAAATTCAGACCTTACCTAGAAGGTCAGAAATTCATTCTCCGCACCGACAATCGCGCACTTATGTGGTTGGATAAATTTAAAGAGGAAAGATCAAAACTCACTCGCTGGGCTTTAACCTTGCAAGAATATAACTTCAAAGTCGAACATGTCCCCGGATCCCAAAACTTATTACCTGACAGTCTTTCACGCAACCCTTTGCCCGAAACTTACACTGATTCTGTCTCGTCAGATCTATTTCCACCATTGCCCGAAAGTACAGACATACCGAGTCTGCAACACGCTAACATCTTTTCTCTACAACCCAACTCCGTGACTCTAATGACAATCGTCAAGGACGCCCAAAAGAAAGATGATTGGTGTAATGAACAAATCATCAATTACGAATATTTGTTACAGACACGTGAACAAGATATTCACTCGGAAGACGAAATGTTTCTCCGCCATCACCAAGTAATCAACGGACATCTTTACGTTCGACCCAGAGAAACTGATGATTGGTTTATATATGTACCTCAGTCATGTGCAGCAACCGTCATCAGACATTTTCACGAAGATCCATTATACTGTCACCCAGGCATCAATGCTACCACTACTTTGATCAGACAACAATATTACTGGCCAAAACTACATAGAGACGTATGCGAGTACATACAAATTTGTGAGCCATGTGCCAGAACTAAAGTCGCCGGCAGAATAAAATCTCATCCCTACAAAGCTCGTGTGATGACAGAAAAACATCACACATGGTCCGTCGATTTAATGGGACCTTACACCCCTTCGACCAAAGGAAACCAGTACCTTGTCGTAGTAACGGACATTTGCTCCAAATGGGTCGAGGCGAAACCTATTCGCAAAGCTACCACCTCCGCCATCGTCCGATTTTTGGAAGATGATATATTTTCTAGATTTGGATATCCGCGCTGTATTATAAGCGACAACGGAGCACAATTCACTTCACATGAGTGGAAATCAGCCTGTCAAAGCTGGAATGCTACCCACCTAACGACCGCCAGCTACTCGCCCTGGCAAAACCAAGTTGAACGTAGAAATCAAAGCATCAAGGACAAACTTCGTGTTCAGTTGTTAGATCAGCCCCACAAGCGATGGGATAAAGCGATTCCCAAAATCCTGTTTTCTCTCCGGAATTCAATAAACCAAGCTACTGGAAAGTCCCCCGCAGAAATATATTTTAACCAGAAACTCTACCACCCGCGAGAAGGAGAGGCGCATTCTATTACATCGTCAAAAACGCCGCCATCACTATTTCCTCATCACCGCCAAGCAATTATTCAACAGACCAAGTACATCCAGCGGTACGAGAACAAAAGCAAATCACCTAAATTACATCCTGTGAATTCGATCATTTATGTTCGAAATCACGAACTTTCCAAAGCCTCTCAAGGTTTCGTTGCTGCCCTAGCGCCGAAATGGATTGGGCCTTTCAAGATTACGCGCGTATTCCCTTCAGGTGTTTATCAGTGTGTATCACTACAAAATCCCTCAGACATTCGCAAAGTATCGCATAGAGACTCTCAATTGCGATATCCTTCTCCTAAAACTCGGACCACACTTACAAATTATTATTACAATCAACGCAACAGAAATTTTCAAGAACCCATTGCAACGACGGAATCTTGCCATGAGATCGCAAATAATCAAACTCCCTCAGAACGTAGTTCATATTCTTGTGACCTTCATACCCTCCACGATCCTTCGTTTATTCCCCTTAAACATTACTCTGCGTCTCGAGGAGAACCAGACAAAAGGAACAAGCGTCTAGAGTATGTTCGGAACCCCTCTTCTTCAGTGAACACTTATCCTCACGCTCAGTCTGAGCCTAAACCTTGTGAAGTGAGAAGAAAGCGAAAAGCCAATCAAAAATATTTCGGGGACGAATGGCATAACAATCCTAGGCATTAGTTCTTAATCACTAAACTCCTTCAATTTTGCAATTAAGTTCATCAAACCTAAAATCATTAACATACTACTTTCACCAATTTTATACGATAAACACCCACTCATTTACCCCAATTTTTGTAAAATTTAGGCACCGCCAATTGATGCGTTACGGCCTATCGCCTTTCCGCAAATGCCAAAATTTTAACAAAAAATAAACAAAATCCTAATAAAAAAAAAAAAATCAAAGCCAATAATTAACTAACTGAACCACACACATTTCTCCCTATCTTTTACCGTTATGAATCACCTCAAACTTCCTTACTCCTCCCCATATTTGTCAACCTGCTAATCTAAACCAGGCCCCATAACTGATATTACGTATCCTACCTTTGTGTACTACCCCATGGTTTACTACCCTATTCATCCCTACGTTTCCCCATATTTCTTTACCTTGATGACTATCTTTTATCCCCATGATTCTTTTACACATCCTATCTTTACCCATCTTTTCGGTGTTAAAATGGCTGGATCTATGTATTCTCCCTATCCTTAATTTTCCTATAAATAGCCCCGATTTTTTCATCTATCGATCAGTCCCTTCCCAACCTTCTTCGACAATTAGTCCACGCTACTCAGAACAATTTTTTTTTAATTCTAAATCGCGATCTTTTTCATGTCTGCTTAAATACTCCTAGTCCGTCCGTGTTAAGTTTCCCTCGTTGTGTTTCCAATCTGTGTGTGTGTGGTGCAGTGCAAATAATTTCTTACCTTTAAATCATACCATCTAACAACCCAACTTTTATTATTATTGTCTAAACTAAACTATAATTTACAATCCCAACTCTAAGCTACATTACTTTTCCCAAAAACAATTTTTTTTTTAAATAAAAAATTCGGCATTTATGCCAACTAAACCATTTTGTCCATTAGAAACCTTCGCGATCTCATTAATCTATTACAAGGCTTAACCGAATCAAATTAAAACTTTCTAATTTATCTCCGTGAATAGTGACATGTGCATTAAGTAAACGGTGCTAAATAAGTTATTTAACTGCACCAGATCGCTAACATGAAAATAACATAAAAAATATATCTCTATCAAACTTCGTCCGCCCTCTAACCTAATTATTGTCAATTACCCTAATGGGCCGTCAAACACTTTCTATTTCCCCTAGAATAACGATAATAATTGAAATGAGCCTAGACTCGCTATTCGAGGCGATCAGCCAAGCCCAATTTCTTTCACCTCCGAACTTTCCCCGCATGGTGTCCCCCGCTCCGTCTCACATGAGCCTGTGTTCCCCAGCGGACTACACAAACCTAGACGAACCCGAAGGACCCCATACACCCTTGAATTTATCCATTAGAATCGTCACCCGCTCACCTCCTGAACCAGTCCCTGTCTCACCCTCATCTAGTTCTTCTTCAACTTCAACCACGCCTTCCCTCCGATCCACCACTCCCCCCATCGAGTTTGCTCCTGCGATGATCCAGCGGATGGTTGCAGCGCTCGAGACGCTAGCAGAACACGCTACGCACCGCTGCTGTTGCCAACATGCTGCTCCCGCTACCACCTCGACTGCATCATCCGTCCCCCACGCTGCTCCCGCTTCACCGACTACACCCTCTGCTTCCTCTCCGCTCTCAGATCACCCCAGTCCTGCGCCTCAAAGACGTTCCTCAATTGAGGAAGTTATAAACAGCGTAGCAAGAGACTCGTCGATCGTCCCGACTTTTCGTCCCACCTCCGCTCGTCCCGCTCAGCATAAGCGCCACAGGACGCACACCCGTGCTGCTGGACGACCCTACAAGCGACATTGAATCTCTGTCCCTTTCTGCCGTAAATATAACGCATGACTTCCTCTCGAATTTTTGTCTCCTAACACTATTCCTCTATAAATAATATCCTTCCCTATGTTTATCTTACATAGTCATTTACCCCACTTAACCCATATTTGAATTCCCTATGTTTACTTATCTTAACCCCATAATAGCATTTCCTATGTTTATCTTTCATAGTAATTTACCTCACTTAACCCATAATTGAACACCCTATGTTTACTTAGCTTAACCCCATAATATCATTCCCTATGTTTACTTATCTTAACCATATAATATCATTCCCTATGTTTATCTTACATAATAATTTACCTCACTTAACCCATATTTGAATACCCTATGTTTACTTATCTTAACCCCATAATAGAATTCCCTATGTTTATTTTCCATAGTAATTTACCTCACTTAACCCCATAATAGAATTCCCCATGTTTACTTTACACATCACACTACTTAGCTTAAACTCCTATTTGAACATAAAGTTTTATCAATTAAACCTAAGTGAATTTTTTTTTAATGTGAAACAAACCAATGTTCATATGTCCTGGCCAATATTTCTCGTGTTTTATTTAGAAACAATAAACTCACCCTTGATGTACATACTTTCAAAATTTACAAGATTTGTTTTATATTTCCTTTGAAGTAGGTATGGTCGAAAAAGATATTTTTTTTTATATATATATTTTTTTTTATTATTATTATATTGATTCGTAAACGATGTATCCATAACAATATTTCAACATCACCCCTTTCGGGCGTATCAATAAATAAGCGCACAACCTTATACGTATCAACATCTTTAGGGATCTCAAGGATTTGTTTCACTGCAGAGCGGACCATTTTATCCAGGTCTTCAACAAAAGGTACCGTCCACCTATCAATTGGGGTATGTTGTAGTTTGAAGGTCAACATTGGCCAGACATAGGTATTTAGGATGTTCATCTTCTGTTCAGCTTTGAGGTAAGGTGACGTGACAATCTTGTTTATCTTTTCATTAAGATTAGACATTGTTGAATCTTTGTCTAAAATAATCTGGTCAGTTAGGGTTGTTCCCAAGTATTTTACGGTATTTGTATTACTCGCTGGTGTGATGATTATACCATTTAGATTTAATTCTGTAGTATTTATGATACCTTTTTTAATGACTATACATTGGGTCTTTGTAGGATTTAGTTTCATGCCGAACTCAGTAAGACGAGACTCTATTAGCTTGTACATGGTTTCTGCTGCATCGGTCGATTTACAAAGAATACACAAATCATCTGCAAAGGCTTGAGCTAACATCTGCACCCCATCAACAATTTTTACACCAAGATTTTTAATAATTCCATCTTCAGTAATTTCATCTATTATATGGTTTGTTGCAATGTTGTAGAGGAGCGGAGATAACGGGGCACCTTGCATCAGACCCTGTTTTATTTCAATTGATGTGGATTTATTATTTCCTACCTCAAGAACAATTTTATTGTGAGTTTGGCAGTCCATCACAATATTTTTCAAAATATCAGGAGTATTGGTTAAATCAAGAGCTTTCTTAACCTGACTGTGACCAACATTATTGTAAGCCTGATTTATATCTAGAAAGATGCATACAAGGTCAGATTTTTCTTTTTTAGCTGTTTCCAATGCTTTTTCAACAATTGCTAAATTAATAGAGCATCCAGGTTTAGATATGAAGCCTCTTTGATTAGGATTGATGACCACATAATCTCTGAGTCTTTTCTCCATGATTTTTTCAAATCCTCGTCTCAAGATTGGTAGGATGGTGATTGGCCGCCAGTTTTTTATTTCCTCAGTTTGACCCCCCTTGTCAATTAATACAGTCCTAGCATTTTTCAAACAAGGAACAATCTTACCAATGGCCATCATTCTGTTAAGCAAGGCTAGCTTTTGTAGCTTAGTAACAGGCAACACTGTATTTTTCAAGATCACAAAGTCAGCACACCGATCAGCAGTTCCTTTCACTCCTACCATTTTCCCTCTTCTTTGACAGCCTCATACACAAACTAGTGAAACTCAAACCTCAAATTTTCGATATTGAACTTTGGTATTTGGTTGAGACTTGAGTGATAGCAGTTAGCAGTTTACATTTTCGTTTTTAAACATAGTTAGGTAATGTTAAGTATATTACCAAAGTAGTATTAATATAATCTATACTTATTCTTAATATGTAATTATTGGTGATCCTGTAATGATATTTTTGCAGGACTGAATTTCGAATACCCTGCAAATATCCACAGTCTTGCATACCTACCTAACTTTCTATTACAGTTGTTCAGCTAAACATCCAAGGGTCTACTGTGTAATTTCTCAATAGGTAAGAATAACATAGCTTACTTTCATGTTTTAAGTGACTGTTCTTCTCGGGGAGAAGTTCTTACTTACAACAAGTCATGTTACTTTTTAAGACATTAAGGCATCTTGTGAGGCAACATTTTTACATGATTGCTTGTTGGTGAATTCTTTAAAAACTTGACCATGTCACTTTCTGTTCTCAATGACTTTCATTGTAGCATATACTGTGCTTGTGAATTAATTTTAGCACTAAATTTAAAGATGCCTACAAATCTGATTCTAAGTTCAATTTTTACAAAATACTCAAGTGCTGAATATGACTTAGAAGCTAGTTTGGTAGTCACTTAGGTCTTAGTAAGATGACTGTATGACTGGTAACATTATTTAGTAACAATTTTCATGGAAGATTCTAAAAATGCTCCATGAAAAAAATGATTTACTCCCAAGATATTTTTTAGAAAATTATATCTCCTATCCTATAGAAAATTAAAACTATTAGAGGTACGCAGATTTACTCCCAACATTTCTAAAATTTTTGCTCACATCTTTCTACGACAAGCACACATTGCTGTAGGTACCCCAAAAATTGATCTGAAAAAACCCCTTATGAATATTTTCATGAAATTTGAAATTTCTGGAGTGGCCAGAAAATGATTTTAACTACATGTAGGAACTTTACGATTTTATAAACATAATTTTTATATTTGCAATGAACTGAGAATATGAAATAAAAGCTAAAAGTTATATCAAAATATGTACATACAAACTCTGTTTTGTATTAATGTAGGCCTACTAGCACTTCTTTTACCAAATGTTTGCCTCCCAGCAAGTTTGATTTATAATTGTGTATTTGTAGGTGAAAAATCCATAGTTATGTAGGAGGGAATGATTTTTAAATATTTTGATTTTTAAATATTTCTTAATGCTAGTTACTTAGCATAGACATATACCAACTAGGGAGGGTGATTGATTTTTTCATTTAATTTGAAAGCAAATTATTATACCTCTGTTGACTCAATTTGTGTATTGTTTGAAATCGGGATATGTAAGTTCATCCCCATTTTGACTATTAATTTCACCTTTAATCTATTTTGACTCTTGAATTTTTTTTTTTTTCCTTTTTTTTCCATGAAACAACAAACTTAGTTCATTTGTTACAAAACCTAGTGTAGAAAACAACTTGAGCACAATTTTTCATGCAATGTGCAATATTCACTTCTCAGTTCTAAAATAAGTTCACTATGCAAATAAAATCCACAAGTCTTGAAAATCAAACAGTCAAAGTTTGAAACTTGTGAAACATGAAGGGTACATTTTTTGTGTCTTATTTTTCAACTATTTTAAAGAATTTTGAATTCTTTGAATCAATTTTCAAGTTCAACAGAATTAATTAATTTTGATGTTGTAATTCTTGTAACCAGCTTGGCCACAGCTGAGAGGAGTGATAGTTACTCCACAGAGAGCTTGTACCATAAGTAAACATTTATTTTCCACTGTTGCAAAACTGCCACAGAAGGAAAAACTAAATTAGCTTTAAGCAACAAATTAATTAATTGATTTTACCATTATTAGTCTTCAATGATCACTCCAAGAGTCACTGTGGCAGAGCGAGTTAGCGCGCTAGGCATTGCACACATGGTGACCTGGGTTCGATTCCCAGCGGGGGAGGATTTTTTCTCTGCTCTGTACTTGGATGTTCGGGGTCCACTCATACCTCGTGAGGAAAAATGAGTAGTTACTTGTATGAGTAACGACCAGTGGCGGCATTACCAGAGTAAAAAGAAATTAATGTAATAGAATAATTCGAAATGTAAAGGAGGCTCTTAGTAATGCTGCGCTACCCACAAAAATTGTGAAGAGGCCTTGTGCTTCACCACAAAGAAATTCGTACATAGGTACAATGATCACTCCATGAGAGCCTGAGACTAAACAATTGGGTCATTGTGTTTTAAATTATTTTATTTGACCAATGAGAACTATGATTTGGGTAATAAGTTCAATCAGATGTATTTATTTTTTCTTCAACATTCCATAAAAAAACTTCTCCAAGGACATCTTCCCGAGGCAGTGTACTCAGCACTGAGGCAACGTTACCTCTTTGAACAGCAAAACTAAGCCTTTGCGTGAAATATTCCCATGCGCGTCTATCCTTTGTCTCAAGGACCTAGGTTTTGGATATGCAGTTAAACATTTCCAAAGCACTTGGCCGAAAAGTGCCAAAGGTTTTGTTTCAACGGCAAAGGTATTGAAATTATAAAGATTGTATCCTGATTTATTTTCCACAGATTTGTGACTTTTCATTGATGTTCCTAAACAAATGACTTATATGAAAACACTCACTCAATAACTTATTCAAGTTCAGAAAAGAATTATTTTCATAGTTAATTACATTTTCATAGAATGACAAAAGACTCTGAACCAACTCTTGAGAGTTCCAATACAGCCTCAATAACTAAAAATGAGAAAATATTAGATGACAAGTTACAGAAGACTATTGTGAAAGATATACAGCCTTCTATTGAAACAAATGGAGAATCGGAAGTCACCAAAAACATACTTGAGACACCCAATGAAGAACTTCTGACAATTCTTTCAAATGAGGCTTCTAAAATTAGTAAAGATGTGTTTCAAAACAAATCAAGTGTAATAGGTACAGAAGATGATACAGGAAATCATAGTCCAGCAAAACTTACATCAAATGAATCAAGTGAGGTTGAAAATTGTCAGCAAGTTGATTCAGAAAACCAGAGTTCAATAGAACCATCAAAAGAAACATGTAATAATACAGAAGCCTTAAGAACTGTTGATAGTTCTGAAGAAATTAATGTAAACAAACCTGACCAAATAATTGAGAGTTCAAAAAATATCATCAGTTCAGCAGAATCATTGCAGTTACCTGAGATTTCAAAAGATACTATTTTGATTGAAGCAATGGAAACAGCTGATGGTGCAAAGGATATAAGTGAAATCAAACCAAATGAAATGGTGGAGCACCCAGAAGATATTGCAAGAGCTTCAAACTTAGAAGATAAAAATGAAAAAAATAATGAGGGAGCAACAGATATCAGTGAGCTGGTACAAACAGGTGAGACCCCAAAAGAAAATGATTCATCAGAATCTTCTCAATCAGAACCTATTAGTAAACAAACTTCCAAGGGATCAGAAGATATCAGTGAGACAGTACAATCTGCTCAATCACACCTCATTAGTGACCAAATTCCTGATCCATCAGAAGATATCAGTGAAAAAAATGAAAAGGAAACAAAAGATATCACTGAACCAGTAGATAAAATTGAGATCCCTAAAGAAAATGATTCATCAAAGTCTGCTGAATCACAATCTATTACTGAACAAATTCCTGAGGAATCAAAAGATATCACTAAAAATATTGCTGAGGAAGCAAAAGATATCATTGAAACAGTACAAAAAGTTGAGATCCCTACAGAAAATGATTCATCAGAATCAACTCAATCACAACCTATTACGGAACAAATTCTCAAGGGATCAAAAGATATCACTGAAAAAAATTCTGAAGAACCAAAAGATATAAGTGAAACAGTACAAAAAGTTGAGATCCCTAAAGAAAACAATACCTCAAAGTCTTCTCAATCTCAACCTATTACTGAACAAATTCCCGAGGTATCAGAAGATATCACCAAAAAAATTGCTGAGGAATCAAAAAACATCAGTGAATCAGTTGAGACACCTAAAGAAAATGATTCCTCAGAACCAAACAACACAGTTGATCCTGAACCTGCACATATGTATTTACAACTGTATGATGAAAATATTGGTGAAATAAAAACAGGTATGTATGTAGGTTTTTCTTTGTTTATTTTTTATTATTAAAAAACTCATTATTTATCTATTTATTTATTTTTTAAACTTTTTTACACCATTTGCATTTGAAAATTTATAGGTTAGTATGCTAAAATGCCATTAAATATATATTTGGCATTAAACATTATACACTTACACACTCAACACTCATATTTTTAAAGTGAAAGTCAATGCATATTTTAGATATTGTAATAATGGATCCTCTGTTTTAGCAGCTCCTTTCATCCCTAATCTAACTAATCCTACCTATTCCCTCTCCACCATCTTTATTATCCTCCAGATAATGTTTATCCCTTGTCAAACAGTGGCTCCTGCTTGCAATCCCTCCTACCTCTCCAGCTTCTTACCCTCTTGTTTTCCCCATATCAAGCTCTTATTGAGAAATAATATGGTAAATACAATTTATACCTATATCCATTTACCTGTCATAGCAGTATTCCTAACCTACTTGGGTCTAAAAATTATTTATATGAATGGAATAATTTGTCTTGAAGAATTCCTTAGGATGATGTCTAATGTAATACTTAAGCTGGGATTCCACTGAGTGCAATATTTTGTCTTGCAACATTTCATGCTCTGCTTTTCCTTGCAAATCAAATGAGGTTCAATCCCACTGAATAAACTTTTTTCCATTCCAAATTTCATAAAATGTTCCAGTCAGTGGGATCTCTTCTTGAGTACTTACTAGAGGTTTTAATAAAGAGATATGTCCTCTAGACCAGGCCAGCATCAACAAGCTTTTGTTGAAAGTATTTATTCTGATGGGCTGAAAATTAATCATTAGCCAATTTATGTCTAGACTGAAAATGAAAAAAAAAAAAAATGAGAGAGCGCACTTGCTTACTTCAGGTGTGAGATTATTTAACAAGTCTCCTATTATGAGAAATGTGTTACTCTCTATTATTATTTCACAGGTAATCTTATTCTAGAAGTTGAGAACATTTCCAAAGACTCAGGTCCAAACGAGTTTATTGTTGAAATGGGAGGCCCCCCTGACATTGTAGAGCCCACTTCAAAGCACAATGCTCTTCTAATTGGTGACACTGATGAGGAGAAATCTGCAGAGAGTGCCCCAGAAACCTCTGGAAAAAGTGAAAGTGAAAGTTTTGTTGTGGTCAGGCAATCAAGACGGTCTAAATCGACATATAAGACGGTGACAGAAAATAGTGTTGATGATGCTCAAGTTAAATCACAAGGTGAACCAGAGACAGACGGTGGTGACAACATTGTAAGTGATTCTACGGACAGTGCTGGCACTTCAGCTCGAGTGATTAAGCGTTGTAGTATGCCAAGTTTGAAAGCGGCTATTGCTAGGAGGAAGATGAAGGCTGGAGGATCACGAACCAAACTTGCTGGAGCCTCTAGGCCGACACCTCCAGTGAAACGGGCAAAATCTCTAAGCAGTGAGTAGAATTTTGCTTTTTACTTTCCTTTTTCTGTTATTTCAATCTGCATGAAGTAGTATGAGCAGAATATATATCTCCCTTGCTGTTATCCCATATTAGCTTATGTTGCTTTTAGGGTCGCAATTGTTCAACGTCATGGTTGAGGTTGGTTGGGTGGAGCACTTTTTTTATGGCTGGCCATCCTAACGCCAACAATTCTTTTTGGTTTTAACGTCCTAATCAGGATGGGGGTGTTACCCTCCATTTGTGGGAAATCATACCAGCTTCCCACATTAACCTCACCCAGCCTGGGTAGGGCCGGAAATGCCAGCCTCACGTGTTTAGATGGAACAGAATTTTTGTCAGACTTTTCGACTTGCTCCAATCGGGAGTCGAACTCGGGAACTCTGGACTACGGCCATTACGCCAGGGAGGCTGTCTAGTATGAGCAGAATAAAACAGACTATTGTAAATCATTTTGTAAACATCAAAACATAGAAATACTACAATCATAAAATTTGCTTTTTTGGAAATTGGCAGATAAATGGGCAGTAATGGTCTCCAGCTAACTTTGATTGACTTGTCATGAACTGCATGTTCTTCAACGTCCCCGATCTACAGATATCTGTTTCGCCATGATAATGTAGGTATCTGCGAATATCTTACCGATATTGAATTATTAATGGGGTTTGGTGGAAGAGAAAGCCACAGGCTTTAACCTCGCCCCTTGGTTCACTACATATTCTATTGTGTTATTTTTTTTCATGTCTTATTTTATTGAATGTATCATGTAGTTGACCAATAAAGAGTTAAATAATAATAATTAATATTGAAATATCTTTTCACCTTTCTTTTCCAACAGACCCAAGCCCTGCCACCAAGAAGACCAAAAACCCCCCCACCCCTAAGCCGAAGGGATTTAAACATCAACCCGCTCCTATTGATCTGGAGGTGTTGAAGTTTCCTCTGCTCTCTCATGGCTGGTTCCGGGAGTTGGTGCACAGGAAGAACAGCACGCCACATAAACAGGAGGCTGACATCTACTATTTCACCCCGGAGCCAGAACGCAAGAAGTACCGATCACGAAATGAGATTGAACGCATTTGTGAGTGTTATTTTTTTTTATTATATAGAAATGAGTATATCACACATTTTTTTTATTTCGTATCCATGAAACAGGAGCTACTGTAGACGCTTGTGGTCTGTGTTGTAGCCTGCCCATCCCGTAGTATGCCTCCCCTCTGATGGGCGAGAAATGACACAATACTTCCCAATTAGGTGCTGGGTCAACACGAGCGCACCGGAAGGTATCCCTTACAAACAATTGTAACCAAATTAAGAATACAAATTTTTGTCGGCACGGGGGATCGAATCCGGGACCTTCCGCATGACAAGCGATTGCTTAACCACTGAGCAAATCGCGCGCTCATTATGTCACTAGCCATCTGTCCTTTTGTTACGCGTTCTCTTTCTCATTCTTCATACTGTCAAACTTGGATTTAAGAGAACTGAATGAGAGAAATCTGGATGTAAGAGAATGATTCCCAGATCAAAATCACCACCTCTTTATAAGGGGACCTATAAATAAGAGAAACCTGGATACAAGATAAAAAATTCCAGTTCCTTAAGTTCTCTTATATCCAGGTTGGAGAGCATTTTTTATATTTTATAAATAATTTTGAAATAAATATATACTATACAACTTATATCCAGGTTCTACTGTAATTGTAACTGTAAAGATGAACGAAATGTCACTGTGGCCAAGTGGGTAATACATGCAGTTGATTCAGGATTGAATCAAAAATTGAGTCTTTCAAAAATGGTATAAGTTAATCTTGCTGGTCTACTAGTAGCTGTGAAATTGTGGGAGGTAGTTCTATGGTAATACATGCAGTTGATTCAGGATTGAATCAAAAATTGAGTCTCTTTCAAAAATGGTATAAGTTAATCTTGCTGGTCTACTAGTAGCTGTGAAATTGTGGGTGGTAGTTCTCTTTTTTTTTCTTTTTTTTTTTTTTCAACAAATACTTGAAATATATTTATTTACATCATCTTCTTCTTCATTTTTAATCACAAAGTTTCTCAAGAATTTGGTGTACAGTCAGTGGTTGGTTGCAAGTGTCACAGCTGGGGTGGGGCTATTTAATTCATGAGGTAGCTACGAGTCTATTAAATACTTTCATGGGTTGGGTGGAAGGGATTGCCATAGGCAATAACCCCGCCCTTTAGTTAGGACATATGTATATATTTTATTTATTTTTTTCTTGTTTATATTATTATGGGCAGCTGTGATGGGCACAGTGCCTCGCTCCTCAGAGTTGGAGAGCATTTTTTATTTTTATATAAAAAAATGATTTTGTAAATAAATATATATTAGTAAGAAAGTTATTATTATAACGGTCAATTTTATATTTAATTTTTACCATTGTTTGTCTGTATATATGTTCTGCTAATAAAGAGTTTCTAAATAAATAAATAAGAACAAGATGTTGTGCCTCTCCCCAGTGCCCAAAGACTCGCCCCTGAAGCCAGAGCACTTCTCCTTCTCCCGGCAGCTGCTGGGTCTGGGTCCTGAGTATGAGAGGGAGAGGGACGCCGCGGGCCACGGGGTGGGGGTAAGTGCTCACTTGTTATTATTATTATTATACATGTACTGGTAGTCCATGTACCGGCCATAAAAAAACGTGCCCCACCCTACCAACCTCAACCATGAGGTTGAAAAATGCCGACCTCAAAGCAACATAAGCTAATATGGGATAAAAGCAAGGGAGATATATATAATTATATATACGTGTACTGGCAGTCTGGCTGGGGGATTATAAACAGGGAGTAGACCAGCAGTCTGGCTGGGGGACTATAAACAGGGAGTAGACCAGCAGTCTGGCTTTGAGACTAAACAGGGAGTAGACCAGCAGTCTGGCTGGGAGACTATAAACAGGGAGTAGACCAGCAGTCTGGCTGGGAGACTATAAACAGGGAGTAGACCAGCAGTCTGGCTGGGAGATTATAAACAGGGAGTAGACCAGCAGTCTGGCTGGGAGACTATAAACAGGGAGTAGACCAGCATTGGCTTGGTTTTGGGGGCCCTTGACAATTATTAGCCTCCTTGTGAAGACAGTGGTAGAAGTGCTGAGTCATTCCTCCACTGTCTAGCTACCATCGTTCACGATGACGCCACCCTATGATTATGATGACTGGTATTCAAGTGATTAACGCGCTAGTCGGGTAATCCAGGTAGCGTAGGGATCCGTTGGTTCGAATTCCACCCAGTGCATGAATGTTTCCTCATTAATTTGAGTTTGTGACCACCTAATAATAAGACTCTCAGGGTTAGAAAATTCTTTGAGCATTATCCTCGCCCTTAAGATTAAAAATAAAGACCTTAGGATTAAAAATATTTCTTCTGATTCAGTTTAATACTTTTCTTAGGATAATCAGAAAAATAATAGAACTGAATCAGAATGATATTAAATTTTATATTACAAAATGATTTTATATTTGTTGTTCACGTATAACTACATCTATGGTCAATAATTAATGTAGTTATTATTATTATTTTGACAGAAGAAATCATGCTCCCCAGTGTAAAAAATAACACTACCTATTTGATATGTGAATCTGTTATTTGGTCGGCTTGAAAAAGATCACTTAGAATTATTGTTTGTTTTAAAAATTAATAATTATTATAAAAAAAAATAGGTAGACACAATTGGAAACGAACGAAAAAATAAAATAGTTAATGGTGTCTTAATGGTTTGTTCGATTAAAATGCAAGAAATTTTCCAACCTTTTTATTTATGTTATTTTATGCTACAAACTTGACCGATTATAACACAAAAATAATAATTACCTGAATCATCTGAGAAATCTATTCTTTATTTTTCTCTTTCAGAGTCCAGCAGCGCCACCCGGGAAAATTAGACCCCTTAAAACACCAAAAACACCCCTCGCTAAAACGAAAACACCCCAACAAAACCACTAAAACCTCGCCTAAAAAATCTCCCAAGAAAACCCCTCCGCCTGGATCCAAACGAGTGCCAAAGAAATCCGCCAAACTTCTCGCTCAGGAAGAGACGGACAAAGAAAACGAAGCCTTGCCCAGTCCCACTGAAGACACGTCTCCCGTGACGAATAAAACTCGCATGGGCAGGCCTCCTAAGACACCCACCAACACCATCCCAGCCGCTGAGAAAGCAAGCAGCAAAAAGAAATCCGTAGGAACCGAAAATGTGCCTGGCAAAAAATCATCGACGCAGAAAAACAAAGGGAAACTTCAGTTTGAAGAAAAGAAAGAGACTCCGAAGAGGAGAAAATCGGCGAAAGCCAAAGACGCAAATTCCGACAACGAAACAACGCCGGAACTACTGAACGATGATCTGAGTGGAGCAAGTGAAGACAAGTTCCCGAGACTCAAACTGAAGATCTCCAATGGTCAAATCGACAGAACTCCTACATCTGCCAAAGCCAGCAAACCACAGAAGAAGTCGAGCATTGTGCTGAAAGAGAAAAACAGTTCTCCCCAAAAGAGTTCTAGTGAGAAAGGAAAAAGAAAATCGAATGTCCCCGAGGTAAGTGAAAAGAGCGCTTCAGCCAAGAAAGACGCAAAAATTAAAAGTGAAATGGGACCTGCCAGCAAAACGAACAGGACTTCTTTGAGTGCACTGGACAGTGAGAAGAAAAAAGTTGACAGTGAAAAGAAGAAAAATGAAACTGACAAAAAGTTAAAGAGCGTAGAGAAAACAAAGTCAAGCTCCAAAGACAAAAGCTCTCCCAAGGCTTCATCGCAATCTGACGATCTCTCCGGTCGTAAAGTTCCCCCAATTTCTCTCACCATCACAAAATCACCTCAAAAGACGATTGTTTCCATCAAGAAATCAACAGACGGCAAACGCCCGGAAATTCAGGTCGAAATCCGAAAACCGGTCGCGAGTAAATCCGACGACGCGCGAAGTAGCGAGACGAAAAAACCCGAATCGAAGAAACCCGAAGTTGGAGACACCTCCGATGACGGCACGGTGGAAGAGAAGGGGAAGCCTTTCGTCAAGTCGATGAAAACACGCAAGCGCGGCGGATTCACTCTGTCCAAAGAGGAGTGTGAGATCATCAGCGGTGCCAAGCGGTCGAAACATTCCTCCCCATCCACGCCGCCCAACATATCCAAAGAGGAAGTGGAGAGGCTGTCGAGCGTCAAGGTCATGCTATCGCCGACGCAGTGTCGCAACGGAAAAAAAGACCCGCCTGTCGAAAGCGCGGAACCCACGAAGAAGCGACGAGCTGTGAAAACCTTGGAAGACGAGTTCGACCGAATCGACCAGGAGTTGCTGACGGCGCCACCGACGAAGCGGAAACGAACGGAAAAAGCCGAGGCCAATCCGAATGGAAAGAACACACCCGAAGAGGTCAAAGTCACGCCCACGGCGGGTAAACAAGGCAAGAGAGCGAGTGTGGAGGCGAGCAAGAGAGTGTCGAAGGATAAGAAGGAGAATGTGATTGTCAATGGTGACGTGAAGGAGACTGCGGTGGAGAGAAGGAAGTAAGTCTTTTGCTCTACTCAGCTTACAATAATAATATTAACACTTTTTTTTAGGATAGGAAAATCTTCTAAAGACACCCAGCCACCTCACTCCCTGGATTTTTACCCACTAAAAACCTATCCTCCGAAGACGTAGGAGATCCCGAGACCGTGTGCTACATTACTTCGGGATCATATTAACACTCTTTAGTGGAAGGTAACCACCAGGCAAAGTTGATGCTCGATCATTTTCTACCACCTAACCCTCAGAGTCTTATTATTGTGTGGTCACAAACTCAAATTAATGAGGAAAAATTTATGCACTGGGTGGGATTCGAACCAACGAATTTCTGTGCTACGTGCATTACCAGACTAGCGCGTTCACCACTTGACTACCAGTGCATATACAATACTCTGTTTATCCTGCAAAGAGAGTCTCTTTACAGTCTAAACAAATTATCAATTACATAGGGCCCTGTGAACTTGTTTCATATAGTATGAAGATTTTTTTTAAAGCTATTATTATTATTAATTAAGGAATATAATCCACCGCAGTAGCTCGATTTATAAGGCAGTGGACTTATAACCTGGAGGTCGGTGGGTCGAGTCTAAAACAACGGGAATATTAATAATGTGGTCAAAGTTCGGGTTTGTGTTAATTTCACCACTCTTGGGACAAACACAAATATGATTTTTTTTTTTTTTTTTTTTTTTTTAAGTGTAAAAACTTTAACAATAACAAATTACAGCAATTATGCACATCTCTTGGAAATATCTTGTTCTTAGGTGCAATAGTCCTGAATAAAGAACGCAGCACATAGTATAGTATAGTAGTGCTTTATTTAGACTGTCGGCTCGAGACAGGAAGTCCCATTACGGGTCACATAGGCATTTCTTTGAGAAAAGACCTCATGATATAAAATAATTAATATTCTATCTTCTCTCTTCATTAATTCGCAGATCAGTCCCTCCCCCCAGCGCCCCCCAGATTCTCCCCCCGGTGTCCGAAACCTCCGCCTGCCACGTTGGCTCTCTCTTCGCCACCACATCGACCGGTCGCCACAACAACTCGATCTACCGGTTTGTTGTGCACCTCTTCAGCTACCTCACCGTTCAGGAGAGATTGAGGGCGGCCCGTGTCAACAAACTGTTCCATCTGGCGTCCCAACATAAGAGTCTGGTGAGAATGATACCTCTTGTCGATTTTTAATCATGATATATTTATATTCGTGAGATAGGGACAGATACCTAAATCACGGTGGTGAGAGGATTATATGGACGTCCAGATCCAATGTCTAGGCTCCTTTCATGTCCATTGATTCTATTTAGTTTTAACGTCCTGACTTGAGGTAGACAGCACGGGGGTTTTACCCTCCATTTGCTGGGTAACGTACCAGCTACCCACATTAACCTCACCCAGCCTGGGTAGGGCCGGAATTGCCAGCCTCACATGTTCGGAGGGAACAGAATTTTCTGTGCGAAAAGTCTGCTCCAACCGGGGATCGAACTCAGGATCTCTGGACTACGGGCAGTAGTCACAACCGTTACGCCACGGAGACTGGAGGGTCTGGTGAGAAGGATACCTCTTGTCGATTTTTAATCATGATTATCATATTTTTCTTTCCATGTCATAGTAAGTCATAGTAAGTCCTAGTCAATGTCATAGTCTTTATTGTATATTTAGTAAGTACTTGTTTTTTTTTATGTATACCTTACTCATGCAACAGATCATTAACAATGTAAAAAATATAATATACCCTTTTAAAGGAGGCCCTAGCCCATTAATTTGGGTGACAATGGGGCTTTATAAATAAATAAATAAATAAATCATATGTGAGAGAACCCCTAAAGTAGCTCATCAAGGCAACTGTCTGGTAATCCAGAAATCGCTTGTTTGAAACCCATCAAGGACATGACAAGTTATCTCTTAGGGTTTTGACCTTGTGTTTAATTTAATTTTACTTTATTGTGACGTTTTAAACATTAAACACAATTTACAATGAACATTATATAATTTACCTATCTATCTTAAGAAATAATTATTGTAACTTAATCTTGTGTTATTAATTGTGATAGCCTGATCTTCATAAACACAAATATGATAGCTTTTTATGAAAATCATGCTGGTTGCTACGATTTGATTTGAATTGACAGATAAATTCGATTAACAACTTCATGTTTGTCATAGCTCTCAGTTGGCTTGTTTTTGTCTACACAGACTAAACGCGTTTCTGCTGTTTCATATCTACGATTTAATTACACTTTGCACTTAGTGTAAAGTGTAATTAAATCTGTAATTAAGTCTGTCTCGGTAGCTCAGTGGTAAAGGCGGCACTCTGTGAATCCAGAGATTCCAGAGGTCGTGGGTTCGAAACCCAGCCGGGACAAGACAAGTTATCCTCCCATTTGGGATTTTTACCATATAATAATACGTCTTGGGCTTACTGCTGGAATAATGGGACTTAATAGTCCTTATCGGGCAGTATAAATAAGGCGATATTATTATTATTATGTTTGTCATAGCTCTCAGTTGGCTTGTTTTTGTCTACAAAGCGTCTCTGCTGTTTCATAGCTACGATTTTATCAACTTATTTTAAGCTAAATTCTTATTTATAAAAGAAGTCATTCATTTTATTTATATATTTACACTTTATTAATAGGAGATATTATATACAACACAAATAATTACAAATTTAAATACAATATAATAGAAGAAAAAATTAAGAAAAAATAAATATTAATATATACATAATATAAATATGTCCTAACTAAAAGGCGGGGTTATTGCCCATGGCAATCTCTTCCACCCAACCCAATTCATGTTATTCTTGTTCCTCCCCCCAGTGGGCGCACGTCCGCCTGAAGAACAGCCGGGTGCAGGACTGGGCGGGGCTAGCGGGCGCCCTCTCCCGCGCCGGCACCCTGTCCCTGGACATGAAGAAGATGCTGACCCCGGGGGGGGACCCCCCCCTGTGGCCCTCCCTGCCCGCCCACCTGAGTCAGATCCGGAGTCTGCGCAGTGTGGATCTGGGCAAGTGCTCTTCGGATGTGTTCGAGAATCTTCGAGGCTGTCTCGTCCAGCTGGATTCACTTAGCGCCACGCTGCACAAGTGAGTGAAAACTATGAGATAAACACTGATATGTGAGAAGGATTCAAATATTGATCTTTGAATCCTAATCAAATATGAGTGTTTTTTTTTCTGGCTGGGGGACTATAAACAGGGAGTAGACAAGCAGTCTGGCTCGGGGACTATAAACAGGGAGTAGACCAGCAGTCTGGCTGGGGGACTATAAACAGGGAGTACACCAGCAATGGATTTGTTCAGAGGGCCTTTGTTAATTATTAGCCTCCTTGTAAAGACAGTGGTAGAAGAGCTGAGTCATTCCTTCACTGTCTGGCTACCATCGTTCACAATGACGCCATTCTATGATGATGAAGGATATACAGTTCAAAAGTCACATATACATTGTCTGTCTCGGTAGCTCAGTGGTAAAGGCAGCAATCTGTGAATCCAGAGATTCCAGAAGTCGCGGGTTCGAAACATGACAAGTTATTCTCCTATTTGGGATTTTTACCACATAATAATAGTGCTAATCGGGCAGTATAAATAAGGCGATATTATTATATACGAGTGTTGTTTTTTCAAATAATTTAGGATTCAATTCTCTACATTATTTTTTTTGTGTATTGTCGTCGTGTTCAGCTTCTAAAATTAGACTAATTTTTGTATGCCGCACTTATAGTTTAAGATGTAAAAAAAATTACACTTCCCAATGCGTGTGTGAAACTAAGTGTTTCACACGTGGGGATTTTTTTAAACTCAGAATTTCATGTAAAAAAATATAATAAAAATAGGAGGTTCTATTTATAATTCCAAAGTTGACCTTAAAATAACCTTCAAGGGGTCATTTGAGAAACTTCTGAAGGTCGTATGTGTTCCCCTGGGAGCTATGAAAATGTTCCCTGAACAGATATTTTCTATCTTAAGTAGTTTGGGAAATATTTGACTAGATTAATGAAAACGGTTCACCCTGTATATAATAATAATAATATCGCCTTATTTATACTGCCCGATAAGGACTATTAAGTTCCATTATTCCAGCAGTAAGCCCAAGACGTATTATTATGTGCTGAAAATCCCAAATGGGAGGATAACTTGTCATGTCCCGGCCGGGTTTTGAACCCGCGACCTCTGGAATCTCTGGTTCACAGAGTGCCGCCTTTACCACTGAGCTGCCGGGAGAGAAATTGATGTAATAATAATATTGTATTGTTTTCAGGGGACAGTCTGTACAACTGGCCCATTTCAACTCGATGATCAACCTGACCAAACTGAAACTGAAAGGCTACGAAATCAAGAAGGGAGCGCAGAACATTTTCGGCCCCCACAACTTGAGTCATCTCTCTAACCTCACGCATTTGGTGAGTAGATACTCATCTGTCCCGGTAGCTCAGTGGTAAAGGCGGCACTCTGTGAATCCAGAGGGCGCGGGTTCGAAACCCAGCCGGAACATAACAAGTTATCCTCCCATTTGGGATTTTTACCACATAAGAAGAATACGTTCCGTGCTTACTGCTGGAATAATCTTGACTACCAACCGTGCACTGGTAGTCAAGTGATTAAGGCGCTAGTCTGGTAATTCAGGTAGCGTAGGGATCCGTTGGTTCGAATCCCACCCAATGCATAAATTTTTCCTCATTAATTTGAGAGTTCGAGACCACATAATAATAAGACTCCGAAGGTTAGATGGTAGAAAATGCTTTGAGCATTAACCTCGCCTGGTGCTTACCTTCCACTAAAGAGTATTATTATTATAATCTCTCTTTCTCTTTCTCTTTCTCTTTCTCTCTCTCTCCTTCTCTCTCTCACTCTCTCTCCTTCTCTCTCTCACTCTCTCTCTCACTCTCTCTCTCTCTCTCTCTCTCTCCTCTCTCTCTCTCTCTCTCTCTCTCTTCTCTCTCTCCTCACACACACACACACACACACACACACACACACCTCTCCCTTCCTCTAATTAACGATCTCCCCATCCACCAGACTCTCACCTCTCTCACACACACCTCTCCCTCTAATTAATGAGCTGCCCGCGCCTGAGAGCTCTCTCTCTCTCACACACACACACACACCCCTCCCTCCCTCCCTCTAATCAACAATCTCCCCACCTCCCCCAGGCTCTCACCTCGGTGGGCAACCTGAACCAGGCCTCACTGGACAGCATCACGGCGGCGTCTCTCTCTCTTTCTCTCTCTCTCTCTCTCTCTCTCTCTCTCTCTCCTCCTCTCTCTCTTTTCTCTCTCTCTATCTCTCAGATCTCTCTCCTTCTCTCTCTCTCTCTCCTTCTCTCTCTCTCTCTCTCTCTTCTCCCTCCCTCCCTCCTTCCCTCCCTCCCCCTCCCTCTATCTATCTCTCACACTCTCTCTCTCTCTTTCACACACACCCCTCCCTCTAATCAACAATCTCCCCACCCCCCAGGCTCTCACCTCGGTGGGCAACCTCAACCAGGCCTCCCTGGACAGCATCACGGCGGCCTGTCCGCGCCTGCGCGCTCTGGAGCTCGGGTCCTGCGCAAGTCTCAATGCGCCGGGCGCAGCGTCGCACCTCTCCCGCCTCACCGGCCTCGAAAAGTTGCGCCTCGAGATAGTGGTGAAGGAGGCGACGCTGTCGATTCTCGAACTGGTGGCGGCCATGCCGTCGCTGTCTCATCTGGAGCTGGTCAATGTGGATGTGTTGAGTGGGTTCGACACTGCGTTGGCCCGGTGCGCGCGCATCCGAACCCTGCTTATTATTCCTACCTATGTGTCACAGGTCAGTTCCTTTTCTACTTCCGAGAAATTTCTAATTTTAGAAATATTGTGTTCGTTTTTGTAAAAAAAAATAATATTTTTTTGCTTCGATTTCAATTTTTTTTTTTTTTTTCTTTCTTTCTTTCTTTTTTTCACATTCATTTTTCGAAGTCATTTTAAATAAATAATAGTAATACCGGATGTACCGGTTCGTTTATTACCGAGCACCAGAGCTTTTTGTACAATATAACAATATTTATAACAAAAATCAATCGAGATACACAACAATTCTCATTAATCCAGCAGTTCCGTAGGTGCATGTAAAAGAAAAAAATTAAATAAAATTTTCTGGGGAAAGGTCTTATGTATGAGAGTTTTCTCTTTTAATATATTATTTGTTTGTATCCCCCCAGTCTGCACTTACCAACTATCTCCTGCTATCTGGCATAGGCAGACTACAGAACAGCCTCCGTCTGGTATCCTGGGGATAGTTGCTTTGTATAAAGATAATAATAATAATATTCTCTGTGTCTCCCCCTAGTCTGCACTTACCAACTATCTCCTGCTATCTGGCATAGGCAGACTACAGAACAGTCTCCGCCTAGTATCCTGGGGATAGTTGCTTTGTATCAAGATAATAATAATAATATTCTCTGTGTCTCCCCTCAGTCTGCCCTCACCAACTATCTCCTGCTATCTGGCATAGGCAGACTACAGAACAGTCTCCGCCTGGTATCCTGGGGACTGACCATGGAGCTTCTGCAGGTCACCAACATGTTCGCGGCCAAGTGGAAGGGTGCCAACGAGTTTAAGTCCGACGGTAAGTTTTTCATTATTTTAATATTATTATTTCACTCTCTCTCTTTTTTGCTTTTTTGGCATTGGAGAACAAGAGATTTTGAGTTTCAACCAATCACAGTACACTATTCTTTTTGGAAACTCATATAGTGTGTTGTTCTTTGTAATTATAATGAGATTGTCATAGGCAATAACCCTGCCATTTAGTTAGGACATCTGTATATATTATCTATGTTGTTAATGTTAATCTTTTTCTTATTATTATTGTTGTCAATTTTGTATTTTAATTTTTATCATTATTTGTTTCTACATAATTATGTCCTCTTAATAAATAATTTAATAATAATATATGGTTTTTCCTTTCGTTCCCCCAGGCACGTGTGTCCCGGTGATGTCCCCTATACCCGAGTTCTACCTTGAGGACAAGCAAACTGTTCAGGGCAAAAGTCCGGAGGTCGACCTGTTTCCCATCAGCAAGCTGAAGAAACTGCTATCCGGGCACATGAGAACCAGCGGCGTGTCCATATTCACTGTGAGCTTCTCCAATACCCTGCGGCATTCCATGATGAAGTAAATCCTAGCGGGTCATTTGAGAACTAAATCCTAGCGGGTCATTTGAGAACTAAATCCTAGCGGGTCATATGAGAACTAAATCCTAGCGGGTTATTTGAGAACTAACTCCTAGCGGGTCATTTGAGAACTAAATCCTAGCGGGTCATTTGAGAAGTAATTTCTAGAGGCCTGCGGCATTCTATGATGAAGTAAATCCTAGCGGATCATGTGAGAACTAAATGCTAGCGGGTCATTTGAGAACTAAATCCTAGCGGGTCATTTGAGAACTAAATCCTAGCGGGTCATTTGAGAACTAAATCCTAGCGGGTCATGTGAGAACTAAATCCTAGCGGGTCATTTGAGAAGTAAATCCTAGCGGGTCATTTGAGAACTAAATCCTAGCGGCTCATGTGAGAACTAAATCCTAGCGGGTCATTTGAGAACTAAATCCTAGCGGGTCATGTGAGAACTAAATCCTAGCGGGTGATTTGAGAACTAAATCCTAGCGGGTCATGTGAGAAGTAAATCCTAGCGGGTCATTTGAGAAGTAATTTCTAGCGGATTTCTAGTAATTTCTAGCGGGTCATATGAGAACTAAATCCTAGCGGGTCATTTGAGAACTAAATCCTGGCGGATCCTATGGGAAATAAATCCGAGCGGTTTAAAAACACAGCCATTTCATGATTAAACAAATCCTAGTGACTTTGCCCTGTATTTCGTGAGAACCATAGTAGCTTGCAATCCACAAGTCGGGTGGGAGTCGAACCAACAGACCCCACGCTTCCTGGACTATAAGGCTGGGCCTAGGGCCTTAACCATTCGACCACAAAATTTGGTAAAAATAATTTTGTACTCTCATCTATTCTTCATTGTTACTACGCATATGGAAGTAAGGATTAACATTACCTTCCTTATTATAGGATAAGGAAAGTAAAAAATAAGTACTTGATAACACTGCAACTTATATCAGATAATTGACCAGACAAGTATGCTTCGTGTGCTTTGGTGTTATTTAATTATTTGTAAATGAGGAAGACTTTCTATGTAACTTGATACTTTTGTACACTAAGTCACAAATTTAGCGGAACGCATAGGTTTTTTCTCGTATAACGTGTGTATTTCTTGTTGGACAAAAACATTTTTCATATTTTTTCTGACTGTAGAAATTACACAAAAATTGGTACAGAGATAGCAAAGACATGAAAACCAATTTTAAAAATTGAATGAAGTACTTGTCATTGTCGGTTTTTCCCATACAGGGTGTAGAAAAAATACTGTTTTTCAATGATTTTTTCAAAATTCATTATTTTGGATTAAGAGTAATATTGTCTTGCTTTATGTATTGATTCTCATTCCTTCTTGTCTCAAAAATGTTGAGCCTTGATGGACACGTCATTATTCCTCTGAATCCAAAATAATGAATTTTAAAAAAATAATTGAAAAACAGTTTTTTTTCTACACCCTGTATGGGAAAAACCGACAATGACAAGTACTTCATTCAATTTTTAAAATTGGTTTTCATGTCTTTGCTA
Source organism: Bactericera cockerelli (assembly GCA_024516035.1). Lineage (NCBI taxonomy): Eukaryota > Metazoa > Arthropoda > Insecta > Hemiptera > Triozidae > Bactericera > Bactericera cockerelli. The sequence goes on along the minus strand of CM044963.1, from coordinate 13,238,230 downwards.
TCTCTGTACCAATTTTTGTGTAATTTCTACAATCAGAAAAAATATGAAAAATGTTTTGGTCCAACAAGAAATACACACGTTATACGAGAAAAAACCTATGCGTTCCGCTAAATTTGTGACTTAGTGTATTTTGTTGAAAAAATTCAGTTTTTTTTTCAGGATATTTTATAAATTAATTTATTATTCTTTTTTCCCCTACCATGGATTTATTTTTACGCTGAACATTCTTTCATCATTTGACATTGTGTATAACCTTTAATTCTGGATTTTTACAAATATTTTTTTTCTTCTTCTTTCTTAGAATCTTACTTTTTCTTTGTTAACTTGACATAATTTACCCTACAAGTTTCGGAACTAAAAATTATTATTGTTGATATTTACTTCAGTAATTAATTTTCTAAGTACTTTGCTTCAGAAAAGAAATTATCATTAATTTTGGAATTGTCTATATTTTTTTTCAACTGCAGGTTTTTTTTAAGCATTACAATATTGTAACTCATATATAATTTATGTTGTACATTATCCTTGTAAATATTTTTTTAAAGATTACTTTTGTGATGAAGTTACTGTGCTACTTGTGTAAGGAATGAAGTGAAATGTATGTAACTTATTTGTTCTTCTGATTTTGAAAATAGAATACTCTACCTTGTGCTACTTTTCGCGAATTGTTTTGCCTCTTTTAAGACTGAAAAGGATTGGAATAGGAAATGAAGTTGACAAACTTTGTTCACCGTTTGTGAATTACCTAATTAATTGTATTAAGTGTAAGTTTAGATAGTGCTTTGTTCAGGGTGTCATCACAAGAGAGGTGGTCTCATAATGCCGACAGTTATTGTAATAATAATAATATCGCCTTATTTATACTGCCCGATTAGGACTATTAAAGCCCCATTACTCCAGCAGTAAGCCCAAGACATATTATTATGTGTTAAAAATCCCAAATGGGAGGTTAACTTGTCATGTCCCGGCTGGGTTTCGATCCCACGAACTCTGGAATCTCTGGATTCACAAAGTGCCGCCTTTACCTCTGAGTAAAGATAGGATCCTACCCAACATTTTGTTGTGAAACATTGTGCAACATGTTGTCTCGAAATTTGAATGGGAAATGCTGCAAAGTGTTCTGAAACAATGTTTCAGTTAGTGGGATTCGATCTCATTTGATTCTACAGGAAGATCTGAGCGTGAAATGTTGCGAAACGCTTTGCAACGCTGCGAGACAAAATGTTGCGCTCAGTTTAATCAGGGTTCACGTGTAATAAAGATGAGTCATTATGGGGCTTCCTGTCTTACGCTGACAGTGATAAAAAGCACTAATTTTAGCTATTGTATATCTTTTACATAAACTTAATAAAATATATTCTGTCATTTCCAAGATAATTTGCAACTTCTTTGAAAATAATTCATCAGTTCCTCTGTCTTTATTTAAAAAAAAAATGTATAGGTTTTTCTCTGTATTAAGCCTTACAAATTAGTTATAGGAGTGAGCCTACAAAATACTATTGTACTAATCTTTAATGGAAGAATGGAAGAAATACATAGAATTAAAAGTATTAAATTCATAAACATCTTTGTTCTATATTTTCCCTTGTTTTTTTTTCATGTTGGTTTTCAAGAATAAGCTATCCGAGCTACTATGTTAGCCTCTCTTAGCCTTCATGGGGCTGGTGTGGGTAGAAATATTTCTGACAATAAATGGATTCGCCAGTCCATTTCTTATACATGTTCTCCAAGTATCGTTGCTTTTTGCCTATCTCTTTTCGTGCGGCGCAACATCAGCCCACTGTTTTGTTCCCCGAGTGTGCCGGATTCTGAGTGGTCTTTGCAAAGTTCTCACCATCTTACAGGGTCTGTGGTAGATGATGGTTCAAGGTCTCCGTTAGTAGGAGACTAGCCAGTCTCACAGCGTGCCGGATTCTGAGTGGTCTTACCAAAGTTCTCCCCATCCTCCAAGGTCTGTGGTAGATGATGTTTTACTCTCTCGGGTAGTAGGGGACTAGCCAGTCTCACAGCGTGCCGGATTCTGAGTGGTCTTGCCAGAGCTCTCCCCATCCTCCAGGGTCTCCGGTAGTAGGAGACTAGCCAGTCTCACAGCGTGCCGGATTCTGAGTGGTCTTGCCAGAGCTCTCCCCATCCTCCAAAGTCTGTGGTAGATGATGGTTCAAGGTCTCCGGTAGTAGGAGACTAGCCAGTCTCCCAGCGTGCCGGATTCTGAGTGGTCTTGCCAGAGCTCTCCCCATCCTCCAAAGTCTGTGGTAGATGATGGTTCAAGGTCTCCGGTAGTAGGAGACTAGCCAGTCTCCCAGCGTGCCGGATTCTGAGTGGTCTTGCCAGAGCTCTCCCCATCCTCCAAAGTCTGTGGTAGATGATGGTTCAAGGTCTCCGGTAGTAGGAGACTAGCCAGTCTCCCAGCGTGCCGGATTCTGAGTGGTCTTGCCAGAGCTCTCCCCATCCTCCAAAGTCTGTGGTAGATGATGGTTCAAGGTCTCCGGTAGTAGGAGACTAGCCAGTCTCCCAGCGTGCCGGATTCTGAGTGGTCTTGCCAAAGTTCTCCCCATCCTCCAAAGTCTGTGGTAGATGATGGTTCAAGGTCTCCGGTAGTAGGAGACTAGCCAGTCTCACAGCGTGCCGGATTCTGAGTGGTCTTGCCAAAGTTCTCCCCATCCTCCAAAGTCTGTGGTAGATGATGGTTCAAGGTCTCGGGTAGTAGGAGACTAGCCAGTCCTCCCGCGACCAAGAGAAACCCCATCAGAATCAGAGGCAGGATGATGTGCTCAGACCCCTGCAATAGAACCGAAGAGTTCGTGCCACATTATTATTATTATAGTAAGCTTTATTAGGTAGAACAAAAAATATATACAGTAGAATACAATGAAATATAAAGAAAAACAAAAAGATCAAGCAAATATACAAGAAAAAAAGAGAGAATGAAGTTATTGTCCTACCTAAAGGGCGGGTTCATTGCCTGTGGCTATCTCAATCACATTTTGAAACAGGGTTAAAGTTAAGCTGGGTTTCGAGCCCGTGACGTTAGGATTAGCAGACCTTTACCACTGAGCTACTGGGACTAAAGTGCCGAGCCAGTCACCTCCGATGTAAAAGAGGCGTTAGCCAAATAATTAAAAAAATACCATATAGTTGACCAGTTATAGGGAAGGTGATTCCTTACCAGATAGGTAACTAGGGGTATGAAGATGATTCCTTACCAAATAGTTGACCAGGGGTATGAAGATGATTCCTTACCAAGTAGTTGACCAGGGGTATGAAGATGACTCCTTACCAAGTTGACCAGGGGTATGAAGATGATTCCTTACCAAGTAGTTGACCAGGGGTATGAAGATGATTCCTCACCAAGTAGTTGACCAGGGGTATGAAGATAATTCCTTACCAGATAGTTGCCTAGGGGTATGAAGATGATTCCTTACCAAGTAGTTGACCAGGGGTATGAAGATGATTCCTTACCAAGTTGACCAGGGGTATGAAGATGATTCCTTATCAAGTAGTTGCCTAGGGGTATGAAGATGATTCCTTACCAAATAGTTGACCAGGGGTATGAAGATGATTCCTTACCAATTAGTTGACCAGGGGTATGAAGATGATTCCTTACCAAGTAGTTGACCAGGGTATGAAGATGATTCCTCACCAAGTAGTTGACCAGGGGTATGAAGATAATTCCTTACCAGATAGTTGTCTAGGGGTATGAAGATGATTCCTTACCAAATAGTTGTTGTTGTTGTACCCAGCTTGGCTACAGCTGGAGGGTCGAGTGATGGTCTCCAGCCAACTATATTTCAAAGTTGGCTCGTCCTGAACCACATATATATTTCTATGTGCGATCAACCATCATGAGGACATAGACTTTTCTTTATAAGCCATTAAACCCTTAGGAAACTGCAAGCTAGCCTGGCTTGTAAGGGTTGGCTAGTTTTTTCTCTGTTTATAGTCCTCAAGCGAGACACTGGTCTTCTCCCTGTTTAACGTCCCCCAGCCAGACTTACCAAATAGTTGACCAGGGGTATGAAGATGATTCCTTACCAGATAGTTGACAAGGGGTATGAAGATGATTCCTTACCAAATAGTTGACCAGTGGTATGAAGATGATTCCTTACCAAATAGTTGACCAGGGGTATGAAGATGGGCCCCAGCATGCCAGCCACCCCACTCAGGCTCATGCCCAGACCTCGCACCACGGTGGGGTAGAGCTCCGAGGCAAACAGGGGCAGCACCACGTAGGAGGAAGATATGCCCATCTTGCCCACACAGTAGAGGGCTAGCGTGAATGTCTCCCCTGAAATAATTGTACAAGGGAATGTGATTTTAGAGAATTTATTTGAGGTGGTGATGAATATAACACGTAAGCTTGCATCGAGGATCAATAAATTTAACTATCGATTAGTCATTAAAAACAAAACCAGGTAGGTGGGTAGTTTTCCGTACCATTGGAACAATAACAATAATCTAACCTTTGATGGGCAGCGCCGTGGCTAAACAAGCCACGCCTCCGATCAGCATGCTGACGCACAGGTTAGTGCGGCGCCCATAGCGGGAGATAACAGGGTAGAGTACGAGGTAGGTGGGCAGCTCCACGGCGCCCGCCAGGAAGAAGTTGATGTACTCGTCCCCGCCCAGCACCGCCGCGAAGTACGAGAGACCCACGTACACGCTAGTGTTTGTGAACCTGTGAGAAGTCAATTGAAAAAAAAAACATTTTTTTTTTTTTATATAGGTACTGATATTTAATGGTATACTTTCATCCCGCGTCAAAAGTAAACTATGGCACCAATCTCTTCTTGAGATTTTATCCACGATTTGAATTAAAAAAAAAGAATATTAAAAAACCTACGTAAATAAGGGCGCATCACGATTCGTCTCAAAAAGGGTTTTTTAAAAAGATTGGAATTTCAGGTATAAAAATGACCACACGATTCGTCTCAAAACATTTTTTTTGGCGAAAAAGTAAACAACACGATTCGTCTCAGTACGATAGTAAAATACGGTACATATTGAGGGATATTTTATTACATCTTATTTAAAACATCTCAGAGGGAATTTTTTCTTATATTCTTGAGTCATGGCCTTCTATGCATTTTACCTAACCCTACTTTATGTATTGCCTTCTATGTATTATCCCTAACCCTACTATATTCTTGAGGCATGGCCTTCTATGTATTTTACCTAACCCTACTATATTCTTGAGGCATGGCCTTCTATGCATTTTACCTAACCCTACTATATTCTTGAGGCATGGCCTTCTATGCATTTTACCTAACCCTACTTTAAACCTAAGGCATTGCCTTCTATGTATTATCCCTAACCGTAATACTATATTCTTGAGGCATGACCTTCTATGTATTTTACCTAACCCTACTGTCAAACACTCAAATAAACACTGATAACATAGATGACTGTTACTGGTTCAAAACAATAACATCGTGAACATCGCCATTTTATAGGGATTTTTTTTTTTGGTGCGAGAGGGAATTTTTTCTTATGGGGATAGTTTGAAAGAGATATTATATATTTTCGATTTTTGAGTATTTGAGACGAATCGTGTTATGAGACGAATCGTGTTTTGTTTTTCTTGAGACGAATCGTGTTGTGAAAAAGGCCACCTCAGGTAGTTTGAGACGAATCGTGAAATCCCCGTAAATAATTAAAGAAATTAATAATAATGATATCGCCTTATTTATACTGCCCGATTAGGACTATTAAGTACTATTAAATATTATTATGTGGGACCAGCACCGCCGCGAAGTACGAGAGACCCACGTACACGCTAGTGTTTGTGAACCTGTGAAAAGTCAATTGAAAAAAAAACATTTAAAAACCTACGTAAATACAATTCAACTATGGATTTTTTCAAGTCTAAAGAAAGCTATAAATGTACTAAACTATATAGATTTAGGGAAAATACATAGAAAAAAGCCAGCCTCCGTGGCGTAATGGTTGTGAATACTGCCCGTAGTCCAGAGATTTCGAGTTCGATCCCCGGTTGGAGCAGACTTTTCGAAGAAAATTCTGTTCCCTCCAAACACGTGAGGCTGGCATTTCCGGCCCTACCCAGGCTGGGTGAGGTTAATGTGGATAGCTGGTACGATTCCCAGCGAATGGAGGGTAACACCCCCGTCCAGATCAGGACGTTAAAACCAAATAGAATCGTTGGCGTTAGGAAGGGCATCCAGCCATAAAAAACGTGCTCCACCCTACCAACCTCAACCATGAGGTTGAACAATGCCGACCCCAAAAGCAACATAAGCTAATATGGGATAAAGGCAAGGGAGATATATATACATAGAATATATGGTAGGGTTAGGGAAAATACACAGAAGGCCATGTCTTCAGTATATGGTAGGGTTAGTGAAAATACATAGAATATACATAATGGTAGGGTTAGGGATAATACATTGAAAGCCATGTCTTGAGTATATGGTAGGGTTAGGGAAAATACATAGAAGGCCATGTCTTGGGTATATGGTAGGGTTAGGGAAAATACATTGAAGGTCACGTCTTGAGTACGTGGTAGATTATTTACCATATGAATGTTATGATCAAGGTTTTCTTTCTCAAATTTGGCGTTTTGAATAGGTCCAGGATTCCATAGTCCTTGTTTTGACTGTTGGTTATTGAGTCGGGACTTCCTTGGAGGCCCTGGATGGCTTTCTGGGATGCATTGTACTTCACCTGGAATTTATTTTTAAACCATTATTTAACCATTAAACATTTAAACCATACCTCGTACTATTGTCGACCCAATACCTATATGGGAAGTATTGTGTCACTTCTCGCCCATCGGAGGGGAGGCATACTACGGGATGGGCAGGCAGCAACAATTGTTTTTGGTGTACATCAAAAAAAAAAAGCTAAAACACCGACCACAAGCGTTTACAGTAGCTCTTGTTTCATGGCTACGAAATAAAATAAAACAAGGCGAAGGCTGTGAAACACTTATCTTTTTTACTCTCCTTTATTTTTTAATGGACTTGGTTGGGGCAGACTTTTCGACGAAAATTCTGTTCCATCCAAACACGTGAGGCTGGTATTTCCGGCCCTACCCAGGCTGGGTAAGGTTAATGGGGGTAGCTGGTACGATTCCCAGCGAATGGAGGGTAAAACCTCCGTCCTGACTATCCATCTCAGTCAGGACGTTAAAACCAAATAGAATCAACTGGTCACGATAGATCAGATAATATTAATAATAATAATTTGTGTTTCATCGCAAGGAAAGCTACAGGGAAAAGTCAAAAAGTTGGATCTCACTCACTCTCAAGGTTGTCATGTAATCCGGGGGCAGAACTTTGCCGTTCTTGAGCGCCATTTTCCGGATGATTTCTTCGGCGGCGTAGAATTTGCCTGTGGCCAGAAGCCAGCGAGGAGACTCTGGTATGAACCTGCAGAATTTTTGAGAAGGGTTGGGTGGAAGAGATTGCCAAAGGCAATAACCCCGCCTTTTAGTTAGGACATATATTATGTATATATTTATTTCATTTATATTTTTTTTTTTCTCTTATTGTACTGTATATTAATTTGTAATTATCCGTGTTGTAGGTATATAATATGTGCAATTAATAAAGTGTAAATAAATAAGAACATGACAATCCAGAAGTAAACTTGGCCGAGTATAATAATAATAATTATATCGCCTTATTTATACTGCCCGATTAGGGCTATGAAGTTCCAATATTCCAGCAGTAAGCCCAAGACATATTATTTACCGACCTCAGTAGCTTCATCGATAAGGCGGCGGGCTTGTAACCTGGAGGTCGGCGGTTCAAGTCGCGGTTTCAGCGTAGATTTAACGAGTTTGGGTAGTTGTGATATCACGAACGTGATTAACACATAATAACTTTTTTATTTTTTATTCTATTTATCTACCCAAATCAACCTCCCCCAGCCTCGGTTTTTATTATTGAGATAAATCTTACCACCAGTAGAGGAAGAAGAAACAAAAGGGAATTGTGGTCGCCAGTGCCATCTGCCGCCAATCTCGGAAAGCATAGACAACCAGAGCCACCGAGATTAGGCCCAATGAGTAGGCAATGTTGGCCAGGATAGTACATAGGGAGCGCCAGTGAGGACCCACTAGTTCTATGCCTGTGGATGGGATGGAAAAGGAAAATAGGCTAAGGCATGACCGTTTTAGTTGATGGCCATGCTTTTTTATTTTTCTTGTATTATTTTTGACCCAAAGAGGCGTTATTTTTGAAGGGGTCAATTCTTATTTAAAAGAAAATTTCCACCGGTTAGGAACCGCTGATCTAGAAGAAGAAAAAAGATGCTCACCTAGAACATAGGGTGTCCCCAAAATAGCGGGCACAGTAAAGCCGACTCCGAACCGGAACACAAGCCACGTCCAGAAGTTCTGAGCGTAGGCTGTAGCAATGCCGAAGACACACTCTATAAATAGGTAGAGGAAGAACGCTGGCTTTCGTCCTAAGCTGGAAAGAAGAAGATGAAAATGAATGGCTTGGAGGGTATGGGTAGATCAAATGATATACATCAGAGTTCTATTTCAAATTCCAAAGTTGACCCTCCTGTGGGGCCGCCCCTGGTAATGATAAAAACTAAAACCTTAGTAGAAAAGGTTTCATATCTTGGCTCTTTAACTATTAATACTCAGTACTCACCTATCTTGAATATATCCGAAAATGTAGTTCCCCAATAGTCCGCCAATTCCAAGAACAGCGAGCGCTAGTGTCACATAGAAATCTTTGTCGCATACTAGATCCCACTGGAAAATAAAAATAGAATTAGATATAATATTGTTAGTTACCTATACATGCGCGGATATAGCCCTCTTGTACTGGGGGGGCACAATCGCAAAATATACCTAACTAGCAAGCCGCTTCGCAAGCCTATCGCTGGCACACATACACACACACACACATACACACACACCCACACACATCCACCCACCCACACACACACACACAAATATTATATTTCGTGTCACCCATCCATTTCTTGTCCTTACTGGAGCTCAAGAATGGCTCATCAGAATTTCGCGATCAATATGTCAAATGAAGACTCCAACCCTTGCAAAAACATTCTCGCTTTGAGTTGATAGGTCGTCAGGACAAATTTCGAGAAAAATGTCATTCAGGTCAAAAAACGTAAATACTTTTTGTTTACCCATCCATTTTATGTCCTTACTCAACGTAGCTCAAAAACGGCTCATCAGAATTTCGTGATTGATATCTCAAATGAAAACTTGAACTTTTGCTTAAAACTTTCTCTTTTTGTGTTGATACGCCGCCGCCGTGGCGCCGTCACGATAAATTTTGAGAAAAAAAAAATCCCACAAAAAACTACCGTTAAAAAAGGGCCAAGTTCCAGAACTCCTATCCTTTTTGGTTTCGCCAATGAATGCAGTGATATGTTGTTTTCGGCCAAGTCATCTTGGTACTAAACTAGGTATTTCTTTTATTAAAACCCGTTTTCTGAGTTCCTCATTTTGTATGTTGTTAATAAAATTGCAAACTATCCTCTAACTTGACCAGTTTCGCTCCTTGTGATGGTTATATTGTCATTTTGTACCTCTACATAATTATAGTCGTAATATACCATACAACCGATGGCAATAAACTGGCCAAGTTAGAGGATAGTTTGCAGTTAAAAACATACAAAATGAGGAACTCAGAAAACGGGTTTTAATAAAAGAGTATCAGTCAGTATCAAAATCGCAAATTTCAAAATTACATATCTCTGAAAGTTTTTTGCATAGAGTCTTGAAATTTTCAATGTCTTTTTAATGATATTAGGACAATCTCTGTTCCAAATTTTATATCTCTATAATCAATTGAACCGAAGATATGAGGGTGTGAAAAACCGGGTGAATCGGTTCGTGTAAAGATACAGGGTGGGGCAAAAGTCTGGAAACCCCTGAATAACTTTCGAATGGCTTCTTCGGTAAAATTAAAATTTTGTACGGTAAACCGGGCTAACAAGACCTTCTTTTAGAGTGGGGTCGATTTTTGTTACTGGCCCCGATGTCGGGGCCAGGGGGGCCAACTTCATTTTTTTAAATACGAACCCCCACCTTGCGATACATTTTTGAAAAGGTCTTTAAATAACAAATACATCGGTGCAAATTTTATTTTTTTAATATTAACTGTTTGCAAATGGCGTCCAACTTTCTGTATGCAGTAAAGTCTGGAAACCCCTGAATATCTTTTGAAAGGGCTTTCTCAGTAAATTTAAAATTGTGTACGGTAATCCTTGGTAATTAGACCTTATATTAGAATGGAACCAATTTTTTTTTACCGGCCCCCATGTCGGGGCCAGGGAGGCCAACTTCATTTTTTTATATACGAAACCCCACCTTGCGATACATTTTTGGAAAGGTCTAATTACCCCGACTTATCGTGCTCAATTCTAAATTTACTGAGAAAGCCCTTTCGAAAGATATTCAGGGGTTTCCAGACTTTACTGCATACACAAAGTTGGACGCCATTTGCAAACAGTATTAATATTGAAAAAATAAAATTTGCACCAATGTATTTTTTATTTTAAAACCTTTCAAAAAATGTATCGCAAGGTGGGGGTTCGTATTTAAAAAAATGAAGTTGGCCCCCCTGGCCCCGACATGGGGGCCGGTAACAAAAATCGACCCCACTATAAAAGAAGGTCTTAATAGCTCGGTTTACCTTACAAAATTTTATTTTTACCGAAGAAGCCATTCGAAAGTTATTCAGGGATTTCCAGACTTTTGCCCCACCCTGTATACTGTCGTGCTTGCTGGAACTTGGCCTGGCGCACTGCCGTGCGCTCAGATTAATTTCGGTCGAAAAAAGTGATTTTTTTGTGTCACCCATCCATTTTTTGTCCTTACCCCGTGTAGCTGAACCTTGAAATTAGAGATATATTCCCTGATCCAAATGGACCTATAGGTAAAATTTCAGGATTCTAGGACAATCTGTGTGGATTTGACAACTTTATTATTTAGTTATTTCTTATTGGTCTTAGAATTGGGAATTATTTTGGGTCCCGTGCCCCCCTAACTTATTGAGATCTTTTTTTAACAGGATTAGTCTTAGAATTGGGCATTATTTTGGGTCCCGTGCCCCGCTAACTTATTGAGATCTTTTTTTTTTTAACGGGATTAGTCTTTGAATTGGGAATTATTTTGGGTCCCGTGCCCCCTAACTTATTGAGATCTTCTTTTTGGGATTAGTCTTAGAATTGGGAATTATTTTGGGTCACGTGCCCCCCTAGCTTATTGAGATATTTTTTTTTTTACGGGATTAGTCTTAGAATTGGGAACTAACTTATTGAGATCTTTTTTTTAACGGGATTAGTCTTAGAATTGGGAATTATTTTGGGTCCCGTGCCCCCTAACTTATTGAGATCTTCTTTTTAACGGGATTAGTTTTAGAATTGGGAATTATTTTGGGGCTTGTGCCCCCCTAACTTATTGAGATCTTTTTTTTTACGGGATTAGTCTTAGAATTGGGAATTATTTTGGGGCCCGTGCCCCCCTAACTCATTTTTTATACGGGGTTAGGTATAATGAAATTTGAGAAACACCGCTTACCGAAAAAATCTGGGGGGGCACGTGCCCCCCGTGCCCCCCCCTAAATCCGCGCATGTACCTATACTTACTTAGTAAACTTCAATCTGGAAAGCGCTCGAATGCGGACGTAGCAGTAACTCAAAGAAAAAGTACCTACCTATACCTGGTTATGTTTTAAAAAAAATAGCTGCAATTCTTACCTCGTTGACAACACTGGTTGCCTTACTGGTATTGAACTGGTAACCATGGGGACAGGCAACCTGTGAGCCGCTCACATTCACTAGACACTGGTTCAACTCCGGTCTAGGGGACAAAAATATTTAGGCATAATAATATTGAATTGATAAACAAAAGTCCATAGGTACCTACTCGTACTTGAGAAATTGAGAGAAGGATTGTGGTTTTTTTTTTTTTTCAAAGTAAGTAATTTAATCAAACCTAAGCCGCATTGTTCTTTCTAACCAAAGTGGATTCAAATAGAATAAAATGGACGAACTGGAAGAAAGTCATTTTTTCTTTTGGAAGAGGAAAAATCTTCTTTCAGTTTGGTTAACCAAAATGGATTTGTAAAATTTTTGCTACCAATTCTTTTTTTTTTTTTTTTTTTAATGATGATATTTATTTACAGAGGAGACTTAACAATCAGAGTCCTTGCTCTTTCCAATTCTTTAATAGGATTAATATTACTATCTGTAAATTGCTTGTCAAGCAAGCCTAGACAAGTGTTGGATGTTGCAATAAAAAAAGTGCAAATACAAAAACGAACACGAGACTTTCGACTTTTAATATTACAAATTTCTCAGAAGTAAAAAAATAACTTTAACTTAACGGAAACTACCAATTTTTCGTTTCAATTTTACAGTAAAATACAATAACCCCGCCCTTTAGGTAGGACTTTAGCTTCTTTCTCTTTTTTGTTCTTGTTTCTTTGCTCAATCTATTTAATTTTTTTATTATAATGACATTGTATTTTACTGTATATATTTCTGTTCTACCTAATAAAGCATACTATAATAATAATAATAATCACTCACGTGAACTTATCCCCGGCCAATGTTCGGCAGGTGAAGGGCGGAGTGAGGGACATGAACACCTGGTTGTAGGCGTGGAAAGCGCACGGGAAGGCACAAGGCAGGAGACTGTACACAATGATGTCGCGCTGGTACGGACCAAAGCCACCAATGTCGTCCAGTATTTCGTCGAAATCCATGTCTCTAAGGGCGAAATTAGTAGACAAATTCTATAACTGTAGTCATTTCTAAGCTTCGGTTTTCCCTATCTTACACAGTACGCAATCAGTGACTTAGCGCCACAGAGGTATTACAAAAAAGTCAGTGGTTCAGACCTCCAGGTTATACATATGTCCACATGTCCACTGCCTTATCGATCAAGCTAAATTTATGAAATAAGCAAAGATAATAACGCCTTTGAAAAGCAAAGATATAAGAGTGCGGGTGTAACATAAGGAGTGAAATGGTTTGTGTCAAGATACCTACTCTGTCGTGCTTGCTGGAACTTAGCCTAGCGACCCTGGCATAGTGACTGCTATGCACTCAGAGAGAATCGAATTTCGTAAAAGAAAAAAAAACAATTGGTACTTTCTACACCTGACAGGTAATAAAAAGTAAAAACTATTAGCCAATAGAACTTTCTTTCTTTTCGTGGCATATTTTTAGAAGCGGCGTGGCCAAGAATACACGAGACGGGTGTTTTACTAATTCCAATTAAAAAAAGGTACTCTTACCCTTAAATTCTCTCTTGCAACCGTCAAAGTCCCTGCCTAAATTTGACTGTCGAAAGAGAGGGATTTTCGGAGTGAGAGTGTTTTCTAGGTGAACATGATGGGGTTAGTTGGATTTCTAGTTTTTAACTGTGAGAGTAAATAAGGAACTTCTTTGTCTCATTCTTGCAGGATGAACAAAGTATTGTATGATATTGTGTATTGTATTGTATGGTACTTACCACTGTGAACCTAGGAATCTGAGAGGCGATGTTCCAACCTTTTATCTTCAAAGACTAATCACAAGGAATCAAAACACATCATGACACAAAAATAAAAGAAAATTAATCAAATTTCAGTACGGGTTTTAAAATTCTCCAAATGCACAGAACAAGTATATTTTTTTAAAATGATATTTATTTACAGAGGAGACTTAACAATCAGGGTCCTTGCTCCAACTAATACTTCTCTTATTATTTAATACGCAAATTGTTTGCAAAAGTTATAAATATTAAAGTTATTTTCAATTAATTTAAAATTCCCATTTTAGTCACTGGAAGGCTCGAAACAAAAAAAGCGCTTTCGTTCACAGAGTTGGAAACTCGACTGTAGACTGTGTATTTTCTCTGTCCATGAGTTAAAGAACAAAGGCCTCTCAAATTGGACGCTGTTTCGTCATCAATCTTGGGAACTCCGGCAACTATTGGCCTCTAGCCTCGAGAACGTTGGACATTGCATCCGGTCGAACACGATCGATTGTACCCGTTGAAAAAATCAAATTAAACAACATTAATTTGCCTGAAAAAAGGCTGATTTAATTAATGAACTACGGACATTATTGTGAACGAAAAAGTAGCTCTGTGGTGGTGTTTACAGGTTCGTCTCACTGGCAATAGGGCCTCCAAGGCTTTCTTTGGCGATCCAACGAGGTAATGCTACCTGCATGTTAGGTACATTGCCTCATGCAAGTGGGATACATCATGTCTATCACCTGTGATTTTAGTATGAATTGCCTTGTAAATAAAAATAAAACTTTCTTTACAGCTTTACACCTGAGCACATGTAATAGTTCAGTGGTAAAAACCATGCGGAAAATCTCCGGTTCGAATCCCAGGTACTACAATATTTTTTTTTGGGTTTTAACGTCCCTTCAAACTGTATGGTCATATCACGACGTGTTACCCTCTTGGCAGGAAACTCACAAACCTGCTACCCACATCAACCTCACCCAGCCTGGGTTAGGCTGAAATGCCATCACGAAGTGTTGACCTCGCTGGACTTTGGTGATTCAACGCGTCATCGACACTATTTTTTGAAAGTATTGAATGAACATGTTATTTTAAGGGAAATTTTTCATCGCGCTCATAGCACCTTAATGGGAATTTCGAAGCTCTTTGAAATGAACCCTAAATGTGTGTCTACGCCTTGCAAATAGTACCAACTAGCCGCATTGCGGCTAGGCTTGCGGTACTTTGTGTTTACCGAGGCATGGCCGTACTTGGTGCTCTCCTCTAAACAGAATCTTGTTCTTGTTAAATATTTAAAGTGCACGTAAAACAAGATTTGGTATTGCATTGTTTTCCGAAACCTTTTCCCTATTATTTCTCAAAATACAGGACTGACATTTATTTAAAAACTCTGAAAATAGAAAATCAAACAAGTTTAATAGAGAAATAGAGAAAGCATTGTGAAATTATTTCCAACTTTCTGTTTGGAGAGGATATGACAACATTTTTATTGAGAAAAAAAAGCCCGGGGATACGCATAGTTCGGATTTGTTTTGATTGAAAAACAAAAGAACAATCAAAAGTTGAATCTGAACACAGTCGCTGCGCTAGCCACTAGTTCTGCTAACTGTTTGGCCTTTGTGAGACGACAGCAGGGATCTCTACCGTTACGGGGTTTTAACTTTTACTGATACCTAGTACCTACTCTATACAATATTAGCTAAAGAAACATGGATAAAAAAAAATATCTAATTCTTATTGTAGATTTCTAGATTAGATATCGAGGCATCCGTTAGTTCGAATATCACTCAGTGTATGATTTTTTTTTTTTTTTTTTTTTTTTGAGGCTTTGACCACATAATATAGACATACAAAACAATTACTGGCATGACTCTAATGCTTCTGTAAATACCTACATATTCTCATTTATTTGAGATTGTGAAAACATAATGACACTCCATCAGTCCCCGATCGAATAATAATACGTCTTGGGCTTACTGTTGATATAATGGTACCCATTGGTCTAGTCGGTTCATTATGAGGAGATATTGTGATAGTTAAAAATTAGCCAATAGTCCCTTGGAGGGATAAGCAATGGATAACTCGAAATACCTCAAAACTATCACATAAGAAACTACACAATATGGCTAACGTTTTTTTCCTTCAAAAGCATGTAAAGAACAACATCAATAACTTAAGTCGTTGGTAAGTGTTGGTTTTCCCTATCTTACACACACAGTACGCAATCCGTGACTTAGCGCCACAGAGGTATTACAAAAACGTCTATTAATTCCACCCTTAGTTTACTTTTGTTCTGATTTCCTCTGTGGTATTACTACACAAAATGGCCGATTCTATGTAACAGGTTCACATGAGATACACGTTATGAGTTCTTCATTACTTCCTCCATGCTCAGTCCGTCTTCCTCTTCAGTCCCGCCTGGTTGTAAACACACTCCGACACGCCCCGCCCCTCAATCCCATTCATCTTGCACTTGACGAACCTCTCGTGAACCTTCATCACGCGGTTGTTGCCTAGGTAGTGCACGCCCCCTTGCAACACCTCGATCTGAACCACTAGCTCCGCCCCTGTGTCTGGAAAAGAAAAAGAATAGTTCCGTTTTTTTTTTTTTTTGCATTGGTTGGCAAGGCCATTCCATACAGCCATAAAATTTTATTTTATTATTTTACATTTTAGGAATAAAATATGCATGTAAAAACAGTTCCGTTACTCCGTTTGTTTTAACTGTAAAAAGCTCTCTGTCAGTATAAACTTATAAACAGATCAGTAAAGATTTTTTTATGTTTTTTTAGATCTTATTTTTGATAGAATAAAATTAATTGTTTCTAGTACTTACCTCTTGTTTTCAAAAGAATAAATCGTGATATTAGTAGATACTTACCTCTTATTTTTAAAAGAACAAATCGTGATGGTTCTAGTACTTCTGGGATTAATAGCTTTACTTATAAAACTTTGCCCTTATAAGATTTTCTATTATTATTATTATAATAACTTATTTCTTTTTTGTTTGATAGAATTATTACCGTTTTTAGAAATTATTTTTGGAAGAAGAAAAACTCAATATGGACTGACCCAGTTTAACTGTAAAGGCATAATCCAGGGGTGGTTGTCCCGACTCTCCGTGCTGATACAGGCGGAAGTCTGTCTCCCTGATGGGATAGTACCGGGGGCCATAATGGAGGTAACCGATGACCAACTCACTGCAGGTGCAAGGCTGGCACACGTTACCCAATACTAGAGTCGCCCCTGGGAATGACAAGAATCGAAGATTCGATTATTGTCTTACAATTTATCGTTCTGCATTGTAAAAAAATTGAATCTAATCCTGTTTTAGTCTGTCCCGGTAGCTCAGTGGTAAAGGCGGCACTCTGTGAATCCAGAGACTCCAGAGGTCGTGGGTTCGAAACGTAGCCGGGTCAAGACAAGTTAGCCTCCCATTTGGGATTTTTACCACATAATAATATGTCTTGGGCTTACTGCTGGAATAATGGGACTTTTAATAGTCCTAATCGGGCAGTATAAATAAGGCGATATGCGATATTATTATTATTTTATAATTCAGTCCTTAAAAATAACAAAAGACAGTCGAGAATTTTTTTCATACAAATTGTGAACCTGAAATAAGAGTCTGTCTGGGGGACTATAAACAGGGAGTAGACCAGCATTGGCTTGGTTCTGGGGGCCCTTGTCAATTATTCGCCTCCTTATATAGACAGTGGTAGAAGTGCTGAGTCATTACTATCTAGCTACCATCGTTCACGATGACGCCACCCTATGATGATGATAATGATAATGATGAAATAAAAGAAATGAAGGGACCGGAATTAATTTTTCTTATATCCAATTTTCTCTTATAAAGAGCTTATTTTCCTTTATTGAGTGGTAAACATGACCTGGAAATTGTTCTCTTATATCCAGGTTTCTCGTATATCCAGTTCTCTTATATCCAGGTTTCTCGTATATCCAGTTCTCTTATATCCAGGTTTCTCGTATATCCAGTTCTCTTAAATCCAGGTTTCTCGTATATCCAGTTCTCTTAAATCCAGGTTTCTCGTATATCCAGTTCTCTTAAATACAGGTTTCTCGTATATCCAGTTCTCTTAAATCCAGGTTTCTCTTATATCCAGTTCTCTTAAATCTAGGTTTCTCGTATATCCAGTTCTATTAAATCCAGGTTTCTCGTATATCCAGTTCTCTTAAATCCAGGTTTGATTTACTTCCGGCGGAAGACTCAGGTTCAAAAATATAACACACGCTGAAATTTCAGATAAGTCAGACTTTCCCAAAAGTCGGGCTGTAGTGCTCTGTGTTGGGTTGAATGGTTGATAGAATTTTTATAGAACAGAATTAAATTTAAGATAAGCCAGACTTTCCCTCAAGTTGGGCTATAATAGTGCGCTGTGATTGGTTGATACTCCCATTTGAGGGAGAGTAGCAAGTATGGCTTATCTAAATTCTAGTCCATCCGCCCTCTCAACAGCACAGAAGTGCGTACCTTACAAAAGAGATAAAGGTGGGTTAAATGGGTTAATCCCGTTAACATGCGTTCAATTAAAAAAAGGCTGGGTGGAAGAGATTGTCATATATAGTCAATAACCCCGCCCTTTAGTTAGGACACATTTATTTATTTAATGTTTCTACGGGAACTACCCATTTTTACAAAGTCCCTACATAAAAAAAATCAATTGAAGACTCTACTCTACAGTCATATATATTTTTCTATTCTTTTTATTTTTATTGTATATATTGTTTCCATTTTTTTAATTGTTATGTAATAATTATTTGTACTGTTCATATGCCTTTTTATATCTAATAAAGTGTTTAATAATAACAAATAAGATTAATTTAGAGGTATAAAAAAATCGGACTCTGGAATTAAAGTTACCCACCGTTGACGCAGAACAGGATCTGGAACGTGAACCTATGCATGAGCGTCCAGTCCCGCTGAAAACCGTAGCTGTGATCCCGGAACACTTGAAAGCACAAATGTCGAGGTCGTGCGTTAACGCCAAGTTCCAGAGTTGCGTCCATGGTACCTGAAAGGGGAGAGAAGTTCAAATGCGTCGACAGAACGAAGTTTCCTTCCTTCTTTGGTTTTTTTGGCTGGGGGACTATAAACAGGAAGTAGACCAGCATTGGCTTGGTTCTGGGGGCCCTTGTCAATTATTGGCCTCCTTGTAAAGATAGTGGTAGAAGTGCTCAGTTCCTTCACTTTCTGGCTACCATCGTTCACGATGACGCCACCCTATATGATGATTGTTTTTTTTAACCTTCTGCAACATCCAATTTATTTGAGACGGAGATTAGAGGTACCATCTATTCGCTGAAAACTCACAAACAAACTAATTATTTTAAACTCACCCAGGGTTGGGCCGAAAACAGTAAGCAGAAGGATGGTTCAAATTTTAACTGTCGCCCACCAAAAAATAAAATAAAGCGACATTGAGTAATTATTGTGATTACAAGAAATGTCTTTCAAATGCATGGTCATTTGGTCGTATCACGATGGTCACTGGAAACTCACAAACCAGCTACTCAATTTAATCTCACCCAGCCCGAATTGGTCCAAGAATAGCCCAGCATCATGGGGGTTCGAATTTGAATGGTCTCTAATATAAGTCATAACCTCGTTAGACGTTGTTTATCTTCTGTGACAGAACAAAAACTTGTGTATTCAACGTGCTATTGACGATGACTGTTACGCAAATATGATAACTTCACGCACTACGGATAAGTATCAAGTGATAAGAAAATAGACGAATAATTTATTAATTTGGCTATAACCAAGATTACTACATTACTACAACTTCTCACTTTTCTGTTTATACTGATTAAAATGGAGAGGTTAGTTGATGGCATGGATGTTCAGAACTATTACCTGCTGATGAGAGCTAATAAGCTCGAAACAGCTGTCCAGGTATGTTCTGTTATTCATGTACATCTAGTACAACTTCTCACTTTTCTGGTTATACTGATACTATACTGGTTTGTCTATTTTCTTCTTTTTTGGGGGCGATTCAAACATTCCCCCCGTTTTCACACCACTAAGGCTCACCTATTTGCTCGTAGTGGCACTGGTGGGCCGCCCGTAACTGGCGGAAGTACGCCAGACCCCAAGGCTCCTTGGCCATCGAGTACGCCATAGCATGGCGACTGAAATCCGCGTCGACGCTGAAATAGTTTTCCGTGGCGCTCTGGAAAAAGCCACTGAACTTGACTTGGAACGTTTTCTGAGGATTCTCTTGAGATCTGAAAGAAATTAAAATAAAATAGTGATTATTGAAGCACATTAGGATTCTCTTGAGATCTGAAAGAAATTAAAATAAAATAGTGATTATTGAAGCACATTAGGATTCTCTTGAGATCTGAAAGAAATTAAAATAAAATAGTGATTATTGAAGCACATTAGGATTCTCTTGAGATGTGAAAGAAATTAAAATAAAATAGTGATTATTGAAGCACATTAGGGTTCTCTTGAGATGTGAAAGAAATTAAAATAAAATAGTGATTATTGAAGCACATTAGGATTCTGTTGAGATCTGAAAGAAATTAAAATAAAATAGTGATTATTGAAGCACATTAGGATTCTGTTGAGATGTGAAAGAAATTAAAATAAAATAGTTATTATTGAAGCACATTAGGATTCTCTTGAGATGTGAAAGAAATTAAAATAAAATAGTGATTATTGAAGCACATTAGGATTCTCTTGAGATCTGAAAGAAATTAAAATAAAATAGTGATTATTGAAGCACGTTAGGATTCTCTTGAGATCTGTAAGAAATTAAAATGAAATAGTGATTATTTAAGCACATTGCATAGTTATTTAATTCACGGCGTACATACATTCGTCAACTGCAAGACTTAAGGCCGGGTCGAGATGAGGTTGTCAGGTCCAACCTCATGAAGGTTAAAGGTCAATAACCCCGCTCCTTAGTTTTTTTTAAATTTTAAATTAATTAACGGGAACTACCCATTTTTCACAATTTCCCTATCTTATTCTAATATAAAATAAAACTTAGGTCTAGTAAAATAAAACAGTATCCAAAACAAAGGTTAATAAAAGGACCTAAAGGTTGGCTCTACGCATCGGTCTCACGGATGGAAACAAGGTCCTGAAGTTTGATTTTTAGTGATGTAGGAGTCTCATGAAGAACATTAATATTGTAAGGAGGATTTGCTAAGGTGTTGCATAATGTCATGCATCTATTTAATGGACTATTCAGTGCGATATTAGTCTTACTAGTCATGGTGGTGAAAATATTTTTACTGCGCGTATTTTTAAAGTTGAGACAGATGTATATATTTTGTTTATTTTTTTCTTGTTTATATAATTAATATTGTCAACGAATTATTGTATACGTGATGATTTTACATGTTGTTCTTTTTCCATATATTAGTACTAGAATTCTATGTAGTCACTGTGGCAGAGCGAGTTAGCGCGCTAGGCATTGCACACATGGTGACCTGGGTTCGATTCCCAGCGGGGGAGGATTTTTTCTGCTCTGTACTTGGATGTTCGGGGTCCACTCATACCTCGTGAGGAAAAATGAGTAGTTACTTGTATGAGTAACGACCAGTGGCGGCATTAACAGAGTAAAAAGAAATTAATGTAATAGAATAATTCGAAATGCAAAGGAGGCTCTTAGTAATGCTGCGCTACCCACAAAAATTGTGAAGAGGCCTTGTGCTTCACCACAAAGAAATTCGTACAATACAATAATTAATATTGTCAATTTCATATTTAATTTTTACCATTATTTGTCTGTATATAGTTATGTTTTACTAATAAAGAGTTTCTAAATAAATAAAAATAAAGGTCACATGTCCAATTTTCACCAATCACAGAGATCCAAAGTGATCACGTGACTTAAATTTACATGAGTCAGGACGTGGCAGGCGCATCATCACAACCCGGCCATTACTACCCACATTAACACGTTGACTGCCAAGGTCATTTTTGGACACTTTACCCGTACGCCACGTTACTATACATAGTCACACATATTGTGTGACGTGGCATACAGAGGTGGTTTTTTTAACGCTGTATGCCACGTCACACCAAAAAAGTGTGACACTTCTTTTCTTTCTATTTTTACTTTCCTTATCCTGGTGTGACACTCATTCAAAGTAGCATCGACTGTCACACAATATGTGTGACGTGGCGTATAGGTTTAACATTGTGTCACACATATAGTGTGACATGGCAGTCAATGTGTTAACC
Organism: Bactericera cockerelli; assembly: GCA_024516035.1. NCBI lineage: Eukaryota > Metazoa > Arthropoda > Insecta > Hemiptera > Triozidae > Bactericera > Bactericera cockerelli. Next base: position 13,216,535 of record CM044963.1, on the reverse strand, counting down.
AAAGTTGTATTCACAAGATTGCGTCTGTTCAATTATTTTCCCAATTAAAGTTGTCATATTTGTACTAATCACTTTCGTGATGTCACAACTACTCAAACTCGCTTTACTAAATCTTTGCTGAACTTGGGACTTGAACCACCGACCTCCAGGTTACAAGTTCGCCACCTTATCGATCAAGCTACTGAGGTCGGTCAGTTAAAAAAGTATGTAATATCATGCACGTCCACTGGTAGTCTTGTGGTCAACGCGCTAGCCTGGTAATCCAGGTAGCGTAGGGATCCGTTGGTTCGAATTCTACCAGTGCATGAAATACTTCCTCATGAATTTGAGTTTGTGACCACATAATAATAAGACTCTGAGGGTTAGGTGGTAGAAAATGCTTTGAGCATAAACTTCGCCTGGTGGTTACATTCCACTAAAAAGTGTTATTATTATTATACCAAAGCAAGTATTTACTGAATTTACTGTACAGAAATGGCATGGATGATGTAAAGTTTTCGTCCCTGAACCTAGCCTATACAAGATATGATTTTATAGATATGATTTTCTTTACTTTAATATTTCTATAAAAAAGCTTCTTTTTATTAATTTTACCGATATCAGTAGCTCGATTCAAGGTAAGGTCGTTGGTTCAAGGTATGACAACAGATGTTACCACTCTACAACACGCAATCTACTTCTGAGTTAATCTCAATTACAAAAATATCGACTGTTGGATTCTCACAATAAAAAAGAAACGTAAAAACGAAAAGAGTTATAACTAAGAGTGTCACATTTCCTATGACACCCGGTACACATACTTCATCTTTCCATTATACTGGATGAGCCACTTCCTCATTGGCTCAATCGGGATTGCTCGGATGCCTTCGGCTCCATAGTAATCAACGTCTTCCGAGGTGGAAATTTTCAGCTCGGTCTTTGGCAACTTTTCACTGAGTAAGATTCCTTCTTCTTTGGTCTGAAAAAAAAAGTTGCAGCAATTTTCTCGAATTCATAACTCACTTGTTAACGCAGTAAAAACTTAAATATACTCGTAGCAAGATCGGTGGTTCGAGACCAAAGCCTGACAAAGTAAGAATAATAAAAATAATAATAATTATAATATCGCCTTATTCATACTGCCTGATCAGGACTAATTAAAGTTCCATTATTCCATAGTAAGCCATACTATACTATTATGCGGTAAAAATCCCGAATGAGAGGATAACTTGTCATTGTCATGTACCGGCTGGGAACCCGCGAACAAGTGCCGCCTTTACCACTGATCTACCGGGACAGACTATTTATACTGCACAATTAGCATTGGCCCCGATCGGATCCCACGGGTCTAGCGCCAGACTACCAATGCTTGGTCTATAGATCTATAGACTCATTGTGAGAAGAAGTTGACAAGGGATCCAACTTACCGCCAAGTAGAAGAGGGCATTCACAATTCCCCCGGGCCGCCTCTCACAACCCAGGATGAAATACTCCCCAGCCTGAGTGGCGCCGTCGAAAAACACAGCATCAAACGCCTGCAAAGAGTTCATCATTTGAATCGTTAATGAAAACTAACTAAGTCAGCATCACGAGGGTTCGAATTTAATTTTATATAATATATAGAATATACCGTCCTAATCCAGGACGTCAAACAAAATGGAATCTTTGGCGTTAGGAAGAGCATTCAGCCGTAAAAATGTGCCAAAACCAACCAACCTCAACCATAAGGTTGAATATTGTCGACCCTGCTTGAGCGGGTTAAGACAGAGTAAAAGAAGAAGATATAGAATATACCTTGTTTATACTGCCGAGGTAAGACTGAAAAGTCCCTTCACTCTAGCAGTCAAACAGGTCTTGTATATTTTATAGGATAAGCCATTGGATAGGATTACTTCTAAGGTTGGGTTCTACGAAAAACACCTAACCTAAAAAAACACGAAAAACGTTAGTTCCAAAGGATTCGTCAAGATAGCGCCAGTAGAGTTTAGAGCAAAACTCTACTGGCGCTATCTTGACGAATCTTTTGGAACTAACATTTTTCGTGTTTTTCAGGTGTTTTTTAGGTTAGGTGTTTTTCGTAGAACCCGACCTAAGCCAAAAACGGTTGTAACCGGTTCGGGCACGTACCTGTGGTGAACTGGAAAACGGCTGCATCCGCTCTAGCTGTCGAATGTCCACTTTGGACGGCGGTTTCAGCCAGAATAAAACTCTCATGATGGTATATTTCAGCCCGAAGGAGAGTCCAGGTTCGTAGTAAATATTAAGCAGTGGTGGCTCTTTGTCCAAGCAGGCAAGTACAGTGCATAAACATAGAACAAGTAACAACCAAATCAAATGAGATTTGTAGTAGAAGCCATTCCATATCAATGCTGTTAAAATGCCGCTTATCAGTGGAACCTTCAGGTTGTGGTTTATTGACATGGTTTATAATGTGTCTTTTTTTTATTTCAAAGTCACTTAATGCATAACAGGTTTGATGAAGAGCATCTCAAAGGGTTTGGGTGGAAGAGATTGTCACAGGCAATAACCCCGCCCTTTAGGTAGAACATTAGCTTAATTCTCTTCTTTCTTCTTGTATCTTTGTGTATCTATTTGTTTTTTCTTTATTATTTTCCTTGTATTTTACTGTATATATTTTAGTTTGTCTTACCTAATAAAGCATAATATAATAATAATAATAATATACTGTAGGAGGTAAGTATAGCTTTATCTGAATTATTTATAAAAGTCAATTTAGTAGGTGTTAAGAGTTCAAATTAAGGTGTAAGAGCGCCTTTTCAACGTACTGACGAAGTGCGTTGAAAAAGGGCAGTAAATATCGAACCAGAAAATCTAGAAGCGTTCTGGGAGTGTGAAAGCAACTTAAAATAAAAACTGTGGTCTTTATTTTACACAAATGGAGAAACACATTGAATTGAATATAAATATATTATTTTGTTTGTTTTTTTTTTTTTTTTAATAGGTGCAACATGGATGTCAAACTGAGAATCAAAAAGATACACGTATTTTTATTAAAAAAAAAAAAAATGTTTTTTTTTTTGGTAATTTAATTTATTGGATTTTTTGGCGATACAATTCATTTAATTATACTTTTATGTGAAGAATAACAGGGAATGGCAAATGAACTAATGTAAAATATAAAAATAAAACTTAAAAAAACCCAGTCAAGGGGGTAGTACCTGAGAAAGTTTAGGTAGTGTAATAGACTCAGATTTTTACAAAGAATGCAATAAACGTAAATAAGTAAATACAACTATGTCTCAATTATCTCTAAGTATATGTAGATAAAACAAAATTACTGATAAGATAATGAACGAAGTTCGTACTCTGATGATAAGAGAAAAGACTTGTATATTTAGTTTGAACGTAGGGACAAATTGACGGAAGGAACTGTAGGATTTAGTTGTTTTTTCTCGTTATCAAGCGTTTTAACCTTGTCTATAGATAGGTCGTTAACTTCGACTCCCTAAGTTATTCAAGAGTCATGAAAATTGTAGATTTGATATACATATTTATCTGAAATCTGGCAGGTTTTGGAACAGCAAATCGACGGTGGTACTGTCTCGGTCAGTGCCGGGGATGCAAGGGGGAGAAGATTTTAAAATATATCTACCTAATAAGAATAACCGACCTCAGTAGCTTGATCGATAAGGCGCCGGACTAGTAACCCCTAGGTCGGTGGTTCAAGTCCCGGTTTCAGCGTAGATTTAGTAAAGCGAGTTTGAGTAGTTGTGATATCACGAAAGTGATGAACACAAATATGATAATTTCTCCTAGTAATAATAATTAATATAAGCGTTGACATTTGAAGAGGACATCAAACTACGAAACATATGTTATGTAGGTGGAATTTTTAGCATCAAACACCTCGGCCGAGGTGTGAAGAACGCCTATACAAAGAAAGAGACAGCCCGGCAGAGTGTAAGGTTACGGAAAACATAGTTCCCATGCATTTCATGTACTTTCAGCCAGCGAAAAGTGCAACATGAATTTCAAAAATCGCGATTTTTATTGCAGAAATGGGCTCTACGTTGAAAAATAAGTTGATTTGACTCTTTGTTTGACTTCCTAGGCCACCGGGAACCCTATTTTCGAGACCCCCCAACAATCGTGAAAGACATGAAAAGATTCATAATTTTTTTTTTTTTTTTCCGTTTTTTTTTTCATACGGATCCTTTGAGACCCGACTTCGTGTCTTTAACTTGACACTGAAGATTAAGTGAGGTGTCTAAAGTGATCAAGATATAATGGAGATGAGCCCGGACTAAAAAAATATTCTAAATTATAAGCGGGCGGCCCATTTGGGCGGCCTCGGGTTTTGGGAGCCCAAATCGGGAATTAAAGGATAATATTAATCTTAAGTGGTATCAAATGAAAGATCTTGATGAGCAGATACCAAATGTATTGATTTTATTCCTTCATCCGGTCCACTGGGTGGCACCTGGTGGCCTTTTCATTTTCTTTGGCGGGTAGGTACCTTCGAATCCTTAGCTTAGTGGTCAGATCTTGGCCAGTATGTATTTTTCGAGATGACCTCGCTCTCTCACTGCAAAATTTTAATGTTTAAGTTTCCAAGTATTAATTTAGTTAGTTCATATTCCGTCCGGTTTTTTAGAAGACAACTTTGTCTATTGGTAGCAAGCTCGACCTGCCGCCCAGTCAGCACGGGTTCGAATCCTGGCGGGGACGAAATTTTTAGCTCTATATTTTCAATTTGGGCTTAACGTTGTTTTGTTTTTCCGATCTTTATATTTGATCTTCATGACGACCTCATTACCCTCGCGAGGAAAATTTTAGTAGCTGCAGAATTGGCCAATGACCTGTGGCGGCATTACGAGATTGATTTTGGACAATCATGGTTGGATGGAGATAAAGTATAATTAATTAGCTCTCATAATGTCGATGCTACTCACTAAAAGTTGTGACAAAGTAGTGACTTTGGCCAAGTGGGTAGCATACTAGGCTTGCACGCACGATGACTTGGGTTCGATCCCCTAAAGGGAAGTTTTTTTCTCTGTCCATTACACTCATACCTCGTGAGGTATTGATAAGGGACGTCACCACCGAGTTCTCTCCCGCTCATGGTTTTATCAACACGGAATTGTCTCCCGTCGCGTCGCTTGCATTTTTACCTGAGTTTAATTCTACATATTTTAGGCCTAGCATAAACATTATAACTGAAACACCTAGGAGTGGCCTTCTATGTATTTTTCCTAACCCTATGATAAACCCAAGGCATGGCCTTCTATATATTTACCTAACCCTACTATAAACCCGAGGCATTGCTTTCTATGTATTATCCCTAACACTTCTATATTCCTAAGGCATGGCCTTCTATGTATTTTACCTAACTCTACTATACACTGAAGGCATTGCCTTTCATTAGTTAGAGATTTTAAAGATTTCCTTATAAAAGGCCGATTCTTATAAAAAAAATGATAATTTTATAGTTTTTATTTTCTTAAATACCTAATTTAAAAAAGCATGGTCTTATTTCCGGGAGAGATACTCGTGGTGACCCCTGCAACAAGCCGGAGAGAATTCGGATAAGAAAAGGGGAGAGAACTCATTACCTCACCTTGATAAGGTGATTACAAATTAATTTCTTTGGCATTTGTAAATCCAAGTGTTTTAGTGTCCCTCATAGGAGGCTCCGAGGTCTATTTAGAATTGAAAGATAAACCTAATCATGTGGAGTATAGAATCAAAAGGTCTTGCATTGCAAATTTATATATTATTTACTCACTTGAGGACTCAGGCGGCCAAAACTATGATCCAAATACATATTGACCATAGAAAAATTAAAAACCTACTGTTAAAACTATATCTTAAAAAAAAAAAAAAAAATTGGAATATGAGACAACTTGGTACATTCACATTTTCCCAGCTTATTTACTTTTGTTATTCATAATGTTTCAGTAGTGTATGAACCTATATTTTCGTACAAAAAGAACTGATATCCCCCCAAAAACACCACTTCGTGGTTAAAAAAAGAAGAACGCCTCACTCAAAAGAATGATTATAATTAGCTAAAAATAAATGATATCAAATTGAGAACACCTTACCCCTTCTCTTTTTATATCTCTGCACTCCTCTCTGAATTTATTCCTCTTATGCTTATCTTTCTTTATCCTTTCTAGGGGTCATCCCAAACTTGATTTCTCTTTAAATTTACTTGTTGCACGGCAATAAAAAATGGCGGTCGCGGTGTAATTTTCTCGATTCAAATTAAATATGTTCAGAAAAATCATACTCCGACCGCCATTTTTTATTGCCGTGCAACAAGTAAATTTAAAGAGAAATCAAGTTTGGGATGACCCCTAGAAAGGATAAAGAAAGATAAGCATAAGAGGAATAAATTCAGAGAGGAGTGCAGAGATATAAAAAGAGAAGGGGTAAGGTGTTCTCAATTTGATATCATTTATTTTTAGCTAATTATAATCATTCTTTTGAGTGAGGCGTTCTTCTTTTTTTAACCACGAAGTGGTGTTTTTGGGGGGATAATATGTACTGTGGAGCATTTAGATTTAAATAGAAGATTTTAATTTAACAAAAAAACTAGCCAGGCACGCGTCGGTATGGCTGCATAAAGTCCTGCTAGAATTTCAAAAGTTCAAGTTAAAATTTTAGGAAGAAATTGACATACATAGAGGGCGTTTGAAGGATGTGTCGACAAGCTCATGAAGGTACAAAAATGTTGTAAAATGTTTGCGAAACACTATAATAATAATAATAATGATAGAAGATTTTGCAGATTTTGTCTTTATATGGAACCCTTGAAAAACTGTTTCGAATTGAATGAAATAAATCTTTTTATGGGTTTCCTAATTTTATACAGTACCTCATACAAACTGTTGAAATTTGAATGAAAAGAAATGTAGGTGTAATGAATTTAGATTTGGAATGAAGAGATTTTTTATGATTAAAAAAAGAGTTTTGATCGATATTTTCATATGTGGTGTTGAATTAAAAGACAATTCAGATGCAGGCTATGAGTACTTTTTTATTTTAGTATATGAGGTCTACTATTCACAGAACCACTTGTAATACAAAAAGAACATAAGAAGTTATTATTTCTTTTAATATGGATTATTTCTTTTCAAAAAACTAAGCTACTATGTCAATCTATTTTTCCAGTTAGGACTGTTAGGAACACAATAGTCGTCCTCAGACACACTTTTGTGGACACAATGGAGAAAAACTATTGATGAGTAATTGGCTAGACGCACGTGCTACAATGTTGTCAACTCTACAACTCCAATCATTTTGAGAAAATAGCTAGACAACTAAATTTATGTCCTAGTACCTACCCGTCCCATTGGTTATGGCCGCATTCCTGAGCAGTAATGAGAAGGATATTAATAAAAATAATAATAATATTCTTTAACGGAAGATAATCACCAGGCGAGGTTAGTGCTTAAAGCATTTTCTACCACCTAACCCTCAGTGCCTTATTATTATGTGGCCACAAACTCAAATTAATGAGGAAAAATTCATGCATTGGTTGCAATTCGAACCAACGGATATTTTGAAAAAATATCCTACTGACATCACTTGCCCAAGAATACCTACCTCACTGTTTGCTCGTAATGCTTCCACTGGTCGTTATCATATTTCATAAATACATACCTAGTACAACTTCTCACTTTCCTGTTTATACTGATGCCCATACAGGCGGTCCTGGATATAAGAGAAACATCGTTACAAGAGCACAATTTCCAGGTCCGATTTACATCACGTAAAGGGAAAGTAACCTCTCTATAAGAGAAACCTAACTAAGAGAAAAAATTCCCGGTGTCTTGAGTTCTCTTATATCCAGGTTCGACTACATTACTTAATAATAATAATGAATTGAGAAGTCACCGTGGCAGAGTGAGTTAGCGCGCTAGGCATTGCACGTACGGTGACCTGGGTTCGATCCCCAGCGGTCAAAAACTCAAATTAATGAGGAAAAATTCATGCACTGGGTGGAATTCGAACCAACGGGTCTGGGTGGGATACGCTACCTGGATTACCAGACTAGCGCGTTAACCACTTGACTATCAGTGCAAATCTGCCTTAGCGGATCTTGAACTAATATTAGACACCACCAATCATGACAGAACGGTATCAATTTCGAATGGACTGTATATTCTGTATAATATTCGAACGTGTTGGACTATGTCTCTATTCAGAGACAAAATACAAACGTGAAAACTCTTTCACTAGACTACCTGATAATAAATTGATGTCTGTCACAAAAAACAGCAAATCAATGTTTAGCGAAGTGGCCTCTCTAATCAACAGCTGGAATTTCCCACGCGTGGGTTAGGCGTCTGCTGTGTGTGAACTGGGTTCAATGAGGTGTAGACCTGAAATATGAGCGCGCAATTAACTAAGTGGTAAGGTACTCACTTGCCATATGGAATGTCTCGGGTTCGAATCCCCGTTGCACTTTGGCTCCAGTTGCTTGTAACAGATACCTTCTGGTGTTGACCCAGCACCTGAATGAAAAGTACTGTGTCACTTCTCGCCCATCAGAGGGGAGACACACTACGGGATGGGAAATTTCAGACAAGCTTATAGGAAATGGGCAAAATACAGGATGTCCAAGATGGGCAAGTTGCGCAAAATTCGACTTCAAAAATTTTGTGATGTTTATTTTTCAACAAACAGTTTATTTTTTTTTTCAAATTAATCCTTTTGACGTTCAAGTAAATGCTCTCAACCACTAAGCCACGGAGGTCGGCGTCTCTTCCGTCTGAGATTCTTTAAAACCTCAGGGCGGAATTAATAGACGTTTTTGTAATACCTCTGTGGCGCTAAGTCACGGATTGCGTACTGTGTATAAGATAGGGAAAACCGACGCTTAATAGCAAGGACTTGTGATATAGAATTTGTCTATTAATTTCGCCCTCAATCTTTTTACTTTTAAAAGCTAACATAGTGGTATTTAACCTATTTGGACTTGCATTAGTGTCTTTGAAATAACAGATTTGCTACAGCTGCAGCACAGGTACCTCTTCATAATGGTATAGAGTCTATGCTTCTACAGGGTGGTGCCACTCTTGAGAATCATAACCTGTGAGAACATCATGCGTATCTGTGAGTACATATTAGTTTATAAATTTTAGACGTAGAAAAATGTCCCGCTGCTTTTTTTTGCATTGGTTTTTCCTAATTTGCCATACAGCCAGCTTCGCCGCTTAACTTGTTCGTAAATGTAATATTAGCATGCAGAATTAACCCATTAATTAAATGAACCAGACCTACCATGTTCTTCACGTTCCCATACTTCCCATAGAGGTTATAATAATAACACTCTTTAGCGGAAGGTAACCACCAGGCGAGGTTAATGTTCAAAACATTTTCTACCACCTAGCCCTCAGAGTCTTAGTATTATGTGGTCAAAAACTCAAATTAATGAGGAAAAATTCATGCACTGGGTGGGATTCGAACCAACGGATCCTTACGCTACCTGCAATACCAGACTAGCGCGTTAACCTTTTGAACACCAGTGCATATTTTAAAAGGTTAAAAACCAGAACGGTATGAACGTATATTTTTTGTATCCATTATACAAGGTTTGGCTATTAAGTTCGTAGACGCGAGCCGCTACGCAAAAGCTGTCCGTGCTAGGAAGATATGATAAACATATTTAGACAGCTTCAAGTCTTGTGTTTTGATTGATAGCTGTCACATGTCTGTACTGTAATTAGTTCTGTTGTGACAGCCCGACACGCAAGACACCTTTTTTAATTTTGCCGGAATTATGATTGATACAAACGTTGAGCAACGAGTGATTTTTGAATTTTACGTAAAACATGCTGGTGAAACATTTTCTTTGTTAAAGACAGTGTACCAGGAGTCATGATTGAAAAGATCAACGCTTATAAAGTGGTTTAAACGGTTTCAAGATGGTCAGGAAGATGTTGAGAACGATCCACGTCCTGGTCGCCCCCAAAGCTCAAAAACTGACGAAAACATTGAAAAAAATTGGTGTTATGATTCGTTCTGACCGTCGATTAACTCTTAGACTAATGGCTGATACACTTAAAATAAATAAATAATGTGTGAGACAAATTTTGCACGAAAATTTCAACATGACAAAAGTTTGCGTAAAAATTGTGCCATGCGCCAGGCCACAGTGCCTGCTCCGTGAAGACGTTCCTGGCCAAGTACAACATCCCAGTGTTGGAACACCCTTCTTACTTACCCGACCTGGCATCGTGCGACTTTTACTTATTCCCAAAAAATCAAATCTGCCCTGAAAGGCACCAGATTTGACAGCGTAGATGCCGTTAAGAAAAAACCGGCAAAAGTCTTGAAAGGCCTCACACAAAATGACCTCCACCACTGTATCGATCAATGGAAAATTTGCTTAGAACGTTGTAGGGATAGAGGAGGGGAGTGCATTGAAGGGGATAACTACTAAAGTTGGGTAAGTTAAACACACATTGTTTTATGGGAAGAGTCTACGAACTTAATAGCCAAACCTCGTATAACCGAATTCCCAATGAAGTAGGTCGATGATTAAGACGGTGGACTCGTAACCTGAAGGTCACTGGTTCGAGTACCTTCATTGGAGAATTTCAGTCAGTCTATTAGTTTGAAAACTGTGTCATCGACGCTGGCAATTTTAAACTTGTCTGCCTGCCGGCTAGGTCAGAAAAAAAAGATGCTCAGGAGGTTATGAAACGTCCAGAAATACGAAAAAAATTGAAATCGGAACAAAAAAAATATTTTTTTTATACAAAAACGGAAACATTAAAAAAAATTCGGAAGTAATGAACACCTTGTATACGAGTATCTTGCTGTTTCCTCTGGATACCGCTTCTGATAACAGACGCTAGACGTATGCTAAATAATAATATGATCATGATTTTTGAACTTCCATCTCATGCCGTGACCGATTCATATTTTACCGGTTTAATAAACACGCCAGATGCCGCCGCCAGAATATTGCTGACACAGAGAGTCAAATGAGATATTCTAAATAGGTACCCGTCTTTTATGCTCATGTCTTGGGTGCCACCGGGGCCGGGTTAATGACACAAAAGATTTTTTTTTTTACCGACCTCAGTAGATTGATCGATAAGGCGGCGGACTTAACCTATAATTAATTAGAACCCTTTGGCTGTATGGAATGGTCTTGCCTACCAATGCCAAAAAAAGGCGGCGGACTTGTAATCGGAGGTGGGTGGATCGAGTCCCAAGTTAAGCAAATATTTAGTAAGGAGAGTTTCAGTAGTATGTACGCTTTCGGCTCTTCCCTGAGCTGAGTTTGTAGAAGTCTACAACTCTACAATCTATTTATAATTTTATTAGATTTAGATTAGAAATTTTTAGTTGTATTGCAATAAATTTCGTTACAAGAGTTGGCAAAAAAAATACAAACAAAAGATGTAAAGAGCAAGCTACACTATGTACATAATAAATTCAAAACAGTACTTTTAAAAAGAGGGATTATACCTATCACCTATAATGTACAACAAAATTAATTTTATTATTGTTTTATAAAACTTTAATGTTTGAGTAGTTGTGATATTTATCACAAGTTAAAGGGCTACTTAATTATAAAACCACCGTCGTTATATGCACACATACAGTTGGCCCCTCTCAGGTTGGGTGAGGTTAATTTGAGTTGCTAAGTTGTTTGTCCAGCGAATGGTGCGTAGTCAGGTTTTACCCTCCATACTATTGTTTTTCAGCCTATAGATTTAATAAAGCGAGCTTGAATATCTAGTTCTGTTGTGGTATCACGAAAGTGATTAGCACAAATATGATAACTTTTATTGTTTTAAGTAGTCACCGTAGCAGAGTGAGTTAGCGCGCTAGTCATTGCACGCGCGGTAAGCTGGGTTCGATCCCCAGCGGGGCGGGATTTTTTCTGCACTGTACTTGGGTGTTCAGGGTCCACTCATACCACTCGAGGAAAAATGAGTAGCTGCCTTAATGTGAGCAGCGACCAGTGGCGGAATTATAGGCAAAAATAAGATATTGTGATATTAAAAGATATGGAAAAGTCCTATAATTCTGCGTTACCCACTAAATTTGTGATATAATAACACAAAGAAACACATTAATTTATTTATTATAATTTATTACTTTTATTGTTTTTCTGTGTTAGGTCGGACGGCGGACCAGGTTTTGTGTTCCATACAACCACTCCTGGACGCAATGCAGTTGAGAATGGACCCCTCGGCACAAGTCACGCCGTGTTAATGTAGGCGTGATGCAGAGGAATGGGTCCAGGACTCCAGGTCCTTGTTGGTATTTAGATTAGCAGGATGAAGCCGATAATGGATTTTATCTGACGTATCCAGCCGATAATAGGTTTTAGCTGAAATAACGAACCGATAATAGGCTTTAGCTGAAATATAGAACCTATAATAGAGCCGCTAGAAGAACAATGAATTTTGGTTTAATCACGCTTCTGTACTGGGAGAAGTAGAAGATATTAATAGTAATAAATTATGAAGGAATTTATCGGGCATGTCGGGATTAAATGTATATAGCTGGAGATATTAAAACTATATAGTTTTAACAAAAGGGTTTCGATTGTGTCGGGTTGAGCAGAGTAGTAATGATCTTTATTTGATTTTATTGGTGAGGTTAGTTTTCAGAGAATGGAGGGTAAAACCTCCGTCGTGATATGACCATGCTGTTGAAGCGACGCGGACGCACCGACGCCGATAAGGCGACGGACTTGTAACCTGGAGGTCGGTGGTTCAAGCTTCGCTTTCAGCGTAAATTTAGTAACGCGAGTTTGAGTGGTTGTGATATCACACAAGAGATTAACACGTCTGTCCCGGTACCTCAGTGGTAAAGGCGACACTCTGTGAATCCAGAGGTCGCGGGTTCGAAACCCAGCCGGGACATGACAAGTTGTCCTCTCATTTGAGATTTTTACCACATAATAATACGTATTGGGCTTACTTCTGGAATAATGAGACTTAATAGTCCTAATCGGGCAGTATAAATAAGGCGATATTATTATTTTTATAACACTAATATGATAACTTCAAAACTTTCTCTGCTTCTTAATCTTCATTTCCAACTTAAAATAAGAAAGAGGAACAAGAATTTATTCCTCCACTATGTTTTCTGCCTGCTGGTACGAGCGAGAAGCTATTGCCTTGACCATCGAGCAATCACATTGGCATGATACACAACGGTACATATCTCTCTCGTATTATGGCTATTTGATTTTATTCGAATGGTTCTACGAGATGTATATGGTACGTGCCAAGATGCGACTCTCCGAGGATTGGTTTAACCCGGTTTGGCATAAAATGGACTCAGATTGCCGCTTGCGGAAACATTACCAAGTATGACCAATTATTTTTTTTAAATGCCGAGGGAATTTCATGACCAATGCCGTATTTTTCTTTCCAACCAAAGTGGATTCAAATGGAATAAAATTGACGAACTGGGAGAAAGTCATTTTTCTTTTGGAAGAGGAAAAATATTTTTCCAGTTTGGTTAACCAAAGTGGATTTATAAAATTCTTGCTTCCATTTCTTTTATAGGTTAAGTCCATTGTTTATCTTTAAAAGTACCAAAACGCATTTTTCTTTCACAAATAGTGGAACGTGGAAGAAAATTGAAATATTTGGAAATACCGAACCTGGAAAAAAAATTATCCAAAAGAAGAACACGGCTAGGTACTGTCGGAGGATTTATAAGTGCAATGTTTGGAACCGAGATTTGTTTCTTGTAAGCGACGACAAAAATTAAAAAAAAATGACTTTTGAATTAAGAATCTCATTTCAATGTATTTTGAAGAAAGCGCAACTAGTCTTGAAGAAAGCGAAAATGTTTGGCATAGCCTTTTTTTTAGGATTTTCCTTACGAGGCAAACAAACCAAAATATGATGAGTTTTGGGTCAACAATTATTTATTTCAATGTATTTGGAAGAAAAAGAAGTAGGATCTAATGGGTTAATTATTGTGTGTCCATATTTCTAAGATATTTGGCATACATATCGCAAACCAGAATTAAGTATAGCAGCTTGTCCTCAGGAGTACTCTGAATGATTTGACAAGATGTTAATGGGACCATTTTAAATGTCTCACTTAGGCTAGAAAGTACCTATGCAATATATCCTGAGCCAGAGTTAATGATATTTTTCAGAACGTCAGGTGTTCTAAGATAAATAATGTATCTCTATGATTTTATGTGTGGTGAAGCACAAGGCCTCTTCACAATGTTTGTGGGTAGCGTAGCATAACTAAGAGACTTTACTTTTCGAATTCTATTACAATTTCTTTTTACTCTGGTAATGCCGCCACTGGTCGTTACTCATACAAGTAACTACTCATTTTTCCTCACGAGGTATGAGTGGACCCCGAACATCCATGTAGAGGGCAGAAAAATTCCTGTCCTGCTGGGGATGCGAACAATGCCCAGCGCCCTAACTCACTCGGCAACGGCGATTACTGAGATAAAAAATGTCAGTCGGTATACAACTAGGTACCTATACATATTATGTATGAGGTTTCTTACCCTCATTATTGTGTTATTAAAAGTCAAAACTTTTTTTTTTTAAGTGGGGTTTAACGTCGCTTTCAACTGCCATGGTCATATCACGACGGGGGTTTTACCCTCCATTCGCAGGAAACTCACAAACCTGCTACTCACATTGACCTCACCCAGCCTGAGTGGGGCCGGGAAAAGCCAGCGTCACGAGAATTAGAATTTGAATGGTCACCCATCCAAGTCTTAACCTCGCTGGATGTCGCTTAACTTCGGTGTTCTGAAGGGAACCGGTGTATTCAACATGCCATCGACGCTGGCTAGTGAAAACTTTAGTGCTCAGCATAACATCATTTTCCAATATTCATATTCCTTCTTGTAATGCCGACTGGATGTTATCCATATTTTTATGCTCATTTCTACTTTCCTTATCCTATAGCAAGGAAACCCAAAATTTTCGATAGTCAGATTTCAGTGCCAAAACACGTTGTATTACTCACGAGGTAGATATTAGTGGACCCTGGATAATCCGGACATCCAACTGCATGGTCATATCACGACGAGGGTGTTACCCTCCATTCGTAGGAAAGTACATTAACCTCACCCAGCCTGGGTTGGGCCGGATTGCCAACATCACGAAGTCTTCACCTCGCTGGACGTTGCTTCACTTCGATGATCCTACGAGAACCGGTGCATTCAACGCGCCATCGACTCTGGCAGCGTTGAGTTATTGGATACCGCTTACTGGTCTATCGGTCATTGAGAGATCGGAATTGGTTTTATCAACCGCACTGGCTCAGTCCAAATTGATCCGAAGAACCAGAAGTAAGCAAGAGATTCTCAGGAAGAGTTACCTGCTAAGTTCGGGCGATCTTTTCATAACATGCACGGTGAATTAAAATGAAAATTTATCTTTTATCTTATCAGCGGTTGAAACTAGAAAAAAATCTTCAAGTGAATCTGAATTGAACTCTTTTTCAGTAAGTTCCTGTTAAAAAGTGTTATTTTACTGGAAATTTCTGTTCCTAAAACTATTTATAAAAAATATTCGTTTCTATTTGGTTATTGGGGTTTATTCTTATTGTGTTTTTTATTTAGGACTTATTACTGAAAATAAATTAATAATTTTAATGCTCACTTAAAATGATTTAGTGTGGAGAAATTATCTGTTATAGAGTTTGCAGATTTGCATCTACAGAAGTAGCTAAATAAAATTGAAATATACAGAACCGAGATTCCCAGTAATCCAACTCATAGATCGCTCAACTTTTGGCAAGTCCAAGTAGTAACGGTATTTTCAGACCGGTGTGGACGCGTTTTTTAGTTTAAAAAAGTTTTGAGCTTAGTTCTACCACAGCACTCTTTGGTTTACAAAATTTACGTTTTAAATGTTCAAAAATATAATAAAATCCACGTGCCTAATTTTTTAATAATTTAGTTACTATAGTAATAAGACAATTTTTCGAACCCATTTTTGACACTTTTTCTTTTTTAATATCAGTCTGAAGTTTGTGTTTTATGATAAATAATTCCACCTAAATATAATAGATGTCAATGCATATGGGGCATAGTAAGTTGTACTCATAGCTGGTTTTGTTCAACTTGATAAGTGAAAAGAATAACTTCTTTTCTTTCCATTTTTTTTTTTTTTTTTTTTTCTGCGGATTGAAACAGGATTCCAACGGTAAAAGATCCTTTAAAAATAGGTCGTTGAAAAAAGCACCTTCTGAAATCTCCGGAGACACCACCATTTGCTACACAAACATGGTCTCCAATACAGTGTTGCCAGGCTGCATCAGCTTGGTGCTGATTCTGATATCTGTTGAGTGCGCGAGCATCACAAAGTACGATCAGAGTCAGCACGGGACATACAACGTGCAGATTCACTTGAAGAATCTGGAGGTGATCGCCATCTTGGATGACTCAATGCTGGGCGGAGACACACAGGGTGACATAGTAAGTAATGAAAAAATAATCTGTTGTAATGTCTAATGTAATGCATGAACCGTTCTAGAGTTATGACTTGTGACCGGCGTACGGAAAAGAGCTCATTAATATAATTTCGCCCTTAGACATCACGATTGTGATTAACACAAATGTGATAACTTTTTAGGGTTTCGCTCATACAAAAACAAAACTTAAATAAGTTTTGTTTTGTATGAGCGAAACCCTAAAAAGTTATCATATTTGTGTTTCACAATCGTAATGTCTAAGGGCTAAATTAATAGACAAATTCTACATCACAAGTCATTTCTAAGCGTCGGTTTTCCCTACCTTACACAGTACGCAATCCGTGACTTAGCGCCACAGAGGTATTACAAAAACGTCTATTAATTCCGCCCTAAATGACTCAAACTTCGCTAGGCTCACCTTGCTAAAATTTTTGCCGCACTTGCGATTCGAACCACCGAGCGCAAGGATTCAAGTCTGTCATCTTATTGATCAAGTTACTTAGCCAGTAAGCATCAGTAAGTACCTACATCCAAGAAATTATCTTACCCCAGTTGCAAAGTCATTAATGCAAACTGTAATAAAATTAGAAATTCGAAGATTTTTTTAAATGAAATTGTCAAACTGAACTTGGTAGCTCGATCTATGAGACGATCAGACTCATTTGACTCAGAGTCCCTGGTATGGCAAATATTTAGTAAAGTGAGTTTTTAGTGATAATTCTACTTTGATATCACGATTGTGATTAACATAGGAGTATATGTTTGTTGTCATTATTATGTGGTCAGAGTTTCATGTAAATGAGGAAAAAGTCATGTGTTGGTGGGATTCGAACCAACGGATCCCCACGCTACCACAGGACAACCAGAAGTGCTCTTTTCAGACATTTGTATTTTATTTGTAAATATTTCATCTTTATTTATTAAATAACATAGACAGCATACAAGTAACAATAAAATATAGACAGTATGGGTTCCAAGTTCTACATATATAATATATTAAATAAAAGTTGAACAATATGAGATTGGACTATTTATTATTATGTGCTAAATGTACCATAAGGATGCCTCTACCACATAAGAGATTAGAATCTCTTGTTGTGAGTAAGGTTGTTTATCATAGAAGTGTAAAAATATTACAATTGAAAAATAAAGAATAAAAATGTACAACGAAGTACACATAAAATGTACTATATCACTACTATCCATGTAGTTATTTTTTTCAAGTACATACATCACATACATGTAGATTTAGTTTCTATACTCGAGAAGAAGAAATCTAAAATGCGTGTGAAGAAAGAGCTACAAAAAATAGTAGCTGTCGTGCTAAAGAGTTCACCAAACGGTACCATTTCAATTCCAAGAATACACTTGAACTCGGAGCTATGTAGGTACGGTATTTAAATTTTACAAGTAAGAGATAAACTTTGAACGAATGTATATCAGGCGCTGTACATTCTCTGTCCTTTACACTGAAAATTCTGTTCCCTCAGAACAGGTGAGGCTGGCGTTCCCGGCCCTACCCAGGCTGGGAGGTTAATGTGAGTAGCTGGTATGATTCCTAGCGAATGGAGGGTAAAACCCCAGTCCTGATTATCTCAAATTTCAAATTAGTAGTGTTTTATTTAGACTGTCAGCCCAAGACAGGTAGTCCCATTATGGAATAGTTTAACAAAGCACCTTTTTATTCTTTTGCCATATGAACGCAGCTCTATCAGAATTTTAGAAAAAGAATATTTTAGAAAAAATAGAAAAAGAATAATTTTAGAAAAAGAAAAAGAATTCCTAAGAATTTTAGCAAAGAATGATAAAGTTGTTAAACATAACTTACTAAACTTTTCTACTAGTAGATACCTAAATTGAACCCAGATACGGTACATTAGTCATGGGGGTTTTTTCTAAAAATAAATTCCTATGTGCTGCGTCCATCATTATTTAGAACTACTTATTGCATCCGGAACCCAGATAGGTTTGGAATAGTGAAACTTAGTCGATTTTCAGATAATAATAATTCCGTGTCCGTGAGATAGGTATTGATACCTAAATCACGGTGGTGAGAGGATTATATGGACGCCCAGATCCAATGTCTAGGCTCCTTTCATGTCCATTGATTCTATTTGGTTTTAACGTCCTGACTTGAGGTAGACAGGACGGGGGTTTTACCCTCCATTCGCTGGGAATCGTACCAGCTACCCACATTAACCTCACCAGCCTGGGTAGGGCCGGAAATGCCAGCCTCATATGTTCGGAGGGAACAGAATTTTTGTGCGAAAAGTTACTCCAACCGGGAATTGGGACGCTAACGAGTTCCTTCCGAACCTTTTTTACTCAGGTAGTGATACCGAGTTACTTCCCGTACACGAAAGGTAAATGCACGTGTTGCTTCCCGATGCAAACACTGAGTACCTGAGACCTGGGTCATGAGTTACCATGGAATGACAAAATTAAGTATTTTATAGTATTTTTTTCCTCATAGGCATGGCCTTCAATGTATTTTACCTAACCTACTATAAACCCAAGGCATGGCTTCAAGAATTTTACCTAACCTACTATAAATCCAAGGCATGGACTTCATTGTATTTTACTAACCCTATTATAAACCCAAGGCATGGCCTTTATTTATTTTTCTTTTAGCCTGGTAAACGGGAAGCAGTCGTTATAGGGGAGGAACTCAACGGGAAGCAGCTATCATATTGCGGAGGGGGAAACAAATTTTGTGCGAAAAGTCTCCCCGGGAATTGAACTCAGGATCTCTGGACTACGGGCAGAAGTCACAACCGTTACGCCACGGAGGCTGGCGGATTTTCAGATATATTATGACAGTGCTGTTGAACTTTTTCTATTCGTGGTGTCCTGGTAGCTCAGTGGTCAAGCCATTGTCGTGTGGGTCTGGTAATCCAGAAGTCGAAGACCAGCTGGGACAAATTATCCACGCATTTGGGATTTTAACTACACAATAATTAATACGTCTTGGTCTTACTGCTGGCGACTGGAATAATGGGACTCATTAGTCCTAATCTGACATTATAAAAAATAAAAATATTTTCCATTTTTTTTTATTTTTGTTATTTATTTACTATTGTTATTTATTTATTTTTGTTATTTATTATAATATTTTATTATTTACTTATTTTTGCTTCCAGTACGATTACGACTACACGGATGTGTCAGCTGCGTTTGCCAATTCCACTACCACCACCACCCCACCACTCCACTCATCCCAAACTCCTCCTCCTCTCCTGACTCCTCCCCTTATCCTAGCTCCTCCTCTTCTTCATCAACCGTATCCCCTCCTACGCCTCCTCTTCAAAACCTTCTTCCGCCCCCTCATCCCTCCCTCTCTCCTCCCTCACCACCAGTGCATCCTATCGACAACACCAGGCACAACACCGTCCGCTAACAAAACCACCAACCGACTGACCACCATCATCAACACGAAAGCCACGCCCCGTCCTGTTTGGGGTCGGGCGGCAAGACGAACGCCACGGCGGCGGCCGGCGGAAAACCGGCGTCTTCTACAGGTAGTCTTCTTTCTCACTTCTCATTTTTCAAGTCTAAAATAGAAATGTCATTCTCTTCCATTGAATGGCCAAGCTTCAATACAGACCACAAGCTCTTTTAACAGAGATATACACTGAAATAGTCTACGACTCTAGTGTCACATATTATTTATTAATATATCTATACCTTTTTACAGTTTCTAGTACTCCTATCTCGTATGCTAGAAACTACTGGTTCAACATCTCTACTTTATAATTGTATATATGGTTCAGGATGACCTTTTTCCAAGGAACTTTTATTTTATAGAAAGAACTTTCCGAGGCTCTCTAAGATAGAAAGTCCTCTCCCGCTTTTAACTAACAGCCAGCTCGAATACCTCTACCTGGCAGGAATTTTCTACCAATCACAGAGATCCATAGAAAAGGGCATTAGGTGGAAAGTCCTTTCTCTCTTCAAGCTTTCTCTCCCACGGGGCCAGTTCTAACAAAATAAAATAAAGGCTAACGCCTTCCAAATCTTAATTTTGTTCAACACCGGTGTCGAATAAAATAGTCAATTATTATTTCTAATAGCAATATTATTATTTCTAAAAATACATTTCATCTTCCACCAGGGGCCAGTTCCAACAAATACAACGCCTCTAACGCTCTGCACGTGGTACTACCAGCCTCCCCGGTCACCTCCGCCACTAAGCCCCCGCACAACAAGATAGTCGAGGCCTCCACACCGCAGCCTGCTACCACGGCCGGTGAGTTGGCTGAGGGCCGCGGGTTCGATACCCAGAACTAACGGAAATATGAGCAAATGTGAAGTGTTTATAGTGGTTAGGACGCTAGTCTGGTTATTCGGGTAGTGTAGGGATCCGTTGGTTCGGATCCCACCCAGTGCACGAATTTTTCCTCATTAATTTGAGCTTGTGACCACTAAGACTCTGAGGGTTAGGTGATAGAAAATACTTTGAGCATTAACCTCGCCTGGTGGTTACCTTCCACTAAAGAGTATTATTATTATTATTATATTACACTTTATTACTTCCTATATTTTCTAATACTATAAACTTAAGTAGTGTATTCATTGTTGTAAAAGAAAATATATTTTTGATCCGATTTCATTTTTTTTTTTTTTTTTTTTAACTGGGATTTTCAGTCGTCACTTTAGAATAAATCCCCTATGATAGTAATTATGTATTGTGTTGTAAAATGATTGCTATTTGTGCTCTTTGTAATCGCATCCTCACTAACTTCGAGTCGAGTTGTTAGACTTTGAAGCCGTGAGGTCGGTGTTCGAGTCTAATGATGTCACAAAAAAAACTAGGCATGGTGCATCAATTGGGGGGCGACCATTATGAGAAACTTGTAGGTAGAACTTTAGCTTAGTAATTTTACATTTTGTGTCCATGACAATTGTGTAATGGTGGTGGAAGGATTGATACGGGTACTTTGGCTTTATTGTGTTCTTAACTTTATTTTAAATCAATAAGATGGATAACAATTATAAGTAAAAAAATTCCTTCATCTGGACAGCATCTGGTAATGAGCCTAGGATGGTGGCCGCATTACCCCTCTGTATGTCATTATGTTCTTTGTATTATGCAAGTCGATCCCGGCAGCTCAATGGTCAAGGCGTCTGACTGGTAATCCAGAGATCACGGGTTCAAAACCCAACCGGGACATAACATATCATCCTCCCATTTGGAATTTTGACCCAATAATAATACGTCTTGGGCTTACTGCTGGAATAATGGGGCTCATTACTCATTAGTCCTAATCGGGTAGTATAAATAAGGTGATATTATTATATTACTTACATTATTGGGATTTTCCCGTGGATATGAGTAGTCAAGTACCATTGTGGTACAGTTTATGTTTATGTCTCTTTATTTGTATAGGCGTTTTTTACACCTCGGCCGAGGTGTTTGATTTATTTGTAACACAGTTAAAATTCCTTTAGTGTCAATTATTCATACCTAACACAGTTTTAATTTTCATTTCCACCCCTCAAGGTACCACAGCAGTGACCGCCCTAGGAGACGGACTAGACTACACCCTCATGGACACCATTTCCATCCCGGTGGAGGTGCAGCAACCTCCTGCCCCATCCATGCCCGCCATGATGATCCGGAAGTGTGCCCCGGGCTATTTCCGGGACTCGAACGGGAAGTGCCGGCGCATCCGGAAGCCACACTTACCGTAAGTATTTCTTAGTTGCAGAGAGCAATGGGGTTCGGTGGACCGGCCTCCGTGGCGTAACGGTTGTGACTACTGCCCGTAGTCCAGACATCCCGAGTTCAATCCCCGGTCGGAGCATATTTTTCACATAGAAAATTCTGTTCCCTCCGTATATGTGAGGCTGGCATTTTCGGCCCTACCCAGGCTGGGTGAGGTTAATGTGGGTAGCTGATACGATTCCCAGCGAATGGAGCGTAAAACCCCCGTCCTAACCCAGGACGTTAAATCAAATAGAATTGTTGGCGTTAGGAAGGGCATCCAGCCGTAAAATGTGCCAAAACCAACTAACCTCAACTATGAGGTTGAACAAAGTCGACCCTGCTTAAGCGGGATAAGACAGAGTAAAAGAAGAAGAAGAATGGGGTTCGGTGGAAGAGAAAGCCACAGGCTTTAACCTCGCCCCTTGGTTCACTACATATTCTATTGTGCTCTTTTCATTTCATGTCCTATGTTGCAGAATGTATCATGTAGTTTACCAATAAACTGTTGAAATATATAATAATTATAACGATTTCGATATTAAATAAAGAAGAGATTAAATAAATAATTGTAAATAAAGTTTGATCAAAATTGTTGAATAATAAGAGAGACAAATCCGCCAAGGAAATAAGAATACTTTGAGAGAGAAAAGAATCATAACTAGACAATGGTTAGGAAACAATAAAAGATTAATATTTATCTCTATGAGACTTATATCTCTAAGGGCGAAATTAATAGACAAAATTCAAAACTTAAATAACACTCTTTAGTGGAAGATAACCAGGAGGCGAGGTTCATGCTCAAAGCATTTTCTACCACCTAACCCTCAGAGTCTTATTATTATGTGGTCACGAACTCAAATTAATGAGGAAAAATTCGTGCACTCGGTGGGATTCGAACCAATTCGATGCCCTACGCTACCTGGATTACCAGACTGCACTACTAGAACAAGACGGCATTTAGAACAAGGCTGCACAAGTGCACAATAAGGGTTGGGTGGAAGAGATTGCCAAAGGCAATAACCCCGCCCTTTAGTTAGGACATATATTATGTATATATTTATTTATTTTTTCTTTATTTTTTTCTTCTATTATATTGTATTTTAATTTGTAATTATTTGTGTTGTATATAATATGTCCTATTAATTAAGTGTAAATAAAAAAAATAAAAAAGTGCACAGGGTTCGGAATGGTTGTAATTGATGGATCTATAGTTTGATCTACAGGTTCCTGCAGATGGTTCACACGCCCGGCGTCATCAAGTCCTTCCAGGGAGCCGAATCCTCCACCAAGAAGATGAGTGCGCCCGTGGTGGCCGCCCACGCCAAGATCCCCAAGGACGAACGACTGGTGCTAGATCTGGCCGCCAAAATGGCCAAAGAGGACTTGTCAAACGTGAAAATTAAATAGTACTCAACTGTCAATGCAATTCACATCACTGTCATTAATGGAGAAATTTTAATGCTAGATCTGGCGGCCAAAATGGCCAAAAAAGGACTTGTCAAACGTGAAAATTAAATAGTTCTCAATAATTGTCAAAGCAACTCACCTCACTGTCATTAATGGAGAAACAAATAATAAGAATGAAAAAAGTACGAGTAACAGGGTACTGTCATTTGGTTGCAACAGTCAAAGAAGACATCATGCTTTTTCAGGCTGAAAATTTTGGTTAAGAAACGTGGGACCTGGTCAAATTTTTGAAAGATACTTTTTTGGGGAGATGGTGATGATTGTTTTAGGGTGGAATTAATAGACGTTTTTGTAATACCTCTGTGACGCTAAGTCACGGATTGCGTACTGTGTAAGATAGGGAAAATCGACACTTACCAACGACTTAAGTTATTGATGTTGTCTATTAATTTCGCTCTTCATCATTTTACTTCCGAGAAATTTCTAATATTAGAAATCGGAAGTATTGTGTTCGTTTTTGTAAAAAAAAATATTTTTTTGCTCCGATTTCAATTTTTTTCATATTTCTGGACGTTTCATAACCTCCTGAGCAAATTTGGTTTTGTGTCTGTCTGTCGGTCTGTCTGTCTGTTAAAACGATTCCTTGTAACGCGCAAATCTCGGAAACTACTCGACCGATTTTGATGAAATTTTGCACACATCTAGGAGACATTCTGTAGATGGTCCCATTTTAAATTCATCGAATTCGTACTAGCGGCTCTGGGTGAAAGAGACCATGCGCCTGACCACTAACTTTTTACTTAAATGCTTATATCTCGTTAACGGTACACCCGATTTTGATGAAATTTTGTATGTATATGCATATTATTGTTTTACACAGGCTTTTTATATTTTATTTTTAATTAATTATAATTTGACTCTGATATTTAAGAAAATCCGAAATTTTGGACAATAAAGTCAAAAAATAAGAACCACGACTTGCCGATACAGAATTTTTTGTAGAATCTAGAATGTAGAAAAAAACGGTTTTCTATCATATAAAACAAATTTGAAGAAAATCGGTTCAGCCGTTTCGGAGATACAAGTAATTTAGTATAAAAACTCAAAAAACGCACGTGTACACAATGTGAAACAATCACGAGGAAGTATTGTGTCCATAATTGGCAGTGTATTTTTTATAGGCTTTCTTTTTTATGGCAGGATTCTCACTGGAGTGAGCTCTTCCACCCAACCATATTATGCCATTAGTCGGCAATTAGCAATTTGGTTACACAATCCAACCTGGGTATAAGAGAAGTCAAGGGACCGGAAATTTTTTCTCTTACGTCTGTCCCCGCAGCTCAGTGGTAAAGGCGGCACTCTATGAATCCAGAGGTCGCGGGTTCGAAACCCAGCAGGGACAGGACAAGTTATTCTCCCATTTGGAATTTTTACCACATAATAATATGTCTTGGTCTTGTATCCAGGTTTGACTGTAATAATAATAGTTTCACCGTATTTATATTGTCCGACAACGAAGTATTATTATGTGTTTTGTTGTGTCAAGTGGTTAACGCGCTAGTCTGGTAATGTGGTAATCAAGGTAGCGCGAGCGTAGGGATCCGTTGGTTCGAATCCCACCCAGTGCATAAATTTTTCCTCATTAATTTGAGTTTGTGACCACATAATAATAAAACTCTGAGGGTTAGGTGGTAGAAAATGCTTTGAACAGTGAAGAGTTACCTTCCACTAAAGAGTGATATTATTATAATGTGTTCAAAATCCCAAATGGGTTGATAACTCTTCATGTCCCAGATTATTCATGTATAAAATTGTACATTGACTATTTTATATTAAAAATTTCTTTTATAATTTACCATGCCGAGTGGAGTAGCGGGCTTGCCCGCACGAGGACCTGGGTCCGAACTCCAGCGGAGTCGGAATATTTCGCCTCTCTACTTTGGATGTTATGGAGTCAACTAATACCTCATGAGGAAAAATGAGTAGCTGCTTTGATGTGAGCAGAGACAGATAGCGATTATGGACAAAATAATAGTAGATACGGAGAACATCCTATAATTCTGCGCTACTGATAAAATAACAAATTATTTGTTTTTTAACCCAAAATAACATAATAAACCACCAAAAACACATTTGGTGACTTATTATTAAATTAATAAATTATTCATTAACTCATCCATTGGTGACATTGCAAAATGTAAATATTGTAAATACCTAATAATAAATTTGAAATTCCAACAAACAAATCGTATCGGTTTCATATTGTAGGTGCTATGTACCTGGTACCATTATTCGATTGTCATTCTAAATTTAGAAAAATAAAAACTCAAAGACCATATTATTTGGTTTGTCGAAAACAAGGAATTAATTTATTTTCAAAATAATGAGTATTGTCAAGGTACAAGTTCTATACAAGAGCCAAGAGTGTTCAAGATTTTTTGGGAGAAGAAAAAAATTGCATCCATTAAGATTCGAACCTGTGACTTCCGAATCAATCACTGTTCGATGGAGAGAGTTTTTAAAATATTCAAGTCTTTTTTTAAAACTTATTTCTGAATAACATCTGATGTCTTGTAAACAATTCAAACAAAATGGACTTCGAGTGGTCTTGAACTACAATGGCTGTTGTATGGAAAAATTTCCTTATGTTGGACAAACTTCAATATCCATCATCATTGCTCGAAACAATGTTCAATCCATTTAAAGTAATTTAAACGCCAAAAAACGGTTTTTTTTCAATGACGAAATGGTCTATGTCAGGATTAAACATAGCAAAGCCGACAAGTTGAAATCATTTAAACTATTATAGATAGTAGTTAAAAATAAAATGAAATTTTTGTTCTATTTTTTGGAAGCGGGGCAGCACACATTAAAATTGACTTAAAGATGGTCAGTAGAAAAAGTGAATTTTCACACTTTAAATTCCTTGCAAGAGAATTAATTGTTTTAATGATATGACTAAAATAAAAATCACAGACATTGTAGAAATATTCAACTTTATCTTCTCTGTCAAGTTAGATGGATATTGAAGTTGCCTGTTAAAATATATTTTTTTATCAATAAGGGTCGCACACTCACACAGGACAAAACCATACAGAAACGCAAAAACTTAGGAGCCATAGATATTGTTGTTAATCAATGGAAATTAGTGTTTAAAAATACCTAATACTTATTCTTAATTGGTTTAAACAATGTTTTTAAACATTAATTTCCTTGTTAGTCCTTAGAGAAAATATATATTTATAATATCTTCTCAAATCAGTTTCAGCGACAATAACTAGAGAATGAGGGAATTAAAAACATCTTATTATTCCATTTTGAAAATACATTAGAATCGTAGTTTTGACAAGAAAGTTTAGAAAAGAAGTGGAGACTATGAGGACATGCGCCGTTCCAATACTAAAACTCCACCAAGATCAATTCTTTATTGGTTTTACAAATTTTCTGTCAAACTTGATCAGCTAGGTTTCTACTTTTCACACCAGACTAGACACTGCAAACAAAACTAGGGGCAGAAATTCATAGTTATCACTTGAAGAAAATCTTGAGTTCGATCTAGAGTAAAAATAAAACTACTTATTTCAAGACGATTAATTTATTATTTAGTAGAAAGTTTGTCACAACGGTCGTCTCCCCGCTCAATGCTTCTATGTTTTTTTTTAATGGCCAAGTTCAAACCCCAGCCTCCTGGCTTGAATTCTATGGACTAACCACTGGCCTTAAAAAGATGGTTTTAATATTACATTTATGTGATTGCGAGATTGCCGAAGGCAATAAACCCGCCCTTTAGTTAGGACATTAGTATTTATTTTTTTTGTTATTTATTATTTCAAACTTTTATTTATTTTTTTTTCTAATTTTTTATTGTAAATATTGTACATTACTTTTTCCCTTCCTAATAGCAATAATGATAATTGCGAATCTAGTGTACAGATTCATATAGTGGTGACTATGAATTTCACCTTGACTCATGATACAACACATATATGACAACCAAAGCTTACAACTAGGAGAATAAGATTCTCAATATACATAATATTTAGACGTTTAAAACATTAAATAATTTAGAAAACAAAAACATTACATTTTAGAATAAAATAGGGTATTTGAAAATTATTTATCTCCTCTTTTTCATATTTTTCACATTGCTAGAAAGCTAAAGAATAACCTATGTGAGGGTAACTATATGTTGGATACAATAGAGATACATAAATAGTTTAATGGAAGAAACGAGAAATAGAGCTAATAGTACACGAATAGGGCTGAATATGAGGGCCAAACAAAATAAGAGCAAAAGGGAACACCGTACCTTATCAGAGATAATTATGTTGTGCAGGGATTGAAATCAAGTCTAATTAAAAAAATCCCTAGAGAAGATATTTTTTTTGACTAGTTGTTATTTTAATCATGTTAAAAAAAATCAAGGGACGGTCTTCCTTTATCCTAATTGTAACCTTATTTTATAAGTTGGCCCTGAGAGGTTTTTACAACTCACCAGGAAAAGAGAAAGTGACTTGATCAACTGTTCCTACCATCCTTAAGGTGAGTTCACAAATAAAGCCTTGATAATAAACAAAATAATTAGAATTACCACATTCATACATAAATTTAATAATAAATTAACCTAATATTATATGACTGCTGAAGGAAGGGGACTTCTCAGTCTTATCTCGGCAGTATAAACTCATGGATTTTCAAATGACCCATTGATAATGAGTTGCCTAGTTTTTAAAGGCAATTTGGACACGAGTTGAGTAGAAAATATAATCAATGATACGTCTGTTAACATGAAATAAGTAATATGTGAAACAAGCATCAAACTTATTTTTGACGGTAGAAATATGGTTGAATTTGTGATAAATGTCACATTTCCCAAAAAAAAGGCTTGAAACTTACTTAAGACAGCCTACTTCAGGCAACAGATGTTGTTTTTTTTTTTTTTTTTTTTGAATTTGTATTGAATTTGTATCTTTGTAATTGACTTATTTATTTTTTTTTACTGCTTTTTGGTACAGTGGAATTCCAGCATTTTACAGAATCTGGCAGGCTGGCGGAAACCAAGATTTTAGTTGCAGAACTTATTGTTCCACTGAGGTCACAAATGTTTACTTCCCAACCCATGTCACACACAGGAGGTGTCTATAGGAACTGGATAAACACTCGTGTTCCTGATAAGTTACCTTGTACCAAAATACCAGCATTGCGTTTGCGAACTAATTGAGCGGCAGCTGAAATAAAATAATAATAATAATTTAGTACTAGGCCAATTTTTACCACTACATTTTCATATGACGGTCAGCTGTTCGAGTCTCAAGAAATTTCCTCAAGTTTGATGATAATAATAATAATAATACAACTGATCAGGCGCGGCCGGTGCTAAGAAGCTGCGGAACTGCAGCACCCCAGACGAAATAAAATCCTCTCTCTTACTCGTACACAATGAAAATCATCACACATTACCGGAATAATGAATACATAATTATTATGATTGGCATCGTAAACAAAATCAAACTATAAATACTGAAAAAGCTACTCTAATATAAAGCCCATTTTAGTACGGTACACGTGGCAGCACCCCCAAAACATTTTCCCACCGGCCGCGCCTGCAACTGATTATTGGAAAGCGAGGTATGAACTCACTGAAGTGGTCCTGGGGCGTCAGGGTCGTGTCCAGGACTCTCTGCACCGCCTCTATCCACTGGTCCCGATCAGGCGCGGACAACGCCGAGAACTGATACCAGCGGTGCGGGGTCTTGAGGGTGAAGGAGAATCCCTGGTCCTTGCAGCCGGGGGGCACGCCCAGCCGAACCGTGTACCCGTCCGAGGCATGGCCGAGAAAGATTTCGCCTTTGGGATAGGCGGACTGAAATAGCAGAAAAGGGATTTTTTTTTTAATAATTCAACTTGCGTCTGGCTGGTGGACTATAAACAGGGAGTAGACCAGCATTGGCTTGGTTCTGGGGGCCCTTGTAAATTATTAGCCTCCTTGTAAAGACAGTGGTAGAAGTGCTGAGTGATTCCTCCACTGTCTGGCTACCATCGTTCACGATGACGCCACCCTATGATGATGATTCAACTTGGAAGTATTTTTGGAGGTCATATTGTTTGTATTCTACAAATCTACATATATCGTTAGTGCCTACAGTAGATGATGTTTCATTGCTGCGAAATATATATATTTGATTTATTTGTATCAACAACAAAGTGTTATTACAAAAACAATTGGCAATTACATATAGAACAGTAAAAGAGAAAAAAAATCATAATAAAGGATTTTATTCTCTTCTTTTTCCTATTTTTTTTTTTTTTTTTTTTTTTTTTTTTTTTTTTAATACTACAGAGAGGTAGTTTTGTAATTTCATTATTTTTGATTCATTTGAGATTGCTGCGAAATAAAGGGTTGAGTAATTGTGACATTATGTTTTGTAATTAACACAAGAAATAAAAAAGGACTCACCAGTGGTTCCTCGTGGTACATGAGCTTCCTATAGTCGAGAGTGAACCACCGTTTTCGGTAAGCATCAGCATTCTTTGGGCCAGTCTTCCACAGCCAGCCTTCTCGGCCGAAGTCACGCGTTAGTAGCTTCACAAGCTGAAAAAAGTTTGTTAGTAATTATTGGTAGTCAGTGGTCAGAGCACCAGACTTTTTTTGTTATTCATAAGGACATTTCAGCTATTGTTCATAAAGATGGGGCATTTCTATCCTCAACACAAGATCTGTCTTCTGAATGACCTTAGTGAGGATAGCATAGACTTTAATAAAGAAGATGATTTTTCGAAACAATCGTATTTTTTTCTTTTTTTTGGCATTGGTAGGCAAGGCCATTCCATACAGCCAGAAACAATCATAGAGGCATCTTTTGACTTCATATTTTATTTTAATTATACATTGTCAAAGTTACTCCATCATATTTTATGCATGATAATACAATATGAATTTTGGTTTTGCTGGGAGACATTAAAGAGATAGGGTACCAGCCATGTCAGGTCAAAAGAAGAAAAAAAAAACTTGTTGAAATTTTTAACTAATTGTTGATAGGTTGGCTCAGGTATTGTGTTTTAATAATAACAATAAATAAGAATGATATCTCAGATTGATAAGGTGCCGGACTCATATTTACTGGGTGCTTTAAGTCTCAAATATTGCTAATATTTAGTAATACAAGCTTTGAGTAATTGTGATATCAAAATTGCAAGTAGCACAAATATGATAAATTTACTAAAGATTATTTCAGCAAGGGTGATTCATATATTATGATATTAAGAGTACGATGGAATCCCACATACCTCTGAGTCATGGGCTGAAGGAAATGCCACCTGCAGTCTATGAAACTTAGCGTTCCGTATGGCATGGTACCAGTTCATGATACTCTGAGATTCCTCATGATAAACATAGATGTGTCGGGTAGAGCCATCTTTCATGAACGTTAGCTGCAGAGAGTTGGGATGCTCAATTTTACAAGGTGCTATGACAACATTAAGCTCGGAGATACGCAAGGTTGCTTTGGGTTCTTTTTTCTGTGAAAAATCAAGGTGTAAGTAAATAAAATTAAAACCAGTCAGGAGCAATATCAAAAATATTTTATTGAAGTGCAAAAGGTTAATGTCATAGAATGATGAAAAATTGCAGTTCATTTACTATCAGTAGAAAATAAGACTTCCGATGATATCAACAGCATAATATTTCACTGATGTGCAAAAGGTTTAATCTTATAGAGAGCTGAAAAATTTCAGTTGATTTACAATCAGAAGAAAACAAGATCTCCTATGATATCAAAAGTATACATATAATGAACCAATTTTTTGTTAGTCTTTTTTTTACTCTGTCTTATCCTGCTTAAGCAGAGTCAACATTGTTCAACCTCATGGTAGAGGATGGTTGGTTTTGGCACATTTTTATGGCTGGACGCCCTTCCAAACGCCAACAATTCTATTGATTTTATGCCCTGGATTAGGACAAGGGTTTTACCGTCCATTTGCTGGGAATTGTACCAGCTATCCACATTAACATCACCCAGCCTGGGTAGGGCCGAAATTTTTTGTCAGTCTATAACAAGAATTCAAGACCAAAAGTATAAGTAGCACTTAAATTAAACTGTCAGAGCAAAACAGGTAATCTCATTATTAAGATAAAAGTGTACTAAAGTAGATAAAAGTGTGCACTCATAAAGAACACTAACCTCTTTCACAAAGTACTTGATTGTGTCATTGAGTTCATTCAAAACAAATCGCCTGGGGTGATACTTGCCACTCTCCTTGCCTCGCTTCATAAGGAAACCATCCATGTGTCCAGTAATGTAGGTCAAAGCCTCTGGGTGACGGAACTCTTCCCGTTCATATTTGGAACGAATCCATTCCTTGAGTAGGACTCTGTAAAACATGTTACAAATTTTGAAAATTGGTTGTACTTGAAAATAATGATCTGAGAGGGGTTTTTAGAGTATATAGTTACAAAAAAAAAATAGAAAAATAATTACAAGATGCTCTTGTAATTATTTCCTGTAATTATATCTTGAAAACATTTTTCCAAACAAGAAAAATAATTGAAGCTAAGTATTCTAAACAACTTTCAGATCATTTTTTTTTTTTTTTTTTTTTTTTCTTTTTTTTTTCAAAGGAAAATTTGTAAAATAGATCATTCTTCAATCTGAAAAAGGAGCTTTACAATCAACAGTCATCATTTAGAGGTTAGTCTCATTTTTCATTATGTTTCATAAACACAATTAAAACATTTTGCTTGAAAGATCAAACTCTCAAAGTGCTCCTGAATTAATTATTTGCATTATGCATTTGATACTCTCATTGTAATATTAGCTTTATAATTTATAAATAAACTGACAGTTTATACATATTCTGTCAGTGTAAGACTGGTAGCCCCATAAAGCACTACTTGTACTTACAGAGGGCAGTCAGGTGTTGGCACTTTATATGACACAGGAACTCTCATTTCATATTTCAGCTTGGATGCATGATTCCCCATTTCCTTCATACGCTCCACTTGACTCTCCTCCATCTATCAAACTTGAGATGTTTGATCTTGGAAATATGAACACCTAATGTCTTGTGAATGCTAGCACAGCGAGTGCAGAGGAAGACACCCAAGTTGTAGGAGGCACATTCTGGATCTGGAAATGAAAATAAAACAGCTGTTTTCCCCCTTTCCTTTTTATTTCCCTATCCTGGTAGAAAACTGGTCTAAGTGTTGGTCAGGTATTCCAGAGGTTGCAAGTTCAAAAGACAGCCGGGTTTTGATATCCACATTACAAGATATCCTATCATTTGAGATTTTCACCACATATTAATGTATCTTGAACTACTGAAATAATACAATTATCAAGTTCTAGTTTGGCATTATACTTAAGGTAATATTATAATCATTATTGTTATGGCTCCAGAAAAAGGAAATTGTGAGAGACAACAACTGACCTCTAGATAATATGAAATTGTTGTGAAAAAATTGGCCTGGTTGCTGTTATTCTAGTTGTAGGGATGTTCCCAAAAGCAGCAATGCTGGATGGTCTCTCATGGATTAGTTGATGAAACTAGCCATAAAGTTTCAAAATTGGTTTTGGACAAGTATTATGTAGCTTTTAATTGAAAGCATTTCTAACCCTTGAAAAACTGCCAGCTAGTCTAGGTGTGACCTGTTTCAATTTTTTTATTTATTATTTTTAGTCTGCTACTCTGCTGCAACAATTTGTGTATAGGATCTTTAACATCCTCAAGTCAAGCTCTTCAACTGGTACTTACTTTTGGCTGAACAATCCACACAAGCATCATTTCCAGGGATTTTTAGAAGTTCTAAAACAGCTCTACCATTAATGTCTACCATCTTCTGTTGACAGTTGAGCAATGTATTCTTTGATATGGAACAAACTCCAACTGGGGGTTTACTTCATTGCAAATTTGACATCTCTGAGGAATTTGCACTCAGAAGAACCTGCTACTTACACATAATAAGTTGTAATTATGTACCAAAACGTCAATAAAGAACTGCTGTTTGTCAATTTTCTTATAATATTGATTTTATATAGGTACCTATTGGCTATTTATTTCAATGAAATTGTTGTTCACAAGACAATCATATCAAGACACAAGACATAAAAAAATCGTTTTCAATTTTTTTAATTTTTTCACCTATCACCTAATCAATTTGTTGTTTTTGTGTGATAAGCATTTTGTAAACATATGACTATAAAGGCGGCTCTGCAGATTTACAAAAACTGCTCGCTGAGATCTCAGATCTGTTGGTCATGAAATTCCCTCGGAATTTAAAAAAAATAATTAGTCATGCGCATGGGTCATGAAAGCACCTCGGATTTTTTATAAAAAGAAATAATTTCCTGGCTATCATCACTGTGCCAATTCAGCCAACTCTAAATTAAATGTACTAAACTCAATAATCTGTGTGTTATGTCTGTTAAACAGTTTACTATTATCAATAGACCGTTTGCGCAGTTCAGAGATACGTTCTGTGTACGTTTATACGTTACTCTTATTTAATTGAATTGAACTTTTTGAACGCATCTGATGAAAACTCGTTTCTGCACATGCTCACATTCCCTTAATTGAAATTAGCGTTCATAAATTTACTTTTGTATTCGTCAATTTTACGTTTGTATTAAGCGCAATCTCACTAATATATATCACAGCCTAAACGATAACATAAATCGAAATATTCCTGAGAATCGACCCCCTAAAACTTTAATCCTTTCATCAAAAAAAATATAAGAAGTAACCCCACAATGAAGGCATGACCATCTACCAGTACAGCCATTTCAAAGCATTTTCTGAGACGAATACTTTTGGATCTCTAGCATAGTGGTAGTGGCCAGTGTCCCGACATGAAAAAAAAATCATTAAACAAGAAAAAAGAAAAAAATCAAGTCAGTGCCGTTAGCGTACTCACCTTTGCAATCCACCGGTTAATTGAAACGTCAAAGAAAAAACTCGAGAAGAAGTTCCAGAGACATGCGCACATGTACTTTTTCCTCTAAGGTCATTGGTCATTTTTGTTGTGGATATTTTACGGATACGGATTGGATGTGTGTGGATCTGGATTAGTGATTGTGATCTTGTCACTTGTGAGCTTTTCGGGATTGCATTCTTTTGCAAACTTTTGCGAGTTTTTCTTTCCAGAGCTTTGATTGAAGTCAAACTTTCTCTGAAATGGAGAAGTTTCTCTATTATTCCTTGTATCACAAATAAGTGAAGAACTTTGATCTTATTTGAGTAAGTTTTTAACACAAGTCAAACTTTCACTAGTGTTTTCTTTCGAAAGTTAGAACTTTTTTCTTTATCTTAAGAAAAAAACCCCCCTACCAAAAATGGCGTTTCTTACTATACGGTGATTTTAACACAATTTTTATAAAATAGTTTTTAATTCCTTTCTACCAATTTTCAATTATTTTTTTAACCCACATTTTCAACATTTCCTGTGAATTCTATCCCCCTCAATTACAAATTACCTTCTACCTACCCGAAATATTTCTAAAGCTTCAGTGTCATTCTTGTGATTAATAACTAGCCATAAGTCAGTAGTGATACTTTTTTTCTATTTTTATCTAAAATGGTGAAAGAGAAGCCCAATTCAACTCGGATGTATGATCAAGATGGTTACAGAAGACGTGCAGCCTGTATTTGTGTCAGAAATGAAGCAGAAAATGAGGTAATTATACTATCTAATACTTAAATTTTATAGCAGAGATGTGTTTCATTATCCTTATCAAATATCTATTACCTACCTACACATGAAGCATGTACCTATCATGACAAGAGACCAACAGCCTAATTTACACCTACAATTTCTAGAAAACTACACTTACTAATAGATTCAGATATCCCATTCTAATTCAGAAGGGAATTTTCACATTTTCTATTAGTAGGAGTCATTACCTACCATCAACATTTTTTAAACCTACACTATGTGATAAATATCACATCATTTAAAATGTTTTTTTTTTTTTTTTTTTCTCATAAAAATAACATTATATTATGGAGTATTAAAATTCATGGTACCTATGGCATTCCAGCATTTCCAGCTCCATCCTCCATGTTAAAACTCCTTGCTTTATACCTGGTTCCTCTCAATCTGATTGTCACAGATAATTTGGCCACTATCTACATTGGTTTTAAAATTATGTAGGTTTGACAACATATCACATCTATAGTACCTAATGAAATGATTGGTTACATGGTTACCTATCTTATCAGGTCCATTTCCAGTTTGCCAAATCCATACAAGAGGTTAGCAAGAATCAGTATCTAGAATGTTTGATACACCAGTTCTCGTAAATCCTCTCAAGTCCAGCATTATCAAGTGAGGTTAGGACAGGTGGCTGACCACCCAATTCAATCCCTACTGATGCTGCCTGGCTATTCCTTGCCTAACTCAGGCTGGGTGAGGTTAATGAGATAATTTTATTTATGATTTTCCAGTTGATGGAAAGTTTTAGCTGTCATAAGGCTTCATTTTGGCATACTTACCTATTTTAATATTGTCTTGTACATTATTGCATTTCATGGACATTGCTAGGATCTTTGTAAATAATCTGTCACAATAATTTAAGAACAAAAAAATAATGCCTGAATAAAGTAAATATGGTGAAAAGCAGGACTACAGCGCTGGCAATAAAAACTCTGGCTCCAGCTTTGTACATCAAAAGAATATAATGATATGGAAATGCACTGTAACAAATAGCTATCAAGAAAGTTTTATTGAGAATCTTCTTACTAAAAACAATAAGATAAGATGTAGGTTTGACAACATATCACATCTACCTATATTACCTAGTGAAATGATTGGTTACATGGTTATCTTATCAGGTCCATTTCTAGGTTTTTCTTTTTAAAATTTACAATAACCTAATTGACATTCCCTTTCTTTACAACAATCTTTTCTTCAACTTGAGATTTGAAAGAACAAGAAATTCTCAATTCAAAACTTTTAAAGTAGGTACCTCTTACTTTTCATTCAGAATTATCTCCCATCAACAGAGCAATGCAACTGTACAACAACTATCAGAACAATATAGATCTTACTGTTTCACTTGCATCTTTTTTCCCGTTTATATGTATAATATCACAATAAATATTTGAATTGAATTGAATTAACATAAGAATAACTTTTATTTGGTATTTTTGCCATGAAAGCATTATAATTTTGAATACAATAATACATTAAAATAATAGGTGTACAATAAATATATAAGAATATAAAAAGAAAAGAAAAAATATCACCTAATGCTATACCCAAATATCCATGCCTGAATTTAAATTTGAACACTGAGTAGATTTGAGCATTTTATAATATAAACAGATATGAAATATTGTTGTCCAATCTGATGAAATCAAACTCAATGAGTTTTCTTTGAATTAGTTTGGTAATCCCTTTTATGAATGGCACTCTAAAGAAATTCACTCATTCCATCTCTCAAAACAAATTAAGCACTTCAAATTTATCTCTGTAGGTATGTATAACACTGATTCTTCTGAAGTAGGTATATAGGTACATAAAATATGTACCCAGTAGGCAGCTAAAAAGTATGAAGTGACAGTGTGATAAAAATAATATCACATAAATATAATACTGTCAATTTGTCCTTTATTTGTTCTAAAACCATTCATCCAATTCTGATGTAATATTTTAAGTTGTTGTTTATCTACAAGAATGAAGTGAGGGAAAGTAAATAAGCAACATTGAATTTTATTGATGCTGACTGATTAAGACCTGTAAGCTCCTTCATTCCAGCAGTTTTTCCAATGCCATTATAATGTTATCACATTTGTCCCAGTAGCTCAGTGGTAAAGTCGGCAGTCTGGTAATCCAGAGGTCGAGGGTTTGAAACCCAACTTTACATGACATGTTATCTTCCTATTTGGGATTTTTTCCCACATAATAATATGTCTTGGGCTTACTGCTGGAATAAAAGGACTTAATAGTCTTAATCGAGCAGTATAAATGAGACAATATTGGCAAGCCACATTAAGTAACTACTAATTTGCTCTCTGTTTGTGGTACCCAATCTATTGGTCTACTCCCTGTTTTCATAGTTCCCCAGCTTTACTTTAGTTTCCAAACTAGACCACTGATTTATTCAGAGCTTGTAACTTCCAAAGTTAGTGACTGGTCTACTCCATGTTTTATAGCTCCCAAATCTTATTAACCTACTAGTTCCCAATCTAGACTAGCTTGAATTCTGACACTCCTACTTTTTATGGCAGGGTGCCCTTTCTAACACCATCCCTGTTAATGTGCCAATGATTTCATTTATTGTCTTTTGGCCTGACATGGCTGGTATCATATCTGTTTATCATCCCCCAGCAAGACTTGTTTAATGTGCCCTAGCAAGACTCTGTTTTCCTGTTATTGATTACTATTAATAAACCACCAAACGACTTGTCTATTACATGTTTTATAGTTCCCTATTGTTGACAAGTACCATTAATCTACTTACCTACTATGTATGTTATAATTGTTACTTGTATAGGTACTTAGTGTTTAGTCAGAACTCGCAATGGCGCAACAGAGTAATGTCTGGTAAATAGAGTAGACTGAATAGAGAGTAGGTAGTACCTACAGAAGCTCGAGTTCCCGAAGTTGTATGCATTGGAAAACTTTTAGTTATAAATATAATAATAATAATAATATTGCATTATTTATACTGCCCGATTAGGACTATTATATAAGTCCCATTATTCCAGCAGTAAGCCCAAGACGTATTATTATGTGGTAAAAATCCCAAATGGGATGATAACTTGTCATGTCCCGGCTGGGTTTCGAACCCACGACCTCTGGAACCTGTGGATTCACAGAGTGCCGCCTTTACCACTGAGCTACCGGGACAGACTATAATGGTAATGGTGCTCAAAGGCACTTGTATTTACGGAAAGAGTCCATATAAACATACGTAACGAATAACAAAAGTTAAAAGATAAAATACAATACAAAATTAATATGAAGTAGTCCTGTAGATTGTGAGATTTTGCAGCCTGAATCTATACAATCATACCAATGAATGAAAAAATTTACCAACTAAATAACCCCAGTACATATATAGTTTATCTTTAATTATACCTTTTAACTGCACCTGTATATAAAAAATTGTAAATAAAGATTGATCAAAATTGTTGAATAATAATAATAATAATATAGGTACTTTTCAATTCTGCATAACATTATTCAATGCAGTTGCTTTCGAAGTATTAGGTACCTGAACCTTGGTGGGGCAGTGCATACATTAACAGGTCTTTGCTGTTTGTACTATTGTTATTTTTGCACTGTTCCTGCTGGGATCCAATCATTGTCTAGTCAGCACTTGGTGTGTTGCAAGTCACTGGTGTAACTGTCAATGGCAATGCATGCACTACATAACGGTATAGGAACAGTTACATGTCTGTCATGTAGTAATTGATTTTGAATGACTACACCTCATGTGTCTGTCTGCATTTCCCAAGTATGTTCCTGCTTTCTGCTGGAGACGTTAACTTCTTTTTCCTTAACATTTGAAATACAGTCGAACCTGGATATAAGAGAACTGGATACAAGAAAAACCTGGATATAAGAGAACTGCATACAAGAGAAATATGGATATAAGAGAACTGGATACAAGAGACCTGGATATACGAGGTCCGACAATGAAGTTTCCGAACGACCGTCCCTATCTTGGAGGTTCACTTACCGAGTTTTAGTGTTGTTCTCCGTCAATATACTCCGTGAATCATTTTCAGGTCTGATTTATCTCTCTATACTATAAGGTAAAATAACCTCTTTATAAGAGAAACAAAAGCAATTCAAACTTCTAAGGATTTATTTATTTATAAATAGGATCGGCAATGTTTTCTTGCGAATTTTTTTGAAGCAGGAAAGTTTATTCAGGTATCCTTTCCACGCGTTACAGCTTCCAAAATGTCCTTATCTAATTTGCACTCTATTTTTCTCTCACATGCACACTCCCACTCAC
The DNA here is from genome assembly GCA_024516035.1 of Bactericera cockerelli. Classification (NCBI taxonomy): domain Eukaryota; kingdom Metazoa; phylum Arthropoda; class Insecta; order Hemiptera; family Triozidae; genus Bactericera; species Bactericera cockerelli. The sequence goes on along the minus strand of CM044963.1, from coordinate 13,177,070 downwards.
TCTAGCAATTTGTTGCGAGGCATTTCGCAACGTTTCATGCTCTGCTCTGCCTTTCTTATCAACACTTCGCATGCAAATTCCAGACCTATGATGGCACAAAACGTTTCGGAACAAAGGTGTGGGAATCCTGCTTACGATGGTCACAGAGTAACCTCTTGGAGCGTGATGGTTGAGACTACTGCCCGTAGTCCAGAGATCCCGAGTTCGATCCCCGGTAGGGCCAGACTTTTCGAAGAAAATTCTGTTCCTTCCAAACACGTGAGGCTGGCATTTCCGGCCCTACCCAGGCTGGGTGAGGTTAATGTGGGTAGCTGGTACGATTCCCAGCAAATGGAGAGTAAAACCCCCGTCCTGACTATCGATCTTAATCAGCTTGTTAAAACCAAATAGAATCAACTGGTCACAATAGATCTTTTTAGGTCGCAGTGTTAATTGTAAGGGTTTCACTGAAAACCCTGCAACCAGGTTTGATAATAATAATCCTTTCCACGCGTTCCAGGTTCCAAAATGTCCTTACCTAATTTGCACTCTATTTTTCTCTCACATGCACACTCCCACTCAGCCTAGCAATTTGTTGCGAGGCATTTCGCAACGTTTCATGCTCAGCTCTTCCTTTCGTCACAATAGATCCAATTAGGTCGCGGTGTTAATTGTAAGGGTTTCACTGAAAACCCTGCAACCCAGGTCAGATAATAATAATAACCTCTTATTATTAAACAAGTTGGATCAAGTTTTATTTACAAAATAATGACATAGAATATATACATTATACATACATAGATATTAAAATTAAGGAAACAAAACTTGATCAAGGGCGGTGCTAATGCCAACGGCATTCTCTTCCTTTAAGAGAATGCCTTTGTAAGGGTTTCATTGAAAACCCTGCACATCCAGGTCAGATAATAATAATAATAACCTCTTCTCCCTCTCTGTGTTGCAGATCCTGCTGGTGACGTCATCACGGCGGCCGGAGCACTGGATAGTGCCGGGCGGCGGCGTGGAGCCGGAGGAGGAGCCCGCCGCCACGGCTCTGAGGGAGGTGGCGGAGGAGGCGGGCGTCCTGGGGAACCTGGGCCGGAGTCTGGGCGTCTTCGAGGTGAGTGCTGAAATTCGAGGTGTGTTCAAAACCGGGGTTAAGTGGCAGAGAATGCCTTATGCCGGGTCCACACTAAGCGAACATTGTTAGCTAAAAATGTTCGCGAACAATGTTCGCTAACAATGTTATTTCAAACAAGTCGTAAAAACATTGTTTTTACGACTTGTTTGCGAACATTGTTTAGTGTGGACCCGGCATAAAGGCATTAACTTCGCCCCGGATTACAAATTGTACCTAATTAAAAATTAATATTGATCTTTATTTTATTTTTTTTGTACATACTTCTAAGTTTTTTTTATGTTTTTTTTTATTTATTGTTAAAATTTGTTGATGATTGTTTTGTAAAATAAAATAAAGTGTAAATAAATAAAATCCCAAATGGGAGGATAACTTGTCAGGTAACCTGGTTGAGTGTCGAACCTGCGATTTCTGGAATACCAGAGTTCCAGAGCATAAATAATGTAATGATATATAGAAGGAGGGAGGGAGGGAGAGAGAGAGAGAGACAGACAGAGAGAGACAGAGAGAGAGGAGAGAGAGAGAGGAGAGAGAGAGAGAGAGAGAGAGAGAAGAGAGAGAGAGAGAGAGAAGAGAGAGAGAGAGAGAGGAGAGGAGAGAGGAGAGAGAGAGAGAGGGGGAGGGAGGGAGGGAGCGAGAGAGAGGGGAGGGAGGGAGGGAGAGAGAGAGAGGGGAGGAGGAGAGAGAGAGGGGGAGGGAGGGAGGGAGAGAGAGAGAAGAGAGAGAGGGAGGAGGAGAAGCGAGAGAGAGAGAGGGATACATAGACAGAAAGAAAATAAGGAGCCGTGCAAGGTTCTTTTTAAATTTCATGTCTTGGCTTAATTTTCCTTCTCTCTCCTCCATTAGTTTTTATTACCAAGGGCCAAAATTTAGTGACTTGAAACAACACAGGGAGAGGATATTGAGCAATTTTCCAGTCTGTCTCCAGGGAAACTCTTAGGATAACTTGAAACAAGAGCAACGCCAGCATCAGAACAACAGGAGATATTCTTTTTAATTTCTTCCAGTGAAAGCATAACTTTTACTTCTTTGATATTAAAATTTAATTCATGTTGTCGTCAGTTCAGAGAATTAAACAGTGACTTTGAAAGTTTTACTGATGTTTTTGTTGTTGTTGTTGTAGTAGCCAGCTTGGCTACAGCTGGAGGGGGGAGTGATGATCTCCAGCCAACTTTATTTCAAAGTTGGCTCGTCCTGAACCACATACTTCTTTGTGCGATCAACCATCATGAGGACTTGGACTTTTCTTTATAAGCCATCGCACCCAGGAAACTGCAAGCTAGCCTGGCTTGTAAGAGTTGGCCAGTCTGTTCTCTGTTTAAAGTCCTCTAGCGAGACACTGGTTGTTGTTGTTGGGGCGTCGGCATAAGCTACGCGAAGAAGTTACATTGTATCTATTTCACAAAATCTATCGCCGTCGGATTTTGATGGTTTCCCACTTGAGAGATCATCTTGGAGGGTTGTGAGTTCGATTCCATTGCTTCGGCCGAAGGGATTGGGTCAAGAAGTGACCAATTGACCTTACTCATTACAATCGTGATGTCACTGAACCTTGTCTTGCTAATAAAAAAACGGTTACTATGAGTCCTCCGTCTTATCGATCCAGCTACCAAGGTCGGTTGCTTGAGCAGTGAAAGACAATTTAAAACAAGAAGACTAGTTTTTTGATCATACTTTTCTTTATTTTCACTCTTCTTTTTAATATAGGTAGATAATATATGTCTATTCCTCTCTTATTCTACATTACTTGATATTTCCCTGTCTTTCTCTCCACTTTCACATTTCACATTATTTTTCACTTTCATTCGCAATTTGTTCGTCTTACTCCGATAGCAGAGCTCTAATGTCTTTCTCTCTGTACTCTTTCATGTACGCAATAGTTTCGCTTTCACTATTTTCTTCTAATCTATTCAATTTATTGTATTTACCTGACTCTCTCTCTTTTCCGTTACCTCCCTCCCCCAATCTTTGTTTTCTCCCCTCTCTTTCTCTCTCTCCTCTCCTCCTCTTTCTCTCTATGCCTCTCTTCCTCTTTCTCTCTATCCCTCCCTTACCCTTTTTATCTTTCTCCTCTCTTCCTCTTTCTCTCTATCCGTCCCTTACTCTTTTTATCTTTCTCCTCTCTTCCTCTTTCTCTTTATCTCTCTCTTACTCTTTTTGTTTCTTTCTCTCTATTCTTCCCTTACTCTTTTTGTCTCTCTCTCCTCTCTTCCTCTTTCTCTCTATCCCTCCTTTACTCTTTTTGTCCCTCTCTCCTCTCCTTCTCTTTCTCCACGTTCATTTCGTCCAAACATTTAACTGTCATTCCCTTTTCGTCCTACGCTCTCTCCTTTCTTCCTCTCTCCCTCCCTCCGTCTCTCTCTTTCTTTTTCTTCCTCCCTCCCTTCCTCCGCCTCTCTCTTTCTTTTTCTTCCTCCCTCCCTCTCCTTCTTTCTCTCTTTCTTTCTCTCTCTTCTCTCTCTCTCTCTCTCTTTCTCTCTCTCTCTCTCTTTTCTCTCTCTTTCTCTCTCTCTCTTCTTCCCTCCCTCCTTCTCTTCTCCCTCCATAGCTTTTTGTTTCAATAAGGCTTTCTTTTTATCCCTCATCATCATGTTGGCAACAACACCTTCATCACTTCAAACAAGATTCAGAATGTAAAAAAAAAAATGTTTCTCGCTTGTTCATTGCGAATTCTTTGCACCTCTGTCTCTCGGCCAAGTAGACACTTAGCACGTGGCTCACTCTGTTTTTCATGCTCTGCCGCTGGTGGTCAAAGTGGTTAGGGCGCTAGTCTGGTAATCCAGGTAGCGGAGGGATCCGTTGGTTCGAATCTCACCCTGTGCATGAATTTTTACTTTCCTTATCCTATAATAATAAGGAATCTCCCTCCCCCTCTGATTTTAATTTCTTTTTTCTCGTTTCCATTTATTTTTCTGATTTCATTTATTTTCCTGCGTCTTTCTTTTTTCTTTTCCCTCATTCTTTTTCTTCTGTGCTATCCTGCCTCAAGGGAGATGTCGCGTACGAAACCCAAACTGAGAAAGACATTTTAAAAGTACGACGAGTACATTCTAGGAAATTTGTTTTCCATGAAAACGAAGAAATTTTAATCAAATTTCAAACAATAATGAAATTTTGAACCCTCCTCCTTCAAGGCCGTGTTTCTCTTCTTGATGAGGCAGACCTTCTGAGGTTTCACTTATTATTATTATTATTATTATTACTTTGCCATTTGGATAACGTTGGCGTCTCTTTCTGTTGCAGCACAGAATTAAAATAATATGTGCCTCCTCAGTGGTTGAGTGCTCAGCACGGTAGACTTTGAATCAGGAGAATTCTATTTATTTATTTACACTTTATTTTTTTACAAAACAATCATCAACAACAACAAAAAATAACAGTAAATTAAAAAATAAAGATCAATATTAATTTTTAATTGCAATTGTTTTGTAATTAATGCCTTAGGCATTCTCTGCCACTTAACCCCGGGTCAAGTGGCAGAAAATGCCCAAACTTCTAGACTTAAAATTCTAGAAGTTTAAGTCCTCCTAACATTTTTATTTATTTAATTTTAACAGATAAACGGGCATAGCCCATGTTTAATTTTTATCGAATTGTCGAATCTTGTCTTTTTAGCAATAATGTTTGTGTGAAAAGAACAGTTTTGTTTCACTGATGAGCTTGTTCTTATTACATGGCAGTTGCCAAAGCTAGTATTCCCCCGGCGCGAAACACTTCTTCAATGTATTTTCTATGTGGTGACTTGCGTTATACAAGTATACGTACATAGATGTACGTATGGGTGAGGTTGATGTGGGTAGCTGGTACGATACCCAGCGAAAGGAGGGTAAAACCCCCGTGCTGACTATCTCTAGTCATCATCATCATCATAGGGTGGCGTCATCGTGAACGATGGTAGCCAGACAGTGGGGGAATGACTCAGAACTTCTACCACTGTCTTTACAAGGAAGCTAATAATTGACAAGGGCCCCCAGAACCAAGCCAATGCTGGTCTACTCCCTGTTTTAGTCCCCCAGCCAGACTGCTGGTCTCCCTGTTTATAGTCCCCTATCCCCTGTTTATAGTCCCCCAAACAGACTCTAATCAGGACCTTAAAAACAAATAGAATCAAGGGACATACATGACAGGAGCCTAGACATTGTATCTGGGCTTCCATATAATCCTCTGACCAGCGTTATATAATAAGTATCTGTGCCTTTCTTACGGACACGGAATTAGTATTATTATTAATATTATTATTACTACTTTAAAAAAAAAAAAGTTAGTTGTGGCCCGGAACCGCTTTCGCATCACTTCAGGGCACTTTACATTTACATCCATGCCATTCCGAAAACGGAAAAACTCGGTCAGAATTTTCCGCTCCGGCCGGCATTCGAACCCGAACCTCCGGGTCAGCAACCAATGCTCTTAACCACTGAGCCACTACTACTACTACTCTACAGTCGCAGTCACGACACGCGTAGGGGGGAATAGCACCTTTACACCACGCGACCACTCATGATAAGAGTAGGGTACTTGGTTGAAATACATTTGTACTCCATTATAACATGCGTGGCATAGCTTCTACGAGATGTTAATTCTATGTTCAAGTATCTGCATTTAGGTCAGGGTCGGATTAACAAAAGTAGCACGTGCTACGGACCCTGCGCTTTTGAGAACTTACTCAAAAGTGCTTCGGGTCCCTCAGAAGGTCAATCCGGTCCTGATTTAAGGGTGGTATGCAGAGTCCTCACTGTAGGGATGCCTGGGTCATTTGTCCCTTCAGCTGATTGTGTTATTCAGAGACGTTTGTTTAAAGTTTAAAGTGTCTGTGCGCATGTGCATTCAGATGTTTCTTTAATAAATAATTGTCAAGGTCGAAGTATTCCCTATAGCAAGCTCGGGACCACCCTACAGTGAACCCTATAGGGATTACTAAATCGTCTCTGCATACCAGCCTAAGTCTATCATGTTCTGTATTTATAATTACAATTGTTTGTAAGGGATGGATACCTTCCGGTGCGCTGGTATGGACCCAGCACCTAAATGGGAAGTATTGTGTCACTTCTCGTCCATCAGATGGGAGGCATTCTACGGGATGGGCAGGCTACAACACAGACCACAAGCGTCTACAGTATCTCCTGTTTCATTCATGGCTACGAAATAAAAAAGGGCCGTGAAACACTCATCTTTAAACAAATGTTTTTTTTTACATATATCATCATATATGTATTATCAGCAGGCACGGCCGGCGCTAAGGAGCTGCGGAACTGCAGCACCCCCAGACGAAAAGGAAAAAAAGAGGGGGTTTTTCAAGTCCTAGCTCGTACACAGTGAAAATCATTACACATTTCTAGAATAATGAATTTAAAATTATATTGATCTATATTTGTTTCACAACTACATAAATATCAACTTTTTGTATTTATAAAATATAAAAAAGTCCCTCCAAGTCTGTGCCCATCACAGCTACCGCATTTCCTCTCTGTATACACAGAGAAATCCTCTGTTTCAAAAAGTAGGTTGACCTTTTGATTATAATTATTGATTGACATGGTTATAACAAACTCAAACTCGTTGGGTACCAAGAGAGCGACTCTTATAAGTCCCATTTTAATGCGGTTTATGTGGCAGCACCCCAAAATATTTTCTCACCGGCCGCTCCTAATTATCAGAACATGTTATAATAGAATTATGCTAATTCAATCTATACAGGTATCTCAATATTACTTCCGAGAAATTTCTAATATTAGAAATTGCAAGTATTGTTCGTTTTTGTATATAAAAAATATTTCTTTGCTCCGATTTCATTTTTTTTTTTCTTCATATTTCTGGACATTTCATAACCTCTTGAGCAACTTTGGTTTTGTGTCTGTCTGTATAGGTTAAATACATTTCTTGTTACGTGCAAATTATTTTTTAATAAAATATGTCTGAAATTTAAGAAAATCCAAAAAAATTGGACAATAAAGTGCAAAAATAAGGTCTAACTAAGACTTGCCGATAGAGAATTTTTGCAGGATCTAGATCTAGAATGTAGAAAAAAACGGTATTTTCTGCCATATAAAACTATTCTTAAGGAAAATTTGTTAAGCGGTTTTAGAGATACAATTGATTTAGTATTAAATCTCAAATTGCCACTTGTGTTTTTTTTTTTGGCATTGTTAGGCAAGGCCATACCATACAGCCAAAGCCACTTGTATACAATGTGAACCAATCACGAGGAAGTATTGTGTCCATAATTGGCAGTGTATTTTTATTAACATGTGTTTGTTTGTGTCTTATTTACTTGAACCTCCTCTCACTCCTCTGTCAGTGTCTTTTTGTTTTCTTGTTTACTTTAGCAATTTTCTTATTTACTTTAGCAATTTTCTTCATTAGCCTAAGTGTACTTGCGCCACTTCAGGTAGGCAATGCTGGGCTCTTTGTCAAGAACACAAGTAGAGAACACACACATGATTTCAACCATACGTAGCTGGGCGCTACGTATGGTTGAAATCATGATGGGTGGTACCTTTGACCTTCGCGCTGCATTGATGTTTTTGTTTACATGTCTAGAGTAACGGTGAAACTAACAAACATGGTGATCCGATTCAGAAGTTCCAGTAAGGTCTAATTTTACTTCCGAGAAATTTCTAATATTAGAAATTGGAAGTATTGTGTTCCTTTTTTGAATTTAAAAAATATTTGTTTGCTCCGATTTCAATTTTTCATATTTCTGGACGTTTCATAACCTCCTGAGCAACTTTGATTTTGTCTCCATCTGTCCGTCTGTTAATTTTTTTTTTTTTTTTTTTTTTTTTTTAGGTTTTGAACATAGAAGGTAATAACCGACCTCAGTAGCTTGTTCGATAAGGCGGCGAACTTTGACCCTGGAGGTCGGTGGTTCAAGTCTCCCGGTTTCAGCGTAGATTTAGTAAAGCGAGTTTGACTTGGTGTGATATCACGAAAGTGATTGACGCAAATTAATATGATACCTTTTTAACTTTACAAGGTAATATTTATTACTTAATTAAATGTTTTTACACATCGTCAAAGGCCGGCGTAGAAGGAAATGAGCCCAGCACACTAGCAGCGTTTCCTCTTTGAACTGCTTTGTTGATGAATTAAAAATGGGACCATCTACAGAATTTCTCCTATATGTTTACAATTTTTTGTCGAAATCCGTTCAGTATAGTTTCTGAGATTTGCGCGTAACAAGGAGTGTTTTTAACCGACAGACAGACACAAAACCAAAGTTGCTCAGGAGGTTATGAAACGTCCAGAAATGTGAAATAAATTGAAATAGGAGCAAAAAAAATTTCTTTTTAAAAAACGCACTCAATACTTCCGATTTCTAATATTAGAAATTTTTCGGAAGTAAATACCTCAAGTCCGATTCCACGTCTTTTGTCTAGGCCAAGTTTACACACTGTATACAGTCTGGCCATTCTGCGCATTTATCTTATAACGCCACGCAAAATATTGCTAACTTCTCAGTGGTACACAAAGTGCGGAGGCCCCATGTCAATAATTATTGTGAAATAGTGTTCCATGATGGGACATTATTATTATGGATTTTTTTATTATATACATAAAACAAACAAGATACATCTTTACAATATTAATTGAGTAAGTAATGGACCAAGGGGCAAGGTTAAAGCCTGTAGCTTTCGCTTCCACCTACCTTGAGAAATGAGAGCAGGCTTAAAAATACTGAAAAGAGCCACAGTTGTGGTGGTTTTTTTTATCACAGTGAATTATCCTTGCGCTTTCTACGTTCTTCAGGGCCATAGAAAGCGCAACGCCGTCTTGTCTTGAAGAATGGGAGTGAAAAAATCTCTAAAAATTATCTTTTTAATAAAATCTATTAATTTTAAAACATAATTTTACCTAGTATTGTGTGTGCTTAATAATAATAATAGAAAATCTTATAAGGGCAAAGTTTTATAAGTAAAGCTATTAGGCCCAGAACAAAATTATGAGGTTATGTTATACAATATTGATACATTATTTGCTTGCCTGGATGTGAACTATATTACCAATTACCTATTATATTAGTTGCCCATATCTTGACTTTCAGGTGCTAAACCCCTTTTCTTTATCGCCTCCCATTTTGCTCTATCGCCCCCAGGTTGAGTATCATGTGCTAGAGCAGCGGTTCTCAACCGGTGGGCCGCGGGCAGCTCGCTACTGGGCCGCGAATGCTGGCCGAAACTCAAGAAATAATATTAAAATAGTGCAAATTAAGCAATCGGGGTGGGCCGCAAAATTGTTTTAAAAATATTATTGGGCCCCCAAGCTAAAAAGTTTGGGAACCGCTGTGTTAGAGCATTATAGACACATCAATAAATGTTTTTGTGTTCATTTCAATTTACCTACCTTACTGTAAATATGCTCGTACCTACCTTACTGTAAATACAATACTCGTACCTACTTTACTGTAAATATACTCGTACCTACCTTACTGTAAATATACTCGTACCTACCTTACTGTAAATATACTCGTAATTTCGATTTATTATAATTTAACATGATATTTAATTTATATGAAAACTCATTGATTGTCTACTCATTAACCCGTTGTGTCTACATGATATTTAATGTATATAAAAATTGATTGTTTACTCATTAACCCGTTGTGTCTACACTACATGATATTTAATGTATAATATATGAAAATTGATTGTTTACTCATTAACCCGTTGTGTCTCGTTGGTTCGGTTTCAGAACGATGACAGGAAACACAGGACGCAAGTATTCGTGATGGTTGTGACTGAGGAGCTGGACGAGTGGGAAGACTCGAGAAGTAAGTGAATCGCTCGGGTTCGAATCCCACTCGGTTGATGAATTTATTAGTATTATATTACGCTTTATTAGGTAAGGACAAAGTACAATATTGACAGAACAATACAAAGAAATTATATGGGAAAAAAATAGATCGAATAAAGAAATAAGAAAAAAAGAGAATAAAGCTGATGTCCTACCTAAAGGGCGGGGTTATTGCCTGTGGCAATCTCTTCCACCCAACCCTTTATTCTTCTTTGAGGTTATATTTTATCTTCCCGACGCCAGCCTATGTGGTGTAATGGTTGTGACTTTACTGTCCGTGGTCTAGAGATATCGAGTTCGATTCCCCGGTTGGACAGAATTTTCTCACGAAAAAATTCTGTTCCCTCCGAAGGAAAAAATACGTGAGGGCGTTTCCGGCCCAACCCAGGCAGGGTGAGCAGCCGGGTCATGTCAAGTTATCCTCCCATTTGGGATTCTGACCACATAATAATACATCTTGGGATTAGTGCTGCAACATTGGAAACTATATTTCTTATTATTGTTCCTAACTCTTGATTTAATCTGTCGAACAAATATACTTGGTACCTAAGTAGAAGTCGAAAGACTTTTTTTTTTTTTGTTACGATGCAACAATACGAGCATCAAATGATGTACATGACAGATAAAATACAGAGAAAACATAAGAATTTTTGTGTTGCCCTTATATTTTATTCTCATTTTTTTTTATCAAGGGTGGTGTGGAAGAGAATGCCATAGGCATTAGCACCGCCCTTGATCAAGTTTTGTTTAATAATATCAACTTTTTTTTTTCTTGTAATTTGTATATACTTTATTGTGTAAATAAAACTTGATTAAATCTGTTTCATAATAATAATAAGAATATATCAACATGACTTTAAAAAAATCCACCGAACATTCAGTTATTTATCCCCCTGTGTTTGTTGTGTTGCAGGTCGACAACGCAAGTGGTTCACTCTGGACGAGGCGCTCAAGCTGTTGCGTCTGCACAAGCCCTACCAGCTCCGCTATCTGGAGACCATGCTCCGCCCCCCGCCCTCCTCTCCCTCCCCTTCCTAAATAGACCACGCCCCCCTACCCTTCCCCACCCTACCTACCCTTCCCCTCCTGGAACCCTTCCTTCCGCTCTCTTTCGTACATTTCCCCCTCGCCCCCCCTGCCTTTCCTTTTTTTTTAAATAAGTTACGCCCCTTTCCAGCCCTCTACGTCTCTCCCTCCCTCCCTCCCGTTCCTCTAAATACACGCGCCGCCTTCTCTAACCGCTCTGTTGTTTTCCGGTAATTCTCTCTCTTCCTCTAACGTCTTGTTTATCCCTCGTTTCTTGTTAGAGAATTTTATACGGGGGAGGGGGTGGGGGAGTATTGAAATATTCCGCCTCTTCTTATTTACACCTTTTCTAAAAATTTCGTTGAAATGAAATTGGTATGAAAGTGTGGGAGAATGATATCGGATAAACATATTATAAATATCTTGAATAGAAAATCCCTCAACCAACTCACCTCATCTAACGGTTCCCGTTCGAACCATCTCGGGAATTTTTTCGCCAGCCTCTGCAATGAATCGGTTTCCCATTGAGGGCAACATTTTGTTTCGAAACGTTTCGCGCCAGTTCTTCTCGAACTTTGAATGCAGTTGTTTGGGAAACCGGCCTTGTTTATCCCTTGCTAAATTTATCTCACGCGTGACCGCCGCCATGTTGTCGTGAGCTTTCGTGCTTGCTCGTTTTTCCCCGTTGTGACTCGGCTAGACACTTTTCTCGGACTCTCTCGGTTTCTTTCGTACGTTTCCGCCGTGTCTTCCTTCTTTCAACTTCGAGCTCAGGCGTTTTTATCAGAGTTTTTACATAAAAACGGAAGCAAATTCTTACCTGTGTCAAACAAAAGGAGAAATGAAAAAAATAGATGGAGAATAATATTACGAAGATGTTTGTTTATCACGTTTTCAAATAATTTCATTATTTAACTGGAAAAGGGATGACGCCATTGAACACGTGTTGCAATAGATTCTTTTAGGAAGTGTTGTTGTTTTATAAGGCGGCCATGTTTGTCCCACTTCTGTTGTGTTTTCTTCTTTTCACCCCTCTAACCTCCAGTGTCAAGCACAATAGAAAAAGTAATGTATGTATCCATACAAAAATGGGCGTGGCTCAAACAATAATAATATTAATTTATTTATGTTAACTTGTAGGTTCATCTTTCTCTTGAAGTAATTGTGTTTTTATAATACAGAATAGTCTTTTCTAACAGATTCTATGAAATTTCTTTTTTTTCAACAAAAACAAAAATGCATTACGGGGTTTCCTTTGATGTTTCTCTAAACTTGCATAATTCACTAGAATGAAAATTTCACTCATGCACAGTGAAAATATTTAACCAAAAGGATGCGTATGAATAAAATATCTGACATCAGAATCAAGCGTCAACACCTAGGCAATTGCTCATAGGTGATCGAGGAGGCTGGCGATTTATTGTGTCTTTGGTTGAAAACGTGTGGTCGAAAAAACGCAGTAGATTTATTATACTTCCGAATCTTACGATATCTTTAGATAGGAAGCAACATTCGATGTGTATTATAAGGTTCTAAAAAGAATTTGCAAGAAAAAAAAAACTATCCTAGTCGTTCATATTTAAAAATATTTCTGGACAAGTTTTATTAAATGATTGTTCTTTGGCATCAATAAAATTTGAGCAATTCAAGACGAATATGTATTACTTCCAGGAGTAGTTGGCAACTTCTATCTTTTAATTATGCTGTGGCTGTAATAATAATATAAAGTTAAGGTCTCTCTTCTCTTCATATTAATTTATTTGAAATTGATCTGAATAAATTTTATTTAAAAGAGAAACAGAATTGTTTTACCTCGCTTTCAACTGTACGAGGTTTTTACCCGCCATTCGCTGAAAACTCACAAATCAACAAGTCAAATTAACTTAACCCAGGCTGAGTGGGGGCGGGAATAGCCAGCATCACGAGGGTTTGAAATTTCGAATTCGCATGGTCACCCATCCAAGCCCTAACCTCGCTGGGCGTTGCTTAACTTCAGTGACAACGAAAACTGGTGTATTTAACATGCCACCGACCCTGCCTATTTATTTGTGCTGAATAGAAATAGTCAACCCTCGAAAAATATACTCATAATAGTTGAAGTAACAGTTCTTCTTTCAAATAAATTATTTGCCAGTCTTGTTGTTTAAGAACTTACACCATTCCAATCTCTGAACCATAGGTTGGATTTCCTCTAGGGACAAACTTTTCTAACAAAATGTTTCCAACCCGGCTGCCTGGCTTTTGCACTATTTCCTTTTTATCATTTTAAGTTGGATAATTTAAGCTCCTGGAAGTACTATCGTTTCAGTTTGAATGACTCGTTCAACGAATTATTGTATACGTGATGATTTTACATGTTGTTCTTTTTCCATATATTAGTACTAGAATTCTATTTTCAATGCGATCTCGAACTCGGAAATCTGCTCTATCGTCTTTTCAAAACGATTTTATTCTAGCAAGCTGAGAATGAGAAGGCGGGGGTGACATTAAGCCAAGACAATTAATTTTGAAACCATACAAGCTTACACAGTGATGGAAACAATTTTTCCCATGATTTACACCTTTACATCCTGAAGAGAAGAAGAAAATACCACTAGGGAACTTTCTTTATTATTGTTGGATTAAATTTATCTGTCACTATTCCTATATTCTGAAAAAAAATTAAAAAAATTTCTTTTAAAAGGGCGCAACTTTGATATGTCATATCAGCAGTATCATATGTCATAACAGCAGTGGAAAAATTTTTTGATAATAATTTTTATGCCATAGTTAATTCTCCAAAATGTTTTAATAAGATTGTGTTTAGTACTTTCAACAACGACTGATAAAGTTTATCATTGACTTTTATAAGAATTTATCATTGACTGGGTTGTTTTTAAAAATATCAATTATTATTTTTCTTATTGATCCAATATACTCTTATATGTATGTCGGTCTTACATGAATTGCTTTTCATGTTTTTTTTTATCATCATAATTTTCTACATAATATCATATAAGCACACTAGTAAATCTAATAATACTGTCTTTTACTTTTGTCTGACTATCCCAGAATCTAATGTGTATGTCTCTTACCTTTCTACCTTTATCAAATTGAAACCGACCTCAGTAGCTCGATCAGTAAGGTGACGGATTCGTCACCGGAGCGTATTTTTTTCTTCTTATTTTTTTACTTTCCTTATCTTATAATAAGGAAAGTATTGTATTCGTCGAAAATTTGACCTACCCAGTTTTTCACATTTCTGGACGAATCATGGCCTCAGGATACCAAAAAAGTTGTTTTCAGCCATTGGTCCGTGCGTCTGTCTGTCTGTCTGTCTGTCTGTCTGTGTGTGTGTGAACAAGATATCTCAAGAACGGTAAAAGCTAGAGACTTGAAATTTGGTACACAAATTAATTTTATACACCAGACGAACCACGAAACTTTTGGTTGAAATCGGCCGCATTCTGCGGCCACAGGGCCGCAAATGCTAGCCGCAAGCGCCGCTTCTTTAAATTGGTTAAAGATACAAAAATTTTTAGAGAACAACATTTTCTTAGATTAAAAAAATAATAGGGGTCTATTCTGATCATTTTTTTGATATGTTGAACTTTTCGGAACTCGGCCCCAATTTACCGGTATTTGGGGGGGACCCGCTTTGACTAACTTTTTTATTATTCATCCTACATGGGGGTTGTGACATATCAAATTCAATGATTTTGAAGTGCTGATTACGAATTTGGCATTGGTTTTTAGTTATCTGTTACCGTTGAGTCACCAGTGGCGGAATTCGACTCCTTTTTGGGGGATAAGGAAAGTCGTGTGATGTTTGCACCAGATTTTTTCTTCTTCCTCCTCTTCTTCTTCATTTTAAAGTCTCTTGTCTCTTCATCTTCAACAGCGAGGTTGTTATACGGCAGCTCTCAATTCACAGATTTTTTTTAAAAACATTTTACATTATCCCTACCCAGTCTGAGTTAGTATCACCTCAATTGACCTTACTGTCTTAATCTCAAGATGTAGAGATTTCTGAATTCGGACCGCTGGACATAATTTCATTTGAGAATTTGACACCCAACCCCAAGACAAGTAAGTTTTTGATAAAAAAAAAAAAAAGCAAGCTCTTTTCAGCCTAAATGAACATTTTAATTTACATTTCTTTCATTATCAATGATAATATTGTTGGTATAATGGACGTTGATTCTGCCCGCCATCATTATCTTTCGGGCTCTAAAATCTATCAACACTATTACGTAGGTAAAATGAACGAAAATAGATAACGTATCTATGTCATAAGTGTTTCTTGAACCTTATGAACCTACAAAAAAACCTTATGTATATTTTTTAAAACATGTTCAATTATTTCATCAATGATCGTCATCTTATTCGAGACGGGAGTCAACTGTGCACTGTTAGTCAAGTGGTTAACGCGCTAGTCTGGTAATCCAGGTAGCGATAGCGTAGGGATCCGTTGGTTCGAATCCCACCCAGTGCACGACTTTTACGTCATTAATTTGAGTTTGTGACCTCATAATAAGACCGAGGCTTAGTTCGTAGAAAATGCTTTAAGCATTAACCTCGCCTGGTGGTCACCTTCCACCAAAGAGTGTTATTATTATTATACCATTAACACGTGAACTCACCGACCAGATACCTACAGTAAACTCAACTAGCCTGGAATGGGTAGGTATGCCAGGCAATCTCTTACGATAAATCGTGTCTTCTACGAGCCATGCTGTCTACATATTTCATGACTTAAGCCAAGACCCGCTGAGTGCAACATTTTGTTTATGAAACGTTTCGCAAAACTTTGTCTCGAATCTTGAATGGGAAAAGTGTTGCGAAGTAATGTTTCGTTCAATCTACTTTGATTCTAAAAGAAGAATGGAACATAAAACGTTATACAGGGTGGAGCAAAAGTCTGGAAACCCCTGAATAACTTTCGAATGGCTTCTTCAGTAAAATTAAAATTTTGTACGGTAAACCAGGGTGATAAGACCTTCTTTTAGAGTGGGGTCGATTTTTGTTACCGGCCCCCATGTCGGGGCCAGGGGGGCAACTTCATTTTTTTAAATACGAACCCCCCCAACTTGCGATACATTTTTGGAAAGGGTTTTAAACAAGAAATACTTTGGTCCAAATTTTATTTTTTTAAAATTAAGTGTTTGCATATGGCGTCCAACGTTGTGTATGCAGTAAAGTCTGGAAACCCCTTAATATCTTTGGAAAGGGCTTTCTCAGTAAATTTAAAATTGTGTACAGTAATTTGGGGTAGTTAGACTTTTCCAAAAATGTATCGCAAAATGGGGTTTCGTATTTAAAAAAATGAAGTTGGCCTCCCTGGCCCCGACATGGGAGCCGGTAAAAAAATTCGGTCCCATTCTAAAATAAGGACTAATTACCAAGGATTAACGTACACAATTTTAAATTTATTGAGAAAGCTCTTTCGAGAGATATTCAGGGGTTTCCAGACTTTACTGCATACACAACATTGGACGCCATATGCAAACACTTAATTCTAAAAAAATAAAATTTGCACCAAAGTATTTCTTGTTTGAAACCCTTTCCAAAAATGTATCGCAAGTTGGGGGTTCGTATTTAAAAAAATTAAGTTGCCCCCCTTGGCCCCGACATGGGGGCCGGTAACAAAAATCGACCCCACTCTAAAAGAAGGTCTTATTACCCAGGTTTAGCATACAAAATTTTAATTTTACCGAAGAAGCCATTCGAAAGTTATTCAGGGGTTTCCAGACTTTTGCCCCACCCTGTAAAATGTTGCGCTCAGTGGGATCCCACCCTTGTTATCAAGTATAGAAGAATCCTTACACACACAGTTGGTTACCCAAGGAAAAAAATGTTTTTTTTTTTTCTTGGGTAACCAACATGAGGTTGAACAGTGCCGACCCTTCTCGATAATTTTTTTGGTAGATACCTACTGTAAAACATTTTCAACCAAACAGGAAGAGTTTGAAAAATTGCTAACCACAAATTAGTGAAATTACTTTGTCATGAATAGTGCGTGATTAGCTCAGTGGGCACTCGCTTGCCATGTTGAAGGTCCGGGGTTCGATCCCCCGTGCCGACAAAAAATTTATTCTTAATTTGGCTACAATTGTTTGTAAGGGATCCGGTGCGCTCGTATTGACCCAGCACCTTTATGGGAAGTATTACGTCACTTCTCGCCCATCAGAGGGGAGGCATACTACGGGATGGGCAGGCTACAACTCAGACCACAAGCGACTACAGTAGCTGTGAAACACTCATCTTAAAAAAATAAAAAAATAAAAGAGGTACCTATAGTAAGACTAGAACTTACGTCTAGGGTCTAGCTCTAGGAGATAAAGAGTTGAAAAAAATATTGGCATTCGGAATAAATAAAGAAAACTAATAAGATAGATAAATATTTATTAATTTTTATTATTTCACCCATTTCCGTCACGTTTAAGATTATTGTCAAAGATATATTATGCAATTCTAAAATTTTGATTCAGCAAATGAAAAGATCAAAAGTCACCATACTTTATGATGAAGATGTAAAACAGAACTAACCTGAATATTTGTGTGATACATTTGAATTTCGCCTTTCAGGATACATTTGAATTTTGAGGTATTTTGGAATTTCGCCGTTTCAGGATACATTTGAATTTTGAGGTACTTTGGAATTTCGCCGTTTCAGGATACATTTGAATTTTGAGGTACTTTGGAATTTCGCCGTTTCTGGATACATTTTAATTTTGAGGTACTTTGGAATTTCGCCGTTTCTGGATACTTTTTAATTTTGAGGTACTTTGGAATTTCGCCGTTTCTGGATACATTTTAATTTTGAGGTACTTTGGAATTTCGCCGTTATGGATACATTTTAATTTGGAGTTACTTTGGAATTTCGCCGTTTCTGGATACATTTTAATTTTGAGGTACTTTGGAATTTCGCCGTTCTGGATACATTTTAATTTGGAGGTACTTTGGAATTTCGCCGTTTCTGGATACATTTTAATTTTGAGGTACTTTGGAATTTCGCCGTTTCTGGATACATTTTAATTTTGAGGTCTTTTGGAATTTCGCCATTCCGGATACATTTTAATTTTGAGGTACTTTGGAATTTCGCCGTTTCTGGATACATTTTAATTTTGAGGTACTTTGGAATTTCGCCGTTCTGGATACATTTTAATTTTGAGGTACTTTGGAATTTCGCCGTTCTGGATACATTTTAATTTGGAGTTACTTTTGAATTTCGGCGTTCTGGATGCATTTTAATTTTGAGTTACTTTTGAATTTCGGCGTTCTGGATACATTTTAATTTGGAGTTACTTTTGAATTTCGGCGTTCTGGATACATTTTAATTTGGAGGTACTTTTGAATTTCGGCGTTCTGGATACATTTTAATTTGGAGTTACTTTTTAATTTCGGCGTTCTGGATACATTTTAATTTGGAGTTACTTTTGAATTTCGGCGTTCTGGATACATTTTAATTTGGAGTTACTTTTGAATTTCGGCGTTCTGGATACATTTTAATTTGGAGTTACTTATGAATTTCGGCGTTCTGGATACATTTTAATTTGGAGTTACTTTTGAATTTCGGCGTTCTGGATACATTTAATTTGGAGTTACTTTTGAATTTCGGCGTTCTGGATACATTTTAATTTGGAGTTAGGTACTTTTGAATTTTGGCGTTCTGGATACATTTTAATTTGGAGTTACTTTTGAATTTCGGCGTTCTGGATACATTTTATTTTGGAGTTACTTTGGAGTTTTGCCTTTCTGATTTTGGCGTTTTGGATACATTTGAATTTCGACGTAATTGTGTTCTGAAATGTGAAATAGAAAAGAAATGTACAGACAGAAGAAGAATTTTTAGGAAATATTTGCCACGGGCGGGAATTGAACTCGCGATCCAGAGGCTTGGAGATAGACTGTTTAAAAGTTTCAGCCTACGATATTTATTTTACTAATAATTCCTTTTGGAAATTCAATGATTGATTTTTATTGTTTAGTCATTTAATAAAAATTGAACTATACATAATCTTAATATCCTTTCCCATTTTTCGTTGCTCCTTTGGTTGCAAACGTTTTTTGAACAATGAAAAAAATACAATTTTGTTTTATTAGGAAGAAGAAAAACTTACATTTTGATACACCTACTTTATAATTAATTTAATTATAATTAACACGGTATAAAGTATGGTGACTTATTGATTGATAAATACACAATGGTTTAATTTCAAAAGAAATTGCACATATATGAATGATTTTGGATAAATGTGTGTAAAAAATTAATAAAAATCGTCTCTTCGTCGTTTTTCTTTGTCTTTATTTTTTGTCTTCGTTCTGCTCCTTTTGACTTGGTTGTCTTTAAGATGAAATCAAGGATCATCTTCCGGTCTCATATCTTGACAATCTTCTTAACAACAAGGCCAACTTTTGATGAGCTCTGAAATCAGAATTTTTTTCACGAAGTTTTTGTCAGTAGCAGTTTGCAGAAGATATCTGCGATTGGCAATAAATTTTATTAGGTAATAACGTATATATTTATTCTGGTATAAATTTCAACTCGGTATGCAAGCCACACACAGTCTCTCTCACACACAAAAAGTACCGACTTTTATATACATCAGGAGATAATTTTAACCCTTAACTGCTTGATTTTCTTCTTTTCAGGGAAAAAAATATATGTTTTAGTAAAAAAATTAATTTAGGTAAAAAAAATTTCAGAACTTGATGTAGCATAAATATGGGTGCTAAAATGGTTTTGCATATCTACTTACTGGTTAATGCCCAAAGCATTTTCTACCACCTAACCTTCAGAATCTTATTATTATGTGGTCACAAACTCAAATTAATGAAGAAAATTCATGCACTGGGTGGGATTCGAACCAACGGACCCCTACGCTACCTGGATTACCAGACTATTGCGTTAACCACTTGACTACCAGTGCACCAGAGGTACCATAAAGTTGATGTAGCAGGTACGCTTATGCAGTCAAGGGTTAAGACATTTTTTATTTCATCACAATTTTTGCATTCAGTAGATATTACTTCCCATAAATTTCTAATAATAGAAATCGAAAGTATTTTTTTCTTCTCGTCCTTATGACGGTCTACATTCCACACCAAGAGTCACAAAGCT
The DNA here is from genome assembly GCA_024516035.1 of Bactericera cockerelli. NCBI lineage: Eukaryota > Metazoa > Arthropoda > Insecta > Hemiptera > Triozidae > Bactericera > Bactericera cockerelli. Next base: position 13,157,037 of record CM044963.1, on the reverse strand, counting down.
GTGACCCTTGTATTTTGTATTGTGAGAGCCTACAATGCACTTTATTGTAGAATAAAATGCAGGTCCTTCCGGAGATCTCGTATTGAGCCAGCACCTAAATGGTAAGTATTGTGTCAATTCTCGCCCATCAGAGGGCAGGCAAACCTACTACGGAATGGGCAAGCTACAACATAGACCACAAACGTCTACAATAGCTGCTGTTTCAAGACTTTTGTTAAATAAATTTGTAAAAAACGCTTGCATACGAGTCTACAACCATTGGGACATTTTCATCTTTACTATTCAAGGTCTAAAACTTAACTGACCAAATTTCGTATTGTGCGCATGACACATACTTTTTCTCTTCTCTCTTTTTATAATTTAATATTTCGTTATTGTGCGCATGACACATACTTTTTCTCTTCTCTCTTTTTATAATTTAATATTTCGTTACATAATTTCGTCACATAATTTCGTTACATAATTTTGGTTATGTGCCAGAGCAAAGACATGAAAATGTCAAAAAAAAAAAAATTATACCTACAAAAAAGGCTGTGAAACACTCATCTTTAAAAATAAATCACAAGGAATAAACAATGGTTTAGCTGGGATTCGAATCCGCATCCTACCTATCTAGAGTGACTTACTACTGCACCACCGCCTCAAATTTATGAAGCACACTCCATTAAGACGAGGAGGTTAGAGTAAGGGATAGGGAGCCAGGACGAGGAGGTTAGAGTAAGGGACAGGGAGCCAGAAGTCGCAGGTTCATGACAGGTGCGGCGTCATACAACACAAGTTCGCACAGCATAATGGTCTTTCAGCATAAAATATCGATAATCGAACTCAAATTTGAAAAATCGTGTTCGTACAACACAATCACATTCAACACAACGGTTACACAGCACAATTTCGTACAGCATAATGAACGCACAGCATAACCGATTAATCGAAAAAAACTTCATTGTATAGACTATGGATGTAGGGGAAGTAGACATACGGGATTTTTCCCAAATCTCTAGTAAAATATCCCACGATATTTTAAAAAAAATCCTTTAAAAGTAAATATCGCAAAAGCTTAATAAGACCTGTAACATGTTTATTTTATTAATTATTTAACTAATTTTAAGGGTTTAATATAATCGAGATGGATACATTAGCCACCGAGGCCGAGTGGGTAACGCACTAGACTTGCACGCACGGTGACCTGAGTTCGATCACCGCAGGACAAGATTTTTTCCACTCATACCTCGTAAGGAAAAATAAGTAACTTCTTTAATGTGAGCAACGACCTTAAAGATATGGAACCCCAAAATTATAGATATTAAACCCCAGTTAAAATAAATAAAATTAATATTATTCATTTCTGTCGCGTGCGGCACTTATAAAGGGGTACTCACAAACAGCTATTCAAATAAACCTCACACAGTTTGAGTGGGGCGGAAATAATAATAATGTGCTTCTTTATGTTATTAAATCACAATTTTAGTGGGTAGCGCAGAATTATAGGACTTTTCCATATCTTTAATAACCCAATATCTTATTTTTGCCTATATTCCTGCCACTGGTCGTTGCTAACATTAAAGCAGCTTAAATCCTGCTCCGCTGGGGATTGAACCCAGATCACCGTGCGTGCAATGACTAGCGCGCTAACTCACTCGGCCAAGGTGACTACTGTGGGGTGGGAATAGTCAGCAACACGAGCATTTGAATTCGAATGGTGACTTATCCAAGTCTTGGACTTTCTTTTTTTTTTTTTTTTTTTTTTTTTTTTAGTGGGGTTTAACGTCGCTTTCAACTGCCATGGTTATATCACGACGGGGGTTTTACCCTCCATTCGCAGGAAACTCACAAACCTGCTACTCACATTGACCTCACCCAGCCTGAGTGGGGCCGGGAAAAGCCAGCGTCACGAGAATTAGAATTTGAATGGTCACCCATTCAAGTCTTAACCTCGCTGGATGTCGCTTAACTTCGGTGTTCTGAAGGGAACCGGTGTATTCAACATGCCATCGACGCTGGCTGGACTTTCTTTTAACTTCATTTGCTTAGTTTTAGGATCTTTTTTTTTTTCATTGAGTTTAATATGGCTTTCAGCTGCATGGTCATATCACACGGGGGTTCACCCTCCATTCGCTCGAAACTCACAAACCAGCGATGCAAATTAACTTCACCCAGCTTCAGTGAGGTCGGGAATAGCCAATACCAGGAGGGTTCTAAATTCAATAGTCACTCACCCATGTCCTAACCTCGCTGCACGTTGCTCAACTTTAGAGACAAAACGAGAACTGGTTTATTCAACGTACCCTTGACGCTAGGGCTACAGGACTTAAGTCCGACCCTGAGAAAGAGAATGAGAGAAAATTTGAGTTTTTAAATTTTATGTGTGTGCAAGAGAGAGAAAATTAAAAAGACGACCTGACAGAGAGTAAGTGAGCGAAAGAGAGAGTGATAAGGAGAAAGAATAATTGAATAACCCATTAGAAATTTAGAGCATATTAAAGTGGTTTTGGTTTTGAATTGATTTCGTGGAATAATTTTTGAAAGACGGGTAAATTGGGTCTTTTCTTTCCTTTATTGGGTCTTTTCTTTACATCCTCTTCCTAAAAGAAGTCTAAAAATATGCAAAAATTGTACTTTCTGTAAGATAAGGGTGGTCACGGTTGTCCAGTGGGTTACCGCTCTTGGCTTGCGTGCACGGTGACCTGGGTTCGATCTCCAGCAGGGCAGGATTTTTTCGGGTCTGTACTTGCATGTCCGGGGTTCTCTCATACCTCGTGAGGAAACATGAGTAGCTGCTTTAATATGAGCAGCGTAGAGAGGCGAAATTATAAGCAGAAATAAGATAAGGATTATACCGGATACGAAAAAGTCCTATAATTCTTGTCTTTTATTACACATTTACTGTTGGCATAATGGGACTACCTGTCTTGCGCTGACAGTCTAAATAAAGCACTACTTATACTTATTTATTTAAATCATTATTATAAGATAAGGAAAGTAAAAAAGTGACAGAGGTTACCTTCAAGCATTTTATAAATAGATATATGTATATACAGGGTGTCCCACCAAAGATGGACACCACAAATTACTCGGTTTTTTTGTAGTTTTTGTAAAATAAACTCGGTTAAAAAAAAAAAAACATGTAAAATTATTTTACACCCTGTATGAAATTTTTTGCTGCCTATTGAAAATGCGTGTTTTCATTACACAAACACTTTCTATTCTTGTTATCGAAAAAATTAAACGAAATCGTTATTCGAGATTTAGAAAAAAAAACAATGGTAATTATGGACACAATACTTCCTCGTGATTGTTTCACATTGTATACACGACCACGTGCCAATTTTGAGATTTTATACTAAATCACTTAAGTGATTGTATCAATTGTATCTCCAAACCGCTTAACCGATTTTCTTCAAATTTGTGTTAATGGTATAATACCGTTTTTTCTACATTCTAGATTCCACAAAAAATTCTGTATCGGCAAGTCGTGGTCCTTATTTTTTGACTTTTTTGTCCAAAATTTCGGATTTTCTTAAATATCAGAGTTAATTAAAAAATAAATATAAATAGTCTATGTAAAATAATAATAATTATGCATACCTATACATACAAAATTTCATCAAAATCGGGTGTAGGTACCGTTCACGAGATATAAGCGTTTAAGTAAAAAGTTAGTGGTCAGGCGCATGGTCTCTTTCACCCAGAACCGCTAGTACGAATTTGATTAATTTAAAATGGGACCATCTACAGAACGTCTCCTATATGTGTGCAAAATTTCATCAAAATCCGATCAGTAGTTTCTGAGATTTGCGCGTTACAAGGAATATTTTTAACAGACCGACGGATCGACAGACGGACACAAAACCAAAGTTGCTCAGGGGGTTAAGAAACGTCCAGAAATATGAAAAAAATTGAAATCGGAGCAATAATTTTTTTTTTTTTTTACAAAAAGTAACACAATACTTCCGATTTCTAATATTAGAAATTTCTCGGAAGTAAAATGGTCAAAAAACCTACCCTGTATGTAATATTTTAGTTTAAAAAAGTACTCCGAAACCATTTAGAAGTTAAATTATCAAATAAAATTCAGGTCGATTCATTTAAAAATCGAAAGTTGACACCTCAATTTTTGACTTTCGAACCACCCTGTATATAAAAAATCTGGTGTAAACATCACACGACTTTCCTTATCTCCCAAAAAGGAGTCGAATTCCGCCACTGGTGACTGAACGGTAACAGATAACTAAAAATCAATGCCAAATTCGTGATCAGCACTTCAAAATCATTTAATTTGATATGTCACAACCCCCATCTAGGATGAATAATAAAAAAGTTAGTCCAATCGGGTCCCCCTACAATACCGGTAAATTGGGGCCGGTTTCCAAAAAGTTAAAGATATCAAAAAAATGATCAGAGTGAACCCCTATTATTTTTTTATCCGAGAAAATGTTGTTCTCTAACTTTTTTTGTATCTTTAACTAATTCAAAGAAGCGGTGCTTGCGGCCAATATTTGCGGCCCTGCGGCCGATTTCAACTTAAAGTTTCATGGTTCGTCTGGTGTATAAAATTAATTACCATACCAAATTTCAAGTCTCTAGCTCTTACCGTTCTTGAGATATCCTGTTCACACACAGACAGACGCACGGACCAATGGCTGAAAACCACTTTTTTGGTATCCTGAGGCTATGATTCGTCCAGAAATGTGAAAAGCTGGGTAGGTCAAATTTTCGACGAATACAATACTTTCCTTATTATAGGATAAGGAAAGTAAAAAAATTCATGACTGAAACCGCATGATTAAAACATAATTATGTACCCTTGAATTTTTTATTTTTCAAGAACTCTTTCATGGGCCGGGTAATTTGAGGTGTCCAACTTTGGTGGGACACTCTGTATATCTCGAGCTTTTTAGAACCTGTCCTTAATTTTCAAGTAATGTCAACTCAAGTGACATTTGCCCGTATTTCGGGTGAGAGTCGAAGGTTCAGCCGTAAAATGTTTCTACAGACGAAACGGTAACAGATGGGCAAAATCTGACTCTTGTCGACCCCCCTCCCCTCAACCGATCACACTATGTATTTCAAAAAGTCATCAAAGGCATAGCCGAAGTTGTGGACTGTCGTCCAGACTTAAGGCTTTCTGGTGTGACGAATGGAAGTATAGTGATGGATAATTGAGGTTCCCGTCTAGAGTCGTCTTTAGCTTGCCTAGTATCGAGGTATTCCGGTATTCTACCAAGCAGGATAGACTTTTCCTGGTTGAGACCTGCGCTGCGGTCGAGTGTTCTTTCCTAGCCGGCCTAGTAACAATAGGTAAAATTCTAAGACCCCAATGAACATGTATACATACTAATAACAATTTTGAAAAATCCGGTCGGGTGCTATCGCTTAACAGACAGACAAACGAAAGCCAAATCGTCCAGTACCCAAGTTAAAACAGAACCTCGTCTCTAGTGAGGTCGCTTATTCCTCATGAGGTATGAGTGGACCCCGGACATCCAAGCAGAAAATTTCTGCGCTGCCGGGAATCGAACCCAGGTCACCCTGCTTGCTAGCCTACTCCACTTGGCCACAGTGACTACTTAATAAAGTATTAAGCACAGTGATTCCCATCCTATAATTCTGATGTGCTATAAAATTTCTGAAGATAAAAAAAAGCCCACATTATTAGTTGGGTTCAGTACAAAATCTCTTTCTTTTTATAAACATCTTCAAAATTTTGTCTGCGGCTAAGTCCAATATCTTTGATTTATTCATGCCAAGTGTGCCGCGATGCTAAAAATGTTAAGAACCACTGCTTGGCCATTTTATCTTGGTAACTGTAAAATTGACATTAACAGTGACAGACGAATGAAAATGTCACTGATAATGTCAATTTTACAGTCTGTAATTAATTGGGAACCAGGTTATTTTCTCCACCTATGAAATGTTGAATAGAGAAATGCAACTGTATTTTTACAAGCTATAGGTGGTGGCTATTTGTTTTGTCTGGGAAATAGAGAACATCAGAATTTCAATTTTTTTTCTTTTATTGTAATAATTAAGTTTACATTGTTTAGAAGTGGGTTGACATGAAACATGGTTGCCTAGACAATCTTAATCAGGGTGTAAATGAATAATAATACAGGCAGGCAGCAGAAAAGCCGGAGGCAGCTGAAGAGCTAGATAGCCGGAGGCAACAGAAGAGCCGGATGGCCAGAGGCAGCAGAAAAGCCAGATGTCCAGAGGCAGCGGGAGTCACTTAAAGATTTGCACGGCAAGTCTCTGAAAGCAAAAAGATAGAATTATTATTATTAAACACTTTATTAGATATACATAGACATAATTATGTACAGTACACATAATTATTATAAGAATTAAATAATGGAAACAATAATGGAAAGGAAAAAAATAATGTATACAATAGAGTGGTTTTTAAGGGTCCTCTCAATTATCCAGACTTTTATATAGGACCTCGATTATCCGCATACGGGCATACCCCTAGTAGACATTAATCCAGATAATGAAGGTTCTACTGTATTGTGAGGTGGAATAGAGAGATAAGTGAAGCGAGTATTATGACTGTGGAATGAAGTGTGTATGAAATGATGAGTGAAGATATGGAGGTGAAGTCTCATTCAAAACTCTCCACAGTAAGCCCAATCTCAGTTCTAATCTCTTATCAATTCGTAACCATTGAAGATTTTTTTCATTTAGCTGAAACATGATCAAATTACTGAAACACAACACAAGCATTCTGAAATGTTTGAAGTAAATTCCCTTTGATGTTTGACATAGCAGCTCCAGTATTCAATCAAAGGAAATATAAGAGAAGTACATAGGAGCTGTTTTGTCTTGTAGGGCTAAAACCTTTGCAAATGTTTCAGGGAATGAAACTTTTGATACACTTCCTTACCAATTTGAACAACCTGAGAGTTCCATTGAAGATCTGGATCTAAAAGTATTCCAAGATTTTTCACACAAGAAGACAAAGGAATAGGCTCAGAATTGAAAACGATAGATGGGACTGAGAAACCCAAAGTAAAATCTATAATTCAATTGAAGTACAATATAACACAAAAAATAAGGGCAGGGACAGAGAATCTTTCTTATACTAAAAAAAAAAAATAGTTATGTAGAGAAAATTAAATGAAAAGAAAAGAAGCAAAGTTTAGTTTTGATTATAAGGGAATGGTTTCACTTGTAAAAATCAGGTACATAGTTTATTAATTTTAAACATGAGAGGACATAATACAGTTTTTGTATTGCATTATACTTTGTAGATAGAATTTGACTGGTAGGGAAAACAGAAACTTGTTGCTTTGGTCTACATAATTTAGGACTCATGGTAATGGAGCTTTGCTGGTGTTTTGATAGTTAGTGGGGGGATGATATCACACTTCAGCATGTTATGATCTGACACACCAGAAACAGGATACCTGGGTTGGCCTCAGCCATCCTCAAGTTTTGTCAACTAGTCCATTATTGATTAATAGACTTGATGTTTAAAAAAATAGATATTTTTACAAAGGTTTTAGATTTATAATTCCAGATTCTTGAATTCCTTATTGATGATGAAAGAAGAAACAAAATTGAAAAAAATCAATGCAACATGTATTGCAGTGGATTTGGGAATATGGAAATAGTGTTAAGTCCCAAGTCCCAGATATCTGGAGGCTCTCCAGAGAAAAGATGAAGGTCAGATGACACAAGCCTTGTTTTTTCATTGGGATTTAGTGATACAGGCACAAATAGCACAATGATATGGTAGTGGCAAAGAAGGGAACTGAAATTTTTTGGGATAAACAAGCTTTTAACTAGACAGGCTTGCTGTCTCACAATAGTGATGATCATAAAACCATTCATGCTTATAACATTACTTACTTTACTTTTCATGTCCGGAACAACATATCTTTCATATCTTAGATTGGCCAGGGTAACCAGGGTTAGATCTTGTTGGGTACAGGGTTCATCCAATTGATTACAGAAAAGGAGATGTTCATTTGTCTGCACCTGTCCACAGTGGCAGCAGTCATTATTCTCTTCATATCCCCATTTCTATAGATTACAATAGATTCAATCAAAGGCTGGTGGCACTCTAGTTTCCATAGTTCAACCTTGTGGACTTCAGTAATGTGAGTACAGCTGTCGATGCTTGTTGTTGTTCAAATAAAACTTTTCTTATTACATTGATATTATTTTTTTTAAATAAATTTCCAATCCTTTGATTGTTAGTTCACTGTATTTTAATAATACACTACTCTTAACTACAAAAAAAAGAAAACTAGAAAAGTAAAAAATAAAAATTGAGTTAAGGTTATTCCATTATTCCACCCTGCAAAATTCCCTATTTCATAGATAAAATTTCTCTATTCTCTTCTGAAGGGAAACTTTTGAGCTCTGGGTGGGGAAATGGAAAGAGTTTCATGGATTTTAACCATTTCAAACGTTCGTACAACACAATTTCGCAGGACATAATGTTCTTTCAACACAAATTCACCCAGCATAACGGTCGCACAGCATTATCGATTTCGATTATTATGCTGTATGAACTTGTGTTGAACGAACGCACACCTCATGACAGACGTGTACTCATATTTTATAGAAGGTGCTGCTAGTCGCTGATGTCAATGTCCAATTGTCCATATTGTCCATGCATATTCTCTTGAAATAGAACCGACCTCAGTAGCTTGATCGATAAGGCGACGCACATGTAACCTGGAGATTGGTGGTTCAAGTCCCGGTTTCAGCGTAGATTTAGTAAAGCGAGGTTGCGTAGTTGTGATATCACGAAAGTGATTAACACAAATACCTATGTTACTTTTTTTCTAGACCTAGACAGATCCTCTGGTCTGTTTCGCTTTTGTGAGACAGGTGTTGGATCCATGTCCATTATGAACTTTGAATTTTGAACGGTAAAATTTAGATTGTAAGACTTTTTAGGAAATTTATTTTTATAATGCAACTTTTGAAATTTAAATATCCAGATTAATGTTACATTTTTCTGGCCAAATATTTGCGAATTAAACACGCATAAAAAGTTCTGGCTGTTTGTTCAACACCAAAAAAAATGTTTACCCATATTCCGTATCCATGAGAGTTGGCTATCTCACGGTGATTAAAAAAAATAATATAATTATGGACGCCCAGATATCGCTGGGCACACGAATATGTAACTAAATAGTCTCGACCTTAGCGTTGTAGTAAACATTTGGGTCGGGTGGAACAGTTGACCATTGGAGGATGAGTAGGATCAGTAGTATGATATGGCGTCAATGCTCTCGCAGAGGTCTTCACGTGACCGTGAGCTCTACTCCATCAATTCATACCTCCTGGAATTTCCGTATTTTAGAAGTTCCTCGTATTACGTCATAGCTTTTTATCAACCGGTGTACCGGTTTCCAACTTCAAGATGATTTTTTGGTTTGCGATTTTCATGTATTTGTTTTGTTCAAAATAAAATCTTATCAGAAATGTGAGAATTTAGTTCAATTTTAATATATTCATTAAGTCCAGAGCTCTTAAGATTGTACTATTCTGATTATTCAGGTCTTATCTAGCTCCTGGTAAATACTTCATTCACCGTCAGTCAGCTACACTCTAGGTACAATTGCATTACTCTTTGATAGCCAGCTTCTATGATGGCAACTGCTCTGGAACAATTTGTGAACAATGTACAACAGCTTTCTGCCCAAGGTAAGTCCAACGGCTGGGTTGAGAGACCCAACTGGATATACTATTCACTAGCGGTTAAGTGAACTATCTGACCGTCCTCAGATGCATTCATTAAGTTAAAATTCAAGCATCTGAACAACAAGACATTTCATTCAAGACCTCACTCAATGGGTTTCAAAATTAAAATGTCCAGCCATTTACTTTTGGGGCTGTCAAGCTATCCTTGGTTGGCCAATGTGGCCCAAAAAACAAGGGACAGATCTTCACTCTCTGTCACTGGGTGCCATCATAATATAATTATAACTAATGTATCTTTGACATGATAAGTAAATGAGAAATTGTTTTGTGCAGTTAGGATGGTATTTTTTTATTCCCAAAACATGTTATACCCTTACAAGAACAGCAGTCAATTTTTTAAATAGTCTTAAGATTAAACACTGTGGAAGCAAATATACAGGGTGGGGCAAAAGTCTGGAAACCCCTGAATAACTTTCGAATGGCTTTTTCAGTAAAATTAAAATTTTGTATGGTAAACTGGGCTAATAAGACCTTCTTTTAGAGTGGGGTTGATTTTTGTTACCGGCCCCCATGTCGGGGCCAGGGGGGCCAACTTCATTTTTTTAAATACGAACCCCCATCTTGCGATACATTTTTGGAAAGGTCTTTAAATAAGAAATACATTGGTGCAAATTTTATTTTTTTTAAATTAATTGTTTGCAAATTGCGTCCAACTTTGTGTATGCAGTAAAGTCTGGAAACCCTGAATATCTTTTGAAAGAGCTTTAACAGTAAATTTAAAATTGTGTACGGTAATCCTTGGTAATTAGACCTTATATTAGAATGGGACCGAATTTTTTTTACCGGCCCCCATGTCGGGGCCAGGGAGGCCAACTTCATTTTTTTTAAATACGAAACCCCACCTTGCGATACATTTTTAGAAAGGTCTAATTACCCCGACTTACCGTGCACAGTTTTCAATTTACTGAGAAAGCTCTTTCAAAAGATATTCAGGGGTTTCCAGACTTTACTGCATACACAAAGTTGGACGCAATTTGCAAACAATTAATTTAAAAAAAATAAAATTTACACCAATGTATTTCTTATTGAAAGACCTTTCCAAAAATGTATCGCAAGGTGGGGGTTCGTATTTAAAAAAATGAAGTTGGCCCCCTGGCCCCGACATGGGGGCCGGTAACAAAAATCGACTCCACTTTAAAAGAAGGTCTTATTTGCCCGGTTTACCTTACAAAATTTTAATTTTACCGATGAAGCCATTCGAAAGTTATTCAGGGGTTTCCAGACTTTTGCCCCACTCTGTATATTAAAATTATCAATAACTGGAAGATCTATAGGTCACAGACAACATTTTTGAAAAGTTGTGCTGTAAAATGTCCAGAAACCATCATTTGAACTCAAGGGAGACTTACTTTAATGATAAAGTAAAAAAAAATCATGTTTATTGATGAATATCATTACCATTCTTTCAGGTAACTTCCGAGAGCTGACAGAAATTATTCAAAAGTCTCTTGATGTTCTTGGTAAAAATGTTCAGCACTTGGATAATGTGCTGGAGACATTGGAGATTTTTCAACACAGTCTAGGCATTCTTGCTATTCTGCTTGTCAAATTGAATCTTCTCTCTGCGGCTAACACAAATGAGTATCAAGAGGTCTTGTTCTCACAGATTCAAGAATTCATCAATGTTTGTAATCCAGACCAAATCAGACATGCTGGTGATTTATGTAAGTTTACAAAATTCAATATCTTGATTAAATTTTACTTTTTTAGTTATTGTGGGTACTGATTTTACCTTTAGTTCACTTGGAATTCTTTAGAACAAATACAAAGAGATACATAGTCATTTCACATATACATGTCCACTAACTTAGTAAATGTAACTGTCAAATAATTTCACAATGAATATTATCTTTTTTCAGATGCAGATCTCAGTCACCAGTATACAAAGGCTGTGATGGATTTGAAAACTCCTCAGCGTGGTATCCCGATCATCCAAGCAGCCATCAAGAAGATTCAAACCTGTGATGCCCAGCTCACATCACTGCATTCTGACCTGTGTCAGTTGTGCCTGCTAGCTCAGAACTTGAAACCTGCCCTGGAGTTTCTAGATGTTGACATCACCACCATTGCCAATGAAGTACTTTTTAATAATCTTTTTCCTCTCACAATAATTCTTTTCTCAAAACATGATTGTGATCTATCAAGAGCATGCATTTGGTGTTGGACAATTTTTTTATGAGAGGTTGTCCTATGCATTCAACCCTAAAGCCCGAAAAACTGGTTGGTTTTTTGGCTGATATACAAGCCCTCTGGTCCCCTTGCTCAATATAGGAAAACCAATTATTTCATAAGAACTTTCCTTTACTAGGTGACTAATAATTTATTTATTTATTTAAAAAGGATTAATCAAAAAGAGTTTGCAGAACCTTGTCAATAGAAAGCAGTTATTTCATATTTGCTTTTTTTTAATGCCTTCTCAATAATGCAATTAATTCCCAATTAATATCCTTCCTAACAATAATTCCATAGTAAATTAACTATCTTAAATATTAACTAATTGTTTGTTCTGAATTGAAATTCCAGGGGCCACAATTTGACACCAAGTACTTCCTCCAGTATTACTACTATGGTGGCATGATCTACCTGGCATTGAAACAATATGAGCGGGCCCTCTACTTCTTTGAAGTGATCATCACCACCCCGGCCTTAGCAGTATCACATATAATGCTAGAAGGCTACAAGAAATATTTACTTGTCTATTTGATTGTGCATGGCAAAGTAAGTGATAGAAATAGTACAGTCATGTGACTGGGTTGGTTTTTTCTTCTAAAAATGGATGAACAACATAATCTTTTGAAGGATTGATTACAAGGAGATCAATTTAGAAAAGCTATCAAAGGAGATCACTTTTGGTAACCATTGTCTTCAATGACACCTCAATATATGAATTTTAAGAACAATCACAATTTAAATTTCTGTGTCTCATTTTCAGGCCCCAAACCTACCCAAGAATGTATCTCAAGCTATCTGTCGCTTCATCAAACCCCTCAGTCAGCCTTACCTAGATCTAGTGTCTGTGTATACAAACAATAACTGTCTGGAACTGACTCACCTGCTAGCCAAATATTCAGAGGTAAGAACACATTTATCAGATTTTTTTTACATTTTGTATTACTTACTTACTAGTACATATTTTTAAAAAAATACTATGTAAAAAAATGAGTGTCTATTTATTTACCTATTGTATGTTCTCTATCAGTCCACATTCCTTAAATAGAGTTTGAAAATTTGGAAACAGAGTTCCTTCCCCGTACAAAAGAAGGCATTACCTGAATCGCCCGCCAAATTCTTGGCCTTTGAAAGCTAATGTAAAAATAATAGTAGTATTCAAAGTAAACATTGATTTTCAGGTGCTGGCTCGAGACGAAAACACGGGTCTGGGTAAACAAATCCTGTCCTCACTCTACAAGAAGAACATCAAGCGGCTCACAAAGACCTTCCTTACTCTGAGCCTTGCTGATGTGGCAGCCAGGGTGCAGTTGAGCAGTCCTGTCGAGGCCGAAGTATATGTGCTCAAAATGGTGAGTGTTTTTTTTTTTTTTTTTGTGCCATTTATTATTATCATTTATTATTTTCCTTCAAATTTATATCCTTAAAACCAGTTGTCAGATGCCCCCTTTACATGGGGAGGCCTCAGATATTAATCTAATTTTGTACAAGATGCCATTATACTATGTAATTATGTTGAGTGTAAATTTTTATTGTTCAAATAAAGGTTTCTTGCATTACAGTATTTACATTAGTTGTGCTCTGGAACCAGTTTCACATTACTTCAGGACACTTTCTGTATCTTTACACCCATGCCATTCCAAAAATATACACAGTCAGAATTTTAGGAAATAGGAACCTGCAACCTCCAGGTCAGTAACCAATGTTCTTAACAACTGAGCACTTTATCTATACTTGTAGTCAGGGTGCAGTCCTGTGGATGCTGAAGTATACATACTCAAAATGGTGAGTATAAAATTTAAAAAATAGTCCTTGATTTTATTCTAGGAACAGATAGAATCTACTCCTAATTATTTTCATTTGAACAGCATGTTAATATTTGAAGTTGAATAATAGCCATGGACATTATAAGAAAAACCTTGATATGAGAGAACAATTTATTTCTTGGTACAATTTACTTCTCTCTAAACGAAAATAAAACCTCAGAAACCTGGATGTAAAAGGAAAAAAATTCCAGTCCCTTCAGTTCTCTTATATCCAGGTTCAACAGTATTGTCAATTTAACTCTTGTCTCCAGATATCTCGAGGTTTCTCTAATAAAGAGCTTATTTCCTTATAGAAAGGTAAATTGGACCTGGAAATTGTTCCCTCTTATAGAGGTTTCTCTGTTATTCAGTTCTCTAATACCAAGCATGCAAAGCCAGCTCGACTATTTTTCTTTTAAAAAACATTTCATTTGTACATTTTAAATAAAACTTGATTAACATTTATATATACAGGGTCTTCATAAAGTCTCACCCAGGCCTAGGTTTCTCGAAAACAACTCAGAATATCAAAAAACGCAAAAACCCGTATTCCTTTATATTTAGGGGGATTGATTTTCAGCCAAAAAATTTTTGCCTACACGGCCCCAGTCAGGCTGGGCATGGACCAACTTTAAAATCTTAAATAGAATGGTATATCTTGTAGCATATTGTTTTAAAGGTCTTATTGAGAGAAGTTCATTACAATAAATTTCAGTGTGCTACGACTTACCGTTCTCGAGATACAGGGTCGGACGTCCTGCGTAATATCCATATATTTTGACCTATAACTCGATAACCGTAAATTATGGAGAAAATTTTTCTTGTTAATATTAACTCCTTATGATGAGACTTTTCGAACAAGTTATAACTCGACATACTCTGTTGATGTTAGTTTCTGGTCAGTTTCGTCAGCCAGCCGGACGAACAGTCGAAAAAAATTTAACGAAAAAACAAATCAAATTTTAACTTGTTCGAAAGTTCTTGCTATAAGGAGTTATTATTATCAAGAAAAAATTTCTCCATAATTTACGGTTAACGAGTTATAGGTCAAAATATAGGGATATTACGCAGGACGTCTGACCCTGTATCTCAAGAACGGTAAGTCGTAGCACACTGAAATTTATTGTAATGAACTTCTCTCAATAAGACCTTTAAAACAATATGCCACAAGACATACCATTCTATTTAATATTTTAAAGTTGGTCCATGCCCAGCCTGACTGGGGCCGTGTAGGCAAAAAAAAATTGACTGAAAATCAATCCCCCTAAATATACAGGAATACGGGTTTTTGCGTTTTTTGATATTCTGAGTCGTTTTCGAGAAACCTAGGGCTGGGTGAGACTTTATGAAGACCCTGTATAAAAAAAGGTTCAACTGTATCTTATCTGTAGCAACACAAAAGTCAAGATAATATTTTTTAATTTAATAACTACCTCTTGTCTCTCCAGATATCTCAGAACGAGATCTACGCGAGCATAGACCGAGCGGCGGGCATGGTTCTGTTCAACGAGTCGCCCCAGCGGTTCAACAACTCTGGCACGCTCGCGCGCGTGGAGGCAAGTGTGCGGGAGGCCATGGGTCTGGACCGGAAGTTCCTCGCCATGGAGGAGGAGATCCTGGTCAACCCGCTGTACGTGAAGAAGGCGGCCAGTGCTCGCGAAGACGGAGACGAGAACAAGTCGCGACCCATGGAGGTGGACAACACGGTGTACTGAGTCGACTCTGTGAACTGAGTCGACTCTGTGTATTGAGTCACAGTGTACTGAGTGTATTGAGTATTGAGTCAATCAACTGAGTGTATTGAGTCAATCAACTGAGTGTACTGAGTCGACTCTGTGTATTGAGTCACAGTGTACTGAGTGTATTGAGTATTGAGTCAATCAACTGAGTGTACTGAGTCGACTCTGTGTATTGAGTCACAGTGTACTGAGTGTATTGAGTATTGAGTCAATCAACTGAGTATACTGAGTCGACTCTGTGTATTGAGTCAATCAACTGAGTGTACTGAGTCGACTCTGTGTATTGAGTCAATCAACTCTGTGTACTGAGTCGACTCTGTGTATGGAGTCAATCAACTGAGAGTACTGAGTCGACTCTGTGTATTAAGTCAATCAACTGAATGTGTTGATGTCCAGGTCGACATGCGTCTGCCAGGTCCCGGCTCAAGTATATTAATATATGTGTCCAGGGATCTAGCAGTCGCATCTTGTCCCAGCCTTGAGTAAAGTCGACTCTGTGTACTGAGTCGACTCTGTGTATTAAGTCAATCAATTGAGTGTATTGATGTCCAGGTCGACATGCGTCTGCCAGGTCCCGACTCAAGTATATTAATATATGTGGCCAGGAACCTAGCAGTCGCATCTCGTCCCGGCCTTGAGTAAAGCTGTGAGATCCCACTGTTTTGCAACATTTTTCTTCGAATTTTGCATGGGAAATGTTCAGAAGCAATGTTTAAGTCATGGGGTTTCAATCTCATTTCATTGTAAAGGAACAGTGTAGCGTGAGACATTGCAAAACGCTTTGCAATGTTGTGAGAGAAAATAATGTTGCACTTGGGGGGATCCTGGCCTAACAATTATTAAATTATGTCTCTGTGAAATAGGCACAGGCCACAGCCTGACTCACCACTGAGTGCATCGAGTTGATCAACAGATTGTATTATATAAAAGTAATTATAATTGCGTGTTCATGAGATAGGAGGGGTTATATGGACGTTAATATTCAATACCTAAGATCCATTTCCAATGATTCTGTTTTGGTTTTCATGTCATTGGGTTATTCAGGATGGAAGTTTTACTCTTTAATTGCTGGGATTTGTGCCAGCTACATCTGACCCAGCCCGGGTTGTGCTGGAAATGCTAACCGCACGTCTGATTTACTTGATAATATGATGCAGAATATTTTTTAAGTATGCAACCATGGGACCTGTGATAAAGGTTTAAGGACAACTTCATTAATGTACATTGCTATACATTTCAATAGACAAGTTAGAATTTATTCCCTGTCAAATAATGAATAAAACACTTGTCCTTTCAACAATAAAATATGTACTGCTCTCTTAAAATAAGATGTGTCTCTGCTGTTTTTTTTTTTTTAAGTCTAAAAGCACTATACGTGCTGTTTTGCTTGTAGAATGTTAATTCCATGGGATGTGTGTCTCTCTAATTAATAAGAAGAAACACTGCTGTGTAAATTAAAATTTGTAAAGCTTGCAAAGAAACAGGAACTATGTATACGCGTTCCATGCGATTTGTGTGACGACCTGGGTGGGTAAATATTACGTCAATTTGGCTTTAAAAGCACACCATTCGATTTCCAACCTTGAGCCGCCTTGAATTAAAATGTTTTAAAAAAATTCCGCAACCGAAAAATTAGAAGGTCCTCAGTGTGAAACACGCATAAAACTTACCGGGATTTTTTGAAAAATCTAGATACTGCGGCGTCCGAAACAAAACTTTTTCGCCTGCCATCTTTTTGTCGAAAGCTCTTTCTTAAGCACATTTTTTCTGTTCTAGAAGCCTGAATATTCAAGTTAAGTTTGCATGTAATTGTTCAAGAGATATCGTTGAAAGCTTTTGAATTTAAGGGTAAGTTCTTTGATCTACTGGTTATTGTTATTCTCTGAGGATGCTTTGAGTTGTTACTGACTGTACCTTCTACCCTGTAAAGAACGAGCTGAAGTGCTAGCAACCCAACATATTTATAACGCACTTGTAGTGAGTCATTCTTTGTTCGGTATACTACGTAATTATTATTATTATTATTCATCCGAAGTGCCTCTTGATTGTTTATTCCCATTTTCACAACTATACAGACAATTTTTAGAAGCATCAGTTGAGCTAGACAACTTTCGTACCTAATCTTAGTTCCTGTATGGACAGTGTGGGTGACAGGTACTTGAAATTATTGAATCTACCATTAGGCACACATCATGAAACTGGATTAAGTTAAGCTAATCTGGACATTCATTCAAGTTAAGTTTCAACAAAGCCAGCCTCCGTGGCGTAATGGTTGTGACTACTGCCCGTAGTCCAGAGTTCCCGAGTTCAACTCCCGGTTGGGGCAGACTTTTCGACGAAAATTCTGTTCCATCCAAACACGTGAGGCTGGCATTTCCGGCCCTACCCAGGCTGGGTGAGGTTAATGTGGGTAGCTGGTACGATTCCCAGCGAATGGAGGGTAAAACCCCCGTCCTGACTATCTATCTCAGTCAGGACGTTAAAACCAAATAGAATCAACTGGTCACAATAGATCTAATTAGGTCGCAGTGTTAATTGTAAGGGTTTCACTGAAAACCCTGCAACCAGGTCAGATAATAATAAAAAAAAAAAGTTTCAACAAATCACAGAGTACTCGTACTACAGCCCAACTTTTGGGGCCTTATCTTACCACCCTAGCCCAAGAGGGACAGCTTATCTTAACCCAGATGGGGCTGACGTCCTTCCAGAAGGACGTCCTTCTGGAAGGACGTCAGCCCCATCTGGTGAAAGGTACTACATTGTGGATTTTTCTAATTAACTCAGCTTGTTGAGGTTAGTTGGCGACACCTTAAGCTCTTTGTTTTGAGTCCGAAGTGATAAGTTGACAGCACTTATTTTGATTCAGGACTCAATTTATATCACTCCAAAAAAATAAAACAAAAAATTTCACCGCGTTATCTGGGTTAACTTCAACCCTGTTTCATAATTTGGCCCTAAAGCTCTGTGTCTATGGTTAATAGACTATTAGGACAATAATGATGATACCTAGTCATAACCTGATAATCAGAAATTTCCAGTTATCCAGCAGCTCAAAATTCCCTAATCTGCCAGATTGTTGGAAGGCTATAAACTGCAATTTTTACCTTTGATGAAGTATATTTTACCTTAATATATGCACAAGAGACTGACCCACTTCTAATAAATACATTAGTTCAATTCTTAGGTATTTTCATGGTTTTTGTAGAAGCTTTACTGCTGGAGTGATTTCTTATTTTTATGTTCACTGCCTCAGCAATTTTATACCTGTGTGACAATAATGTTAACACTGGGCCTGGTGATGAAAATAATGTGCTAGGCCTGAGGATTTAAATCACATAAGAAATGCATTGATTGTATAACAAGAAAGTTTTTACCCAGGGATTACATTTTATTCACTTTTTTTTGGTAAAGACTGATCAAGAAAACATATTTTGAAAAGATGTACCCAAAATTTATTATTTGTTTTTTTTTTTTTTTTTTTTTTTTTTTTTTTAGAGAGCATTAGATAGTAAACAAAAAAGAGTGCATTGGACCAAAATTTCACAAAAACATACATACATAACTACTCTTCTAAAATCTTCCATTTTCTGAGTCTAGGTTCATCTTCATCACATACTACACCTCTGTCCTTAAATATGTTGTAAGTAATTAACACATCTATTGAAGGTTGTATATTTGATCCATGCCACTGACATGTGGTAGAGTTCCAAGCATGCAGGCTGCATTGCCGCATTGAATCCCATAATTACTTACAATTAAACAATTGTAAGTAATTATGTTTAAATTAAATAGCTGTAATTACCTGTTTTTATGAATTTAGATATTAACTAGTGATTGATACTATCTTTTCTTTCTCTCTTCTTTTGTTCATAGACTCTTATCAGTGTAGTAATATCAAGAGTGAGAAAGACTAGCAAATAATTATTTGTGAATAAACCAGGAGAAGATGTCTAAGACTGTAACTATCAAATCCAACATGGACTATGGTGATTTTAACTCACTCAATCTAGAAAATGAACTCAAGAAGTTGAATATCTCTAACATTCCTTGCCCAGTTGCTGAAATATCCTATGGGACTCCACCTGCATCTTCATTTCCTCCATCTTTTGAAAATGGAACTCCACAGTCAAATGCAAATGAAGAACAACGGAAACTTTTCATTGGTAGCATCAGTATTACCACCACGGGTGAGGAGTTGAAAAATCATTTCTCTAAATTTGGTGAAGTTGAGCGTATCAACATAAATTATGATTTTAAGAATGGCCAAACTCAAGGATATGCTTATGTTGTTTTTAAGAATAAAAATGTTGTACAGAAGGTTTTATCATCAGGTGATTGTATCTTTGATTACTCTAATAATAAACAAGATGAAAGAAAGAAAATCAAAGCAAGGAAAAGTAAATCCAGTCAAAGTGATCCTGTAGTTCATGTATCTAAAACCAATGGAGTTAAAAACTCCAAGAAACCAGGAAAAGGTGATAATGTTCCTAGTTCAGATAACAATTCCAATGAGCATTCCAATGATGAAACCAAACAAAGTGATACTGTCAATGACACCAAGTCAGCAAGCACAAGGAAAAGAAAGAGGAACAAAGCCAAAGCAGCCAAGCAGTATGTTCTTGTTGAAAACATTATTCACTTGACTGAAAAAGACATTGTCTCTTTCTTTGCTAAATATAATGTTGATATCTACTACCCTGTAGATGAAGACACTACTAACAAGGACTACTGTATCCTCATGACCAATGACAAGACTCAAAGTGATGCTATTCTAAAAATTAACCGCCCAATTATCAATGGCATTAGGCTAAGAATCAACCCAATGAGAAACATGCCTGAAGACTTTCTAACTGTCAAAAATCGTGATATTGATGACTTCAAATTATTCCATGGTGATGTTGAAAATGGAGAAGTTGTTCTGGAGCCCATAGTGAATCAGTGATGAACTGTCAGTCTCATTATATGAACTCCTCATTTTTTGTCTCATTTTTTCTTTTCTTTTTTTCTTCTTCTTCATTTCTATGCTAAAAGTTGAGGAATTTGTAAGAGAACGAATTGTAATGCTTGTGTGTCCCCAGTAAATTAAACCAGGGATAAAAAACAAAAATTAAAGAATTGCTAGTTCGAAATGATAAACCATAGTTGCTCCCTGTTTTCCTTGTGATTTTAGAAGTGTATTTCTATGAAAAAAATACCATAGAATTAATTTTTTCTCCTCAGTATTTTTCCTAAAACTTTTCATTATTAAAAAGTAATAACGTTCATGTGATAACACTCCCAAGATCTAATAGATCAATGATGGGTTTTATCTTCAATTATTTGTTTTTCCTCTTCATTACTTTTATATACTTCTCCCATAAATATTATTTTCCTCTATGTGAGTTTATTGTGCTTTGTATTATTTTGTTCCAATGTTTCTCTTATTTGTATTCCATTAAAAAATTGCATTTCAACAAGTCCAAAAAAATCTTTCTTTTTTAAATTGATGCTAGAATGAAATTAAAAAATGGCTTTAATTTTTAGAACTGCAATAAATTAGGTTATACGCCTGTAAATCAGATGGTGGTCTTACATAAAATGAACAGTCTGTAGTCATTTTTAGTCCACAAGCAACAAACCCACCTGGGATTTCAACATAGAGAATATAAAAATTCTTCTCCAAGGTAGACTCATATTACAATCATAAGGATAGACAGTTGAGACACACAATAATTGATGTAATTGTACACTCACTCATTATAAATCAAACTTATAAATGTATAAATCTAGGAATTTCTATAATGGCATTGATCTCTACATGTAAGTAATGAGTAAATGTGTGCAGGTATAAAATAAGAGAATTTCAAATACTTCAACTGGAGATTAAATCCCATCTTGAGCTAAGGTTCTCTACACTGTCCACAGTTTTCAGTTTCACAGTCCAATGCTTTTTTGTTCCTGAATGTTAGTCCTAATGATAATTATATCTTCAGTGGACACACCTGAGTTTTCTTCGACCTCGCTTTTGTTTAATTTTGTGTGGTAGTACATTGGGAATTAGTTTGAATAAGGAAGGAAACTTGAAGATGCTTTTAGTTCATTTGTTCTGATTTTAAAAGAGATGGGCAGTCTGAGAAATTATAAGATACTCTTCTGGTAGCTCAGTGGTCAAGACGTTAGTCGGACTGGTGATTCAGAGGTCGTGGGTTCGAAAGCCAGCGCCGAGACATGATAAGTTATCCTCCCATCAGGGATTTTGACCACATAATAATACGTCTTGGACTTACTGATGGAATAATGGGACTTATTAGTCCCAAAGGAGGCTAAAGGGCGGAATTATTGTATTCCACCCAAAATTTTGGAAAACACCAGCCTCTGGACCCCTGTACCACTGCCTGAGTTCGATCCCGTGTATAGCAGAACTTTCTAACAAAAAATGCTGTTCAGTCCCGCATGAGGCTGATATTAACGTCCCAATCCATTCTGGGTGAGTTTAATTTTGAGTAGCGAATGTAGGGTAAAACCCTCGGCCTGTTAAAGACGTCAAAACCAAATAGAATCGTTGGGAAGGCCATCCAGCCGTAAAAATGTGCTACACCCAACCCATCTCAACATGAGGTTGAACAATGCCGACCCTTCTCGATAATTTTTTTGGTAGATACCTACTGTAAATATTCAACCAAACAGGAAGAATTTGAAAAATTGCTAACCACAAATTAGTGAGATGAATATTAGTCATGAATAGTGCGTGATTAGCGGCACTCGCTTGCCATGTTGAAGGTCCGGGGTTCGATCCCCCGTGCCGACAAAAAATTGTATTCTTAATTTGGCTACAATTTTATTGTTTGTAAGGGATACCTTCCGGTACGCTCGTATTGACCCAGCACCTTTATGGGAAGTATTGTGTCACTACTCGACCATCAGAGGGGAGGCATACTACGAGATGGGCAGGCTACAACACAGACCACAAGCGTCTACAGTAGCTGTGAAACACTCATCTTAAAAAAATAGAGGAGGTACCTATAGTAAGACTAGAACCTACGTCTAGGGTCTAGCTCTAGGAGATGAAGAGTTGAAAAAAATATTGGCATTCGGAATAAATAAAGAAAACTAATAAGATAGATAAATATTTATTAATTTTTATTCTTTCACCCATTTCCGTCACGTTTCAGATTATTATCAAAGATATATTATGCAATTCTAAAATGTTGATTCAGCAAATGAAAAGATCAAAAGTCACCATACTTTATGTTGAAGATGTAAAACAGAACTAACCTGAATATTTGTGTGATACATTTGAATTTCGCCTTTCAGGATACATTTGAATTTTGAGGTACTTTGGAATTTCGCCGTTTCTGGATACATTTTAATTTGGAGGTACTTTGGAATTTCGCCGTTTCTGGATACATTTTAATTTGGAGTTACATTTGAATTTCGCCTTTCAGGATACATTTGAATTTTGAGGTACTTTGGAATTTCGCCGTTTCTGGATACATTTGAATTTTGAGGTACTTTGGAATTTCGCCGTTCTGGATACATTTTAATTTTGAGGTACTTTGGAATTTCGCCGTTTCTGGATACATTTGAATTTTGAGGTACTTTGGAATTTCGCCGTTCTGGATACATTTTAATTTTGAGGTACTTTGGAATTTCGCCGTTTCTGGATACATTTTAATTTTGAGGTACTTTGGAATTTCGCCGTTTCTGGATACATTTTAATTTTGAGGTACTTTGGAATTTCGCCGTTTCTGGATACATTTTAATTTTGAGGTACTTTGGAATTTCGCCGTTTCTGGATACATTTTAATTTGGAGTTACATTTGAATTTCGCCTTTCAGGATACATTTGAATTTTGAGGTACTTTGGAATTTCGCCGTTTCTGGATACATTTGAATTTTGAGGTACTTTGGAATTTCGCCGTTCTGGATACATTTTAATTTTGAGGTACTTTGGAATTTCGCCGTTTCTGGATACATTTTAATTTTGAGGTACTTTGGAATTTCGCCGTTTCTGGATACATTTTAATTTTGAGGTACTTTGGAATTTCGCCGTTTCTGGATACATTTTAATTTTGAGGTACTTTGGAATTTCGCCGTTTCTGGATACATTTGAATTTTGAGGTACTTTGGAATTTCGCCGTTCTGGATACATTTTAATTTTGAGGTACTTTGGAATTTCGGCGTTTTGGATACATTTTAATTTGGAGTTTTGAATTTCGGCGTTTTGGATACATTTTAATTTGGAGTTTTGAATTTCGGCGTTCTGGATACATTTTAATTTGGAGTTTTGAATTTCGGCGTTTTGGATACATTTTAATTTGGAGTTTTGAATTTCGGCGTTCTGGATACATTTTAATTTGGAGTCACTTTGGAATTGCGGCGTTCTGGATACATTTAAATTTGGAGTTACTTTTGAATTTCGGCGTTCTGGATACATTTTAATTTGGAGTTACTTTTGAATTTTGGCGTTCTGGATACATTTTAATTTGGAGTTTTGAATTTCGGCGTTCTGGATACATTTTAATTTGGAGTTTTGAATTTCGGCGTTCTGGATACATTTTAATTTGGAGTTACTTTGAATTTCGGCGTTCTGGATACATTTTAATTTGGAGTTACTTTGAATTTTGGCGTTTGGATACATTTTAATTTGGAGTTACTTTTGAATTTCGGCGTTCTGGATACATTTGAATTTGGAGTTACTTGGGAGTTTCGCCTTTCTGATTTTGGAGTTTTGGATACATTTGAATTTCGACGTAATTGTGTTCTGAAATGTGAAATAGAAAAGAAATATGAGAAGTGTACAGACAGAAGAATTTGCCACGGGCGGGAATTGAATTCGCAATCCAGAGGCTTGGAGACAGACTGTTTAAAGTTTCAGCCTACGAGATGATTATTTTTTTTTTTTTTTTAAACTAATAATTCCTTTTGGAAATTCAAGAATCTATTTTTATTGTCTAGTCATTTAATCAAAATTGAATTATACTAATCTTAATATCCTTTTCCATTTTTCGTTGCTCCTTTGGTTGCAAATTTTTTTTGAACAATAAAAAAAATACAACTTTGTTTTATTAGAAAGAAAAAATACTTACATTTTGATACACATAGGTACTTTATAATTAAGTTAATTATAATTAGCATGGTATAAAGTATGGTGACTTATTGATTGATAAATACACAACGGTTAAATTTCAAAAGAAGTTGCACATATATGAATGATTTGGGATATATGTGTGTAAAAAATTAATAAAAATCGTCTCTCCGTCGTTTTTCTTCGTCTTTATTTTTTGTCTTCGTTCTGCTCCTTTTGACTTGGTTGTCTTCAAGATGAAATCAAGGATCATCTTCCGGTTTCACATCTTGACAATCTGCTTAACAACAAGGCCACAACTTTTGATGAGCTCTGAAATCAGAATTTTTTTCACGAAGTTTTTGTCATTAGCAGTTTGCAGGAGATATCTGCGAGGGGCAATAAATTTTATCAGGTAACGTATTTATTCTTGTATAAATTTCAACTCGGTATGCAAGCCACACACACTCTTTCACACACACACACACACAAATAGTACCGACTTTTATATACATCAGGAGATAATTTTAACCCTTAACTGCTTGATTTTTTTCTTTTCAGGGAAAAAAATATAAAAAAATTGATTTAGGTATAAAAAAAAGGTCAGAACTTGATGTAGCATATAGTTGCTCAAATGGTTTTGCATTAAAACAGTAATAATTGGAATAAATCTACTTACAGGTTAATGCTCAAAGCATTTTCTACCACCTAACCCTCAGAGCTTATCATTATGTAGTCACAAACTCAAATTAATGAGAAAAAATTCATGTACTGAGTGGGATTCGAACCAACGGATCCCTACGGTACCTGGATTACCAGACTATCGCGTTAACCACTTGACTATATAGCAGTGCACCAGAGGTACCATAAAGTTGATGTATCAGATACGCTATATTATGCAGTCAAGGGTTAAGACATTTTTTTTTTCATCACAATTTTTACATTCAGTATTACTTCCGATAAATTTGTAATAATAGAAATCGAAAGTATTTTTTTCTTCTCGTCCTTATGGAGGTCTACATTCCACACCAAGAGTCACAAAGCTGTGACCGTTTCATTTTGTATTGTGGGGCCCTACATTCCCTACAATGCATTTTATTGTAGAATAAAATGCATTCTATTGTAGAATAAAATGCATCGTAAAACATTCAATAAAATTTTATTTTCAATACAATGAGATATCCATATTTATGAAACGATACCTACCTTAAAATATAATACGCACGATTAGCGCAAGAGGTTAAGTGGCAACAGGGGTTAAGTGGCAGAGAATGCCTAAGGCATTAACTTCGCCCTGATTACAAAACAATTGTAAATAATAATTAATAATGTTCCATATTTTTTGTATATATATATTCAAGTTTTTTGTTTTCATTTGATTGTTTTGTAAAAAATTAAAGTGTAAATAAATAAATAGCTCAGTGCCCCCTTGTGGTAAAATACTCACTTGCCACGCCTAAGATTCCGGGTTTGAAGAAGCAACCAAAAATATACAAAAAACTTTCCTTTCTATATGACAAGGAAAGTAAAAAAAAATTGGTTAAAGCAAGGGATACCCATGCGCGGATATAGGGGGGGGCACGGGGGGCACGTACCCCCCAGATTTTTTCGGTAAGCGGTGTTTCTCAAATTTCATTATACCTAATCCCGTAAAAAAAAAATCTCAATGAGTTAGGGGGGCACGGGCCCCAAAATAATTCCCCATTCTAAGACTAATCCCGTAAAAAAAATCTCAATAAGTTAGGGGGGCACGGGACCCAAAATAATTCCCAATTCTAAGACTTATCCCGTAAAAAAAAGATTTCAATAAGTTAGGGGGGCACGGGACCCAAAATATTTCCCAATTCTAAGACTAATCCCGTAAAAAAAAAAAAAAATCTCAATAAGTTAGGGGGGCACGGGACCCAAAATAATTCCCAATTCTAAGACCAAAAGAAATAACTAAATAATAAAGTTGTCAAATCCACACAGATTGTCCAAGAAAACCTGAAATTTTACCTATAGGTCCATTTGGATCAGGGAATCCAGGGTTCAGCTACACGGGGTAAGGACAAAAAATTGATGGATGGGTGACACAAAAAAATCACATTTTTCGACCGAAATGACTTTTGTTTTTCTCAAAATTTGTCGTGACGGCGCCACGGCGGCGGCGTATCAACTCAAAAAGACAAAGTTTTAAGCAAGGGTTCAAGTTTTCATTTGAGATATCAATCACAAAATTCTGATGAGCCTTTCTTGAGCTACGTTGAGTAAGGACATAAAATAGATGGGTAAACAAAAAGTATTTACGTTTTTTGACCTGAATCACATTTTTTCTTGAAATATGTCGTGACGAACTATCAACTCAAAGCGAGAGTGTTTTTGCAAGGGTTTTGGAGTCTTCATTTGACATATTGATCGCGAAATTCTGATGAGCCATTCTTGAGCTCCAGTAAGGACAAGAAATGAATAGGTGACACGAAAAACATTGACATTTGTACACACATGTGTGTGTGTGTGTGTGTGTGATAGGCTTGCGAAGCGGCGGGTGCAACCCGCTAGTTAGGTATATTGTGCGATTGTGCCAATGTGCCCCCCCAGTACAAGAGGGCTATATCCGCGCATGGGGATACCTTCCAGAGATCTCGTATTGACCCAGCACCCAAATGGTAAGTATTGTGTCACTTCTCGCCCATCAGAGGGAAGGCATACTACAGGATGGGCAAGCTACAACACTGACCTTAAACGTCTACAGTAGCTGCTGTTTCAAGGCTTTTGTAATTAAAAAAAAATGTACACCAAAAAGGCCGTGAAACACTCATCTTTAAAAATAAATCTCAAGGAATAAACAATGGTTTAGCTGGGATTTGAACCCGCGTCCTACCTATCCAGAGTGACTTACTACTGCACCACCGCCTCAAATTTTTGAAGCATACTGCTGGTCGCTGTCTATGTCCAATTGTCCATTCATATTCTCTTGAACTAGAACCGACCTCAGTAGTTTGATCGATAAGGCGGCGGCGCACTTGTAACCTGGAGATCGGTGGTTCAAGTCCCGGTTTCAGCGTAGATTCAGTGAAGCGAGGTTGAGTTGTTGTGATATCACGAAAGTGATTATAACAAATGTGTTTTCTTTTTTATTCTCTAGACAGATCCTCTGGTTTGTTTCGCTGTTGTGAGGCAGGTGTTGGATCCATGTCAATTATGAACTTCGAATTTGGAACGGTAAAATTTAGATTGTGGAGACGATTTAGGAAATTTATTTGTAGTGCAATTTTTGAAATTTAAATATCCAGATTAATGTTACTTCTGGCCAAATATTTGCGAATTAAATACGCATAAAAAGTTCTGGCTGTTTGTTCAACACTAAAAAAAAAAAAAATGTTTAATTCCGTATCCATGAGAGTTGGCTATCTCACGGTGATTAAAAAAAAATATATGTATATGGACGCCCAGATACAATGTGTAGGCTTTCATGTACATTACCCTTCAATCGCTGGACACACGAATATGTCACTAAAATATAGTATCGACCTTATCGTTGTTGTAAACATGTGGGTTGGGTGGAAGAGATTACCATAGGCAATAACCCCTCCCTTTAGTTAGGACATATATATTATTATATATGTCCTAACTAAAGGGCGGGGTTATTGCCTATGTTTTTTCATTGTTGTAATAATTATTTGTATTGTGCATATGTATGTCTTTCTATATCTAATAAAATGTTTAATAATAATAATAAACTCAAATCCACAACATAAATATATCATGTATTACTTCTCCTGAAATAATTTTGAAGAAGGGAAAAAATATTTCGAAAAAATACCAACTTTAAAAAAAGTTTTTATTTCTATTTCCGTCAGGATACCCAAGCGCCATGAACACCCCCGGCAGTGGCGGTGCTGGCAGCACAACCTCCACCACCCCTCCATCCGCCAAGAAGAAGAAGATGGAGAAGAAGAAAGAGGAGGCAGCCTCGAGCGATGAGGAGCGGTGGCTGGAGGCGATAGAGTCGGGCAATCTGGAGGACGTAAGTTCAGTATATTATTTTCAGTGGAGGGAAAATACCCAGACAGCACGGCAGTTGACTTCCAGTCTGGATTTAAGGTGGAAATATCAAGGTGTATAAAGTCAACTGGACCTCCAACTGTCCCGACAGCTGGATTTTTCCATCATGGATTAAATCAGTTGACCAGCCACCTGGATATTTCCAACAAAAATCCATCTAGACTCAGTCACCTGGGCAGTCAGCTGGAAATATAACGACTCTCTCCAGCTAGGACATAACTAGAATTTAGTCAGTTGACCAGTCAGCTGGAAATGCTCCACATTTTTCCAGTTCAGTTAAAACGCGCTCTCGGATAGATTCGGGTTTCACACGAACTTTACCGAGAGTGTTCTTGTTGAATTCGCCATCTTTTTTTTTTTTTTTTTTTTTTTTTTTTTTTTTTTTTTTAAAGTGGGGTTTAACGTCGCTTTCAACTGCCATGGTCATATCACGACGGGGGTTTTACCCTCCATTCGCAGGAAACTCACAAACCTGCTACTCACATTGACCTCACCCAGCCTGAGTGGGGCCGGGAAAAGCCAGCGTCACGAGAATTAGAATTTGAATGGTCACCCATCCAAGTCTTAACCTCGCTGGATGTCGCTTAACTTCGGTGTTCTGAAGGGAACCGGTGTATTCAACATGCCATCGACGCTGGCTCGCCATCTTTAATCTTTGAATAATTTTTTAGAGAAATTTCTTTTTTGTGATTCTCGATTATTGTGAGTTGTTTTAATTCTTTTTATAATTGGTACCTATTTCAATTAGTTTTTGAACATTTTTATAACTATTGCAAGTGTTAATTCTTACTGAACTTCAAATTTAATTTCGAGAAAGTGTTAATTCTTACTGAACTCCATATTTGATTTTGAGATGTCACAGAAGGAGTTCTTTGGTTTGTCTAAAATTCTAAATCGTGAATCGTGACAGAAGAAAAGAGAGGACAACGAACAGTTCATAATGGATAACATTCTTCATTGGACAATACTCCATGTACTTGGACAATAATGAACTTTCTGCACTCTACTGTTCCTGGACACTGGACAGTCAAACCAGCACAATGGGGTCACTTGGAATTGTACCTTAAAAAAGGTCCTGGGTCAAGCAAGGAAACAGCTGAATTATCTGATGTATGGTGCTAGATAATGAAAATTTTCATTCTGTGGATTTTATTTAGATATGCAATACATAATATATTATTATAAAATGAATTTTTCACTCGTACGTGCTTCTGCCACACTAAAAAGATGATGTAGTGTATACTTTTTTACATGCTTCCTGATTATTTGACTCAAATTAATTAGCCAATCTTCTGTGCACTGTCTCTAATAATAATATTAACTATTCAGCTTTCTAAACCACCTTATTACTATGAAGCCCCTCAAATTTTGTGTTCATTTTATATCTATTAAAAAAAAAGTGTTCCACACTATTGTGTTTTATAATTTCACTAGTCTTAACAATTAAGTCTATTTTGTTTTAATTTAAGTATAACAATGCTTTTTTGGTAATAATTCTCAAAGCAAACAACCCAGCAATTCTAATTAGCCACAGAAGTATGTAAATTGTCATGAAGGATTACAAATACATAATAACATTCACTAATCCATGTTCCACCACGTTAGACATTGCTTAACTTTGGCTATTTCATGAAAGCCTCATCATCATTTTCTGCTGGCTATTAGTTTATTTCTTTGTTATTTTTGGTTTCACTAAAGAAATATATTTTCATTTACATAGTATTATTATTTTATTGTGATTATGTACATGGTATGAGCATATTTTATAATTGGATATCATTATTTTATTTCTATACTAGCTAAAACCTGGCATTTTGTCACCATTAAGGTTTTTTCTCATGGCCGGTGTCCTAATAAAAATAATAATAACACTTTTAATTGGAAGGTAACCACCAGGTAAGGTTATGCTCAAAGCATTTTCTACCACCTAACCCTCAGAGTCTTATTATTATGTGGTCACAACCATAATGAGGAAAAATTTGAAACAATGGAACCCTACGCTAAGTGGATTATCTGACTAGCGCGTTAACCACTTGATTACCAGTGCACTTGAAAATTGTATTAGATATTTTAATTTTGATAATTTTCTAGTATGTTGAAGGTGTCTCAGGGGGGGTGAACTCTCAGTGAGAGTACCGTTTGGTATTGTAACCCCAAGAGGACATAGTCAGCCAGACATGCACAACTTTGAGTTTTATATATAGAGATTATACCTACTTAGGAAATACTTGATACATTGGTACAAGGTCTTGTGACATGGTGGAAATTTGATAATGCATTTTACACTTTTGTGACATTTTTTTAAATAATAAACACTCTTATTGTAAAATATAATAATGGTAAAGAGTCTTATTTGAATTGTGTTGTTTAAAACAGATTAGTTATTTTCTTTTTCTTTCCAAATTTCTATGTAAAAAAATTATACCCAAAATTGTGTGTGTGTATGTGTTAAAAAAAAACCTATTTAAAATTTATTACTTTATTTTTATACAAAAAAATATTCTTCATGAGATTTGAATGTATGGCCTCTAAATAAAATAACTTAAATTGAATTTATGCCTAATATACATTTGTTTCTAGTATTTTTAATACTATTATTTATTATTTTTGAAAAAAAAAATGCATATAATGGGATTCGAACCCACGACCTCAAAACCAAGAGCGTAGCATTTGATTATTATGTAGTACTAGCCGTTTGCCCGTGCTTTGCAACGGGACTAAATTTCAAATTTACTAAGGCATGGCCGTACTGCTGGACAGCAATGCCTTTTTGAACTTTTTATAATTTTTCTGGACAAAGCGATAATGGTTTTGGGGGGGTCAATTCTGAGACATTTTTCGCTATCTCTTACCGTTTTGGCTAAACAACTCCGGACAAACAAACAAACAAACATAGGTAGGTAGGTAGTAGCCCAGGCAAATTAGTGCTAAAATGGGGTCTAGCGGCAAAAAATTGCTCAATAGCTGGAAATCGTTTTAAACCCTTAAAGGGGTCCTGAATAATGGGTATATGAGTTTGCGACGGATTTTAGGTTGTGCTTCCGAGTTTAGGGCCTAAATAGTGCAAAATTTTTGCACTTTTTTTAAAATTGCGCTTATAACTCAAAATGTGTTTATTCTACAGAAAATTTTACTCAGTTCTTATCTAAGAAACATAAAATTATGTATCTAATGACGTTTGAATCATTAAAAAAGGTTAAGCCGTTCAGCCACAATCGCTCCTCAAAGATGGGTGGTTTTTTCAAACATAGCTCAAATTTTGAAAATTCTCAACTTTTAACGCCTGTAAGTCAAAAAGGACTTCACCAATTGAAAAATTTAATAGAATTGAACTTGTAGAAAATGTAATTTTAAGTAAAATACTGTTTGAAATTTGAAATTTGCTCACTCCAGTGCTGAGATATGATTTTTCGTCCCTAGCGCCAAATTTCCGCTAAGACAGTGCAACGCAAGAAACTTCATCTGAACTCTAAAATTCTCATATTCTTACAACTTTTCAAGCAAAACTGAACGTAATCTATTGAATTCAGTCGAATAGGTAATTAAAATTTTTGAGTAACTTGCACTGAATTTTACTAAGATCTTCACTGAACATGTTGTGATTTCAAGACAGCTGGCACACTATGGAGGATGTAACTTGTTTTATATGCGGGAACATTGTGCAAGAAGGAATATTAATAATATAATAATAAAAATGCATTTTCTTTGTGTTGTTATGTCACAGTTTTAGTGGGTAGCGCAGAATCATAGAACTTTGCCAGTTTAATTTACAATATCTTGTATTATTTGTGTGCCTATGATTCAGCCACTGGTCGCTGCTTCATATCAAAGCAGCTACTCTTTTTTCCTCACGACTCACGAAGTATGAGTGGACCCCGAACATCCAAGTACAGAGCAGAAAAAATCCCATCCCGCTGGGAATTGAACCCAGGTCACCATGCGTGCAATGCCTAGCGCGCTAACTCACTCGGCTACAGTGACTACAACATATTAAAGGCAAAGATAGAGGAATATTAAAGGAAAAGTCACTTCGAATGTTCATTGAGGACAGCAGGAGGAGAAATGATGTGCATCAAACGTGGTTACAGACTCAAAGATCTGTTATACTTCACGAGAAGTGTCGCAAAGGTGTCTACACGAAGGAGTCAAACACTGTAAAGGCCGAAAAAGAAGCAAGAAACGGAAGCCGTGTGACAAGAGGCCGTGAGGAAATACCAAAATTCAACTTCAAGGAGCTCTGCTTCTACTGTGGAAAAGATATGGAGGTTCTGGGTACTAACGACTTCTTAGGAGAGAACCACTTTTCATACCCATCAATGGTATCCATGTTTATATCGCCGTTGTCATATACGAATTGAGTTAATGAATATTTAGTGATGATAAGGCCATGATACGTTCCATGCTATGGGGGTCTTCACTCCTAAGAATTCGTTAGTACCTAGAACCTCCATACTGAAGGTGAAATCAATCTCACTAGTGACCAGTTTGAGCGAACTCTCCCTGTTCACGCCATGTGACTCCAGTTTGAATTGACTCCAAACTTACCCCGCGCATATCACTCGATCTCTACGCCCCTAACTTTTAGAGATAACACTTCGATATCAGCGGCCTTTTCTTCGTTAAACCCCAGTAACTGGGAAACTTAGGTCTTTCAGCTTCAAGGGCCCAGTTACTACATTAATTCACTCCCCTCGTCCAGATATACCTTGAGCTGTATCAGGATCCATAGATGGGCGTGAATTAAAGAACATACCACGACAAGAATCGTACTTGCCTTCAGCGGCTACGAGGTCTGATTCAGTTGCCATCTTACGCAATACCACCGGCCCCATTTCATCTCCTCTGGCAATTGCAGTTAATTTTTTGCATTATTTCTTGTGTCTGAATTTCACGTCTATGAAGAGGAAGCTTTTTCTGTTTAACCTTGAAGCTTCCAGAGGCATCTTTTCCACAGTAGAAGCAGAGCTCCTTAAAGTTGAATTTTGGTATTTCCTCACGGCCTCTTGTCACACGGCTTCCGTTTCCTGCTTCTGTTTCGGCCTTTACAATGTTTGACTCCTTCGTGTAGACACCTTTGCGACACTTCTCGTGAAGTATAACAGATTTCTGAGTCTGTAACCACGTGTGATGCCCATCATTCCTCCTCCTGCTGGCCTCAATAAACGTTCGAAGTGACTTTTCCTTTAATATTCCTCTATCCGCTACTTCTTGCACAATGTTCCCGCATATAAAACAAGTTACATCCTCCATAGTGTGCCTGCTGTCTTGAAATCACATGTTCAGTATACAGATCTTAGTAAAATTCAGTGCAAGTTTCTCAATATTTTAAACTACCTATTCGACTGAATTCAGTAGATAACGTTCAGTTTTGCTTGAAAAGTTGTAAGAATGTGATAATTTTAGAGTTCAGACGAAGTTTTTTGCGTTGCCTTAGCGAAAATTTGGCTCTAGGAACTCTTTCGGTTTAAAATTCATATCTCAGCACTGGAGTGAGCAAATTTCAAATTTTAAGTAAACAGTATTTTACTTAAAATTACATTTTCTACAAGTTCGATTCTATTAAATTTTTCAATTGGTGCAGTCCTTTTTGATTTACAGGCGTTAAAAGTTGAGAATTTTCAAAATTTGAGCTATGTTTTAAAAAAACTACCCATCTTTGAGGAGCGATTGTGGCTGAACAGCTTAACCTTTTTTAATGATTCAAACGTCATTAGACGCATAATTTTATGCTCCTTAGATAAGAACTGAGTAAAATTTTCTGTAGAATAAAAACATTTTGAGTTATAAGCGCAATTTTAAAAAAAGTGCAAAAAATTTGCACTATTTAGGCCCTAAACTCGGAAGCACAACCTAAAATCCGTCGCAAACTCATATACCCATTATTTAGGACCCCTTTAAGGGTTTAAAACGATTTCCAGCTATTGAGCAATTTTTTGCCGCTAGAGCACTAATTTGCCTGGGCTATAGGTAGGTAGTCCTTTTTTCTGTTTTATATATAGAGATAATGTACAGTATAGGTAAATAGGTATGTCAACATTGTGGTAGTGAGTTACTACCCATCCACTAGAGAGCGCTACAAGTAGCTGGAAATAAGTGGAACAAATCCAGTTGACTTTGGGCAACTGACTTCCAGTTAAAAGTTGGGTTACTTTCCAGTTCATTTCCAGGTGGAGGTCAGGTGGAAGGTGGAAATCTCCAGCTGATTTCCAGGTGGGCAAGTAGACTTTTTCCACCTAACAGTATGGTATACATCCAGTTGACTGTGCTGTCTGGGTATTGCCCATTGTTTCAAACACAACACAGGCATTGATTCAAAGGAGTAGTTTGTGAAAGGGTTTTCTACGCCCTAAAACTTCCTCCCATATTTCGGTATTATTATTAAACATATTGGATTAAGTTTTATTTACATTGAATATATTATACAATATACACTTGAGAGCAGCAAAAGCGAATCAAACTTTTTCCTCCACCAAATATGCGATATCTTCGAAATTACTCTTTCTATCGAGTCGTATGATAACTCAAAATGTTGTAAATTTTGTTTTCTACAATTTCTTAATTTAATTGTTAAAAAAAACCTACCAGAAGCCGTCAAAATTAAATTTTACTACAGGATGTCAAATAAGAAGAAAAACCTGATTTTTTTATTTTTAACATAAGACGTTATAACCTGAGAAATCACTAAGATTCATTCATAACAATGGTGAATCAGTATTTTGTGTTGCCTTCCTGAGCTATGATCACAGCATTCATTCGATTTGGTATTGGCTGGATCAAAATAACCACAATTTCTTGGGGCAACCTCTCCCATTCTTCGGTGAGGGCGATCTTGAGCTCTGCTACAGTCTGGGGAGCCGGTATTCTGCCTCGAACACTTCGTTTGAGTTGATCCCACAGATTTTCAATCGGATTGAGGTCGGCGCTAAGAGAGGGCTAGTCCAAAGTGTCAATATTCTCCTCACCCAAGAACTCCCGTACACAGTTACCTGCATGTTGGCGGGCATTGTCGCACATGAGGAGGAACTGCTGGCCCATAATTTGAGAGAGAGGAACCACATGGGTCTGCAGGATGTTATCAATGTATCGCTGACTGTCCAGGCCACCTCCCGCACCGCATGTGATGAAAACCAATTCAGTCTTTCTTTCAGTTGAAATCCCAACCCACACCATACGGGAACCACCGCCGAAACTGACAGTTTCTGTGATGCATTACTCAGCATACCTTTCTCCCGCTCTTCGATAGACTCTTTTCCTTCTGTCAACACCAAACAAACACACCCGGCATTCATCAGGGAAGAGAACAGAGTGCCATTGTTTGGGTGTCCAATCCACGTGTTTTATGGCGAATCTGAGTCTCCTTTCCCTGTGCTCTCTGGAGAGTTTGGGACCAGTTGAAGTTTTTTTTGGTTAAATTCTAGCTTCTTGAAGTCCTGCAGACCCATGTGGTTCTTTTCGGTCAAATTATGGGCGACCAGTTCCTCCTCATGCACGAAAATGCCCGCCCACATGTGGCAACCTGTGTTTGGGAGTTCTTGGGTGAGAAGAATATTGACACTTTGAACTAGCCCTCTCTTAGTGCCGACCTCAATCCGATTGAAAATCTGTGGGATCAACTCAAACGAAGTGTTCGAGGCAGAATACCGGCTCCCCAGACTGTAGCAGAGCTCAAGATCGCCCTCACCGAAGAATGGGAGAGGTTGCCCCAAGAAATTGTGGTTATTTTGATCCAGTC
Organism: Bactericera cockerelli; assembly: GCA_024516035.1. NCBI lineage: Eukaryota > Metazoa > Arthropoda > Insecta > Hemiptera > Triozidae > Bactericera > Bactericera cockerelli. Next base: position 13,120,783 of record CM044963.1, on the reverse strand, counting down.
AATACCAAATCGAATGAATGCTGTGATCAAAGCTCAGGAAGGCAACACAAAATACTGATTCACCATTGTTATGAATGAATCTTAGTGATTTCTTAGGTTATAATGTCTTTTGTTAAAAATAAAAAAATCAGGTTTTTCTTCTTTTTTGACATCCTGTAGTAAAATTTAATTTTGAGGGCTTCTGGTAGATTTTTTTTTTTTTAAATCAAATTAAAAAATTGTAGAAAACAAAATTTACAACATTTTGAGATATCATACGACTCGATAGAAATAGTAATTTCGAAGATATCGCATATTTGGTGGAGGAAAAAGTTTGATTCGCTTTTGCTGCTCTCAAGTGTAGAAAATGAAATTAATAGAACAAAACTGTCTTGATCAAGGGCTAATGCCAACGGCATTCTCTCCCGCACCACTCTTGAATTATAGGTATTCTATCATAGTCACCGAAATATGGGAAATCTTTGCACATGCTCTGACGTATACTAGGTATAACGTCAGGATTTTTCCACAATAATACCTTGATCATACTTACTTACTTTCCGATATCATGTGTGATGTCATCGTGCTGGAAGGATTGATATTGGTGAACCCTTTGGACGCCCAGAAACATTGGGCTCCTTCCGTGTAGGTTATGTGTAGTTTGTTGAAATTATGCACTTAAAACTGACAATTTTAAAAATATTTCCTAAAATTTTAAAATATATTGTATGTAATTAAAAAAAAATTAAATACCTTGATCATGAAGAAACGCGTCAGCTTTTTAACCCGAAGGTTTAAACCATTTAGAACGGGGCGGATTCGGAATTTCCGGACAGCAAACTTCTGTTTTTGGAATGTCATGGCTGTAATTAAGATTTCCTACTCCGAAGTAATGCCTAACGGTTCCAGGGTAGCTATCGGTATAAGTAGGGCTGTCGGCTACGAAAGCTCTTTGTCACTGCGACCTTCAATAGATCTTTTCATCAAAATATGAAAGTTTTCCAAAAACCCGTTTATAATATAATCAGTATTTATTTATTTTTTATTTTCGATGGTCCTAGGTCGACGATGAACTGAAGAAGATCAAACCAAAAGACCCGAAACTCATGACTGCCAGGCAGAGAGCCATGCTAGAGAGAAAGACGGACAATAGTTCTGAACAGCTCCTCATGAGTTTGCCGAGTGGTAAGTGAGTTTTGGAACTAAAACTAACCGGTGCGTGTCTCACATTAAGGGCGAAATTAATAGACAAAATAAGCAGCTTAAGTCATTGCTTAGCATCGGTTTTCCCTATCTTAGACAGTACGCAATCCGAGACTTAGCGCCACAGAGGTAATACAAAATCGTCTATTAATTCCGAGACTCAGGGTGGAATTGATAGACGTTTTTGTAGCACCTCTGTTGCGCTAAGTCACGGATTCCTTACTGTGTAAGATAGGGAAAACCAACGCTTAGGAATCACTTAAGTTATCGATGTTGTCTATAAATTTCGCCCTCAATTTTTTTTTTTTTTAAGTATAGGTACTCGTTTTTGTGTTAATCACTTTTGCTGTCACAATTATTCAAACTCTATTTACTAATTTTTTGCTGAACTTGGGACTCGAACCACCGATCTCCAGATTACAAGTCCGCCGCCTTATTCACTGAGCTACTGAATAACGCTTTTCCCTGTTTAACGTTCCCCAGCCAGACCGTTAACTCCATTTCTCACTCCTCAGGCTACCGCGAGAAAGTGATGACTCCTGAAATGGCGCAGAAAGCGGCACTCAAGTCTCAGAAGCGCAAGCAACAGGCAGACGAAAAGAGAGAGAAAGATAAGGTAAAGTTATTTAAAAAAAAAAAAAATGTTTTTATTTGTTTTATATCACAATTTTAGTGGGTAGGACAGAATTATTGGGTTGGGTGTTATTGTCACAGGCAATAACCCCGCCCTTTAGGTAGGACATTATTGTTATTTACTTATTTATTTTGTCATTTGTTTGTTTGTTTTTTCTTTTTTTTTTTTTTCTTCTTTTCTTAATTTTATACTGTTACCTGTACTTTGTCCTCCTACCTAATAAAGCTTAAAAAAATATAAGGTTTTTCTCTGTCTTTAATATATCCTAATACAAGTTAAATAAATAAATAAGTTAATATGGCCTAGTTGGTAGCGCACTAGGCTGTCACGCACGGTGACGGTTTCGATCAGCATACAGTAAATCCCTAGTACGTATGGAACATACCCTAAAATTTCAGCTCTATTGGACAAAAATTACGAATTTTATCGCGTTACAAACACATAGTTAATAATAATATCGCCTTATTTATACTGCCCGAGTTGGACTAATGAGTCCCATTACTCCAGCAGTAAGCCCAAGACGTATTATTAAGTGGTCAAAACCCTAAATGGGATTGTGATTTCGAATAGTAAGACGCCTTGACCACTGAGCTACCGGGACAGACCCTTTTTAGTGTTTCTCGGTTGTTTTTATAAGGTTTCCTGGTACTTAAGTTGTATTTGACGTTTTTTTTTCTTTTTCAGAAAAAGACTATGGAACGACTTTTGAAAAAGCAAGAAAGCAAATCTGGTAAAATCGTGACGAAAAAATCCGCACTCAAAAAACAGGCACCCGCCATCAAACTGATTCGAACCAAGGACTCCACACTGCTGTGCTTCCCACTGGACGAGGAGTTTCCTTTGAAACCGAGTAAAATGTAAATATTTATTTACAAGATTTTTTATTTTGTATTTCGAAGCTAATATTTTGTAAAGAAAAAAAATCTTCGCTTTTTTCATTATTTCTCTCATTAATAATGCAAACTAAATAACTATAGCTATTTGCCACTGGTTTACACATGAAGTCCTTTCAATCTTCTGCAGAGGCAAGGATTTTTTGTCTACATATTTGGGTGATATGCTGGGTCTACTCAACCTTGTTAAGATAAAATAGTCGCTGCTATAATGTGAGTAGAATACGAGGTACGTCCGGAAAGTAAGGGGACACTTGTCGTAGGGGTTGGTAGGAATGTCTTTTTTTCAAGGTTGGCATACCTGCTTGTAGGGGAACTCCTAACGGTCACAATGCGCCCTTGCCCATCTCAGTTCATTGGAAAATGTCGTCGCAGGAGCCCGTCGCGTCAACCTCTACAGGTGCCGTTTGCTCCACCTACCGCAGGTGCGAGATTCGGGCAGTTTATCACTTTGCGTAGGAATTCAGCTGCTGAAATCCATCCTCAGCTACTCAAAACCTATGGACCTGACGTGATTTCACGTTCCACGGTTTTCAAGTGGGTTAAGAAGTTAAAGAAGGTCGCACAAACACACACGATGAAGAAAGAAGAGGCCGTCTGTCGTTTCAGAAGAACTTGTGCAGCAAGTCAATGAAAAAATCTCAGCGATCGTCGTGTGACCCTCAAAACCGTATTCATCTGACCTGGCGCCCTCGGATTTTCATCTGTTCACGAAACTGAAGGAGTTATTGGCTGGAAAAAGCTTTTTCTGCGACAAGGAGGTCAAGAAGACTGTGGAAAAGTGGCTGTTGGAGGTGGAGCGGAGCGTGTATGACGAAGGCATAAAAAAGTTCGGACCCAGGAATCAGAAGTGAGTGGAGCTTGTCGGTGATTATGTGGAGAAATAAAGGAATATATTTGGAACTTACCCTGTAAATTTTATGAAAATATATGCGTTTTTCGAGTTTTAACATCAATTGTCCCCTTACTTTCCGGACGTCCCTCGTAGATATTGGTGATGTTATTGAAAATGGCCTATATGAAATAATTTTATTGTAATATTTTTCTATTAATTAAAAAGATCTTACTTTTTTCATAAACAGATAATTAACCTAAAGATATATTTAATTTACACGTGTCTCTTTTTTATTTTTTTTTTACAGAGAAGACCTGGTGATTCCCAAGTCAGTGAAGTGTGGTGTTGAAAATTGCCCCAATATGAAAAAATACTCCTGCTCAATGACTGGTGTTCCACTTTGTAGTCTTCAGTGTTACAAGAGAATTCAATCTAGTCTATGAGAGAGTCACATTTGTGTCTTTTTGACTATGTAAATAACTTTTATGTAATGTTTAATCTTGAACAAGCTATTTTCTACTGTAATATTTCTCAAACTAGATTTAATGTACATGATTTATGAAATTATTGAGTCCCAGTGGGGGACATTAAACAGATACGGTACCAGCTTTGTCAGGTTGAAAGACAATAACACAAACTGTTGGGGTCTTTTTACGATGACAGGGTTGGCGTTAGTCGTAAAATGTGGAATTAAGAGTGCCAGAACCATACAACCTCAACCCTGAGGAAGAAGAGGCTGACAAATGCCAACCTCAAGTAGGTTTGGGAAAAGGCAAAGGGACAGAAGATGGAGAAGTTAAATGAAATTATTTGTTTAAATGTAGAAAGTTATTTCTTATGTAGAAATATGCTGTATAGAAAAATAAAACATTCTCTGTATAAATTAGATCATTTCTTTATATTCTTATGTAGGAAATCATGACAAAGTAATTTTAAAAACATGGAAAAAGTTATCTTGAGAACTCGAATAATTTAGAGTAATTATGGAATGTGACAAGTTGAATATCCTGCATATTGAAGTTTTTTTAAAGTGCTTGATACAAAAACTTTACAACTTGGAAAAGAGTATTGCCTTGATCCAAGACTTCCCATAGTTCACTTCTATGATAGGTTTTATCTGGAAGAGATAACATTTGGAACCCAAATCTTTCTGGTTCAGTAAATGAGAGGTTCTTTTTGTTTTGAATAGAAGAAAATAGTATTAGGATTCAGTACTCAAGTTTCATACAGGAATAATAACCACAACTTCAGGAAAGAAAAAATCATAAACTGAGTAAAGCAGGTGCTAAGAACAAACACTGTATGGTTTATTTTTGTTAAAGTATATTTGTAGTGATGGAGAGGAGAGTTTTAGTGGGTATGGCGCACTGTTTCCAGCACTGGAACCCTGCACTTTGTCTTGAACCATAGAAGATTTTGCCTCCTCTCACAAAAAAAAAAAATAATAAAATTTTAATCAAACAGAGAGTATACAATATGCATTCCTGTCATATTGTAGGCTTTACAAAACATAGATTTCACTGTCACTAACAGACTGATTTAATATTGAACTCATTTAGCCATTTGATTGTGTAGGTTGTTTATTGAGTAGTGAGCCTATAAAATTAGTAATTGTCAATCAGCAATCAGCTTTGAATACTGTGTTCGAACTATCTCTCTTTGTGATGCAATCATAAAAAAATGTACAAATGTTTCCATGTATAGTTCATTCCTCAGGCTTCTCAGGTGGAGGTCCACAGGGCTGAAGCATTCGCTCCATAAAGTTGAATCTCACTCTTGCCTTAGCCTCATTTTCATTAATTGAAAACAAATTGAGAAGATCATAGTGGCCCATGTAGGAAGCATATGAGTCTCGATGAATATTGACCAGCCACTCAAACTTGGTGGTGTCAGCATGACCCGTGCCAACATACTTTGACTGCAGATGTTCTAATTGAGAGTAAATGTTGTAGCGGTCACCCATGGTGAGAAATATCTGAAACCAAAATATGTAATAACTAATCATACTAAAATAAAAGATGTACTAATCATAAAAAAAATGATAAACAAAAAAAAATCCATTTCATACCAAAAATGATTGTTACAATAGGTTAACACATCAGTTCCCAGGGATGCTTTCATGAATAAAAATGACTCTGGAAGACCCTAACAGAAAGGTTAGTGTGGTGTGTATGTATGACAAGGTATATATATTTTTTTCCAGAGGAAATTTGTCAACATAATCTAGTGTCAACATACTCTGGTGTAAAATATTTGATATCAAATCACATCTAGGGCAAAATTAATAGACATTTTTGTAATGCCTCTGTGACAATAAGGGCGGAATTAATAGACGTTTTTGTAATACCTCTGTGGCGCTAAGTCACAGATTGCGTACTGTGTAAGATAGGGAAAATCGACACTTACCAACGACTTAAGTTATTGATGTTGTCTATTAATTCCGCCCTAAGTCTTGGATTGCATATTATGTTAGTTGGGGAAACCAATGCTAAGCAATGACTTAAGTTATAGATTTTGTCTATTAATTTTGCCCCTAGAGATGAGAAGTAGGTAAGAACCAAACAAAAATTCATTTAAAAAAATTTGTAACTTTTATGAAGACATGATTGATATTACACTTACTACAAACTATGCAATCTCCAAAATTGACCAGAAGCTACAAGATGAAGATTTTTTTAATTGTCACAAGAAAATGAAGAATGAGGTGAGAAAAATCCGGCAAATTAATGGTCAGAAAATGATAATTTTTAAAAATTACAATTTTTTAAAATTTCCCGGGTGAAGGGTCTTTCTAAATTACGAATTTTGAGCGCGCCATCTTGCGGATTTTTTGTATGCTATAAAGTAAACAAAAGGATTTTAGAGTGGAAAATTTGAAATTATTCAAATTCCAAATTTTCTGGAAAACGGAGTTCGACTTTCAGTTTTCCTCATATTTTCCTCCTATAACTCACCTTAATATGATTATAAAGTGTAAGAAACAGAGTAGACCTAGTTCGATTTACCAAAACCTAATATTGGGTATTGTGTAGTTATTTTTTCTGTGTTATGTGAATCACTTTCTTATCATTTCCCTTATCAGTAAAGCACTTTCACATCCTCTATCATGTCTACCCAAGTAAGCTTCAAAGGGGAATCAACAAGTGTGAAAATCAGTTATTCCGAAATAGCCACCCAATTACTAGAAGATAAACTACTTCTGACAGCTTTGGAATTGTATTTTGAACTATTGGAGGTTGGTAAGGATCTGCCCAAGTTAAGGGAGTTCTTTTCCAACCCTGGAAATTTTGAACAGCAATCCATGTCCAGATTGGAACAACTATCAATACGTGAGTATTATCCCACAGAATCCAAGAATGTTTTATTAGTTTCAGAAATATTCAAGTAAAAATGTTCTCTTGAATTCAGAGAATTCCAATACCAACATATGACTCTAGGCTTGTCTTGTTATTCTTGATCACTCTATTGTTGCACAAAACATAATATACATTATCTTAATGTCACAGTAGGTTACTGTTTCTAATTAAATTCTATTTTGTGTTTGGTCATGGTTGAGAAGTGGTTCCTAACTTACTTCAGTTTTCTAATACAAATCATTTTGAGTTTTAAATAAGAACCATCCAGTTGAATATACCTAGTTAGTTCTGTATTGAACACTAAAATTATTCAGCATTGCATTTGGCTTGTATGAGGATGACTAACTTTCTGGTGAATTGACTTATTGTGTTCAAACTCATAAGAGAAAAAATAATAGTATTATGATTGGAATCTATGGGCCAAATTATAAAACAGGAACAAATTAAAGATGAGCCTGACTATACCTCATGTCAAGCCATAGTGCACTGTGATTAGTTGTAACTCTGAATTTAGAGAAGGTGTGACTGTTATTGTTTAAGGTTATTGTTGTATAATTTGGACCAAAGTTGTACTATCTACTTGTGAAGTCTCTCAAACCTCTAAACCACCAAGAGTCCAAGACACAATAATAAGAAAAGATTGTTACCTTTACATATGTTTTGTTTTTACAACCTACAAATATATTGGTGGATCCATTTAAATTAAATGGAACCTCTTTCCCTAGATAGGCTGTTTTATATTTCATTATATTTTGCCACTCTCACTAGTTGTAAACTACTGTTAGAATGTACAATTACTGTTGTATTCAATATGTATTCTAGTTGGTAGGTTTATTGTAAGGTGTGGTACACACAGCTTGAGTTATCAACATAACATTTTACTCTTTATTGTGTATTATTAAGTCTATTTACTAAGAACACATGTTGGTTAACTGTGAATTTTACTCTAAACAGGTGTGTGCTCCTGGTAAATAACATAAGTATGGCACTCTAAATTACATATTGGGGTCATGTGGTGCTTTAAAAAGTAAATCATCATAATAATAAATCTAGTTAGAGGAAAGCTATAAATATAAATAAAATATATGTCTACTTTAAGTGTATTTTTTTATATGAATACTAGCGGGCTACGCCCGCTTCGCGTGGCCAAGGCATGGCCACATTTTAGTTAAGGCATAGCCACCGCCGCTGCATAAGTTTTATGGTTATTGAAGCACTTCTTTATACACCAGGTTCTTTGTTATACCATCTGGCTGTAACACAATGAGGGACTTGGCAGACCTTACTCTTGAAAAAGCAACATAGAACTGACCGTGGGAGAAGCAATCGTTCTAAGGTCAATTCCAGCTAGCTCGAGAGTTTGCCCCTGTGCCTTATTTATTGTCATGGCAAAACATAGTTTTCTGGGGAATTGAACTCTTTTGAAATTAAAGTGGTAGTCGGAAATCACATTAGAACCCAAGAGAGAGATGGGAGGGCACTACAACGAAATCAGTAGGTGCCCTACAGCGCCGCACTTGAAGTAATGATATTTTTCGGTTCCAAGTCCGGTTAGCTTTTAGAGAAGGTGGGTTTTTAGTGGGTGGAAATCCCACACCCCAGGCAGGATCTGGGTGTCTTTGAAAGATTTTTTCCTGCCTTCCATTAAAAAAAAAGAACCCAAGTGCATAGTTGCTAATGAACAGATTAAATGAGCACACAAATAGCTCAGTGGTTAAGCACTCGCTTACGATGCGGAAGGTCCCGGGTTCGAACCCCCGCGCCGACAAAAAAAATCCTGTGTACATATACCGTTTCACCTGCACCAGCCCCTGTGAATATAACTGCCTCGATAATGTTTTTTTTTATAAAGGATGTAATTTGAAGCCGCGTGCCGTTACACAATTTCGGGAGTCTCAGATTTCTTAGTAATATTATTGGTGCTCCAACCTTAAGGCATAGCCGATGGGGTGGCAAGCCAGGAGGATTTAGTGTATTAAGAAATTCGGTTGGGTAATGGATGGCTTCTTCCTCTTCCACAACAGTGTCTACGGATTCGTAAGTTGATAGTTCAGAAGGCATTCTTTTTAATAAGTCATTATTAATTTCCCGAGCATTATCATTCTTTGGTGTTATGGCCAAGTATGGCCCTTATCTTTAGCCAAACAGGGACAACAACACTTGGGTTATCTAGATTGGGGTAGATAGTGTCTAGGAAGGTGTTGTAATCGACTAATAACTGACAGTGTTCGGTAGGAAATACAATTTTTCATTTTGTTCAGGTAACTGTCCATCACCTATCCGAAGCAAAAGCTTCGAAAAAACTTCTGCATTTTGATCAGCGTGAAGGTGTACACGCATGTTCAACTTTAAAGAAAGAACAGTTATCTATGGCCACAAAATGGATGATTTTAAACATGCCTTCACTTCGTCAGCTCTTGTTCCACGTGGAACAACGGGTAAAGTTTGTCTAAAATCTCCAGACAGTAGCACAGTTTTACCACTCATAAGATTTTTAACACCACGAATGTCTTGTAGAGTACGGTCCAGTGTCTCTAAGCCAGTTTTATGAGTCATTGTACATTCATCATATACGATCAACTTGAAATCCCTGAGGACTTTGGCCATATCACTTTGCTTTCCAATAGTACAGCTTGGTGTATCTACAGATTTTAAATTGAGCGGCAATTTCAAAGCAGAATGAACAGTGCGGCCTCCTTCTATCAGTGTGGCGGCAATACCGGACGATGCAACAGCAATGGCAATATTTCCATCTTTGCGTATTGTAGCTAACAAAAGGTTTATTAAGAATGTTTTTCCAGTTCCACCTGGAGCATCTAGGAAGAACAAATTATTACCTACAGAATCAGGAGATGAAGTGACGCTCTGAAGTACAGTTTCATACACGTATCTCTGTTCACTATTGAGTAATAGCACTTTTTCAGAGACGAAAGACCTCATTTGAAACGTGTTGTATGAAATTTCTGCCAAATAAGTTCTGTTGGTAATAATGTTCACATTGCTTGCGCATTATCAAGTAACAAACCCATGGCTAGGCATGCAGCATGGAACGTAGGGTATTCAATGCCGCCTACCATTTTGAGGCTTCTGAATGAAGTAGGTCCTCGCACTTTATGTAGAAGTAATCGTAGGTAGAAACATTCTGAGTCATTCGGATGAACGGTATAAATTTTACCTAGAACGTGGTCTTTTTTTACACCCGGATGTTCTGGAACAATTGATATTTTTTTCCTTCTTTGGAACATGTTGTTTTTCCACACATAAAATGCTGTTACTAAAAGAGAGTCTTTGCAAATTCATCCTGGTTGCATAGTTGGAAAAACGCCATTAATGTTGTTTTAGGAGGGTTGTCAATTCTCTGTTGGACATTTTCGGTTGTAAAAACTACCCTTTGTCCATTTTCAAAGTGGACGGCCAAATGTATGACAGGAGAGTATCTTTCATGAGTCGAAAAACATAATATTCGCCATCCAGCTTGACCATAAGTTGAGAACCCCTATTTTCTTTTAAAATTTGTTTCTTATTATTCCCCTACATCACAAAAAAAGCTGTCTGCCAAATTTCAAGTCATTCGGCTCAACCATTTCTCAATCTTGCAAGACGCTAAAATGTCTACTTTTGTCCATAAGTTGAGGACCCCTGTTATCTTTGAAAAATCCTTTCATAGTAAGCTTCTTCATCACTGAAAGAAGTTTTCTGCCTAATTTCAAGTCATTCAGCTCAACCCTTTTGAGAATCTGACAACACTCTAAAAATGACTAATTTTGACCATAAGTTGAGAACGCCTGTTTCCTTAAAAAAAAATCTGTTCTTAGTACGCCCCTACATCATAAGGGGAATCTTCCTGCAAAATTTCAAGTCAAGTACCCAGCCGTTTAGGATCTGCGTTGATTATCAATAAATGTTAATTTTTGGCCATAAGTTGAGAACCCCTGTTTCCTTAAAAAAATCCGTTCTTAATACGCCCCTACATCATAAGGGGAAGCTTCCTGCAAAATTTCAAGTCAATCGGCTCAGCCGTTTAGGCTCTGCGTTGATTATCAATAAATGTTAATTTTTGGCCATAGGTTGAGAACCCCTGTTTCCTTCAAAAAATCCGTTCTCAGTGCGCCCTAACATCATAAGGGGAAGCTTCCTGCAAAATTTCAAGTTAATCGGCTCAGCCGTTTAGGCTCTGCGTTGATTATCAATAAATGTTAATTTTTGGCCATAAGTTGAGAACCCCTGTTTCCTTCAAAAAATCCGTTCTTAGTACGCCTCTACATCATAAGGGGAAGCTTCCTGCAAAATTTCAAGTCAATCGGCCCAGCCGTTTAGGCTCTGCGTTGATTATGAATGAATGTAAATGGATTTTATATATATAGATAAAAATATTTAAAAATGGGAATAAAAAAAAAAAAAACAAACAAACAAAGTGAATTAAAATTGGAAAACATTTGCAGCCAGATTGCTGGAGAAGAGTTAAATAATGGTTTTATTTGTTTTATTCATATAAAAAATATGCTAATAGTTTCCTTCTATTAAAATAGAATTGATAATTCCCATATCAGGACCTCAGTATAGATTCCTGCCTGGCACAAATATTTCTACAATTTCCAGTTGTACCTATGAAGTTAATTTTATATTTTTATTTTATTTGACAAGTAGTCTTGACATAATATAAATGACCTGTCAGAAAAGTAAAGTGATAAAGCAAAGGATCTGTTAGAAATGAAGGGGCAAATGAAATAAATACATCCTGAGGTTATGTTTGTCCAAAATTTCTACATTATTCTTAAGTTCATAAAAAGTCCTATTGCCATGTCAATCTTATTTCTTACAGCTCGATCATCCAGTCAAGCAACTTTAGATTCTTTAGATTTCACTCGTTATTCAGAAGATGGGGAGAGAGGGGTTGATGAACGAGTTGCAGTTTTAGAATTTGAGTTGAGGAAAGCAAAGGAGACCATTACCTCTCTAAGAGCCAACCTAACTGATGCCACAACTGGTAAGGTATCAAGATTATGATCTCATGCCACTATATGACTATATCCATTATTTTTAAATGAGTTTGAGTCTCTACCCTTTCATCGTAATTAAGTTTAATTTATGTAGTTGGGTTAGTTTGTTCATTTCTTAATCTTATTAATAAATCATTATGTGATTGTAATGACAGTTTTAAAGTTCTTGGTCATCATTGTTTTGTTCTCACAATTCTGACTATAGTACTTTGTGAATTGTTTCTATTATTTTTCCTGTACAAAATATTGATTCCTCTTGTTTAATGTACTAATTAATATAAAAATCATATTTAGATTTGGAAGAATCATCAGACCAATGTCTAAAAAGTTCCACACCCTGCGATCCTATCAAACCTCACGAAAAAAGGTGCCTCAACTTTCTAATCAATGAGTATCTACTGCATCACAATTACAAGCTCACATCAATCACATTTGCTGATGAAAATGAAGACCAGGTAACTGTTACAATATCTTTTCTGTTTATTTTGGCTCAAACATACATTCACATACTTGTATTTATCTGTCTATCTTTTATTATATCTTAGTGGTACCTGTCAACATTTATGTTCATAAGTACATACCTACTTCATATCTGAAGTGAGGCCTTCAGATGATTGATTTTGATTCTATTTCAGGTATTTGCTATTAAATACATTGCTCTGCAGTAAAAAGGGAACTTCTTAAAAAATAGAATATAGTACCTAATTACTTTTTTTTTTGCTTCAGGATTTTGAGGACTGGGATGATGTGGGCCTGAACATGTCCAAACCATCTGAGCTGGTTCAGTTGTATCGAGACGGGCTGAGAAGTGCTGGTCTTGTAGGTACTTGTGAGAGATGCTGTCAGACAGATGAGGAGGCTAGTTCACTGGTGAGTGTTGTGTATGGATGAGAGAATTTTTTTATTTCACAAAAAGTTCAAGAACATTCTCATCATATAATTTAGTCTTCAATGAATGAGAGCCCATCTCCGTCATCAAAACCATACGAGGTTAGCTTGAATCTCGTGCCTCGTATTCGGAGAGATACAGCTCGTATGATTCCAATAGATGAGAGAAATTCCAATAGATGAGTTCTTGTTGTTGTAGCTGTGGTGTGACCTATACCAAACATGTCACCCAAAATTGTCAGTACTTTAGCCGCATGTCAATGCGTTGCCCAGGTATTAAGTGTCACTCCATACCCCACTAACACTCCATACTCTTACAATGTCATTATATGATAGCAGGTGTATTTTTCTTTTGTGTTCTAGGTCGAAGATCTGGACCGTATGACAGGACAAATATCTAGCTTAGAGTTAGAGCGCAGTCAGCTGAAATCGGAATTAGAATTGTAAGTTTTTTTTTAAATAATAATAATAATATCACCGGGTTTACCGGTTCATTTATTAAACCTGTATTACTAGACGAGCGCCTTAACTTCTCGACCACCAATCCTTGTAAAAAATGTGATCTTATTTGTGTTAATCACAAGGGTGATGTAACAATAGGTCAAACTTGCCTTCGTAATTTTTTTTTTCTTTACTTTGGACTCAAACCAGCGACCTCCTGGTTCAATCAATCAATGTTTTATTATGTTTAATATATGTACAAAGTATGTTCACTAATAATCCTAAAATATGAACTAATTCTAGGAGAGATACAGTTTTATTGTAAAGCGGTGCTGTCCACATATTTGAAGGTTGCTTAAAAACACAGCATAACAATCAATACATAAAGAGTACATCTTTTTTATATACATATTTTCTTTTTCTTTCTTAATTAGTTTTCCATTTTCTTTCTTCATTTAGTTAGTATAGTTGTGAAAATTTACTATTTTAACTTTAAGATGTCTTTAAGATATAAGACTGAAGTTGTTTAATACTATTATTAAACTTTGGTTTCAGGCTCCGACGGAGTAAAAGTCTCCCCCGTCCTGGCTCTCCCACCTGCAGCAGGGATGAGCCTGATCGCGTGGCCAGTGAACTAGCCAGTGCTATCGAATGCGAGTCCCCACCTAACGATACCGGCCGCATCGATACTCGATCAACTATCGAAACGGATCGAAACTCGGCCCATTTTGAACTGACTCATGAAGAGCAATCGGTCGATTCCCGACCGAGTGACGAGGCGAGAATCGATAGTCGAGAAATCGATTCCGGCGGAACTGGAATCGATAGTGTAGGGATCAATACCGTTGAGATCGATCGAGCTGGTTCGAATCAGCAGTTGGATCGAGATTCTACGCACTTTGCCGAGGATGTGCTATCAGTGCATACGGATAAGTTTGAGCTGATTGGCGGGGATAGAACTGGCTCGTCCACCATCGGAAGTCAAGATAGGTGAGGAACTAGATACGAAATTTATTTCTCACACAAGTGAGACAGGAATTTGTTTTGTTTTGTTTTTTTTTTTAAAGGAAGGGCGGGGAAAAAAATTCTCACACAAATGAGACAGGAATTTGTTTTGTTTTGTTTTTTTTTTTTTTTTTTTTTTTTTAAAAAAAAGGAAAGGCGGGGGAAAATCTTTTATAGACACCCAGGTCTTAGCCTGGGGTGTGGGATTTCCACCCACTAAAAACCGATCTTTCCTGATAGCATACTGCGTTTGGAACCGAAATTTTCAAGGAATTTGTTAAAAACATTTTTTCAATGCTTTCTTCTTTCAACCTGATTTACAAATCGAAGCGTTTCTAACCAAACCATAATTCTGCAATATATACTGTCAGTGGTCAGTAAGTCCTGATAGCTCAGTGATGCAGCCGTCTTGACTGGTAATCCAGAGGTCGCATGTTCGAAACCCAGTCGGGAGTCATCCTACTATTCAGGATTTTGACCACGTAATAATACGTCTTGTGCTTACTGCTGGGATTATGGGACTCATTAGTCCTAATCGGGCAGTATAAATAAGGCAATATTATTATTTGTTAAATCTCTGTTGTTGGGTAAACAATATTTTAGTTTGAAAAATTGAAAATAAGCAGTCACGTAGCCGAGTGGAGTTGCGTGCACACAATATTTTATAATAATAATTCCGTGTCCGTGAGATACTTGAGATAGGTATTGATACCTAAATCACGGTGGTGAGAGGATTATATAGACGCCCAGATCCAATGTCTAGGCTCCTTTCATATCCATTGATTCTATTTGGTTTTAACGTCCTGACTTGAGGTAGACAGGACGGGGGTTTTACCCTCCATACGTTGGGAATCGTACCAGGTACCCACATTAACCTCACCCAGCCTGGGTAGGGGCGGAATTGCCAGCCTCACATGTTCGGAGGGAACAGAATTTTCTGTGTGAAAAGTCTGCTTCAACCGGGAATCGAACTCGGGATCTCTGGACTACGGACAGTAGTCAAAACCGTTACGCCACGGAGGCTGACACAATATTTGAATGAATTAGCTGGTATCCCACTTAGTACTACATTTTGTCTCACAACGTTAAGTTTGGCAATGTTTTAGCTCCAATTCATTTTTTATTTCATGTTTTATTGATGTTTTTCAATATAAAATAATTGTTAAACCTTTAGGATCAAATAAGATCGAACCCCACTAACTTCGCAATTCTTTGCAAGACTTCCCATTTAAAATTTCAAGAAAAACTGTTGCGCAACGTTACGAGACGAAATGTTGCTCTCAGTGGGATGTCCCGGTAGCTCAGTGGTAAAGGCGGCACTCTATGAATCCAGAGATTCCAGAAGTCGTGGGTTCGAAACCCAGCCGGGACATGACAAGTTATCCTCCCATTTGGGATTTTCACCACATAATAATGTGTCTTGAGCTTACTGCTGAAATAATGGGACTTTAATTATTGTCCTATTCGGGCAATATAAATTAGGCGATATTATTATATTATTATTACAGGGTGTCTACTGGTCAGGGAAAACCTGGAAAACCTGGAATTGTCAGGGAATTTTTCGAGACCATAAAAGTCAGGGAAAAGTCAGGGAATTTCATGAAAAAACACCAAAAGTCAGGGAATTTTGTGAAAAAACACCAAAAGTCAGGGAATTTTTTTCAAGATCCAATTTTGTCATGAAAATGATATATAAAAAAAATTCGCCTGCGGCGCCGCTTTAATCCTGGCAGTGTGATAATGCTTCTTTGGTAAGAAACACAAAACACCCTTAATCTGAGGCATAGTATTTAAAACAGTGTTCAAATTTCCCCTTTGGATCGACAAAGATATTTTGTGTCTAAAGAAGGTGCCTGCTCTGTTGTTTCCTGTGTGGTCCAACATTTTTAAATTTTTTGATATCAGTGCTTTGGCTGCGGGTCCAAACGCACCAAAACAGGGACGAACTAACTGTTGATATCGTAGAATGTACCAGAAAACTCATTTAATTGATTTAGAAAGAATGTCTGATTGTGTGGCCGTGGGCTTGCAAAAAAATAGAAGGCAGATTGAGGTCTTATATATTTAATATACATATAATGTCTCATAAAAAAAAGTAGACTGGAAAAATAGTCTGGAAAACCTGGAAAAGTCAGGGAATTTTACTTTGATCATTTAGTAGACACCCTGTATTATTATCCCGGCTTAATACTGATGCAATTTTCCTCAGACTATCCCTGGAGGCGGGGGGGGATGATCACTCCAGTCTGAACGAGAACGACTGGACTCGCGTGTCCTACACTGCGAGTGTCGCAAGTTGTACCCCCGGGTCTCGAGATGACGTCATCAGCTCTGTGCTCGGCCAGCGGTGAGTTTAATCTCTACATTATAATAAAAAAAAACACTGCCAATTATGGACACAATACTTCCTCGTGATTGTTTCACATTGTATTTCACGAACACAATACTTCCGATTTCTAATATTAGAAATTTCTCGGAAGTAAAAAAAATTAAGGCTACGGAGTTGAGGCTCCATTGTATACATTAAAAAATAGAATAAAAATCTTAAAACTAAGCATGTCTATTATATCCAATAATAAATTATTTGTTTTATTTTTCATTTCTTTTTTTTTATACAGAGGACACATCCTAAGTCATTTTTATTTGTCTTATTATTTACAAGAGATTCCATAAATCTATGTCCATACAGGGTGGACCAAAACAACCGTACACACTCGTTAATGGTAGATTACTGACGATATTTCCAGCCTAGGTCTGCAATCCGTTTTTTTTTTTTTTTTTTCTCTGGCACAGTGAGATTTTGTACCTCAACAAACAAGTCCGACTTTGGCCAGGTCCTCTGGTCCACACTTCGTTCCTGCTTAAGGGTATGTGTACAAAATTTCGTTGTAATGATTCGTTCAGTAGTGTCTGAGATTTGCAAGGAATACAAATAACGGTCAGTCACAAACCAAAGTTGCTTAGGAGGTTATGTCCAGAAATATGATTTTATTTTAAATCGTAGCAAAAAATATTTATTTATTTTTATATAAAAATGAACACAATACTTCCAATATCCAATACTAAATTTTCTCTGAAGTAATAATAATAATATCGCCTTATTTATACTGCTCGATAAGGACTATTAAAGTCTTATTATTCCAGAAGTAAGCCATATTATTATGTGGTAAAAATCCCAAATGGGATAACTTGAAATGTCCCAGCTGGGTCTCGAACCCACGACCTCTGGATTCACAGAGTGCCGCCTTTACCACTGAGCTACCGGGACAGCCTAGTAAAACATTATTTTATTTACTGTTATGTAATTTATATGTATTTGCCATAAAACTCTGATTTTGGAATTAGAATTTTTAGAATATACCTTGTTTGTACTGTCGAGGTAAGACTAAAAAGTCCCTTTACTCCAGCAGTCAAACAGGTCT
Source organism: Bactericera cockerelli (assembly GCA_024516035.1). Taxonomy (NCBI): domain Eukaryota; kingdom Metazoa; phylum Arthropoda; class Insecta; order Hemiptera; family Triozidae; genus Bactericera; species Bactericera cockerelli. The sequence continues at coordinate 13,103,127 of CM044963.1, read as the reverse complement.
TATATCTTAATATATAAATGTCAAAGTCACTGACTGACTGACCACTCACTGACTGATCATCGCTCTACAGCCCAAACCGTAATACCTAGCGAGCTGAAATTTGGTGGGTAGCTTTGTCTTATAGTCTAGATGTGCAATAAGACGGGATTTTTCGAAACTCCCACTACAACACCTGCCATTGGCGAAAAAGGATTTTTTTGCTTTCACGGCCATGCCTCGGCCCGCAAAGCGGGCGGCAGCCCGCTTGTATTTTATAGGACAGGATTTTATAGGATGATTTTATGGTTTTTTTCCCCTCAGCAACTTCCCCGAAGCATTCCAGAAGGAAATCCTCGCCCACTGTTACATCAGAGCTGTGCATGTTCATCCTCTGTGTCTGGAATTAGACTCCATAGAGGGTGACGTCACAGCCTGGCACTTCCTGGACCTGGTCACCAAGACTGTGATACACCAGAGCAAGAACGACGTAAGTCGTTTTTTTTATTTACTTAAATACGATTATCATTGGTCAAATGACCAAACATAAAAATGGAAAAAACAACAGTAAAAATGATGTTCTGTAATTTTTATTTTTTGTATTATTGTATTGTACTGAACATTGGAATGGCTTCGTGGCGAAAATACTAAATAAAAGTTATTCTTATCTTATCTTAGTCAAACATATTCTATGTAAGGGCGGGGATATTGCCTATGGCGGGGTGTATGTCAACAAGTCAACATATTGTGATGGGATACATCTGCACTGTTTCAATGTTAAACAGAACAGATTTCGAGGAAACACATAGAAAATTCTGACAAAGTCTCAAAGCGAAATGAATAGGCAAATTCTATAACTTAAGTACATAATTGCTGAGCGTCGGTTTGGATCTTACACAGTACGCAATCCCTGACTTTGCGCCACAGAGGTACTACAGAAACGTCTATTAATTTCGCCCTTAGTTTTATCTTTAAATGGACGAAAGTTTTACAGTTAATGCTTTTAGATTATGAAATAAGTCGTTGTTTTTGTTGTAACCAGCTTGTTAACACTGGGGCTGAGGGTGGATGGTCTCTGGTCAAATAAGTAGAAAAGTTAGATTGTTCTGGACCACATATTGCTACATGCGATCAACCATTGCATCGTGAGAACTTGGGTTTTTTATTTATAAGCCAATAAACCCTTGGGAAACTACAAGGTAGTCTGCCTTGTTAGGGTTGGCTAGTCCGTTCTCTGATTATAGTCGTCAAGCGAGACACTGGTCTTTTCTCTGTTTGATTTAACCCAATCAGACAATGGGATCAGTTGCCTGATAATCTTAGATAATTATTATTATTTTGTACCTTATTAAGAATAACATATTTAAGCAAACAGATAATTACAAATTTATATACAAACTTGGAAACAATAAAACAAAAATATTGAAAAAAATAATAAAATTTATACACATGTCCTAACTAAAGAGCAGTGTTATTGCCTTTGACAATTTCTTCCACCCAAAGATAGCCAAAGGCAATAACCCTTTAATAAAAAAAAAAATGGTCCTCATGATGGGGTTCGGTGGAAGAGAAAGCCATAGGCTTTAACCTCGCCCCTTGGTTCACTACGTGTTCTTTTATTTTTCATGCCCTATTTGATGAATGTATGTAGTTAACCAATAAAGTGTTATATAATAATAATAATAATAATAATGGTTGATCGCACATAGAAATATGTGGTTAAGAACGGGACAACTTTAAAATAAAGTTGGCTGGAGACCATCACTCACCCCTCCAGCTGTAGCCAAGCTGGCTACAACAACAACTATAAAAAATAACCAATAACCCAATAAAAACCAATAATCAGTTTGTTTTCTCTCTCCCCAGGATCTGTTTCCTCTGCTATTAGCTGCCATTCTGTTGCACACGGACCCCGCCCAGAAAGAAGCACTCATTCAGGTTCTGTTCAACAGCAAGAAGAGACCCAACGAGGCGGAGAGGAAAATCATTGTAGCTGGTCAGTGCGATTTTCTCTTTTTACACTCCCAACCCCAACTCAATTTTTAATAATCTTCTTTTTGTAGTCCTTATTTGTAACAAAACCCAGTATTTAATTGATTCAATAGAATATACAAATACAAATTGGTGGTCGATTAGTTCAGTATTGAAATCCTCGATTACCATACAGACTCCTTTTCAGAAACTTTTATGTAGTATATATTTATGCAAGGTGCTTTTAAAAAGTTGTAGCAAACACCCACTTACATAGTATTCTATACACTACAAAAGATAACAATTAATATAGAAAAGAAAGAAATTATAAAAAAAAATGGGAATGGAAAAATACCAGGAGTACCAGTCACTTGTAATCCAGAGAGGAAATTGCTCAATCATTCTGAGTACTTTGATCTCTGGATTGCAAATGGCAGAAATATGTTATCTGTAATAGAAATAAATAAAAAATAAAATAGTTTTTAAAGGAGTACCAGGATCCTTGGTATAATTTAAAACTATGTCGGACTTTTTCTATGACCAACAGAGATGTCTAGTCCCAGGGGCAAAATGAGTATAGAAAATACTCCGGTCATAATCCTTTGAAACTCTTACCTCTGTCATATATTTTTGCAGGAGGGATACTTTGTCAAGTAACGTCATATTTGAGAAAAAAATAAGAATGACAGGTAGTTTCAAGCTTGAAAATGCCTACAGGAGTAGGCGAAACATGTCGACTCTGTGAACTTTTATACTTATTTCCTTTATAAAATTATAACTGTTCATATTTCAAATTTCTGTCGAGTGAAGACAAGTGTTTATCTTTTTCTCAGTTACTCTTGTCTCTGTCATTTTCCAGGCCTGCACTCACTTCTCAAACTCTCCTCCGATCCCGATTCCAGCGAGCCTCTGCTCCTAGGGCCCCTGTGGGAACTCATCGGATCCCGCTATCCCGAGCGACGCCTCCTAGCGGCCGAAACGTGTGCGGCCCTCGGCCCTCATCTGCGGCCCGCGGCCCTGATCAGCACAGTTTTACCAGTGCTGCAGCAGCTGCTTCTTGAGGATAGGGAGCAAGGGGTGCGGGGAGCTGTGGTGAAGAGTTTGAGTCTCACCGTCACCCTGCTGACTGATGTGGATAAGTATATTCAGGTGAGTGAGTGAGTCAGCACAGTGGATAGGGAGCAAGGGGTGCGGGGGGCTGTGGTGAAGAGTTTGAGTTCCACCGTCACCCTGCTGACTGATGTGGATAAGTATATTCAGGTGAGTGAGTCAGCACAGTGGATAGGGAGCAAGGGGTGCGGGGGGCTGTGGTGAAGAGTTTGAGTCTCACCGTCACCCTGCTGACTGATGTGGACAAGTATATTCAGGTGAGTGAGTGAGTCAGCACAGTGCTGCAGCAGCTACTGTTGAACGAAGTGTAACTCCTTACGGAGAACCTATTTATATACATTAGGTATTAAAATATAATAATAAATAATGGGAAATTGGCATATATTTAGGTGAATCAGTCTATCGAATTGATGTCATACACGTAAATGCAATTGTATTATTGCGTGTGTAAAGTGTATGCATAGCCAGCCTCCGTGGCATAATGGTTGTGACTACTGCCCGTAGTCCAGAGGTCTCGAGTTCGACTCCCGGTTGGGGCAGACTTTTCGAAGAAAATTCTGTCCCTTCCAAACACGTGAGGCTGTCATTTCCGGCCCTACCCAGGCTGGGTGAGGTTAATGTGGGTAGCTGGTACGATTCCCAGCGAATGTAGGGTAAAACCCCCGTCCTGACTATCTATCTCAATCAGGACGTTAAAAACAAAGAGAATCAACTGGTCACAATAGATCTAATTAGGTCGCAGTGTTAATTGTAAGGGTTTTCAATGAAAACCTGCAACCAGGTCAGATAATAATAAATGTGTATGCATAAAAAAAATGACTGTATTTGAGATGACGTCACACTTTCTGTTTTCCGATGTTGCCAAGTGACAGGATGATTTGTTCTCTCTCTCTTGTTTCAGTGTGAGGAGCTGGTCATGACAGGGTTGCAAGATGTGTCTCGTGACGTAGTCGATATGACGTCACACTTTCTGCTTCCCGTGGTTGCCAAGTGGTCTCTGGATCTGCGCCGTCTTCAGACTCACTTCCTGACCAAGCTCCTCGAGCTGATATCTAGTCAGGTTAAGGTAATATATTTTTTTTTTAAGATTTATTAGGAGGACAAAGTATAATGGTAACAGTATAAAATTAAAAGAAAAAAAAAAAAAACAAATGACAAAATAAACAAGTAAAAAAGAAAATAATAATGTCCTACCTAAAGGGCGGGGTTATTGCCTGTGGCAATCTCTTCCACCCATATTTCTACATTATGCAATTTAAATCTGTGCCTATCTATCTATCTGACTAGTAGGGGTTGTCAGTTACCAATACCACAGCCCAAACGGTGGTAACAGAAATCGAAATTTTCATGAATATCGACCCCCCCTAAGTATAGTATTATACAGGGTGTCCCGTATACAGATGCAAATATTTTGAGGGTAGGTTCAGCCCACCGTGGACTATCATATGAGCGAAACTTGCAGTGGGGCATTTTGCTTCGTTAAAGAGTTATGGCCAAATCCCTGTTTTTCCCACAGGTCTAGAGGTCACTTAGATCGATGCACGTTTTTAAAGAAATGGTAGCCAGTAAGTAAATTTTGACTTCATGTATGGATAGTCATGCATATTTCCCTTGAAATGCAGTTGGTTGCATGATAAAATATTGAAAGACCAGAGAGATATTTAATCATAAGTTCAATATTTTTCTAAAATTCGATTTTTCCCTGTTTTCCCTTTCGTGAATTTAGAGTACTTCTACAATTGCAATTCTGCGTATCACTAGGTAAAAAATACCCTTTGCTATTTTGTTTCAATAAATAGAAAGTTCTTTCAGACGCGTGAAGGAACGAATGAGATACGCGTTACCAAACGGCACCAGAAGGAGAGAAACACATCTTTCAAATTTTGAATCTGGGCGCTATTGCATTTTGAAGAACACTCGATGCCTGAAGCGGTCTGTGTGACTATTTTTGTGCCAACTGCAAGTTATAAATGAAAAATTTCTGAGTACAAATAGTTCTATTAACCAACTATATCAATCAAATCTAATAGTTAAAATAACAAGGCGATCAATTTTGTTCGGTGGAAGAGAAAGCCACAAGCTTTAAACCTCGCCCTTGGTTCGCTACATATTCTTTTGGGTTCTTTTTAATTTCATGTCCTGTGTTGCAGAATGTATCATGTTTGTAGTTTATCAATAAACTACAAACATGTATCACTGTATCACCACCCTTGATCAGTCTTTGTTTATATTTATTTCACAAATTGTTACCATGTTCATTGTAAAAAAAAAAAAAAAATGTAAATAAAGCTTGGTACAATTGTTTATAAAATAAAAATAAAGTATTAATAATTATAGTAACCTTAAGGTTGGATGTTCGAGTTTTACCCAAGGTTAATTTTCGGCACTATTTGTTATGTTTTTGATATCATGATTGTGATAAACACAAAAATGATATTTTTAATTTTACTTCTAAAAATAAAATCATTATTTTTGTTGGTAGCGCAGAGTCAGAGTCTCCATGTGTATTCTTTTTCCATAAAATTATACCACTGGTTGCTGCTTTCGTTGCAGCCTCTGTCATTTTTCCTCATGATAACCCTGTGATTCCGAAACCCCATTCACATAAAAGTTCACACCAACCGACCACTGTGAATGATCAATTTCCCTCTGTTAAACATCCCAGAGCAGTGTATTTATACCTCAAATTACGCGCCAATTCTGTTAAAATTCAGCCAACTTTGAATTTTCCATCATGATTCAGAAGTGTTTTTTGAGCTTTGAGTGTACTGCGTTCCATGATCTTTAAAGTAATATAAATGAGCTTTCTTTTTTATAAAACTAAACATAGTAGGGTATTTTTTTAACTAGTGATACGCAGAATTGCAATTGTAGAAGTACTCTAAATTCACGAAAGGGAAAACAGGGAAAAATCAAATTTTAGAAAAATATTGAACTTATGATTAAATATCTCTCTGGTCTTTCAATATTTTTTTATGCAACCAACTGCATTTCAAGGGAAATATGCATGACTATCCATACATGAAGTCAAAAATTACTTACTGGCTATCATTTCTTTAAAAACGTTCATCGATCCAAGTGACCTCTAGACCTGTGGGAAAAACAGGGATTTGGCCATAACTCTTTAACGAAGCAAAATGCCCCACTGCAAGTTTCGCTCATATGATAGTCCACGGTGGGCTGAACCTACCCTCAAAATTTTTGCATCTGTATACGGGACACCCTGTATAGTAGTGCTTTATTTAGACTGTCAGCTCGAGACAGGGAGTCCCATTACGCTAACAGTTTACTTTATTCAGTAAAGTATGGCCATCTTTCGATTTTCTTAGATGAATTATTAGAAAATCAGATTTTGCAACGAAGGCAATAATGTGATTTCGAATAATTGTGATATAACGAATGTAACCCAAATGTGATAAAACGTTTAAGAAGGAGAAATGAGAACAAACGCACAAGTAGGCTATCTGAATTGAGACTGAACTTTATTCCCAATTTATGTACAACGGCCAGTCTAAATATTAACTGGCCCAAACACGCTCTTTCTTTTTTTTTCTCTCTATTTTTTTTTATAAAGACAGATATTTTGTTCTTTTGAGAATTCTGCCATATGGACTTGTAAGAACAGGAGTTGGAGGAAGAATCTCATTATTTGAATCCAAGGGAATCTCGGAGCTGGGATCTGCATTCAAATCTCCAACACTAAGCATGTACCTTCTCTTAATTTTCTTTATTTCTCATTTTTTCTTATTTCTCAGAAAACTTTGGAGCAAGAACTGAGCAGTGCCAGCTTGTCTCCTTCCTCACCCAACTCCAAATGGGAGCTGCGCGTCTGCTCCTCTCTGCAAGCCCTCACTTCGCTTCTGCCTTATCTCGTCATTTTCGTCGCTTCGGCCTCGTTCGTGAAAGATCGACTGGACTCGGCTCCCGATCTGCCACCCGCGACGCCCCGCCCACATTTTGCTCCCCTCTGTAAGGGTCTGTTTAGTCCGAGCATATTCTACACGGAGGTAAGTCTAAGGGCGCCAGCCTCCTTGGCGTAATGGTTGTAACTACTGCCCGTAGTCCAGAGGTCTCGAGTTCGACTCCCGGTTGGGGCAGACTTTTCGAAGAAAATTCTGTCCCTTCCAAACACGTGAGGCTGGCACTTCCTGCCCTACCCAGGCTGGGTGAGGTTAATGTGGGTACCTGGTACGATTCCCAGCGAATGGAGGGACAGGAGGGTAAAACTCCCGTCCTGACTCTCTCAAATCAGGACGTTCAAACCGAATAGAATCAACTGGTCACAATAGATCTAATTAGGTCGCAGTGTTAATTGTAAGGGTTTCACTAAAAACCCTGCAACCAGATCAGATAACAATAATAAGTCTAAGGGCGAAATTATAAAATAGGATTACAACGAGGATAAGAGATGACTGTGCCTAATCCAAGATTTGGTGCACTGTGATGGGTGGAAAATCGGAGTTGAGGGTAGATCTTCCCTGATCTTTGTTGTAATCTTATTTTATAGTTTGTAGTCTTGAGAACAAACCAAGAAAAATAAACTTTTGCAATAAAAGCTAATTTAATTACAAAACAATTGTAATTAAAAATTAATATTGTTCTTTATTTTTTTGTACATGTTTCTAAGTTTTTTTTAAAAAAATTATTGTTATTAATTTTTTGTTGTTGATTGTTTCGTAAAATAAATAAAATGAAAATAAATAAATAAAAGCAAGTTCGGGACATCAAGCAGCCAAATGGAACAAATTTCGCTGGATGTTGATGGCTCAAAGAAAACAAGGACTTTGCACCAATAACAAGAACAGAGTTCCTCAAAAATGTATTATTTTTTCTTCTGATTTATCATTCCTTTTATAAGTTGTTGTTGTAGCCAGCTTGGCTACAGCTGGAGGGGTGAGTGATGGTCTCCAGCCAACTTTATTTCAAAGTTGGCTCGTCCTGAACCATATATTTCTATGTTCCTTTTATATCGCAGGTTTCTGTGCCCAGTTTGATGCGAGTATTTGACCATGTACTGACCAATGAGAGTGCAGACTGGGCGGAGCTTAGCTGGTTAAGGAGTGCCTTGTAAGTATAGGGGCGTGGGTTTTATTTTAGTAATCACGATATCGGGTGTGTTAACCAAAGCTGGCTAAAAGGCCTTGTAAGTGTAGGGGTGTGGTTTTTGTTTTAGTAACCAATCAGGACGTAGTGTGGCTAAAGCATAGCTGCCTAAGGACTTAAAGATGCTTCGATCATCTCATGAAACAGGCGTCTTTCGATTATCTGTTTTTTGCGCGAAAACGCAAGAGAATTACGGATGTGAAGTTTTTGGTTACCTACCACTAAAATGTCTCTTATTATTTTATCAAAGATTTAAATTTATTGATACATAATCATACATGTAAAATAAATGTATTAAGTCTATCTTATGGACTAAAATTTTGAGTAATCTCTTCTTTGTGTAAGATCCATTATCCATTACCATTAACCATGTAACAAACACTAATCCTATTGCATACATAATAATAATAATACTCTTTAGTGGAAGGTAACCACCAGGCGAGGTTAATGCTCAAAGCATTTTCTACCACCTAACCCTCAGAGTCTTATTATTATGTGGTCACAAACTCAAATTAATGAGGAAAAATCCGTGCACTGGGTGGGATTCGAATCAACGGATTCCTACGCTACCTGGATTACCAGACTAGCGCGTTAACCACTTGACTACCAGTGCACAAAGTATTTTATTATTATTATTTATTTCCCTCAGTTTCCCTCAACTGCTGGACCTCGCCGCGTCCACGCCTCTCTCTCCTCACCCAGCCTTAGTGTCCCATCTCATCTCCCTCCTCCGTGCCTGCTGCGCGGGGTTCGGCGCCCCTCTCACGCGCGCCCTCATATCGCCCCTGTTCCGGACCCGCATAGGGGCGGCCGAACAAGCCCTGGCCACCGTGGGGAGCGAGTGGCCCACAAGTTTGGTACTGCTGCCTCTCTATGTACTGGGCGTGCTGGTGGAACTGGATGTGAGTGAAAGAGACATGGAAGTAAATTAGGACAAGTGGAAGAGAATGTTAACGCGCTAGTCTGGTAATCCAGGTAGCGTAGGGATCTGTTGGTTCGAATCCCACCCAGTGCATGAATTTATCTTCATTAATTTGAGGTTGTGACCACATAATAATAAGACTCTGAGGGTTAGGTGGTTAGGAAAATGCTTTGAGCATTAACCTCGCCTGGTGGTTATCTTCCACTAAAGAGTGTTATTATTATATAGCCCAGTCAACAGGTAGTTCCAGACAATAAAAAAAAGGTCCGAAGTTTATCATTGGATTTATAAATGTGTTTCTTTGTGTTATAATATCACAATTTTTAGTGGATAGCGCAGAATTATAGGACTTTTCCATATCTTTTAATATCCTAATATCTTATTTTTGCCTATAATTCCGCCACTGGTCCCTGCTCACATTATAGCAGCTACTCATTTTTCCTCACGAGGTATCAGTGGATCCCGAACACCCTAGAACAGAGCAGAAAAAATGGAGGGGTGAGTGATGGTCTCCAGCCAACTTTATTACAAAGTTGGCTCGTCCTGAACCACATATTTCTATGTGCCATGAACCATCATGAGGACTTGGACCATTCTTTCTAAGCCATTATACCTTTAGGAAACTGCAAGCTAGCCTGGCTTGTTAAGGTTGGCTAGTCTGTTCTCTGTTCATAGTCCTCTAGCGAGACGTAGAGGCTCTTGTTTCACCACAAAGAAATCACACCTTTTTTTTTAAATCATCAGGATGCACAAGAAGAACTTCTATCCCTGCTCAAACACTTCCTCTTCAGTCTAGCCCTAGCCGGTGCCCCCATAGAGTCGTTGAGCTACACCGTCAGAGAACTATCCCGTTTTGCTCAATATCAGGACACCGTTGTCACTGCTCTATGGGAAGGTAAGTGATGTTCGACTGGTAATCCAGAGGTCGGTGGTTCAAGTCCAAGAATTTTAATAACTTCTTTTTTTTAACTGTGACATTAATTTTGTGGTTGACACATATTTAATTATTGTTTTGACTATGAACAATTGAACAGTTGTCTTGTCTGAGCTGGATTCAGTTATTCAGATTCGTGTTTTATGCCCTAAATATTTTATCAGGATTTAAAGTTCATCTGTATTTACTTCTATCCTTGATATTTCACACGTTTTTTTTTTTTTTTTTTTTTTTTTTTTTGATTTTTTTTTTGATTTTTTAATATTATCTTTTTGTTCTATTCTTCTATTCTTGATATTTCACATGTGTATTTTTTTTATTTATTAATATTATCTATTTTTTTATTTCTGTACAATTTGTAAATGTTACATTTACATATTGTACTGCCTTATTTATACTGCCCGACTAGGACTAATGAGTAAGCCCAAGACGTATTATTATGTGGTCAAAATCACAAATGAGCGGATATCTTGTAATGTCCAGTTTGGGTTTCGAACCGTCGACTTCTGGATTACCAGACTGACTGACGCCTTGACCACTAAGCTACCGGGACAGACTACAGTACTTTGGACCTTAAAATGTTTAAAATACAGTATTTTAAAATATTCATTTTCATTGTATATTTTGTTTCCATTTTTTTCATTGTTAAATTAATTATTTGTATGTTGATAATGTCCATTTATACCTAATAAAGCGTTGTATAATAATAATAATAAGTGAGATAGACTGAAATGTCTACTCACTATTAACTTAGAAGCAAAAAAAAAAATGTATCTACCTCGAAAATAATAATAATAAAATTGCCTCCCCACACTATGAACCAAACAACTTCAGGAGACTTGATCTTCGGATCCGCTCCTGAAGTTAAAACACCAGGAGACTTGATCATATGGTCCGCTCCTGGTGTACTACCCATTGAAGGGTAATAATTACCCTCCAAGGAGAGAAAGTGGAATAATAATAATAATAAGTTACGTGCCAATATCATTGGAGGAAACTCTGAAGAAGATCCCTGGAATTTTCAACCTGTCCGAAGTTCAATCCTGTGTCATTCTGGGGACGGCGCATATCCTGCGAAAGTTTGGAGTTTGAATTTGAATGCAGTCTCACATGTTAACGTCTAAGGAATATGGTTTATTCCAGATGTTAATGTATCTTATGTACGGAAAAAAGTATATATCTTGATTTGTGTGCCATAATAATAATAATAAAATGCATTGATTGTTTCTCAGGCGTGGTTCACGCACGTCCCGTGGTTCGCGTGGTCACGGCTCAGCTCACCTTGGAGACCGTGCCTGGAGTGTCTGACTCCCTGCTCACCAGCAGGATAGTGCCGGCCCTGGTCACTCTGTCCAGTGACCCGGACGTGAGCGTCAAGACTGCGACCATCCCTGTGTTCGGTGAGTTCTTTTCTAACTCAATCTGAAAAGGTTTGTAGACTTAAGCCAGGATATTACTCAGTGCAACATTTCTTATTCAATCTGTAAAGGTTTGTAGACTTAAGCCAGGATATCACTCAGTGCAACATTTCTTACTCAATCTGTAAAGGTTTGTACACTTAAGCCAGGATATCAATCAGTGCAACATTTCTTACTCAATCTGTAAAGGTTTGTAGACTTAAGCCAGGATATCACTCAGTGCAACATTTCTTACTCAATCTGTAAAGGTTTGTAGACTTAAGCCAGGATATTACTCAGTGCAACATTTCTTACTCAATCTGTAAAGGTTTGTAGACTTAAGCCAGGATATTACTCAGTGCAACATTTCTTACTCAATCTGTAAAGGTTTGTAGACTTAAGCCAGGATATCACTCAGTGCAACATTTCTTACTCAATCTGTAAAGGTTTGTACACTTAAGCCAGGATATCAATCAGTGCAACATTTCTTACTCAATCTGTAAAGGTTTGTAGACTTAAGCCAGGATATTACTCAGTGCAACATTTCTTACTCAATCTGTAAAGGTTTGTAGACTTAAGCCAGGATATTACTCAGTGCAACATTTCTTACTCAATCTGTAAAGGTTTGTAGACTTAAGCCAGGATATTACTCAGTGCAACATTTCTTACTCAATCTGTAAAGGTTTGTAGACTTAAGCCAGGATATTACTCAGTGCAACATTTCTTACTCAATCTGTAAAGGTTTGTAGACTTAAGCCAGGATATTACTCAGTGCAACATTTCTTACTCAATCTATAAAGGTTTGTAGACTTAAGCCAGGATATTACTCAGTGCAACATTTCTTACTCAATCTGTAAAGGTTTGTAGACTTAAGCCAGGATATTACTCAGTGCAACATTTCTTACTCAATCTGTAAAGGTTTGTAAACTTAAGCCAGGATATCACTCAGTGCAACATTTCTTACTCAATCTGTAAAGGTTTGTAGACTTAAGCCAGGATATCAATATATAAATGTCAAAGTCACTGACTGACTGACAGACTGATCATCGCTCTACAGTCCAAACCGTAATACCTAGCGAGCTGAAATTTGGTAGGTAGCTTTGTCTTATAGTCTAGATGTGCAATAAGACGGGATTTTTTCGAAATTCCCACTACAACACCTGCCATTGGCGAAAAAGGATTTTTTGCTTTCACGGCCATGCCTCGGCCCGCAAAGCGGGCGACAGCCCGCTAGTATATAATAAAAAAATGTACCAATATTAAAAATAAAAAAAAAATCAGAGCCGTAATCACGTCGACTACCAATGCATTATTACTTGAATGAACTCTATATTCTTACTCCCCTAAGGATCCCTCCTGCTGAATCAGACCAAAAAGGAGATCCAGGACAAGACCTACTTCCAGTTCCAAACCTTCCTCAGTGATGAGACTCTACTGGAGAACCACTCGGCCCAAGTCTGCCTCATAACCACCCTGGGGAAGATAGCGCCTTGCAGTCTGGCCTGGTTCAGGGAAGATGGTAAGTTACCCAGTCAGGTCTTTTTTTTTACACAAGTTTACGGGTTAGGCCCATTTTATTACATAGAAAAAAATACTTACAATTAAACATTAAGATTAAAACACTTATGACTACAATTAAACATTAAAATACTTATGACTACAATTAAACATTAAGATTAAAACATTTGACTAGTTGGTTAATTAATTAAAATATATTAAAACAATAAATCTAAACTAAAAAATTATAGAGCTTTATTATATTTGAAAAAGAGAAAGAGATTCTATCTGATAACCACCCTGGGAAAGATAGCGCCTTGCAGTCTGGCCTGGTTCAGGGAAGATGGTAAGTTACCCAGTCAAGTCTATCTGATAACCACCCTGGGGAAGATAGCGCCTTGCAGTCTCGCTTGGTTCAGGGAAGATGGTAAGTTACCCAGTCAGGTCTATCTGATAACCACCCTGGGGAAGATAGCGTCTTGCAGTCTGGCCTGGTTCAGGGAAGATGGTAAGTTACCCAGTCAGGTCTATCTGATAACCACCCTGGGGAAGATAGCGTCTTGCAGTCTGGCCTGGTTCAGGGAAGATGGTAAGTTACCCAGTCAGGGCTATCTGATAACCACCCTGGGGAAGATAGCGCGTTGCAGTCTGGCCTGGTTCAGGGAAGATGGTAAGTTACCCAGTCAGGTCTATCTGATAACCACCCTGGGGAAGATAGCGCCTTGCAGTCTGGCCTTGTTCAGGGAAGATGGTAAGGTACCCAGTCAGGTCTATCTGATAACCACCCTGGGGAAGATAGCGCCTTGCAGTCTGGCCTGGTTCAGGGAAGATGGTAAGTTACCCAGTCAGGTCTATCTGATAACCACCCTGGGGAAGATAGCGCCTTGCAGTCTGGCCTGGTTCAGGGAAGATGGTAAGTTACCCAGTCAGGTCTATCTCATAACCACCCTGGGGAAGATAGCGCCTTGCAGTCTGGCCTGGTTCAGGGAAGATGGTAAGTTACCCAGTCAGATTTATCTGATAACCACCCTGGGGAAGATAGCGCCTTGCAGTCTGGCCTGGTTCAGGGAAGATGGTAAGTTACCCAGTCAGATTTATCTGATAACCACCCTGGGGAAGATAGCCCCTTGCAGTCTGGCCTGGTTCAGGGAAGATGGTAAGTTACCCAGTCAGATTTATCTGATAACCACCCTGGGGAAGATAGCCCCTTGCAGTCTGGCCTGGTTGAGGGAAGATGGTAAGTTAGAAAAAGATATGCACTGATTTTCTGGTGTTTGACGATCTGCAAAAACCATAGGTCTTTCGACTGAGTATTTCGTTTATATCCCGGTTTTTCTCTTCTTTTTTTCGAGGTTAAAAATGGATAGTTACTAGGCATTGACCTTGCGGTTCAACTGTATTTGAAATTTTAATATCGCTAGATCATATTTTCTTTTTCTTTTTTTGTGGAGTGCCTCCTATTCTTTTATTTGCAATAACCCTGCCCTTTAGGTAGGACATTAGCTTTATTCTCTTTTTTGTTCTTGTTTCTTTTCAGTCTATTTAATTTTTTTTTTTATAATTTCACTGTATTTACTGTATACATTTTACTTTGTCTTGCCTAATAAAGCATAATATAAAAAGTATTGACTCATCTTAAAGTTATTACCATTTCTAAAGCAACTATCGTCATCGTCTGGATTTCAGCCATAGCTCCTCAGCTCTGTTCCTGGGCGTCCTCGCTCTGCTTACTCCAGTCGGCTACGAGGAAGCAAGACCTTCTTCTCGCATTGCTCGACGCTTTCTCCAATGTTCTGTACACTTCTCTCTCGCCCAATACCCTGCTCACGTATATGTTGCCTGGACTAAGGTAAGTTTATTATATATTTGTTTTAAATTAGTTCTTATGAGTAGTTTCTAGTTTCGAGCCCGATTTCTGGAAATAACAATAAGGGTTGGGTGGAAGAGATTACTACAGGCAATAACCCCGCCTTTTAGTTAGGACATTAGTATTATTTTCATCTCTATTTATTTATTTATTTTTCAAACTATTTTATCATTTTTTTTATTTTTTCTTAATTTTATACTGTAAATATTGTACATTACTTTGTCTTTCTAATATTATTATTAAGAAATATATCGTAGCAAGAGCTGTCTCTAAAGGAGTGAAGCAGGCATAAACTTTTGATTTTTCAATAGAACCCCCTATTTTTTATTTGATATTCAAAATCTACGTTTCATTCTACACATAATTGACCTCTTTCTCGATACTTTGATAAAATGGTTCTTTGATCCGGTCCTACAGCGAGTGTTCGAGCGAGATTCTCGGAGGACAACAGTTTGATTACGAGCTGGAAGAACAGATGTGTAAAATATGGGAAAACCAAAGCTACCACGTGATTTAGCATGAAAAATTACACTGATTTGATGTATCATTCTCTGGGTTTCAACACTTTTATTCCCAAAGAAAAGTTCATGATTCCGCCAGGTTCATCGAAGATACCTTTGATCAAAATATCGAGTGAGGGTTCAATTATTGTATGTAGAATTTGACGTAGATTTTGAATATCTAATTAAAAAAGGGAGTTCAATTTGAAAATTGAAAGTTTGTGCCTATTTTACTACGTTTGGGGTACCCTGTAGAAATTTCGATTCCCCCAAAAAATGGGTAAACTTGCGTTAGAACCACGTTCTAAAATTCAAGTCTTTATCTTTACCCGTTAAAAATATAAAAATCTGTTCCGGGACTTTTCGTTCACTCTGTATGATGTCCAATATTAAATGCGACTGCAATGATCCTATATAAAATCAGGACAGTGTGGTAAAAAAAATGTGAATAATTTTTAAGTATCTAAAATGGCAGATTTAACATGAGCACTAAACTAGTAAGAGATCTTACTCTGTTGCTGTGATTTAGTTTCATGTGACTTCATTTGTACATTAAATTGCACTTTGTCACCCAGGAACATTATTGTCATTAGTAAAAAATGACTAAGATACATTATATCATTTGACGTGACTTTACTATTAAGCATAACTACAATTATATGTATGTTGGGAAGAGACCTTGCGAACTTTATAATAATAAGGTTTCTAATCTCTATACATAATTATGTATATAAAACTCAAATCTGTGTGTGTCTGACTGGCTGATTCTGTCCTCTTCTCTGTTTACAATATCAGAGACCAAATGGTAACCAAAGTACAGAGTCGAATAATTCTAACTCCACTGAGATTCGAACCCAGATCACCATCCGTGCCGGCTTAGTACTTTATAATTATTATTATTATAATTAAACACTTTATTAGATATAAAAAGACATATGTACAGTACAAATAATTATTATAACAATTAAAAATGGAAAAAATATGTACAATAAAAATGAAAGAAAAAATAGAAAAATATATGTCCTAACTAAAGGGCCCCTGCCCTTATTGCTATACTAAATTGGTGTAGAGTATAGAGATTGGCTATACCAATCTCTATACTCTATACCAATTGGCTACGGTGGCGGGGACTTCTAGTGCAGTAATGATAGAATAATGTACAATTGTACATTGTACATAATGTGTGTGACATTCATCTGTACGAAGGTCGAGGACAGTCTTTCACTTTGCATAGAACTGAGGTTACTGGGCTGGTTACCTATACCTATAGTAACTTAGGGAGTAGACCAGCAGTCTGTCTGGGGGACTATAAACAGGGAGTAGACCAGCAGTCTGGCTGGGGGACTAAAAACGGAGTAGACCAGCATTGGCTTCGTCCTGGGGGCCCTTGTCAATTATTAGTCTCCTTGTAAAGACAGTGGTAGAAGTGCTGAGTCATTCCTCCACTGTCTGGCTGCCATCGTTCACGATGACGCCACCTTATGATGATGATGATTGTAACTTGATACAGTTTTCTACTGGTACAGTACCAAAAGTATCGCCAGGATTTGTCGTGAGATTAAAATTAAAATCAACTGAGGCATGGCCCTTTTTCGTTTTTTATAATTTTCCTGATCGAAGTTAGTCGATTTTTATGAAATTTTAGTTATCTTGCGAAAAATTGATGGGGCGGGAAACGTATTAAATACCGGCCTACCTAACGACCTGTGTACATAGATTTCTGCTTAATAAATTGTTCATAAATAGATATCTGATAAGCTATAGATCCTGTGCCTATAGATTCCACGCATTGGAATGTCCAAATGTTGATGCAGAAAATAAGATGATTATTGATAATGTTTCTTTAAAAAAAGGCAATTCATTTTGCGAAATAATAAATAAAAATAACTGATAAGCTGATACATAGTTATTGGTTACAAATAAAAAATATCTTTGTTTTTTAACGTGTTAAATTTCAAATACTCAGCTTATGGATCCAATACCTGTAGGCCATAGTGGGACCTTGTGTCTGCTTGGGAGCGTTTAAAAAATACGCAGATGGAAGTGATTATTTCATCATCTAATAGCTGTAAGTAATTGCTGGAAAACGGACTAACCGCAGGCTCCGTGTATGACTGTATGACTCATCGAGCCACCCCGATCTCGTCAAGGTCGTGGACTTGTAACCTAGAGGTCAAGGGTTCGAGACAATGACAGGAAAAAATGCAGTAAGAATAAATTTAACATGTCCTTCAGGTCAATTAATTTTAACCAACAAGAAATTATAATGTTCTAAATGCATTATAAGTTTTATTAGAAAAAATAGATAAACTTATTTTTTCTAATTAAAAATAAACCCTTGTCTTATGGTATTATTCACTGAGATCATATAACATAGAGGGAACCCAATGTATCAAGATTTGCGTCCAGTAGGGACCATCAGCTGATTTAAAAATCAGTGCCGGAGTTGTAGTAATTTTTCTCTCGCGAAAGTGTGGGTACCTAAACTACCTAATTCTTCTAAAATAATATTTTTACTTTTTTCATACTTACCAATTAGTTATTTTTGTCTTTGTTTCCTCTTTTACTTTTCTTATTTTCTACTAATTATGAAGTAATATAAGACTTGGTACGTGACGTGAAAATTAAGGATGTTTAGATATCCACCACTGCATGAGGTAAATAAAAAATTCAAATAAATTGAACCAATCAGAGGCCGGGATTTGTTGAAAGAGGGACCATCAGCTGTTCAAAGTTGGACGCATAAATTTGTTCAGTTCGAGATAGGCAAGGTTCCCTCTATGTTATATGATCTCAGTGGTATTTTTCCTCTACACGCGTCTCGCGGCTGTGTCTCCTGGTCAGTTGCTAGCCGCAGACCTCGTCTTCAATGTATTTTCGATGGGGTGACTTTGCTCGTTGCGTCTCCTAAGCCTTGATTCCTGGGTCCCTAGTTGCAACCGCTAGACATGCAGAAAAACAGTACCTGGTACATGTTTACTTTAGTACTGTTTCCTATGGACGCAAAGAAAATTGTTTCTAGATGTCCAAAAGGGTTAATACTCTATTAATCCTTTCACCACCACGGCACAGCCATCATGTACACGGAAAGTAAAGTATGTAAAACTAGCTTTAACCCGAAATTTTGTCGCCGTTGAGTTTTTTACCCGTTGAGTTTCCTATTCGGATTAAGAAAAAAACTTAAATAGAACGCACCTAAATACCAAAAGGAGACACTATGCCAAATTGGGAGTCATTTGGTCTAGCCATTTCATAGTTCTGTTGATTATGAATTAATGTAAATGATAGATTATTATAACATACCTAATGAATAACTTTCGCAACCAAAAGTCGCAGTATATTGACACATAATATAAAACAAACAAACATGTACAATTGTACATAATATAAAAGTAACTTTACATGAAAAAAAAGATAGAGTATTAATATTAAGATTGGAATTGCAAAAAGTATCTCTGTTCAATATTAAATTCAGAGAAAAAAAAAAAAAATACACCATGAACCAAGTGATCCGGAAACGCAATGGCCCCTGCAATAACAGCTATGACCTCGACCTTGCTCTGCTTATGTTCGCGTAGCCTCGGCTGTGTCACTTGTGTTTAATCCTTAATGGTTTGCCTGGGGCACTAGGTATGTATATGAACCAGAGGAACAGTCGGGTGATCTGATCCTAACTTACTGGGTCACTTATGTCGCTGGATGTCTATTATTAATAATAATAATAATAATAAATTACTTATTTATTAATAGGACATTTTTTTTATTATAAAAGGCCGGATTTTTCAAAGACACCCAGGTCCATCCTAATCTGGGATGTGGAATTTTCATCCCCTATGAAAAACCCACCTTCTCTAATGGCTAACCGCACTTAGAACCGAAAAATATCATTAATAGGGCATTAGGACATAATCTTAATATATAAATGTCAAAGTCACTGACTGACTGACTGACTGATCATCACTGTTTCTCCGAACTGGCAAGTCCTAGGAAGCTGAAATTTGGTAGGTAGCTTTGTCTTATAGTCTAGATGTGCAATAAGACGGGATTTTTTGAAATTCCCACTACAACACCTGCCATTGGCGAAAAAGGACTTTTTGCTTTCACGGCCATGCCTCGGCCCGCAAAGCGGGCGACAGCCCGCTAGTTATGTATATGTACAAACAAATATATATATATCCCTTGCCTTTATCCCATATTAGCTTATGTTGCTTTTGGGGTCGGCATTGTTCAACCTCATGGTTGAGGTTGGTAGGGTGGAGCACGTTTTTTTTATGGCTGGATGACCTTCCTAACGCCAACGATTCTATTTGATTTAACGTCCTGGATTAGGACGGGGGTTTTACCCTCCATTCGCTGGGAATCGTACCAGCTACCCACATTAACCTCACCCAGCCTGGGTAGGGCCGGAAATGGCAGCCTCACGTGTTTGGATGGAACAGAATTTTCTTCGAAAAGTCTGCCCCAGCCGGGAGTTGAACTCGGGAACTCTGGACTACGGGCAGTAGTCACAACCATTACGCCACGGAGGCTGCTATATGTACAAACAAATAATGATAAAAAATAAAATACAAAATTGAGAACAATATAAACAAGAAAAAGTTAAACTACATCGATAGAATATGTCCTATCTGAAGAGCGGGGTTATTGCCTGTGGCAATCACTTCCACGCAACCCTTATTGGGTGTATGTCAACATATTGTAATGGCATACATCTGCACTGTATCTTTTCAATGTTGAACAGAGAAGATTCCGAGGAATCACATATAAAATTCTGACAAAGTCTGAGGGCAAATTTAATAGGTAAATTCTATAACTTAAGTAAATGCTAAGCGTCAGTTTTCCCTATCTGAGGCCAATGACACACGTGCGAGTTTTAGACGCTTGACACCGCGATTGATTCTCGCAGCATTAAAGCGGTACTTATGTTGACGTGGCGAGTTTTACCCGCCGCGTCAACAAAATGGGCGAGGGTATGACGCTTGGTACCTGCTACCCGCCGGGAGCTCGCTTCGGGCAAAAGACGCTTGGCTTTATAGCAGTACTCAACCGACCATTGTTGGTAACACACCTTCTGGCCAGCGGGGATTTTCTCGTTTGTTCTCTTTCGTTATTTAATGACTGACCGCCGGTGATAGGCGAGTACTTAGACGCTGTCATGTGTCATGGAGGGAAACATGACGCCGCAAGATTTCTCAGTACCCTCGCGGCGTCAAGCGTCTAAAACTCGGACGTGTGTCATGGGCCTTAAACAGTACGCAATCCGTGACTTAGCGCCACAGAGGTATTACAAAAACGTCTATTAATTTTGCCCTTATTTAGGGCGAAAATTATAGACAAATTCTATATCACAAGTCATTCTTAAGCGTCGATTTTTTCTATCTTACACAGTACGCAATTCGAGACTTAGTGCCACGGAAGTATTACAAAAACGTCTATTAATTTCGCCCTTATTTAATGTTAGATTCTTTGGTCGTAAATTCTACATGGCTGACCATTTGACCATCCACCCTCACATGGTCTAGTTTGTTGATCACCCTGGTTATGGATTATCATTAAGTTCCTTTCACTTGTTAGTACCAACCTACAGATGTGGTTTACACAGAGATCAAAGGTTTAATTTGTTTGAATAATAAAAAGATTTAGCTGAGTTTGCGCCACTGAAATAAGGCGATCTTCCTGTCATTCACGCTGTAATATGAGTGTGTTCGTGTATGTTTGGTAAAGTCACTGTATCAATCGATAGTTCCGATCAGATAATCAGACAGGCTGACTGTAAATGTACCTACAAACCTACATACATGAATCGCCCGGGGCCAAGTGGCGATAACATCATCAATCATCTAGAACCAAGCTGACACACAGATCCAGATCTAATCGGAAGGTGATTGCTATTGAACCGGTAACCGGTTGTTGATTGGCACAAGGACCACTCAGTTCTGGCTCTTTCATCATTTCCGGCCATTCGGTCAATTAAGTCATGTTTAAATTTTATTTATCTACTGTCGTTTAAATCAACGGTGTGGTTGATGTTTTTTATTTTTTTATTTTATTTTTAATGAGGGTTTCACAGCCTTTTTTAGTTCGTAACCATGAATCAGCAGCTACTATAGACACTTGTGGTCTGTGTTGTTGCTTTCTCATACCATAGTATGCCTCCCCTCTGATGGGCGAGAAGAGACACGATATTTCCCATTTAGGTGCTGGGTCAACACGAGCGTACCGGAAGGTATCCCTTACAAGCAACTGTAATCAAATTAAGAATACAATTTTTTTGTCGGCTCGGGGTCCGCTTTTTTACATATGCCAGCAAAAAAATCAAATCAAATCAAAATTTGGATTTTTACATTCTTTACCATGAAGATTTTAATTAAAATTAGTTACACTCAGATTTAGGAGAGTCAGTAGGATTTGGTTGATTCTTACTTTGGCAAGGATTTGTATCAGTTTTAAGTTTCAAATTAAATCGTTTCTTAGATTAATATCAATTTTCATGTTTTATGACTCGTTCATGTAGAAGATTTTGTAGAAGGTCATTGCAGAATTATAGTTTTTTGTGAAAGTTGACAAGGAAAAATGAATGCACGTTATTAAATTGGTCTGAAATTAAATCCTTGAAGTTGAGAATAGTGTCAAACGTGAGTCACTGTGGGCGTGACGATATAGATCGTTAGCAACATCTAATGAGCGCACGAATAGCTCAGTGGTTAAGCAGTCGCTTGCCATGCGTAAGGTCCCGGATTCGAACCCCCGCGCCGACAAAAATTTGTATTCAAAATTTGGTTACAGTTGTTTCCTTCAGGTGCGCTCGTGTTGACCCAGCACCTAAGTGGAAAGTATTGTGTCACTTCTCACCCATCAGAGGGGAGGCATACTACGGGACGGGCAGGCTACAACACAGACCACAAGCGTCTACAGTAGCTCCTGTTTCATGGCTGCGAAATAAAAAGAAGGCTGTGAAACATGTTTCACTCATCTTGAGAAAAAAATAGCTTCAGCACTATTCTATATTCTATCGTTTGCCATTCACGCGTCCATGGCACGTTAAATAAACCTCTTCTTGTTCTATCACTGAAATTAAGCATCGTCCAGCGAGGTTAGGAATTGGATCGGTGGTCATTCAAATTCGAAACCTTGTGATGGCTTTTCCCGACCTAACCCACTGGATGAGGTTAATGTGGGTTGGTAAGATTCAAATGACACGATCATAGCAGTTATAAACTGGACATTAAATAAATATCATCATAGGGTGGCGTCATCGTGAACGATAGTAGCCATCAGACAGTGGAGGAATGACTCAGCACTTCTACCACTGTCTTTACAAGGAGGCTGATAATTGACAAGGGCCCCCAGAACCAAGCCAATGCTGGTCTACTCCCTGTTTATAGTCCCCCAGCCAGACTAAATAAACAGCAAAATATAAATATAGTATTCCATCGGCTTTGAACGCGGCGGTTCGGGGTTCGAATCCATTTTTCAGAAAATCTCGAGGGGTTTTGCTCAATGCTCTAGTGGTAAGAGGCAAGAGCGTGAGCCTGGTTCTCTAGCTTGTAATTTGTGAGTTCTAATCCCATTCAGTGTAAGAATTTTTCTTTGTATTATTGTAACCAAAACAATCCCTTACTATTGTAACCATCCCTTGAATGTGATGCCATGGCTCTTTTTAGTATCTTTTAACTAACTGTCACGGTTGTCCTATTGTGTTTCACAGGCAACTGGAGGCTCCCTGTACAGATCTAGTGCCTGGTCAGTTGGAAACCCTCAGGGGGATGATCAAGGAGGCGGAATCCAGGGCCGGACATAGGCCTGCCCCTTCTACCCCTGTGCAAAGGTATGTGACTCTATTTTATTATCTTATTATATTTGTAAAATCCATTTACATTCAAGCAACAGAACGGCTGGACCAAACTTGAAATTTGGGAAGAAGCTTCGATTTGTCATGTAAAGGCGTACTAAAGGTTTTTAGAAAATCTAAATAAGATGCCAGCCACGGAAACATTACCGGCCAGAAAATACCAGGTATCAGCTTGTCACTTCATATTTCACTAAAGCTCCTTGTTGGGTATGATGTGACGTTTTTTTTTTTTTTTTTTTTTTTTACTTTACTGAAGCTATAGTTATGCCTTGGCGTTAAAGTAGTTCAACGGATCCCAGTATGTGACTTTTTCCTCGTTTATTTGATAGTTTGACAATGACCCAATGCCTGATTTTTCGTCTTTAATTTGAAAATCTCACCATTTAATAATGGCATCGAAACAATTCCTCGAAATGCTGGAAACTTTTGTTCTACTCCGCATTAGAGACAAGTGTGCAACCAATCTATTTACTTTTATCAGATCGTATACTTCCAATAGCTCCTACACCAAATGTACAAGAGCTGTCTTTGAACATTTGATCTCCAATCTCCTACCACACCAGTATTATGAGAAATTCTAAGAAAGCAATAATTTTAATAACAACACTCTTTGGACTTTAGAGGAAGGTAACAAGCAGGTGAGGTTAATGCTCAAAGCATTTTCTACCACATTACCCTCAGAGTCTTATTATTATGTGGTCACAACATCAAATTAATGAAAAATTCATGCACTGGGTAGGATTCGAACCAACGAATCCCTATGCTACCTGGATTACTAGACTAGCGCGTTAAGCACTTGACTACCAGACTACCAAGAAAGGAAGAACAGTTTCGATTTTAATTTTCATAATAAATAAAAACTGAGATATTTTTCTTTATTTGAAATAAATAGGGTTTTTCTCTGAATAAATAAAAAAAGAAAAGAGAGAGCAAGAGAAGAATGGAAACACATAAACAAAAGTGACAGTTACAAATAATGTACATAGATTTTACTCACAATTTCAATGTATGCTGTGCAATACTGTGCATGCATATCAAAAGATGCGATGCCTAATCCTCTAATGAAAAGTAAATGGTTACTATTTGGATCACAAAATAGGCATCACATTATTGAAGGCACATAAAATTGATCTACCATCAGTATTTACCCCCTTGAGTAACACAAGTTAATTTACTCTCGAGAGCGATTCGATTGCATTTAGCTGTCTGTTCGTAAAGGACAGGAATGGACTCTTAATGCCCAAAATAATGAACGCTGTTGTGGTGGACGCTGGTACTAAAGTATTTGATTTCAGTTATGTAATAGGCTGTTACCATCGTAATAACAACACTATAGTAACAGCCTTAGAGCATCGTTCAAGACTTTGGGCCTGGAAAATTTTTAAACACCAATTAAGCGTATAAGACGCAGAAATAATTTATCGAATCAAACACAGTTTATCAAACTCGATCAATTGCAGTTTGGAAATCAACACTGTATAAGTGTATAAGACGCAGAAATAATTTATCGAATCAAACACAGTTTATCAAACTCGATCAAATGCAGTTTGCAAATCAAACTATGTATCGCGATCAGGGCTCGTCCAGCTGTCTCTTAAGCGTCGTACGTCGTGGCGCTCACGTTCCCGCCGTGTCCGGTCCAGTTGGTGTGGACGAAGCGTCCGGGGGCGGCGAGGGTCTCGTACGTGTGGGCGCCGAAGTAGTCTCGCTGCGCCTGCAGCAGGTTGGCGGGGAGGCGCGCGGCGCGGTAGCCGTCGTAGAAAGCGAGCGCCGTCCCGAAAGCGGGGGTGGGGATGCCGAGGAGGGCGCTCTGGGAGACCACCTGTGGAGACGGGGATGGAGTTTTGCAGGTTGAATTATTTGAGGTTGAAATTAGGAGGAAACAAACAGACTTCAAAGAATTTTGAGTCAAAAGCAATCGACAAAAATTGGTTGAATTATTGAGATTTGAAATCAAACGACCTTCAAGGAATTTTCAATCAAAATCAATGAGGCGAACATGGGTTATTGAAAATTTCTCTTCTTGAACTTTGCTTTATTTTCGCAACCCCTACTTGGTGTCGCCTGGCAAGGCTGGTACCGTGTCTGTTTGAATACCCCAAGCTTGAAGAGGTTATTCAAGAAACTTCTAAAGGTCACCATTAAGTATGAAAATGATACTTCGACAGATTTTTTTCTATCGTCATTAGTTTTCATCTTCTCAATGTTGCGTGATGTGGGGATCCCTAATGAGAAGATCATTGATATGAGTTTAAAAATCTTAAAAGATTCAGTTCTATTTGTATTTGTAATTAATGCAAAAACTTACGAATTCAGTTCATATTCTGAATTACCATCTTTTCCATCAATCAAAGAAGTTCTAAAAAATGATGATGAAAATGTTCACTTTGAAATCTTTTAAAAAAAATTGTTATGGAAAGCCGGACTTTGTAGGTGTCGTTGTCGTCACACGGCCTTATATCAATAAATGTACTTCTTCTTTGAATGTCTCGTTTATCATGGGACAGTATGGGATACCCTGTATGGATTATTATAGATATTAAAGTATATACTTTAAGGTATGAAATTGAAATTACCTGACGCCAAGAGGTCTGGCAGCCGTGTATGGCGTCCTTGAAGAATGGGTCCAGCAGGAGATTGGACAGGGAAGGGTTCTTCTCGAATGCAGACTTGATGTTGCCTGGGGAGGGAAAGAAGTATTGCTATTATTTTAGGCTAGAATAGAATTTTGAACTCAGACGTTGCCTTGAAAGAAAGTCTGTCCCGGTAGCACAGTGGTAAAGGCGGCACTGTGTAAATCCAGAGATTCCAGAGGTCGCGGGTTCGAAATCCAGGCCGGACAAGACAAGTTATCCTCCCTTTCGGGATTTTTACCACATAATAATATGTATTTAGCTTACTGCTGGAATAATGGGAATTTAAAAGTCCTAATCAAGCAGTATAAATAAGGCGATATTATTATTAAAAAAAAAGTAAGTAATTTTAAGTGCCGAATTATGAAGTAGCATTAAAAAAAGGTAAGCTAACTTGAGGGACGATTATTTTTTGGTCCTTAGCCACGGTGACTACTGACGAGAGTGGCGAGTAGCGCATTGCCCTCGTAGTTGAGCTTCCAGCCGTGTATCCCGGCCTAAGAAGGGTATTGAGCTAGTCTCTTACCTACGGAGGGTATTCAGCTAGTCTCTCACCTAAGAATACACTGCGGATGATGCAGCCTCCGCGCCACATGAGCGCAATGCCCCCGTAGTTGAGCTTCCAGCCGTGTATCTCAGCCTAAGAAGAGTATTCAGCTAGTCTCTTACCTACGGAGGGTATTCAGCTGGTCTCTCACCTAAGAATACACTGCGGATGATGCAGCCTCCGCGCCACATGAGCGCAATGCCCCCGTAGTTGAGCTTCCAGCCGTGTATCTCAGCCTAAGAAGAGTATTCAGCTAGTCTCTTACCTACGGAGGGTATTCAGCTGGTCTCTCACCTAAGAATACACTGCGGATGATGCAGCCTCCGCGCCACATGAGCGCAATGCCCCCGTAGTTGAGCTTCCAGCCGTGTATCTCAGCCTAAGAAGAGTATTCAGCTAGTCTCTTACCTACGGAGGGTATTCAGCTGGTCTCTCACCTAAGAATACACTGCGGATGATGCAGCCTCCGCGCCACATGAGCGCAATGCCCCCGTAGTTGAGCTTCCAGCCGTGTATCTCGGCCGCTTGCCGCATCAGCATGAACCCTTGGGCGTAGGAGACGATCTTGGAGGCGTACAGGGCCTGGCGAATGTTCTCCAGGAATTCTTTCTTGTCTCCTGGAATTTATTGGAATTATGTTGTCAATTTTGTACAATCTGGTATACAACTTCTCACTTTTCTGTTTATAATGATTACAATAGGGAGGTTAGTTGATGACGTGGATAACCAGAACTAGTTCTTTCTGATGAGAGCAAATAAGCCCGAAAGAGCTGTCCAGGTATGTTCCGATATTCATGTCCATCTGGTACAACTTCTCACTTTTCTGTTTATACTGATTATATACAGAATTAGCTCATCGGTTCTCCTGTTATGACCTTGATCTTGATCAACTAGTTCTTAGGATTCTTCAGCCAAACGATACGCACTCACCTTTGAAAGCGGGGTTGGGGCCTTGCAGCACCTGACTCGCTTTCTGTCGCTCGTCGAACAGACTGGACAGACAGCGGGAGAACACGCTCTCGCCGATTAGCGTGACGGGCACCCCGTAGTCGAGAGCGGAGATGGCGGTCCACTTGCCGGTGCCCTTCTGGCCGGCGTTGTCCTTGATCTTCTCCACCAGAGCGGCGCCGTCGGCGTCTTTGAACTTGAGGATGTCCTGGCGGGGGAAAGATTATTTTTAAAGTTTTTTTTTTTTTAGAACACAACATTGTTTACAAAAATTACAATTGAAAACAACAATACTAATGTTCGCTATTATACTTATAAATAGTTTTACAAGTTATCAAAATATAAAGGGTATCTAATGCATATATTCTACCATATGAGTGACAAAATATCTCTAATTTTCTTGTTGTAGGTAGTCTAAGCATTTCATCTTAAACATTTCTTAAACATAAAGTTAGTTGTTGTTGTTGTTGTTGTTGTTGTTGTAGCCAGCTTGACTAAAGCTGGAGGGGTGAGTGATGGTCTCCAGCCAACTTTATTTCAAAGTTGGCTCGTCCTGAACCACATAATTATTTCTATGTGCGATCAACCATCATGAGGACTTGGACTTTTCTTTATAAGCCATTAAACCCTTAGGAAACTGCAAGCTAGCCTGGCTTGTAAGGGTTGGCTAGTCTGTTCTCTGTTTATAGTCCTCTAGCGGGACACTGGTCTACTCCCTGTTTAACGTCCCCCAGCCAAGGTAAAGGTAGTTGTGCCCCGGAACCGCTTTCGCATTACTTCAGGGCACTTTACCTTTACATCTATGCCATTCCGGAAACGGAAAAACTCAGTTAGAATTTTCCGCTCCGGCCGGGATTTGAACCCACAATAATCCAATCAGAGTCCATCGTAAACAGGCTAGCGTGTGGATTTAATCCCCAATCGTTCTGTGTTAATCCGGATAGATTTGAGCGAGGTGATCATAATGTAAAGCTGGGTAGTTTGCCAGCGAATTGTGTATGGCTGATATGCAGAGACTTTTTTTTTACCCCTATAGGATTCACTGTAGGATGGTCCCGAGCTTGCTATAGGGAAAAATTCGACCTTGACAATTATTTCAATCTCTTCTTTCAAGAGACATCTGAATGCGCATGCGCACAGGCGCTTCAAACAAACGTCTCTACAAAATCAGCTGAAAGGACAAATGACCCAGGCATCCCTACAGTGAGGACTCTGCATACCACCCTATATCGTTCTTGTTCGATAAGACAGATTTTTTTCTTTCTTCAATGTTTTACCTTGGTAATATCGATGAGGAAAGAGTCCAGTTCTCCTTTGTTCCAGTCTTCGAATACAGCAGCCATTTCATCCGCGGACATGCCTGAAAACAGTAGAATTTTCTTATAGTTTTGTAAAATTAAGTTTTGTAGTAAGTAAGTAAAATTCAGATAGTTTTGTAAAATAGTGTCCAGACTCCAGAATATCGAGTTGGTGTCACGAGCCGATGGTTCTGAGGGCAAGGAAAGCTGGAATTTTTAATCAGTAACCCCAGGGCCTTTAAAGTGAAAGATTTTTCTTCGAAGGAAAGTAGGAAACCCCAACGTCTATAAAGTTAATTTCTATTGGTCCTGCGATTCTGCATGCATGTATGAAAACGTAAAATTGTTAGCATTATGCGACTACATGTTTTGGCGTTGCAAAACCAGCTCCAGAGTAATTTTTGGAGCTGTGATTACACAAAGGCACATAATCTCTATATATAAATGTCAAAGACACTCACTGCCCACTGACCACTGACCACTGACCACTGACTGATCATCGCTCTACAGCCCAAACCGTAAGTCCTAGGAAGCTGAAATTTGGTGGGTAGCTTTGTCTTATAGTCTAGATGTGCAATAAGACGGGATTTTTCGAAATTCCCACTACAACACCTGCCATTGGCGAAAAAGGACTTTTTGCTTTCACGGCCATGCCTCGGCCCGCAAAGCGGGCGACAGCCCGCTAGTTTCAAATAAGAGGGAACTGCGGATAGGTGTAAAAACAGGTGCTGCACCTCGAAATCATGTAGACAAAAATCTAGTTACAATCGCATTTTTAGTGCTATAGAGGAGATCTTTTTTTTTTTTTTTTAAAAAGAAAAAAAAAAAGAAAAGAGATGAGTGTTTCACAGCCGTTTTTATTTCGTAGCCATGAAACAGGAGCTACTGTAGACGCTCGTGGTCTGTGTTGTAGCCTACCCTAGATCTGATCTCTCTTTTTCAATTTGACGAACAATGGTTACCTAATGCGCTCTTCATGAGATGGTAGGCCTCGCAGATCAGCTGCATGTCTCCGTACTCGATGCCGTTGTGCACCATCTTGACGAAGTGCCCCGCCCCTTGCTCTCCCACCCAATCACAACACGGCTCTGTTCCGACCTTGGCTGCGATGGACTGAAACACAAGACACAGGTCTATTGAATACAAGGGCTGGAATAAATAGACCACGCCCCTTGCTCTCCCACCCAATCACAGCACGGGTCTGTGCCAACCTTGGCTGCGATGGACTGAAAACAATACACAGGTCTATCTATTTAATACAAGGGCTGGAATAAATAGACCACGCCCCTTTTTATTCCCACCCAATCACAGCACGGCTCTGTGCCTACCTTGGCTGCGATGGACTAAAACACACGACACAGGTCTATTGAATACAAGGGAAGGAATAAATAGACCCCGCCCGTTTTTTTCTTCCACCCAATCAGAGCACGGGTCTGTGCCTACTTTAGCTGCGATGAACTGAAACACACGACACAGGTCTATTGAATACAAGGGATGGAATGAATTGATTTCCTCGGGCAATAACCCCGCCTCTTTGTCACACACCCAATCACAGCAAGGGTCCTTTACCTTGGCTGTTATAATGTCGAAACACGACTTTACTCTGTCATAGATACGTTATGACGCCGGCGCGCGTCATTAGTAAGATTTTTTGTTAGGTCACTGGTTTTCAATCCTGAAAATTTTCCTTGGTGATAAGCACCTACTGAAAGGTATACCCAGTATATTTTTCCTCTTGTAAACAAGTATTTAGCTTGATCACAAGCAGGTACCTACTGAAAGGTAGACCCAGTATATTTTTTCCCATTGTAAACTAGTATTTGGCTTAACACAACCAAGTACCTACCGAAAGGTAAATACAGTATATTTTTTCCCATTGTAAACTAGTATTTGGATTGATCACAAGAGGTACCTATACGGAAAGGTAGACCCAGTATATTTTTCCCATAGTAAACAAGTATGTAGCTGGCAAGTGTTACGTGTAGTCAATGACATTGAGGCGAACCTAATCATAATCAAGTATAATCACTTTAGGCTAGGCACTAAAGAGAATAATCTATACTTATAAGCAAGGAACTAAATCCACTTTGAAAACGTTTGAAACAAATACAATCAGGCGAATCCAAGGTGACACGAACTGGCTACTCTCGGCTCGGCCTTAGTCGCTGATAGCAACTGCTGTTTACTCATAGATTACCCCTTTACCTACTGAAAATTATCAGGTGATTACCAAAAGTTTAATAATAATGATTAAGTTACAATAGCTATTATGTGGGAACAATTAACCTTAAATTGAAATATTCAATTTATAAATAATAATAATCAAACTAAGTTTTTGAAAATATCAAACGCATACCTTATTAATTTCATCAAGCCAGAAAAACTCATGTTTTTGTCATTAAGATTTTGGTAATGCGTTTGATATTTTCAAAAAGATTTTTTTTTTCAAATAGGATAAGCGACGTTAAACCCCCCCCCCAAAAAAAAATCTTTTTGAAAGTATCAAACGCATTACCAAGATCTTAATTACAAAAAGATGAGTTTCTGGCTCGATAAAATGACAAATAATAAATAAACTTTAAAAATTGATGGATAAAAAAAGGTTTTTTTATGTCTAAGCATATTTTTTGCTATACCGACACAACAATACTTTCAATATCTACAGATTTGTATGTATAACTAGGGAGACCTAGGGCGAAATTAATAGACAAATGCTATATCACAAGTCATTGCTAAGCGTCGGTTTTTCCTCTATCAAACAGTACGCAATCAGTGACTTAGCGCCACAGAGGTATTACAAAACGTTTATTAATTCTGGCCCTATTGACTGGAAGTCAGACTGTCTTGGCATTACACCAGCAACTCCAGGTGAATGACTGATAGAAATGGCTTCACATTGACAGTCTGACATTTCTGTTTCTGCTTGTACAATAAAATTGTACATGTATTCCTGCTACATATATCCAATCTCAGACACACACAGTCAGTGCGCTATCAGCATTTTTAATTCGTATTTTACAGGGCCGTGCAAAGAGTAGTACACAGGGTAGGGTAATTGACGTGGAATGCCTTGGGCCCGGGCCTGAGAGAAAAATTGGGAGGCCGGACACTAGCTATGCATGGCACTGCTGAGCTACTTGCCTCTTAACTCATGTAATTAACAATAATAATTCCGTGTTCGTGAGATAGGCACACATATCTATATCACGGTGGTGTGAGGATTATATGGCCTCCCAGATCCAATGTCTAGGCTCCTTTCATGTCCATTGATTCTATTTGGTTTTAACGTCCTGATTTGAGATATTCAAGACGAGGGTTTTACCCTCCATTCAATCGTACCAGCTACCCACATTAACCTCACCCAGCCTGGGTGTGCCTGGAAATGCCAGCCTCATGTGTTCGGAGGAAACAGAGTTTTCTGTGTGAAAAGTCAGATGCAACCGGGAATCGAACTCAGGATCTTTTTACTACGGGTGGTAGTCACAACCGTTACGTCACAGAGGCTGGCATTTAATTGCCTGAGTTTGTTATAACTGGTAGTACAAATACATAGGTACTGACATGAATCGTTCATCAAAAAAAGCGTCTAGAGGAGAGTTCAACATAAATTGGGTTACTCCTCTACTCACTTAGAACCCATCGATTAGTCCTCAGTTCAAAAAAAAATCATGACTTTAATTTAGCCAGGCCCGTTTTACACCCTGCTTAGCGCCCTAGGCACAAGGAAGAGTAGCGCCTCTTTTCATATCCCTGCCAGCTGGTAGGCACGTGCATACTATGCCTATTCGTTAAAACGGACCTGAATTTAGCTATGTACAAGTACATATTTGTATTGTATAGTTGTATATACCTTCTACTTGCATAAATTATCCATCGTTATTTAAGAATTCCATGAGGCTCTTCTGGAAAAACCGGTCTAAATTGTAGATAAACTGATCTGATGGAAACTAAACCGTTCCGTGGCCTCCTGGGTTTAATTATAAATCAACCAGATCAGATTCTCTAAAACCAGCATAGTATGCCGAGGACACAGGTTCGAAGCTACCTACTGGCATGAAATCTTTAGAAATCTCACCCAGCCTGGGTAGGGCCGGAAATGCCAGCCTCACGTGTTTGGATGGAACAGAATTTTCTTCGAAAAGTCTGCCCCAGCCGGGAGTTGAACTCGGGAACTCTGGACTACGGGCAGTAGTCACAACCATTACGCCACTTTATGTTTCACAGCAAGTTCTCACTTACCTGGAAGATGGGTTTGAGGGCGGGCCAGGCCTTGGGGTTGCCCCCGGGCATGAGGGAGGGGCCGTAGCGGGCGCCATCCTCCCCCCCACTCACTCCACACCCGACGAACAGGATGCCCTTGTCTTCCAGGGCCTTCGCTCTGCGGTCCGTGTCCTGAAATAAAAAAATTAATATTATTTAAAAAATATACATAAATTAACCCTTAATAATAATTACCTGATACTCAGGGCGGAATTAATAATAGTAATATCGCCTTATTTTTACTACCCGATTAAGACTACTAAAGTCCCATTATTCCAGCAGTAAGCCCAAGACGTATTATTATGTGGTAAAAATCCCAACTGGGATGATAACATGTCATGTCCCGGCTGGGTTTCGAACCCACGACCTGGAATCTCTGGATTCACAGAGTGCCGCCTTTACCACTGAGCCACCGGGACAGACATTAAGGGCGGAATTAATAGACAACATCAATAACTTAAGTCCTTGGTAAGTGTCGATTTTCCTTATCTTACACAGTACGCAATCCGTGACTTAGCGCCACAGAGGTATTACAAAAACGTCTATTAATTCCGCCCTAAATAATAGACGCTTTTGTAATACCTCTGTGGCGCTAAGTCACGGATTGCGTACTGTGTAAGATAGGACGCTTAGCAATGACTTGAGATATAGAATTTGTCTATTAATTTCGTTCTCAGTGTTGAAATTAACCTTTCATTACCGGCTACCTGGAGTTGAAATTAACCCTTGATAGCTGGTACTCAGAATTGAAATTAACCCTTGATTACCTGGTACCCAAAGTTGAAATTAACCCTTGATTACCTGCTACTTGGAGTTGAAATTAACCCTTGATTATAATATATGGTACCCGGAGTTGAAATTAACATTTGGTTACATGATATTCAGATTTGAAATTACCTCTTAATTACCTGGTACCCGGAGTTGAAATTAACCCTTGATTAACTGGTACTTGGAGTTGAAATTAACCCTTAATTTCTTGGTACGCGGAGTTAAAATTAACCCTTTATTACCTGGTACCTGAAGTTGAAATTAACCCTTAATTACCTGATACCTGGAGTTTCAATTAACCCTTGATTACGTGGTACCCGGAGTTGAAGTTAACCCTTAATTACCTGGTATTCGGAGTTGCCACCGTCAATGATGATGTCACCTTTCTCAAGGAGGGGCACTAGTTGATCTATAAAGGCGTCCACTGCGTTTCCTGCTTTCACCAGCATCATGACTCGTCTGTGAATGGAAAATAGGATTATAAATTTATATTTAGCAATATAAGGGCGAAATATTGAAGCACATATTATTAATAATAAGACTCTGAGGGTTAGGTGGTAGAAAATGCTTTGACCATTAACCTTCCCAGGTGGTTAACTTCCACTTTAGAGTATTATTATAATGTAATGGAATATGTATCCCTTACCAGGGTTTCTTGAGCTGTTTGATCAGCTCCTCTAGAGAGTGTACCTCTAGTGAATATCTTGGGCTGGTATGCAGAGACGATTTTTTAATCCCTATAGAGTTCACTGTAGGGTGGTCCCGAGCTTGCTATAGGGAATACTTCGACCTTGAGAATTATTTATTAAAGAAACATCTGAGTGCACATGCGCACAGACGCTTCAAACAAACGTCTCTGAATAAGAAAATCAGCTGAAGGGACAAATGACCCAGGCATCCCTACAGTGAGGACTCTGCATACAACCCTTGGTGTTCTTGGCCTCGTTAGCCTATTATTTATCACCTTATCCATGTATAAGATATTTGTATTTATTACTTTATCCATATATTGTTTTTTTTTTAAGATGAGTGTTTCACAGCCGTTTTTATTTCGTAGCCATGAAACAGGAGCTACTGTAGACGCTTGTGGTCTGTGTTGTAGCCTACCCATCCCGTAGTATGCCTCCCCTCTGATGGGCGTGTATCCCTTACCGTGTATGGGTTTCTTGAGCTGTTTGACCAGCTCCTCTTACCTGGGTTTCTTAAGCTGTTTGACCAGCTCCTCTAGAGATCCCTTACCTGGGTTTCTTGAGCTGTTTGACCAGCTCCTCTAGAGATCCCTTACCTGGGTTTCTTGAGCTGTTTGACCAGCTCCTCTAGAGATCCCTTACCTGGGTTTCTTAAGCTGTTTGACCAGCTCCTCTAGAGATCCCTTACCTGGGTTTCTTAAGCTGTTTGACCAGCTCCTCTAGAGATCCCTTACCTGGGTTTCTTGAGCTGTTTGACCAGCTCCTCTAGAGATCCCTTACCTGGGTTTCTTGAGCTGTTTGACCAGCTCCTCTAGAGATCTCTTACCTGGATTTCTTGAGCTGTTTAACCAGCTCCTCTTACCTGGGTTTCTTGAGCTGTTTGACCAGCTCCTCTTACCTGGGTTTCTTGAGCAGTTTGACCAGCTCCTCTTACCTGGGTTTCTTGAGCAGTTTGACCAGCTCCTCTTACCTGGGTTTCTTGAGCTGTTTGACCAGCTCCTCTTACCTGGGTTTCTTGAGCAGTTTGACCTGCTCCTCTTACCTGGGTTTCTTGAGCTGTTTGACCAGCTCCTCTAGAGATCTCTTACCTGGGTTTCTTGAGCTGTTTGACCAGCTCCTCTAGAGATCTCTTACCTGGGTTTCTTGAGCTGTTTGACCAGCTCCTCTTACCTGGGTTTCTTGAGCAGTTTGACCAGCTCCTCTTACCTGGGTTTCTTGAGCAGTTTGACCAGCTCTTCTTACCTGGGTTTCTTGAGCTGTTTGACCAGCTCCTCTTACCTGAGTTTCTTGAGCTGTTTGACCAGCTCCTCTTACCTGGGTTTCTTGAGCTGTTTGACCAGCTCCTCTTACCTGAGTTTCTTGAGCTGTTTGACCAGCTCCTCTTACCTGGGTTTCTTGAGCAGTTTGACCAGCTCCTCTTACCTGGGTTTCTTGAGCTGTTTGACCAACTCCTCTTACCTGGGTTTCTTGAGCTGTTTGACCAGCTCCTCTTACCTGGGTTTCTTGAGCTGTTTGACCAGCTCCTCTTACCTGGGTTTCTTGAGCTGTTTGACCAGCTCCTCTTACCTGGGTTTCTTAAGCTGTTTGACCAGCTCCTCTAGAGATCCCTTACCTGGGTTTCTTGAGCTGTTTGACCAGCTCCTCTAGAGAGTGGGCGCCCAGAATGTTGGTGCCTTTGGCCTCGTTAGCCAGGAAGTTGTCCACTTTGCTGGTGGTTCTGTTGTAGGCCACCACGGTGAACCCGTGGTCGTTCATGTTGAGGATCAGGTTCTGGCCCATGACGGCCAGGCCGATGAGGCCAATGTCTCCTTTGGCGGCCATTGTGCTGGAGGCCGAAGAAGAAGTTAGTCCATAAGTTAGATAGGGTGACGTATATAAGTATAAGTTAGTGCTCTATTTAGACTGTCAGCGCAAGACAGGTAGTCCCATCATGCCAACAGTTTAACAAAGCACCTCTTTATTTATTTGAGCATAAATACAATGTAAATAAAATAACAATTAGAGAGTAAAGATAATAGAAAACAAGAAAAGGAAATAATAGTGGAATATAGTATAACAATAGTAGTAATTATGGTAGTTAAAAGAATATAATAATAATAATACCTCTTTATTGACAAGAATAATATTGACAAAGGGCGTGATTATTGCCTGAGGCAATCTCTGCCATCAAACCCATACGGTTACCACTTATTTGATTTCGAGAAGTAAAGTGTTACTGATGTTCTATCATATATTTAGTCACAACAAAAATCACATTCAATCACACATTCACACACAACTATAAAGTTGAAAAACACCACTTTAATATAATAGAATATAGATAAAGATGGATAGATAGGGTGACAAATTTTTTTACATTTTTCAATGTCTTATAAACTAATAAATATTTTATATTTATTTAACTGACATCTCAGTGATGCTTGCCAGGCGACACAGTAATATTTTCACTGTGTCGCCTATACTATAAGTATGTACTATATATACTATAATTTATAATGCCAAAATTGAAAATAGGTTTTTTTTTTGTCATATCACAACGGGAGGTTTACCCTCGATTCGCTGGAAACTCACAAACCAGTTATTTTAACCTCTTATACTCGACTTAAGGTTTTCCTATATTCTCGTTGCACCCTGATTCAGCTTTCTAGGGCAATACCGGTGGCGCCCAATTCAGGCCCTAAACAACGTACGGCAATGCCTCATTGTGTTGAGTAGGGTTAGGAAAAATAAATAGAAGGCCATGCTAAACATACTACAAATAATATGTGTAGGAAGTAAGCACCTTGATTTGGCACAAAGAACGACCATTGTAAAAAGTAAAAGTACAAAACTGATGGCTATTCTCTCTCTGTACTAAACTCAGTATTATAAGTTATAATATTTGAGAGAACTAACAATTATCAAAATGAAAAAATATTATTATATGACTCATCTACAGACAAAAAATCATATGAAGGGAAGTTGGCAACTTAATTGTTCGCCGTTCTAACTCTTTCAAGGCAAAAAAAACAATCAATGTAAAAAAGTAAAAGTGTTGAACTTGCTATTCTCCCAACCATACTCAATATTGTATCAGACAGGCAACCAGGCGAATAAGTTCTCGGGAGACTTGTGTAGGTCATCTGGTCAAACTTATGTCTAAGCTAAGGTCATAATAAAGACTCTCCCAATTACTTTGATTCAGATCAGATTCTTCTAATAGAGGTAACCTATTAAGTAGACTGGTGTACTGGTAGTCAAGTGGTTAACGCGCCAGTCTGGTAATCCAGATAGCGTAGGGATCCGTTGGTTCAAATCCCGCCCAGTGCATGAATTTTTCCTCATTAATTTGAGTTGGTGACCACGTAAAATTAACACTCTGATGGTTAGGTAGTAGAAAATGCTTTGAGCATTAACCTCGCCTAGTGATTACCTTCCACTAAAAAGTTCTATTATTATTATTATTATTATTCGTCGACGAAAGGATCCTTTTCGAAATTAATTTTCGACATTAATCCTGATTACATAATAATGTAATACCTAGATTATTTTCGTAACTACCTAGATTCTAGGGTTACATAACCGTTACCGATGTGAACCTTCCATACATTTTTTTTCTCGTTAAAATATGCTCTTGAAAATCTTGGACAAAAGGGTCAAAAGTTTTTTTTAATTTTATGATGTCTCTTATTCTTTCATGTTTTTGAATTCAGAGATTCCTTGAAATCAGTCTATGTTCTCCTTGTGGTTTTACCTGGTTAATTAGTGACCTTATGCTAGGTTTCATCCATTATTAAAATTTTATCCTTCATACCGACGGTATTTTGCAAACTCATTAAACCCTTCTTAACACATATGAGACGGCGTGCCCACCGGTGGGTCACGTTCTTTTTTCAATTTCCCTTGTAACGTGACCCACCGGTGGGCACAGATAATGCTATTATATATTTTTGTACTCGCCCGTCCCAATTTTTTTTTGTTGTTGTCATATTTGGAACACATATCCTAATTTGAAGCAGTCCCAGCGTACAAAACAAAGTATAGAAAATAGGACCCGTCTCCGTTCTTTAATTCTTACGAAACAATCAAGACGTCTTTCAAGATTTCAGAGATTCTTTGAATTCAGTCTTACATAATCCGACCCTCAGCTGTGCAGTCTACTGATGGTATAATAAGTGAGAAAGAGGGTAGGTACACACACATTGGGACACCTTAAAATAGGCCTTCATTGTTTTTAGAGAGACCCTTCATTGTCATGATATCATGAGCCATTATTATTATCTGACCTGGTTGCAGGGTTTTCAGTGAAACCCTTACAATTAACACTGCAACCTAATTAGATCCATGAGACATTAAAAAAAAAAAAAAAAAAAAAAATGAGACATTAAATATTCTTGGAAATATTAAATTAAGCATATTATGTAACTGGTAGTCAAGTGGTTAACGCGCTAGTCTGGTAATCCAGGTAGCGTAGGGATCCGTTGGTTCGAATCCCACCCAGTGCATGAATTTTTCCTCATTAATTTGAGTTTGTGACCACATAATAGTAAGACTCTGAAGGTTAGGTGGTAGAAAATGCTTCGAGCATTAACCTCGCCTGGTGGTTACCTTCCACTAAAGAGTGTTATTATTATTATTATGTAATTTAATTTTTATTTCTAGAATCGGACTTTTGTTTACCAATATTACATTTAGAGTGCTATAAAAATAATTGGTGACGGACTGTATAGTAATTATGTTTTTAAATATATCGAAAATTCGAAATATGTATTTTTATTTTATTTTTTTGGGCACTTTAACCAATTATTGTATGGTCGTTCATGACTATTATTATTTTAGAAAGTAAAAATTGATCAGTATTCTTAAACTAGAAAAAAAATCAAAAAAAAAAAAAAAAATAGTTTAATAAAAAAAGACTGAATAAGCATTTCTTAATTAAATTACAAAAAATACAACACCTTTGGGATCCACCCATTGGGAAACGCACGAAAAAAAATTCACCCTTCAAATATGTAACACCGCCAAAAATCGAAAATTCAAAATCCACTAAAATGTTGAAAAATCAGCCTCCGCTCCTGTACTTACTACGAGTACTGAAAAGGTAATCAATGAGACTCACCACACGATCGTATCACAGAGAGAGAACTACTCAGGTGTCGGGAACAAGTTGCACATTCAAATTGGTGGTTTCAAGGGGAAAATCCCTTCTTACGAAAAATTTCCACGAAAAAAAAATTCGCACGATGTTGCAAACACTTGTCCGGTTTAGAACACAATCACAGACTGGCACGAATATAGCTTATAGCTGACACTACTGAGTTACTGACTGGATTCAGTAGGTTCGAGTACTTGGAGTTTGCTAGTAAAGTGTAAAGAGAGAGAATACGAGCACTCAGAACCCAAGTGTAGAGAGTATTGCTGGCACAGTGAAGCATTGATACTCTATCATTCAGACCAGGGGCCTATGTTAGGGAGGAATTACCAGGAATCTGGATAATAGGGCGGGAATCAGCGTTTCCCGTTTAAAAGCGTTTTTAATATGAGAAGGCAAGTATCTTGCAGGCCAGTCTTCAAAACCCATGGAATCCTTACACTGTATGGCCAACTTATCCTTGATTCCTGTGTCTTAGTGCATAAAATATCAGATGAGCTACCGAGACATCGAGACGTCCACTCTCATAACACCAGACACAGGAACAACATATTATCAACAAATAACTTCCATAAATCCTTCTTAGATGAGGGCATTAAAATATTTAATGCCTTTCCTGAGTGTCTCAAGTCTCTAACTTCTACTGCTTTCAAAGGAACTCTAAAATCCAACTGATAAAATAATATTTGTTCATACAGTGTTCAGGAGTTCTGGGATGCCATCTCAAGTGGAGCGCTGGAAGAGGGAGTCTCAAGCTGATGATTCCTAATGCTATTTTATTAGTGTATTTTGTATAATTATAATTCATATTTTTAAGATATTTCTATGTTTGTATTTTGACTTTGTACCACATACGTACGCATATTTGTACAAGAAAAACATTAATAAATAAAAATAAATAAATCATTTAGACCAGGGGCTATGTTCGGGAGGAATTTCCAGGAATCGGGATAAAAGAGCGGGAATCATTCAGACCAGGGGCCTGTGTTAGGGAGGAATTTCCAGGAATCTGGATAATAGGGCGGGAATCATTCAGACCAGGGGCCTGTGTTAGGGAGGAATTTCCAGGAATTTGGATAATAGGGCGGGAATCATTCAGACCAGGGGCCTGTGTTAGGGAGGAATTTCCAGGAATTTGGATAATAGGGCGGGAATCATTCAGACCAAGGGCCTAATATGTTAGGGAGGAATTTCCAGGAATCTGGATAATAGGGCGGGAATCATTCAGACCAGGGGCCTGTGTTAGGGAGGAATTTCCAGGAATTTGGATAATAGGGCGGGAATCATTCAGACCAAGGGCCTAATATGTTAGGGAGGAACGTCCAGGAATCGGGATAAAAGAGCGGGAATCATTCAGACCAGGGGCCTATGTTAGGGAGGAATTTCCAGAAATCTGGATAATAGGCGGGAATCATTCAGACCAGGGGCCTGTGTTAGGGAGGAATTTCAAGGAATCTGGATAATAGGGCGGGAATCATTCAGACCAGGGGCCTGTGTTAGGGAGGAATTTCCAGGAATTTGGATAATAGGGCGGGAATCATTCAGACCAAGGGCCTAATATGTTAGGGAGGAACGTCCAGGAATCGGGATAAAAGAGCGGGAATCATTCAGACCAGGGGCCTATGTTAGGGAGGAATTTCCAGAAATCTGGATAATAGGGCGGGAATCATTCAGACCAAGGGCCTAATATGTTAGGGAGGATATTCCAGGAATCTGGATAATAGGGCGGGAATCATTCAGACCAGGGGCCTGTGTTAGGGAGGAATTTCCAGGAATTTGGATAATAGGGCGGGAATCATTCAGACCAAGGGCCTAATATGTTAGGGAGGAATTTCAAGGAATCTGGATAATAGGGCGGGAATCATTCAGACCAGGGGCCTGTGTTAGGGAGGAATTTCCAGGAATTTGGATAATAGGGCGGGAATCATTCAGACCAAGGGCCTAATATGTTAGGGAGGAATTTCAAGGAATCTGGATAATAGGGCGGGAATCATTCAGACCAGGGGCCTGTGTTAGGGAGGAATTTCCAGGAATTTGGATAATAGGGCGGGAATCATTCAGACCAAGGGCCTAATATGTTAGGGAGGAATTTCAAGGAATCTGGATAATAGGGCGGGAATCATTCAGACCAGGGGCCTGTGTTAGGGAGGAATTTCCAGGAATCTGGATAAAAGAACGGGAAGGAGTCTTATCAGCGGGACGCATCGTCTTCAAAACTGACCGGAATTCGGGCTGAAAATAATAAATTAAATTTACCTAGAGAATTGAGAACATGATTAAATGAGGTGAGGAGATAGGTTCAACAAAAAGTACTGATAGTATTGGACGAATCGATTTCAATGTATGCACAGTGAGTTGTGACCTAATTTCCATTCGTCTTTTCCACTGGGTCTTATCAACAAGTACCTTTAAATTGATCGGAAAACCAACCTCAGTAGCTCGATCAGAAAAGCGGGGACACGTAAACTGAAGGTCGCTGGTTCGAGAACCTTTATTGCTGAAAGTATGGGTGCTAGTGTTCGGTGGAAGAGAAAGCCACAGACTTTAACCTCACCCCTTGGTTCACTACATATTCTATTGTGTTCTTTTTAATTTCATGTCCTATGTATGTATCATGTGGTTTACCAATAAAGTGTTAAATAATAATAATATATGTAGTTGATTCTATGTATTTATCCTTGTAAATGTTGTAAAAGTAATGATAATAATAGATATATAATTATGATAAGCATGTTCCTGCAGCTGTTCCAAACTCCCTCCTCCTACACAGAAGGACACAGTATCTCTGTTTCTTCTGCAATTTATGCACTTGATGAACTTGATCTCGTTCTTGCAGAATCTGTTGCTAATCTTTCACAGGTCTTATTGATATATTTTTCTTATTCTTCGCTCTACAGGTGTGGTTTCAGAGTCTTCATTAGTTATCTGGTTGGAGGTCGAGAAAAGAGAGAGAGACATAGGGAGGGATGGAGTGAGAGGGAGAGAGGGATGGAGAGAGAGAGAGACAGAAATTTTCACAAGGGGTGGAATTAAAAGACGTTGTTGTAATACCTCTGTGGCGCTAAGTCACGGATTGCGCACTGTGTAAGATAAGGAAAACCGACGCTTAGCAATGACTTGTATAATAGAATTTGTCTATTAATTTCGCCAATATCGCTATTCGTTAGTACAGCACTATACCTATACATGTATCATGTTGGAGAAGTTGATAAAATACTAACTAGTACCTAGTACGTCTACTCAGATTTTTAACTTTGGCATAGTTTGAACGGCAAGGTCAAACAAGGTCATATTCAATAGGAATCACGTATAGGTTGGATATGTACATAGATATGATTATAGGTATGTATATAGGAATCACGTCATACATAAATAGTTATACAGGGTGGTGTGAGTGGTGCCAAAACTTTTAAATATGTGGAAACTATTGAAGATAGAGAACAACCAGCTAAAACACGGCACTTTGTATCCGTTGATGTTTTTGCCCGTGGCTGGCGTCTTATATTAATTTTTTTTTTAAATCCTTTCTTAGCACGTATCAGTTAAAAAAAAAAATATGAGTGTTTCACAGCCTTTTTTTTATTTCGTAGCCATGAAACAGGAGCTACTGTAGACGCTTGTGGTCTGTGTTGTAGCCTGCCCATTCCGTAGTATGCCTCCCCTCTGATGGGCGAGAAGTGACACAATACTTCGCATTTAGGTGCTGGGTCAACTCGAGCGCACCGGAAGGTATCCCTTACAAACTGTAACCAAATTTTGAATACAAATTTTTGTCGGCGCGGGGTTGCGAACCCGGGACCTTCCGTATGGCAAGCGAGTGCTTAACCACTGAGCTATTCGTGCATACATACATATTATGTTTCACATAGTGTTAATGCCTTTGAATTCCCCATCTGATTTCAGCCGGACTAGCAGCAGTGTTCAGAAGATCAACAAGATCCTGTCGCCACTTCAGAGTTCTAACCTGTTCAGTCGAAAGAAGAACTGAACGACTGAACTGCGAAGTCTTCGGGTTCGATTCTCGTCAAGGATTAGGTGGCTCGAATCCCAAGTATGGCAAATCGAAGCTGGATGTATGAGAACTCAAGGGACCGGATATTTTTTCTCTTATATCCAGGTGTCTGATGAAGAGTTTATTTTCCCTTTTAGAGAGGTTCTTTTGGACCTGTAAATCGTTCTCTTATAGCCAGGTTTCTCTTATAAAGAGGAACTCAAAACTTTGGTCCTGTTCAATATTTCGCCTATGAGGTATATAAAAAATAAATAATTAGCTGTGGTATTTTAAGTACTTATATATCATTGGAAACTGTTACAAGCACGTCTATATTCATATCTTATATTTATTTATCATAGCTACTTGTTGTACTTAAATAAAGTCTTAGGTAGAAGTTTAATAAAAAATAATATGTTACCTTTTTAATAGTTGATGTAAGAATTATTAAAAACCATAGGTATTATTTTTTTTAACCAAAAAAGACATTCTTAATGAAATATTAGTTAGGTATGTAGTAAATAAATTTTATTTCATTAGTGATTCTGGGAGGGAGTTTAATCATCTCATTGTGAAACGTATCAATTGGATAAGTTTTTCGGCCTTGTAAGATAGTATTTCTTCTCGCCGTGGTGGAGTGGGTATAGCGCACTCGGTTTGGAGGTAGCGTTGACCCGGGTTCGAATGCCGCCGGGGTCGGAATTATTTGGCTCAATATTTTGAATCTTATATGGGGTTCACTCATACCTCGCAAGGAAAATTGAGAGATACATCCAGAGCTACTAAAAAAAATGGGCAACCAACATTGACGAAGTTGAAGCCCGTTAATGATGAGGGTAGTTATAATTATGTATATACATATAATTATATACAAAAAAATTACCTCAAACATTTTAGAGAGGTTTCAGTCAGTGACTGATTTTGTCTAAGCATTTGGAAAATATGTATTAATTGGTAAGTTTTTTTCCGACTGTAGTGTATTCTTAAACAAATAAAGACTACATCACAATAATTTTATTACAGACCAGCCAGGATCCTCTTTGGTCGAATAACATAGGTATACCTACTCTAGTGTACTTATCCATGAGATACGTTAGTGTGATCATCTTACCCTTAATATTAATATTAAGTTTTATAATTATGTGACGTGTTTACGTCTCAATTCAATAATAATCCGTGATATTCAAAATGACTTATCCTAATTATTTACATTTCTAAGAAAAATTATATTTATATTACAGGGTGCGGCAGAGAAACTTACTTTTTTGAAAAATTCATAAAACAAAAAATACTTGAGATATCGATTTAATTCT
Organism: Bactericera cockerelli; assembly: GCA_024516035.1. NCBI lineage: Eukaryota > Metazoa > Arthropoda > Insecta > Hemiptera > Triozidae > Bactericera > Bactericera cockerelli. Next base: position 13,058,420 of record CM044963.1, on the reverse strand, counting down.
TTTGTTATATTGTAGTGAACAACATAAATTTTTGTTTTATCAAGTTTTGAAGATGACATCGGTCAAATGACGGCCGTCTCCGGCGATGCACTGATTCACCCTTGTTTTGAAGTTTCGCTCCACTCTCTCGAGCATATCAACTGGAATTTGGGCAATAGCTTGGCGGATGTTGTCCTTGAGGTGTTGCAGGGTCCGCGGTTTATCGTTGTAAACGAGGGATTTCAAATGTCCCCACAAAAAAAAATCACAGGGGGCCAGATCGGGGGAGCGCGCTGGCCACGGAACGTCACCCCTCAACGAGATAAGGCGCTCGGGAAAGGTGTTCTTCAAAAGCTCCATCGAAATCCTTGCGGTGTGTGCCGTGGCGCCGTCCTGCTGGAACCACACGTCCCCGAGGTCCAGCTCTTCGAGTTGTGGCAGAAAAAACTCCTCAATCATTTCTCTGTAGCGAGCAGAATTGACAGTCACAGCGCGGTCGTTTTCCTCAAAAAAATAAGGTCCAATGATCGCAACTCTTGAAATTGCACACCACACAGTAACTCGTTCACAGTGAAGTGGCACCTCATGAAGTTCGCGGGGGTTCACGTCGTAAAAAAACTTTAAGGACCCTTCTTTCGAATGAACCCATCCTCACCTCTCTCCGACCTCCCTTTGCTCCGTGGCGTCCGATTCAAAAAAGGAAGTTTCTCTGCCGCACCCTGTATTTTATTGTTAATATAGTATTTTCATTGTTTTATTTCAATAACTCTCACATTTTGTAATTTTCTTGCAATAAAAAAGCTTTTTGTACGGCCCAAGTTATTTATTTTAGTCAAATATATAATTATTTATCTTATTTTTAATTTACAAAATAAGTTTTCATTTTAAAGTCTTTTTAGTTCCACAGGTAATCAAGGAATTGAAAAACAAAGTTGCTCAGGAGGTTATGAAACGTCCAGAAATATGAAAAAAAATTGAAATCGGAGCAAAAAAATATTTTTTTTTACAAAAACGAACACAATAGAAATTTATCGGAAGTAATTAAAGACATCCTTTGCGTAAACTGTTAGAAATTAAATTACTAACAAGCGACCCATCGGGCCATGGAAGGTCTAGCGGCACGTTGAATACACCAGTCCTCATCAACTCAGTGAAAATAAGCAACGTCCTGCGAGGTTAGGATTCGGTGGGCGACCAGTCTAATTCGGACCCTCGCTCGTCTCGTGGCGCTATTCTCAACACAACCCAGGCTGAGGTTAATATGTGAGTTTCATTCCCAACCCTTTCCGGCACGGTGGTCCCCAGAAAGACCACTTGGAAAATGTACCTTACTGCACGGTGGTCCATATGAGAACTGTCTTTAGTATCGTCTCAGCACGCTTCACTCAGCCAGGGACCACTCAAGCTTCTTCCTATTGGATAAAAGTTTTCGGCTGTAGTCGGACATTGTCGTAGCTTTCACAGGGCACAACAAGTCAGGAGGGCCCGTGCAGTAAGGGTCCCATTTTATGTGGTCCTCCTTGGGACCACCGTGCCGCAAAGAGTTAATGTGGGTAGCTGGGTTGAGAGATTCCAGCCAATGAAGGGTAAAACCCGTCTCGAGAAAATAAATATCGATGTAGGAGATTCGTTGAGCAAAATAAGGGCAAAATTAATAGACGTATACTTTTTGTAATACCTCTGTGGCGCTAACTTTTTGTAATTGCGTACTGTTATAGATGGGGAAACCCGATGCTAAGCTATGATTTAAGTTATAGATTTTGTCTATTATTTTCCCTCTAAAGCTCGAGCTTTATTTTTCTGTAGTTACTACAGCATAGTTATGACTCCTTCGATCTTAGAATGCGATGCTCGTTCGTCTATTTTGTTTTCTTTATCTACAGGAAATATGGATATGGATGGTGAACTTTTTTCTTTCTAGATGGTTCTTTAACAATACCGAATACTTCTAATAACTATTTCACCTTTAGCCTACAAGAGCTTCTGTTTTTTTCTAGCAGATAAATAACATTTTTTACTGTTATTTAATTCATCGCAAGTTTGTTTTTCACTCTGCTCAAATATTTATGAGACGGCTGCCCTTCTTAAGTCGTTATCTCTAGACTTTTTGGATTTTAATTCTAAAATTACCTCTGTTTTGTCTATAATAGACCTTCTTATTATTATACTCCTAGCAATTAAGCCATTTGTGGATAGACTTCTTGAACATGAGAATAATCGGTCGATCAACAAAACAATAGGTACATAAATTGTACAAGTTGACATGCTTGTAAACCATTCATCTAATTACGCCTTCAAAACGAAATATTAATATGCAACCAAAAGTACAAGATATAGAACAGATGTAAATGAAGACATCTGTGAGCTCGAATATGATCAAATTGAAGCGCGCTCTAGCGGTATAAGGGAAACGGAAATATACTAGATTCTGATTGGACGATGGAGCCGCTTTATTTTCACGATCGAAGATTCCCCCCCGTTCCACCTCCTCCGTTCTTTCACATTCTTGACACCAAGAGGTAAGGATCGTTTAAATTTTCATTTCATCAGAAAATTCGTTTTCAACACGTTTATATTGCTGTTTCATTAAAATTTGTTAAGTTTTATTAATTTTAAACATTGTCTGTGATCTAATAACTTAAATATCGTTTAATGTTGGTTATTTTCCTTTAAAATTCATTTCTTTCATGTCTCTTTCCCATCTTCTAGGTCGCACGCTCCGAAACCTCAACCGACTATCATTGGACACCGTTCGAACAGGACTTCTTCAATCTAAATCAAACATGTAAGTTCAACCTTTTTGGATTATTTTTCCTTTCTGATCCTTCCTTCTAGTTATGCTTAAACCCAACTTTTCATGCATGACTTGTCAAAAGTTTCTCAAGGGAAACGAGATTCACGGGGAGGTGGCCATTTTGTTTTCAACGTGCAAGGAAGCATAGGCCATACAAAGTTATTACGCTCAAGTTTATTGCCCTATGTGGTGCAATAATTTCTTCATCCCTTTGATGTTTAGGCGAATTTGTACTTACCCTGGTTCTGCTACTTGTAAATTCAGCCGGCCACTCACACTTTCACTCAGTTCCAAAGTCTATTCTTAAATTGCTTGGGTTCAAAGACTCCACGTTTTCGATTTGCGCAAGTTCAGTTTTTAGCATTTGTATTCAAACATGTAAGTACCTAATTACCTACTATATCTAGCTTGAAGAAAATTTGTCCTTGAATCCTTAACACAGGAACACGATGCCATGCTGCGTATTAATTTTTGCGAATTGCGTCAATGCTACCTGAGACGACCATTTTGAGTATGCATGCTTTTAGTCTAAACTAAGATTAAACATGGCCTCATGTTGCTGAAAGCGCTCTCCGTCAAAATCCACCAGTATCTCATTCAACATGCTTTTAGTCTAAATTAAGATTTACCTTGGCCTCATGTGGTTGAAAGCGCTCTCTGTCAAAATCCACCAGTATCCCTTTCAACCATCAAATAACCCAATGAAGTTTTACCCATACCACTCAATCATAGAGCATTTAAAGGAAGATATGTGGATTATTAGGGATATAAAGGCCCAAGTATATCGTCGCTTTAGAAGAAGTACCTCGTAAGTCCGATTTTTGGACTTTTCAGGAGACAGTAAAAACTGATTATAAAGTTGTGGGTAGATTTGAAAAAAATAAAAAAATCAGTTTAACCATAAACATATACCTGTTTTAAAGATTGAAATTACGATTTATTTGATAAAACTTGTATTTTTAGGAGATATCGGACATACAAGGTACCTCCCAACTGATTCTTGTAAAATTTTCAGAAAAATCTGATTATAAAAACTGATTTTAAAGTTGTGGGTAGGTTCAAAAAAAGTAAAAAAAATCAGTTTAACCATAAATATATACCTGTTTTATCGATTGAAATTACTATTTTTTTGATAAAACTTGTATTTTTAGGAGATATCGGACTTACGAGGTACCTGCAATAGTTTACGAGGTCTCACCAGAAAATTTCAAAAGCATGTGTGCATTTTTTGTAGAGGTACCTCGTATCTCATTTATTTTATACAATACACATAATGTAACTGATAGGAGATACGAGGTCTCACCAGAAATTTTCTTCAAAACAAAAATATCGATTTACGAGTTAAAACTTTAATTGATTATTGTGACATTTTTTGTATTTGAATGGTCATATGAAACCGATTTTAAAAAAATTGATTTTTTTTTTCTGATTCCAACGATACTAAAAACGCAATATCGAAAAATTCGGACTTACGAGGTTCCTCTTCTTAAGCGACAATATTGAATATCTGTGTCAGCCTGATAAAACACGGGCATTAGCCATTTGATGCATATAAAGTAGATTTATCTGGGACAATACTAAAAGATTCTTTTGTATTAACTCTATGGGACCAAGTCAAGAATTGGGTATTGATTTAAAAGTTATGACTTGAGTTATCGACTTTGTCTATTAATTTTGCCCTTCATATGTTTATTAGTTACCATGCATTTAGGCCAAATTTTTTTTGAACAAGACTTAGGGAGTAATGACTCAAAACTTCACATTTCCTTTAAACTGTAACAAATTGACACCTCTGCATGAAATTCACACTTCTTTTAAACTGTAACAAATTGACTTCTCTGCATGAATATTATGGTTTACAAGATAAAATGACAAGTAGTCAGCGCTAATTTAGGGTGTTTTTTTTTACATTTTGTGTAGTGTGATCAGTATTTCAGGGTGGAACTCAAAATCTAGACATAGTAGCTCCACATAGGTTTTATTAAAATGTCTACTAATTTCACCCTCTATGTTCCCTTGTGCTATGTTTCCCTCTTGTCCACTTGTAAATCTGCTAGTCCTTAAGATACTGATTCTTTCAAAGCTTTCACTGTGAGCTTAGATGAAACAATGATTTAGCCTTGAAAATCATGGTAAAGAATAGTTGTTAACAAGACACTTTCTTCCTGGACATTAAGGTTTTATATTGTATTGTACAATGAGAGATAGTTCATTTGGCAATCAAACGGTAATTGTTTTTAATGGATGATTAGTCAAAGTGGAGTATAGATATTTTTCATTCACTTTGCAGGAGAATTACTTAATCAAACTCAAATTTGCCCCATATTGTTGAATTTAGCTGATATTTTGTTCTATGGTGTCTAGCTGTCTAATGTAAACATTCACATAAATATGGTAACTTTTACAGCCTCTCTGTAGTATCATTGCCTGAGCATTCTCACTTTTATCACCCTCTTCGCGCGAGCTCAAATCTCACTATCATGCCACCTTATGGAGATAGAGACAGAGACAGCAGGTATGATTGTGTTAATTTATTCACAAATTGGCCTTTGATCTCTAGATAGTATATGTAGCCATGCCAACCTACCTACCCTATTATGAAATTCTTGTTCTTAAATGCTTTGCAGTTCAAAGACTACAATATATTACATTTATAACTCAAATAATATGGTTATTTAAATTAAAACCACTACATTCTCATATTGAATGAACTATCAATTGAATGGGTGAGTAGAAGAACCAGGAATGTCAAAAATCAACTTTCTTATTTTTGCTTTCCTGATGCTAATGAGTATAATTTTTTTTTCCTTCCTTCGTAGAAGGAGAAGGAATGTACTCTTTTCTATCATCTCTGTGAATATGAAGGAGAAATACCCCTTAAAAGTATAATTTTTCTCGATTTTAAAGTGGGGGAAGCGGAAAAAAAAAATCTGATGTAAAACAAGGAATGTAACAAAATCACTGACCACTTTTGCTAGTGGTATTAGTACCTAGTTGTGAGAATCTTGTCGAATAACAAGGAATGTAAAATTTAATTTTATTATACTCATTAGCATCAGGAAAGCAAAAATAAGAAAGTTGATTTTTGACATTCCTGATTCTTCTACTCACCCATTCAATTATCCTTTCTTAACTCATGTAAAGTGTAGTCTTGTGAGCACTTAAGCAATTAGTTATAATGGAATTTAGACAATTTTAAATTTAAAAAGTTCATGTTTTAGATTAAAATCTTACTCTTGGTGGAACATGAAAAACCAAAAACTAAATATGGAGTTGGAATTGAAAGTTGCTTTTTGACTATCATCAAGACATGGAAGTTCATAGACTGTTATACAAAAGAATGTAAGATTGAAAAGTACAAAGGTTGTTTGTTAGGTCATTGGACTTTTTGGGTAATAGTAACCAGGGTGTCTACTGGTCAGGGAAATCCTGGAAAACCTGGAATTGTCAGGGAATTTTTCGAGACCGAAAAAGTCAGGGAAAAGTCAGGGGATTTTGTGATAAAACACCATAAGTCAATGAATTCTGTGAAAAAACACCAAAAGTCAGGGAATTTTTTTCAAGATCCAATTTTGTCATGAAAATGATAAATAAAAAAAATTCGCCTGCGGCGCCACTGTAATCCAGGCAGTGTGATAATGCGGTTAAAAAACACAAAACATTCTTAACCACTTTTTGATAAGAATAACAAAATTTTAGCAGGTTTTTTTTCAGGGTTTTCTTTAGGGTTCCTATTTTTGTGTTGATTTATTACACTTAGTTTTAACTTTCCTTATCCTGTAATGAGGAAAGTATTGTATTCTGCGAAATTTCAAAAAAATATAAGAATATAATTTGTGTATTTCTTTTTTTAACATTCCTAACACATTCTTGGTAAGAGCTACCGTTAGCGAACTTTTATCAAATTTACGAGAAAAGAATTGGTGATTTCTTAGCAATAGGGTAAGGAAAGTCTTGTGGTGATCACACTAGATTTTTATTTGAAAAAAAAAGCAAGAAGCCAAACACGTTTTCTAAAAATATGACATGTCTAATTTGCATATTTACTATTAATTTAATATGCGTTACCTTTTGTGTACTAATAATAATCAATCAGTATATATATGAGTAAGCAATTTATACATAATATCCACCTATTCGACATCCTGCTGATGTCTATATCTCCTTAAAAAAGTAGACTGGAGAAACTGGAAAAATGGTCTGGAAAACCTGGAAAAGTCAGGGAATTTTACTTTGACCATTTAGTAGACACCCTGGTAACTGACTAGTGGGCTGTCGCCCGCATTGCGGGCCGAGGTATGGCCGTGAAAGCAAAAAATCCTTTTTCGCCAATGGCAGGTGTTGTAGTGGGAATTTCGAAAAATCCCGTCTTATTGCACATCTACACTACAAGACAAAGCTACCTACCAAATTTCAGCTTCCTAGGACTTACGGTTTGGGCTGTAGAGCTATGATCAGTCAGTGAGTGGTCAGTCAGTCAGTGACTTTGACATTTATATATTAAGATTTAGGTGGATAAATTTTTCTCTATTAAGGAAAGTATGTATTGTTTGAGAATGTCACACAAAATTTCAATGAATTTCATGTATAATCATTGACAAGCTGTCTTTGGTATTCAAGAGGTCCAATTTATTTTTCACTATGGCTATTTAGTCAAGGTTTGTTCTGTGAGCTTATTTCTATGATGATAGGTTTATACCGCCCCAGGCTGATTTTTCAGTGTTGAAAGGTTTTATTCACTTCTGAGATCTAAAGCCCATTTACAGTTAAATAAAAGAGATACAGTAAAATATATTGGTTTTAAATATTAATCTCTGTTCATTTTCTATCAAAGCAATAAATAAAAGTTTGAAAAATTCAACTACAAATTTAACATAGAGTCAAATGGAAAAACATCAAGTGTCAGGTTAATTTGGCCCATGAGAATAAAAGAAAGATAATATTTTGGAATAAACTTTGTGGTACTTAATTTCTGACAATCACTCTTCAAATGCATGAGTGGTTTATGGTGCTTGTTGTAAATATGTAATAATTGGAATCTATTTCAGGTTACTTGTTGTGTTTTGCATGTATAAATAATTACTTCAGTTGTTTGATGCCACTTACTGGTTGGTTGCCTTGGTTCAGAGGTAGCTTCTAAATTTTGGAACCAAAGATTTTCTATTTTATGTCCCCGATAATGATAAAGCAAAGAGTTTTTTTCTGTCTCTTTGATTATTATTTTTCACTTGAACTTACTTGAAAAATACAGTTATTTTATTGCATTATTGATGGTGGTGAAGGTCAATATTTCTATGATGATAGGTTTATACCGCCCCAGGCTGATTCATGCTGTGTTGAAAGGTTTTATTCATCTCTGAGAAATATTTTCCCTAGCTTAATTTTAACTTGATTACTGGTACTGTCTCACATGCAAGACCTAAGGAGTATCTAGATATCATTTACTGTTCTTCTTACTAATGTTAGGAATTCCATTATTATGAACACTGAACACCCATACTGAATGATATGCTATGATGACCCAATGGCTGGTTGACACCTAGTCTGTGATGACTTATTACCACACCATATCTCGCTACCCTCTGAGAAGATCTGAGCATATTCCCTCATGTTTAAATCCTCCAATAAAGTTTTTGAAAACAACACTATCAGTATATGACTTATTGGTGTATATTAAAATTGTTCTTTTAGTATTATTTTATGAAGAGTCCTTTTATTTTAAGAAAATCATTTAGTAAGAGATGTTATGATGACCCAATGGCTGGTTGACACCTAGTCTGTGATGACTTACTTACCACACCATATCTCGCTACCCTCTGAGAAGATCTGAGCATCTTTCTTCATGTTTTAGAAATAGAAAGATTTTTCATATTGCTATAATGTTATTTATTATTGGTATTTACCTTTTGTTCTGAGATTTGAAAAGTGCTTTAAGTAAATACAAAGAATTCTGCCATCTTCAAATGGAAATAAATAGAAGAATTTCTTTGCTTTTTTGGTATAGAAATATATATATAAATAATGGGTTCTTTCACGGTTTGTTCTTGAATCTCGATGTCTCATCTCTGTGTTGGCAGGACTTTCAAGAGCAGTTCCAGTAGTAGCAGGGGAGGCTCGGGCTCCGACCGTCGCTTTGGTAGTTCAAGCGGAGGTGGATATGGTGGCAGCCGCAGTGGTGGTAGTAGCAGTTATGGTGGTGGTGGTGGCAGTTATGGCGGTGGCGGCAGCCGCTTTGGAGACCGTGGAGGTAAGAACTTGCTATCTGATATTCTGACATGTGTGTTATAAAATAAAAAAATATTGTCTTCTTCTTCTTTCACTTTGCCTTTTTCCCAAACCTACTTGGAATCGGCATTTGTTCCATGAATCCTTTCCTTCCTTTCTTAATTGAAACTAATTTATTTTCACTATAGCTTCATACCCAACATATTCAGGTTAGCAGCAGTATTTATTATGTTGAGATAGCAAAACCAGTGCTTGTAAGTGGTTGAATTATTTTTCAAAACTATGTTGATAGGTATAAGATAGATATAAGAAAAAAAAATCAAGTTTATAGGTTGAGAAGTATCCGAGAAAAAGGTAATTAATAATAATAAGCCCAAGACATATTATTATGTGGTAAAAATCCCAAATGGGAGGATAACTTGTCATGTCCTGGCTGGGTTTTGAACCCACGACATCTGCATTCTCTGGATTCACAGAGTGCTGCATTTACCACTGAGCTACCGGGACAGACAACTAGGGGTACATGAAAACTAGGGGGAAAATTTTACCCACTACCCTTAATGTGAGGGGCTCCCAATGTAGTCATCTTATTTCCTTCCCTTCTTCAGGTCGTGGCAAGAATTCCACCATGGGTGGTGGCCTCCGTGCTATTTCCTGGGGTGATCTGCCTCCCTTTGAGAAGAACTTCTTCCACCCTGCCCCATCCGTGCTGAACCGTTCTCCACATGAGATCCAGGAATTCCGTGACAAGCATCAGATGACCCTGAAGGGCAACGTGCCCAACCCGATTGTGGATTTCCACGAGGCCAACTTCCCAGACTATGTCATGAAGGAAGTCAAGTAAGTTTTTAACCTTTTTTCTCTTCTACCATTGTTTTTTTTAATATCTGGCTTAAATTGTCTTTATTGGAATAAGTCATTTCTCATTATATTATATTCCATGTTAAACTGTCTACATTTATTTATTTGAAGTCAGCTTTTCATGCCTTGTAATCTAAGAACCCTCACTTAAAAGTGTTCATATTTGAATTTAATTGAATTTGAACACTAAATCGTTTAGGAGGAATAACAACATCTCAATGTCTTCGGTGTTCAAGTTCCTTAATGCTTGAGTCCTTCCTCTATGTTGAGAACAGTGTTGAGTTGTACTTGCTGAATTTCCTTGAAAATATTTTGCTTTTAAAACAAAATTATGCCATTAGTAAATCATCACACCAACTTCTATTTAGATCTATTGTGACCAGTTGATTCTTATTCTGATGTATGTCCTGATTTGAAGTAGTCAGGATGGGGGTTCTACCCTGCATTCACTAGGAATGTGAACAATAAGTGGACATTATTTCTATGATGATAGGTTTATACCGCCCCAGGCTGAAATCTATGTTGAAAGGTTTTATTCACTTCTGAGAAATAATGTTTATTTACATCTGTTACTTGTCATGACTAAATTCATACATACATCATACATATTTAACTCTTTGACTGCCAGAGCTAATCTTGGCATGTTTCCTACCTGGCCAAGCCAAATACGTGTACACTTTCCCAAAGTGTACTGGCACAACTCGAGTTGCGCCATGGCCGGGTGGGAAAGTGTACGGGCACAACTTGAGTTGTGCCATGGCAGTCAAAGAGTTAACCGTATTTGCTGTGTATTTTTGGGACTTCATATAACTGATGAGTGATTATTATAATTTAGACAAGTCAAAAATTTATAGTGACCTTTCCGAAGGTCCCCCCAGTAAATGTGTATGAGACTCACTTAATCTGGCTCTTGTACATAGGGATATCCTGAATATCTCACTGGGGAACAGTAAAACCTGATCCCGACACATGCCAGCTATTGCCTCATTCATGCTTCTGGTATTTGCAAATGGTTAGGACATTGACAAACATAATTGATGTGATGCTGAGGTTACTGAGTGGTTTTGGTAGCACTATTACATTGACTTGTTTGTTTTTCCCTCTAACTAATTAAGACACCATGTATAAACAATTAAACATGGCATCTCAATTTTTATTTAATGTTTAAACTGAAGAACCCTATGTTGGATTTACTTGGTTACTCATAATCTGATTATGGCCTTCAGTCTATGATTATGGCCTTCAGTCTCTATATATTACAGTTATATATTTATTTTCTCTTTCTCTAGTATGATCAACCTATTTTTATACCCTCACTTAAAAGTATTCAAATTTGGAATTAATTAGAGTTTGAATACTAAATCGTTTAGGAGGAAAACCAATGTCTCAATGTCTTCGGTGTTCAAGTTCCTTAATGCTTGAGTCCTTCCTCTATGTTGAGAACATGTCTACATATTTCATTTTATTTGAAGTAATTAATTGTCTCTTTGTATTATGTCTCAAAGGAAAATGCTTTTATTTTTAAGAAGATTTTCACCCATGTATTGAGAACATTTCTACGTATTTCTTGCTCTCTAGCAGTATTCTTTCATTATACTTGGCTCTCTTTCTTAGTAGACAGCTACTCGGATTACCCTTGACCCCTGCTTAGGTACTTGATTTAGATCTGTCTAAAATTTAGACAGACTCCATTGAGGCTGCTTTCCATAGTAACATTGTTGGAGTATTTTACATGGTACCTAGTGCCCAAGATTAACCAACTTCTGAATTAACCCTAAAAAAACATCAGTGTAGTGACTGTCTATAGTTATCTAACAAGATTAAAATTCATGTTTAATAATAATATTGCCTTATTTATACTGCCCGGTTGGGACTATTAAATCCCATTTTTCTAGCAGTAAGCCCGAGACATATTATTATGTGGTAAAATTCTCAAATGGGAAGACAACTTGTCATATTCGAACCCACGACCACAGGAATCTCTGGATTCACAGACGCCTTTACCACTGAGCTATCAGGACAGACTAGTTCATAAGAAATTACTTGATTTATAAGCTCAAAAAGGGTATAATAATCAGTCAAAACATAGCTACAAAAAGGGTAAGAATTAATGATTTAAACGAAATTAGAAACAAAAAAAAAGCATTCTGATAGGTATTTCACTTAGTATAACCCTAAAAAGTTGTTCTTCTCTTCAATGGATTTGTAATTTTTATTGGGTAAAACAATAAGTAATCATTACATGTCAATATAAATATATCATGTTTTACTAGGCACTGAGTCCAAATGAAACTACTTTTTTACCCTCACTTAAAAGTGTTCATATTTGTAATTAATTGAATTTGAACACTAAATCGTTTAGGAGGAATAACAACATCTCAATGTCTTCGGTGTTCAAGTTCCTTAATGCTTGAGTCCTTCCTCTATGTTGAGAACATGTCTACATATTTCTTTTTTATATTCACTTTGTTTGAAAGTACATAATTGATTGTCTCTTTGTATTATGTCTCAAAGAAAAATGCTTTTATTTTTAAGAAGATTTTCACCCATTCATTATATGTAAATAAAAATAAAAAATGAGCTGTTGCAAAAGTTTTTAGCATTAAAATTGTGTTTTTCTCCCCCTCAGGAAGCAAGGCTTTGACAAGCCCACCCCCATCCAGGCACAGGGTTGGCCCATCGCCATGAGTGGTTGCAACATGGTGGGCGTTGCCCAGACCGGTTCCGGTAAGACGCTCGCCTACATGCTCCCGGCCATCGTGCACATCAACCACCAGCCCCAGCTCAAGTCGGGTGACGGACCCATCGTGCTGGTGCTGGCGCCCACTCGGGAGCTGGCCCAACAGATTCAGGAGGTGGCCAAGGACTTTGGTTCCAGCACGTACCTGCGCAGCACCTGTGTCTACGGAGGTGCCTCCAAGGGCCCACAGGTGAGAAAAGAAATTATTGGCTAAATAATACAAGAGGATTAGAGATATAACCTCTTCGCGCCCAACACCATTTTTTGTTTTGTAGTACAAAGTGACCGGTGTCCTCGTCCGAGGACAAACACTTTATACTACTTGGTAGTATAAAGTTTAAGCTTGGGCACTTAGGACTATAAAATAAATGTCCTATTACGAGAGGTTAATCTAAGTGGCCTTTATCCCTTTACCTGGGCTATAATGTGTTAAGAATAGTTGAAGAAAGACATTCTGTCATGCTATTTGTCTAGCCTTTGTTAGACATATTTCCAATTTACACGGAATTACTTATATTCTCAATGTTGGGGATGTCAGAAAACACCCACTGATTGATGCTATGATGACCCAATGGCTGGTTGACACCTAGTCTGTGATGACTTATTTACCACACCATATCTCGCTACCCTCTGAGAAGATCTGAGCATATTACCCTGTGTTTAAATTCTCCTATAGAGTTTCAGGAAAGAGAACACTACTTTTTCTCCAATGCTTATAACATGTACCTCAATTTCTTCAAAATCCCCTACTATCTTCTGTTCATTGCCCCTGAATTAAGTTTTTTTCTCCAAGTTTCTATGTATTGTTTTCTACAAAATAAATCCTATAATCAGTTAATCAAAAAAATAAAATCTTGTGTGGAAAGTAGAGACTTCTTCATTATTTTATATTTACATTCATTACTTATATTCTCAATGTTGGGGATGTCAGAAAACACCCACTGATTGATGCTATGATGACCCAATGGCTGGTTGACACCTAGTCTGTGATGACTTATTTACCACACCATATCTCGCTACCCTCTGAGAAGATCTGAGCATATTACCCTGTGTTTAAATTCTCCTATAGAGTTTCAGGAAAGAGAACACTACTTTTTCTCCAATGCTTATAACATGTACCTCAATTTCTTCAAAATCCCCTACTATCTTCTGTTCATTGCCCCTGAATTAAGTTTTTTTCTCCAAGTTTCTATGTATTGTTTTCTACAAAATAAATCCTATAATCAGTTAATCAAAAAAATAAAATTTTGTGTGGAAAGTGGGGACTTCTTCATTATTTTATATTAACATTCATATTTACAATTCATTGTCTGGCTGGGGGACTATAAACATGGAGTAGACCAGCATTGGCTTGATTCTGGGGGCCCTTGTCAACTATTAGCCTCCTTGTAAAGACAGTGGTATTAGAAGTGCTGAGTCATTCCCCCACTGTCTGGCCAACATCGTTCACGATGACGTCACCCTATGATGATTCATATTTTTTTTTTTTAATTATTTTGCAAACTATTTTGCCTTTTTTTTTAATTTTTCTCCAGTCTTCTTTACTCCATGAAGCGTCCGTGTCCTTCGCAATGTAATTAATCAGATTGCCATAGGCAATAACCCCGCCCTTTAGTTAGGACTTGTTTTTTATACATATTCTATTCTTTTTCATTTTTATTGTATACTAGCGGGCTGTCGCCCGCTTTGCGGGCCGAGGCATGGCCGTGAAAGCAAAAAATCCTTTTTCGCCAATGGCAGGTGTTGTAGTGGGAGTTTCGAAAAATCCCGTCTTATTGCACATCTAGACTATAAGACAAAGCTACCTACCAAATTTCAGCTTCCTAGGACTTACGGTTTGGGCTGTAGAGCGATGATCAGTCAGTGGTCAGTGGTCAGTGAGTGACTTTGACATTTATATTATTGTATATATTGTTTCCATTTTTTTAATTGTTAAAATATTTATTTGCATGTACATAATGTCCATTTACACCTAATAAAGCATTGTATAATAATAATAATGTTTCTCGCAGGCTCGTGTGGCTACCATCCATCGTTCACGATGACGCCACCCTATGATGATTCATAATTTAAGATCTCTTTGTTCCTCGCAGGCTCGTGACTTGGAGCGCGGCACAGAGATCGTGATCGCCACCCCCGGCCGCCTCATAGACTTCCTGGAGCGCAGCACCACCAACCTGCGCCGCACCACCTACCTCGTGCTGGACGAGGCTGACCGCATGCTGGACATGGGCTTCGAGCCGCAGATCCGCAAGATCCTGAGTCAGATCAGAGTGAGTGCACTGGGGGCCTAGGGATCTTCATAATAATAATAACACTCTTTAGTGGAAGGTTACCACCAGGCGAGGTTAATGCTCAAAGCATTTCTACCACCTAACCCTCAGAGTCTTAATATTATGTGGTCACAAACTTAAATTAACGAGGAAAAATTCATGCACTGGGTGAGATTTGAACCAACGGATCCCTATGCCACCTGGATTACCAGACTAGCGCGTTAACCACTTGACTACCAGTGCACCTTTGCTATCTCTTGCTTCATCTTGCTATCTCCACCATGGAGGACTAGGTTTTTGAAAACTCTAAAGCAGATATTATTATTATTATAGGTAGTAAGCTTTATTAGGTAGAACAAAAATATATACATTTAAATACAATGACATTATAAAGAAAAAACAAAAAGATTGAGCAAAAATACAAGAACAAAAAAAGAGTTGATGTCATATAATGAACTTAAAAACATATTGCATGGGTTCTGAACCAATCACATGAAATCGGCCATTTTTGTTCGACTGGAATGTAGTGGAAATCACTACAATAAAGGTAATATTGGTAGCCATATAGGATAGCTATTATCAGTTTTAAGTGACAGTTCAGAGGCATGAGTTCTACTTCTCCATTACTTTTTTTATCTCTGATCCCCCCAGTAGATCTTGTTTTGGTTTTTGACTTAGCACTTGTGCCTGTGGTTTTAGTATAGTTGCTTGTACTATGGATCACACTTCTCTACAGAATATCAAGTGCCACAACAATGAAGGCATAATTAGCATGCGTAGTTCTCACCCATAGCTATGCGTGTCAGTCAGATCTTCTACATTTTTTCAATGATGATATGATTAGAAACCCTGATTACACAGGGCTAAAAATAAAAAAATATTTCTAGTTCTAGTATAGTTTTTAGAAATATATGTACTCAATATCTAAAGCGCCCATTATATCAACATGGTACAGTTTAATATGCTATGATGACCCAATGGCTGGTTGACACCTAGTCTGTGATGACTTACTTACCACACCATATCTCGCTACCCTCTGAGAAGATCTGAGCATAACAATTTTTCCTTGATTACTCACATGTAACTTTTTTGAGGTACATATAAATGTTAATTGTTCTATTAAATATCCAATATAAAAAATTCAACATGTAATGGAAGATGGAGCTACTATAATTTGATCTATATTTAAAAAAATATATATATATTTGCTTGTATTGTTGATTGATGTTGGATTAAAAAAAACAAAATTATATTTTTTTAACTGACACCTCTCATGAAGTGTTCAAAAAAATATAAGCAGAAAAGGTAAAGTAGATAATTTAATTTGTTTTCTCTCTTCAGCCTGACAGACAAGTGCTCATGTGGTCTGCAACCTGGCCCCGTGAGGTGCAGAAGCTGGCTGAGGACTTCCTGGATGCTTACGTTCAGATCAACATTGGATCCCTCACCCTGTCCGCCAACCACAACATTCAACAGGTAAGACATGGTTGCAAGTTTTTTTCTTATTATTATTATTATCATAATATTATTTCGCAAACATTTTGCCTGTTATTAAAAAAAAAAAAAAAAATCTTTTTTTTTCAACTCATCTCCTTATTGAGCTTGTCGACTCATTTCAAACGCCTTCTTTGGATGTCATGTATGTCTTCCTACAATTTTGACTTGAAATTTTGATGTTAAAATTTTTAAAATTCTATCAGGACTTTGTTAGAATTATAATGAATATTTAAGTATCCAATGAAAAAACAAGTTTAATTTGAAATTTTGGGCACCATTCCTGATGGCTTGCGTTTCGAAGAGCTGTTTAATATTCAACTAAATAAATTGTAATTTGAAGAAAGAAAAATTGAAATTGAGACTATGGTTTATTTAGTACCAGAGGTGGTCGTTGGTATAAGAATGCTGTAAGTTTTTATCTAGATGTAAAGCAATGATCAAAATATGAATCAAAGGAGAAATAATGTGAACTTGGTGAATGCAAAATATCATCTAAGCAATAATTTATAAAAGAAATTCTATAAGAGTCATATCCATGATAATTTTTCAATGAGACATGTGGGCATGTTCCAATCGTTTTATTTATTATGATCTTCTCTTAGGTTGTGGAAGTGTGTCAAGAACATGAGAAAGAGAACAAACTGTTTGGTCTCCTGAATGACATCAGTACCAAGTCAGAGAACAAGACCATCATCTTTGCCGAGACCAAGAGAAAAGTAGACAAGATCACCAAGAGCATTCAGAACTATGGCTGGGCCGCAGTTGGCATTCACGGAGACAAATCCCAGCAAGAGAGAGACTATGTGCTCAAAGGTTAGACCTTAGTTTTTAATTACCAAATATTGACATATTTTTTTTTTTTTAGGATAGGAAAATCTTTGAAAGACACCCAGCCACCTCATTCCCTGGGGTGTGGGATTTTTACCCTATGGTCTATTGACATATTAGAAATAAATTTTAGTATCCTCAGTAGGTAAATTTATTTTTCTCTAATATTGAAGGGCACATCTTGATGAATTGTTAAGTCAGATGGTCTGCATTGAAGTTGCTGGTGTTGTATTATGATGAACTACTCTAGCATTAGTTGTTACAATGATGACTTCTGTTATACCATCACCCCATTCCTGAATACAACACTTTGTGACGTGAAAATGTACCTTTTGATTTTGACCCTTATGGTTTTTTACATGGATAATGGATTTTCTTTCTTTCAAAATCATTTTTTTCTCCCTCAATTTAAAAAAGTTCCTGGTGCGATATTATGATGAATTATTCGAAGCATTAGTTGTTACAATGATGACTCTTGTTATACCATCACCCCATTCCTGAATATGTCACCTCGAACGTTTTGGCGGATCCTCTTTTATGAAGCTTTTCTTTTTATTTCCTGTTTTTGCGTTTTGAAGCTCACTCAACTAATATAATACTTGTAATTTTGTTCACAGAATTCAGAAATGGCAGAGCTGGTATTCTTGTTGCCACAGATGTAGCTGCCAGAGGTTTAGGTAAGTCTGCCATCCTTGCCACTTTTTTTATATCAAAATTCTATTCTTTTTTTCTTTGCTATCCAAATTTTATTTTAATTAAGTCTTTCCATTTTTCATAGATAAAATTATTTAACACAGGCTGGTTTAATTATTTATCTCATTTATATCCTTCTGACCTGGTAAGTTTACTTTCTAACAAGTACAATCATCAGTTTTAGTGGAAATACATTGAATTTAATAGAGAGAGCACGTGTTCTCTAGTTTTGAATCATGTGTATTTGGAGGGCTAACAGTCCTGTTACTAACTTGAACTTCTGTCAGGATGCTGAATATTTTTGGAAATAAAGTATATTTTGCCCATTATATATTATGTATAAGTGCCTTATTTGACAATCCATGGCATAGATGGTCCCTTTAATTATTTCTAAGGAGTGTTAGAAACACTGAGATCATAATGAATACACATCCCCACCTGCTAGTATGATTGCCCATGTACTAGCCTTTCCCAGAAGGACTGCTACTTGCAGTCTAATCCTAAAGATGGGGAGGAATTGATCTTTCTTCCCTGGGGAAGTGTGTCTAAACCTATTAATGATCTCGTGTATTCTGTCTTTGTTCTTTTTTCAGAGGCACTTGTCTATCCTCCAACCTGATTTGTTGCGTGAAATCCATGCGCGAATAAATAATTAAAGAAAGAAGGGGGTTCCTTCTTGCGCAACCCCTGCGGTATTGGATTTCATTGCAACGCAGCGAGAGAAAGTCAGATGCTCAATTGATAATGGGCGGGTCATGTCGAGGGCCCCCAGAGTAGTCAATCCGAGCGTCTGTTTCCCGAGCTAAATCATGTAGAAAGCGCTCTAAGAGTTGGCTGGCTCCCAGTTGCTTGTTTGAGACGCGACTCATGTCCCAACACTCGTGGGGGCTGACAGCTTTGCGACTTTTTGGAGTTTAAGTGCCTCAACCAATTCAACACCTTGCTCTGAACACCTCGTGTTGTGTTCTGGTCTCCCATCAACTTGCCACTGTCTCTTGTGGAATAGGCAGACAGTAAATAGTTGAAAGATTTAAACTTGCTTGAAGCGAAAGATTTAAACTTTCTAGAACCGCGATTCCTGTGGTAGATAGTTGAAAGTTGTGAACTTGCTAGAACTGTAAAATTATTCTCAGTGCTTTGCCAGAAAATCCCTCGAGTGTATTTCCCGTGAGGATGTCTTCAAATCCACCTCACATGAAGATTATGATTTATCCCAAATATTATGTTCTCTGGGACTATTTCTTTTCCCATTCGTCCCTCTATTCATTCCAAGCTCTCATCACATTCCCCATTATACTTACCTCTGCAACTCTGAGTAACACCTCATATTGGTATTTAAAGCTCCTTGTGATTTTTCCCTCAAAAAATATCCTCACCTTTTCCTATTCTGAAATACTTCACCATGTGTGTGCATTATCAATGTTACAACAATTTAACAATATTCACTCCTGGATACTGCCCGTTATCCTAAGAACTATCAAGATACTGAAGTTCAAATCTTAGTTGACTCGAGACCACACGTGGTATATTGGTCAAACTTTTCCAAGAAGTTTTTTTTATGAAGTTCGGCCATCTTGATGGGCTGAATAAATCATTTCTCTTCGAGAAGACACTCGATTTTGGAGATACACACTCTCCTGTGTGCATTATCAATGTTACAACAATTTTCACTTCTAGATAGATAATTTTTTTTTATAAGTTCGGCCATCTTGATGGGCTGGTGATATCAATTCTCTTGGTTAAGAGACACTCGATTTTGGGGATACACTCGATCCTGTCTCCTAGTGTAGGGCTCTGAGGAAGGACCTCTGGCATCCTTCCTTGGTGATCCAGCCCCCCGTTAGGACAAGGGACGCTCCTTCTCGTGGTGATGGACATCACCGCAGAGGAGCCGTCAGCTTTAAACGTGCAATGAGAGAAAATTTCCTCAGGTTTGTTGATTTGCTCTCTCTAGTTCGTGTTTCGTACGCTGTTGTACACTCTTACCAAGGCAAGCTAGAGAACTGGTGGTTGCAACGAACTGAGCAAGCTTCATTTGTGTCGAATTTAGTACACTCTCCTTACAAGTCTTGGTGAGAGTGTACTGCAGATTAATTAAGAAAAATAATTTAGCTGTGTTATTCCAGAAATAAAGTTAATTGAAATATAAGAACATTTCTCGACATACTAATTTTAGTGAGCAGTATTGCTGTGTAAAAAATGCATTGTTAATCTTTCCTATAAAATATTTTCAAAATGAAATAAAAGTTATAAATCTACAAGTCCCACTTCAAAATTTGCAAAACATTTTTCCTAACAAAATTTTGAAAAGTCCAATAATATGGAATTGATCCCCGCCCCTGGATGTTCATAAGGTCATACAGGTTTCCCCTCTCCTTACGAGCTCAAACGAAAATTTACTAGCTCAAACCTCTTTCCTCTTGTTGTTCTTATCAATATCTTCCTTACTTCTTTCTATCAAATTCCGTTTTTTAACCAACCTTTCCTGCTTTCCTTGTTAATATATATTCTCTATGTCTTCCCTTTTTCTTGATAAACTGTTCTTATAAAGTACATAAGTACCTCTAGAACAAGTTAAAGTTATTGATAGATGAAAAGAAAACATTGATTTTGACCAAAGTTTTTTCTAACTAAATCCACAATGATCAACTCTCCCTGCTCCCTGCCAATACTTTTTCCTCTTGCTAATTATTTCACTAATTGTTCCCGTCAACCCCCAACTGATCCCTTTCTCCCCCACACTAATCTCTTTCTCCCCCAACTGATCCCCTTTCTCCCCCAAACTAATCTCTTTCTCCCCCAAACTAATCTCTTTCTCCCCCAACTAATCCCTTCCATCTCCCCCAACTAATCCCTCTCTCCCCCCCCCCACAGACGTGGACGACGTCAAGTTCGTGATCAACTTTGACTACCCGAACAACTCGGAGGACTACATCCATCGCATCGGGCGTACCGGGCGCTCCGAAAACACGGGAACCTCGTACACGTTCTTCACGCAGAGCAACTCGCGCCAGGCCAAGGACCTGATCGACGTTCTGACGGAGAGCAAACACCCGGTGGACCCGAAGCTGAGCGCCCTGGCTAGCCGGGGAGGCGGCGGTGGAGGTGAGTGGTGGTCTAGACCTCTAGACTAGCTAGTCAGGTGCATCCTATTATTTGAAACTAGTACAACTTTTCAGTTTATACTGATTAAAATAGAGAGGTTAGTTGATAGCATCGATATTCAGAACTATTACCTGCTGACGAGAGCAAATAAGCTCGAAACAGCTGTCCAGGTATGTTCAGATATTCATGTACATCTAGTACAACTTCTCACTCTTCTGTTTATACTGACTTAAGTTGAAGTTTTATTTATAATTTTTAAAAGGAAATCATACATACATGGATACAAATTTACAAATATGGATGTTTTTTTTTATACTCAGGAAATTTAGAAGAAAAAAAATGAAAATGGTGCATCCTATAACAGTCAAAACTAGTCAGTCAATTTCCAGGTCAATTTATATCTCTCAGGTAAATAAACTTATAAGAAACCTGATTATAAAGAGGAAAAGGGTTCAGGTGTGACTGGTTCCATGATTTTTTTTACACTAGAAATTCATATCTGTGAAAATTTTGGTCTTATGAATTTTGAATTTCCTTTGATGGCATAATGATGAATTTTGTCGGCGTAGTTTTCACAATGATGACCCTGTTATACCATCACCCAACCTTTCTGAATGCCTCCATTACCTCATTTCTTATTATTTATTTTGTCTTTTCTTATTATTTATTTTTTCTCTTTATGAAATACTCCCTTCGATAATTCATAACTTGTGGCCACTTGACTTATTAATGCTAGGGCCTGAAGCTTTTTTTTTTTTTTAAAAAACTTTATATACTTTATCTAACGGTAGTGTAACATGATGACACTGATGACGAGACTGATGGGGTAGCACATCACATTGCTTTCTCAGAGGGATGTTGCGAGTTTTTCGCTCATCTCTTACGGGGGAGCTTTGTATTCCGTGCTACTCAAAAAGCTGATTCTTGGCTCTGATTACACATCTACCCAACTTCCTCAGCATTGTTGGGAAATTATTTTTTTTATGTTCTAGGCTGTTAGATGTAATTTTTTTCTTCTAGTAGTTATTTATTTATGCTATGTAAATGTATGTTTTGTGCTTTGACAAAACAACTACATACACATTTTAAATTGAACTTAAAAAGAGGAAGAAAAGCACGCACTGTTCTAATGTTTCTTTGTTCTTCTCCCCTCAGGTTACAGTCGCTACGGAAGCAAGGGAGGCTACGGGGGCGGTCGCTCCGGTGGTGGTGGCTACGGAGGTGGCCGCTCCAAGTGGTAGATGCCACCTGGAGTAGCGACCCTACGTCTTGTCTGAAGAGGACCACAGCCGTCGAAGGGGATAATGAAGTTTCTCGCGATTTTATTTTTGTATTATTTCCACACCCGATCTCTTTTAAGCAACTTCTCTCCCCCCTGTGCCCCTCTGATTAAGTTGTATGCCTTCTGTGAAATTTGTACAAAGTGCTCTAGAGCTGACACGAAACCCCTTTTGTTTTTTTAACAAACGATCACCTTTGACAGACACATGCCTCCTTTAATGGGCCCATCTCGTTTTTAATGTCACCACTGTGTGGTGATGATACGATTAGTTTCTTTAGCAAACCCCCTTTGTCTCTAACTTGTAGATTGAAGAAGTCTAGAGAGAGGAAGGGGGGAATTCAACGTAACTTGTGATTATTTTTATTTTATTTTGGTTTAATATTTTTAGTTTGTCTCTCATTAGTCTTTTTCAATAGACTCTTACTTTTATTTGTTTCTGAACTCACCTATGTTTAAAGGCAATAATAATTATGTTCAAAGATCAAGCAAGCTCTCCTTCACCATAGCTCCAAAACACGCCATTGAAAAGTATTTCTTGGAAGGTTTATTTTGTTGGGTCAGAAACATTGCCATCATACTCCTGCAGTAACCTTGGTGGTAGTTGACATATTTGTCGGTTCTGACATTCCAGTTTTTCATTTGATTTTTTTCTCCACTAATCTGAATTCTGATTTTTTATGGGCTGTAAAATTATGTTCCTAAAGTGATCTAGGAAAAGGAACAAAATTTCAATGTTCTATAAACTGGCTCATACTTATGAGATATAAACTTTTTCTATTTCTTACTAATATTTTGTGTTGGTCAAAAAGTTGTTCGACTGAGAAAGAAAATAATCTTGCAATAAATATACCTGCTTATTCAAGCCTTGAGCCCTCTTTGTCTTGGCCATTGGTTCTCCGTCAACATGACTTGATGTGAGTTTCTAGGCAGAAAGGATAGTAGCATGGGTTATCTAATGAAATTCTAGTATGGAAAATAGTCTTAGAACTTTTTGACCTTTTTATTTTTATTATTTTTTGTACCAAAAAGAAAAATAGTACGAAGATGATAAATTACTTATCTTGATATCAAATAATATATTCTGGCTCTAAGCGTGTCCTGTTTATCTATACACACTGTAATAAATGCGATATGATTATATCTACTGCAGTGATAAACCTTGTGGTTCTAATTTTGTTTATTGTTCACAGTCAGATTGCAAAAATAAATTTGATCCGTTATGGTGTTTGTTGTCTCTGACAAGCACTGAACTGGTGTATTTTGGCAATCTGGTAGGTGGTTTTCTTATAGCACGAAGCAAACCAGGTTCTCTATTTGCAAATGGTTCATACGAAGAGGCGTCTATGAAATCTGCCATGACCATGTGTGGGTTGGTATGTGGAGTTAACCCTAATACAAAAACTTGAACATTCCTAAACAACTTCGAGTTGACGAAACTATATAAGTTGATCCTGAATATACTAGAACCAAAGGAATAGAAAAATATTGGTTATGAAAAGTTTTTCATATATTAGAATCAAAGGGAAAGAAAGAAGTTGGTTATTAACCCTACAGTGCATAATGTTACACGTACGTAACAAGTTACTTTTACAACAGTAGCATGAACTACGATTTTTTTTTATAGAGTTGGCTGTGTTCACACACATTGTTGATGTGTTTGAGACGTGAGCTCTGAAGATTTCTTTTTGAAAATATTGTTATCACTCATTCTAGTCGAGATTTCTGTGTGTACTGCATTCCAATGAAAGTGGAGTTTTCAAATGTCTGTTTTTTTGCCTGTTTAAAATGAAGAAAAAACTATTTATTGCTCAAAAAGGTACATTTTTAACAAAAAAAAATTCAAGTAGGTACATGATTAAAATTACCTCACAATGCCTAGTGTTTCACTAGTGTAACAAGATTTTTTTTGGCGAAGAACGGTCGAAAACAGTCGAATTGATTTTTTTCACTATTTTTCCCGTTAAGTACGACCTAAAAGCTAACAAATCTCAAAATTTCATCGAAATCAAAAAATTCAAACATTGTAGGGTTAAAAGGTTTTCATTACTGTCAGTCCTTCAATAGCTTTATTATACATGATCAGGTTACCCAGGGACCTGAGATTTTCTGTTAATTTGAATGCCATAACCTATCAGTACGCGTTGTGTGACTAGATTCCTGGAGGATATGCATTTGTACTGACATCAAATTAGTTCGTAAGGCTCCATTTTAATATTAAATGATTTCTAAGTTTAGGTTAACTCGAAATTAATAAAATTAAAATTTCACTGCCAGCGTCGATGGCATGTTGAATACACCGGTTCCCTTCAGAACACCGAAGTTAAGCGACATCCAGCGAGGTTAAGACTTGGATGGGTGACCATTCAAATTCTAATTCTCGTGACGCTGGCTTTTCCCGGCCCCACTCAGGCTGGGTGAGGTCAATGTGAGTAGCAGGTTTGTGAGTTTCCTGCGAATGGAGGGTAAAACCCCCGTCGTGATATGACTATGGCAGTTGAAAGCGACGTTAAACCCCAAAAAAAAAAAAAAATTTCACTGTCTACAAATACGTCTACTATAATTGCACGCTATTTTGTTGAAATCTATAGTAGTTTCTGAATTTTGCTCGTTGTAATCTGTAGTAGCTTCCGAAATTTACTCGTTGTAAGGAATGCAAATAACAGACAGGCACAAAATGAAAATTTCTCAGGATGGTGCGACAGGTCGAACGAGATTTTGACATTTTCATGTCTTTGCTCTGGCACATAACCAAAATTATGTAACGAAATTATGTGACGAAATTATGTAACGAAATTACGTGACGAAATTATGTAACGAAAAAAAAAACATGAAAATGTCCCAATGGTTGCAGACTCGTATGCAAGCGTTTTTCCTTGTCTGGTTTAACCCACTAGCACTAGCCATTAGAAATAAGTCTGTTACCCACTGACGTCATCACTCAACATCTCATCGCATCGGTCCCGTCCTATAGGGACCGTCAGGGACGATTTAAGAATATAATCTTTCAAACTCTTGAATAGGATTGACTATGGCTTTATCCTTTGAAAACAAGTCTGTTACCCACTCAAAATTAATTTCTTTCTACTAGCTTCTTAATGTGATATCAGGGGATAAGTGAGAACTAGATGTAGGGGAGGCAATATGAATATTTTTTTTTTTTTTTTCCTTTTTTTTTGTTGAAAATATAAGGAAATGATTCAAAATCAAAGTTTATTTTTTTAAAATTGAAGCAAAAAATGTCAAAACGCTTGCATACGAGTCTGCAACCATTGGGACATTTTCATCTTTACTATTCAAGGTCTAAAACTTAACTGACCAAATTTCGTATTTAATATTTCGTCACATAATTTCGTTACATAATTTCGTCACTTAATTTCGTTACATAATTTCGTTACATAATTTTGGTTATGTGCCAGAGCAAAGACATGAAAATGTCAAAAATATATTGACATTTTCATATCTTTGCTCTGGCACATAACCAAAATTATGTAACGAAATATTAAATTATAAAAAGAGAGAAGAGAAAAAGTATGTGTCATGCGCACAATAACGAAATATTAAATTATAAAAAGAGAGAAGAGAAAAAGTATGTGTCATGCGCACAATACGAAATTTGGTCAGTTAAGTTTTAGACCTTGAATAGTAAAGATGAAAATGTCCCAATGGTTGCAGACTCGTATGCAAGCGTTTTTTTTTTTTTTTTTCTCACGAAAACGAACACCACACTTCCGATAAAACCATAGTGAAAAGTTCAACACAAAAATTCTCCTTCAATTTGAAATAAAAAGCGCAATTCCCAATTACAGCCGCATCTTCCGAGCACGTTATTCGTAACATTTCAAAGGTATAAACCGTACTACTTGCTGATGTGTTTTGAAATGTCACACTTACGTGCTTCGAGGATTTGGACAAAATTGAGAAATACGCTATTTGTAAAATCAAATGTGAATATTTGTATTGTTAACAGTTTACCTAGAATTTTATGCTAATTTGGAAACTGTAAAAAAAATTGGAGTTTCCATTTAAGAAACAAAAGGTTAAACATTTATTGATCCTAACCTAATCAAAATTTGACAATACCAAAATAATCATTACAAAATTCAATGAAAATCACTGTTTATTTCATATTGATATTCTAAGCTCTTCTTGAGATATTTGATTGGTTTCTTGCTAGAGGACTAAAAACATATAACTGAATACCCAACCTGTACAAGCCAGGCTAGCTTGTAGTTCCCAAGGGTTTAATGGCTTAAAAAAAGCCAAGTCCTCACAATGGTTGATCGTACATAGATATTTGTGGTTCAGGACGTAACAACTTTGAAAGTTTGAAATAAAGTTGGCTCGAGACCATCATTCCCCCTCAAGCTGTGGCCAGCTACAACAACAAAAACGACAACATAATTATGTGATTGGATTTTTCTTCCTGACAAACTGACTTTCCATATTATACAGGGTGATCGAAACCACCCAGCCACTATCTTTTATTCGAGAACGGTTTGAGTTAGGATCTTGAAACAAAAAATTGGTCCCCAATATGAAGTCTGAAGTTTCATGGGAAAATATTTTGAACCTCCGCCCACCGACCCTAAGGGCGTTTTTAGGGGGACACATATCCGTTTCTCCCAAATTTTAAATGGATTGCATATTTTTTTATTTTACTTTTACAACATGCAAAGCAAGTTAGTAACATTAGTAAAAAAAAATAAAAATATTCCTTGGTTCGAGTCCCGAAAAAACACGGTTTTTAGAAGAAAATAGGCCAAGGTTGCGGAAGTCATTACGGGCACCCGGTAAACGTTGTAACGAAATTAAAAATGTCAAAAGATAGGTAAAGTTCTCTTCTTTGATTTGATGTACTTGCTTTTACTCTTTAAGGAAGTCATAGGTCCTTAAATTGGTCATAAACTTTTTTCAGTTTCAAAATACCAAAAGTCCAGAAATTTAAATTTGACCCCCTATTTTTTTTTTCTTTTAAATAAAAGAAGACAATTATTAGCATACAATGCAAAAAAATGAACTTTCTGCGATTTTTTACCTTAAAATGGCAGACGAATAACCTCTGAAATGCGTTCATTTCCGTACGCGTGAGTCATCATCATGACACGAGTCCGTGCCTGAAGTTTGTATGTACGATGTAGGTAATTCACTTCTACAGATGATCAAAAACACCACCCTCTGCTGCAGTACATTTCCTGAGTCTGCCAGGATAGGTGGCATGAACTCTGTCTAGCTCCTCAAGTGTGATGTTGCGGCAGATCTCAATGATGCGCAGCTTCACATTTTCCACATCTGTTGGCCTGGTTCGGTATGCTTAATATTTCACATTTTCCCACAGTTAGAAATGCATTACAGTGAGGTCCGGGGTGCGGGGGGTATAAGAGTTTGGTCCTCCTCTACCGATCCATCTCTGAGAGAACATTCGATCAACTTGTTCTCACACCCTCAGATAAAAATGGGTGGGGCCTCGTCTTGTTGGAACAACATTGTATCTTTAATGCAGGTTTTAAGTTCAAATGAAGTTTAAATACTTTACTCTCGTCAGCTTTCCGTCGATGAAGTACGTTCCAATAATCCTAGTGCTAAGGACACCGCACCAAACATTAAGACTCCATACATGCTGGCCATCAACTTCTCTCATCCTATGAGGGTTCCGTACATACAAACTTCAGGCACGGACTCGTGTGATGATTCACGCGCACGGAAATGAACGCATTTCAGAGGTTATTCGTCTCCCATTTTAAGGGAAAAAATCTCAGAAAGTTAATTTTTTTGCATTGTATGCTAATAATTTTCTTCTTTCATTTAAAAGAAGAAAAAAAATAGGGGGTCGAATTTAAACTTCTTGACTTTTGGTATTTTGAAACTGAAAAAAGTTTATGACCAATTTAAGGACCTATGACTTCCTTAATGAATAAAAACAAGTACATCAAATTAAAGAAGAGAACTTCACCTATCTTTTGACATTTTTAATTTTGTTACAACGTTTACCGGGTGCCCGTAATGACTTCGGCAACCTGGGCCTATTTTCTTCTAAAAACCGTGTTTTTTCGGGACTCGAACCAAGGTATATTTTTTTTCTTTTTACTTATGTTACTAACTTGCTTTGCATGTTTTAAAAGTAAAATAAAATAATATGCATTCCATTTAAAATTCGGGAGAAACGGACATGTGCCCCCCTTAAAACGCCCTTAGTGGGCGGAGGTTCAAAATATTTTCCCATGAAACTTCAGAATTCATATTGGGGACCAATTTTTTGTTTCAAGATCCTAACTCAAACTGTTCTCGAGTAAAAGATAGTGCCTGGGTGGTTTCGATCACCCTGTATGTAGTATGAATATAATATACTGACAATGATACTTTTAAAATTCGTAAAAGAAATTAAAAAGACTATTGTTAAGATTTAAAGGTCTAAATTAAATAAATGTATTGATGGAATATTTCAGAAATTCATGAGGAGTTTCAAAAAATCTGTTTACCTTGTTTAAAACCCTAAACCTACAAATAATTGTATTAAATAACAAAATATCTGGTATAGTTTAGCAAAGGAGACTCTACTTGGTAGATAATTATTGAGACATAAATTATCTAATTTGAATTTGATGTCAAAATTACTCTTTTCCTTTCATGATTTTAAGAACTTTGACTCAAATAAACACCTTAAAATTTTTATAAAAGAAAATTGTGATCAGTAATGTTAAGAAAGTTTTTTTTTCTTTCAAAATTTCAGACTTAAGGACTCGACAATCCTTAACACATACACGACCGGCACCATTTTCAGTGTATGTACGCATGGGACCGCTATATTTGAGCATATCTGACCTCCTGGGACCGGCATTTTTTTTTTCACAATTAGTTTGTGTTATTGAGTATATTTCTATACTAAAACATAGGAATAGGTGTCCCACCGGTGGGGCAAGCATTTTTGAAATCAAGAAGGTCACTTGTCCCACTGGTGGGACAACTGGTCCATTGTGTACATACTCACTTGTCCCACTGGTGGGACAACCGGTCCATTCAGAACACACACAGTTGTCCCACCGGTGGGACAACAGGTCGTGTATGTGTTAACTGATGACCTAAACAAAGTCCTTGTTTAATGATTAATTTATTTTTGATAGTTAGTTTCCTTGCCAAGTTATTCAATTACTAGATTGATTAAATTTAAATTAAAAGGCCAAAAAAAAAAAATTAACCCTCAATGTTGGTGTTCTTGTAAAAATGATTACTCAAGCTTAGTTCCAGCACTTCTAGAAAGATATTAAAATAAAGTTCCCAATTAGTGTTCCCCACCAACCAAGTTCTTCTTTCTCTTCTCCCACCATTCCAAATCCTCTGCTGTGAGTTGACTATCTGCATCATGGGGCCAGAATGTTGGGTTTTTGGGATCATACCCATTCTCAGGGTATGCTTGCACATATTCTTGCAAGGTCATTTCTGTAACAGGAATTAAGGATTCTTCCTCCTCAATTTCTTTCTTGTACTGAGCAATGCGAGTGTTGGACTCTTGGATCCAAGCATGGGCTTCTGCTAACTGTAAAATAAAGAGAAAAGGTTCGATAAGACCAGAAATAATGAGCTGGTTACTTGGCAAAATTACATAGAACAAATTGAAAAATCAAAATGTGGCCAGATTTTTACTTTGGTTTTGAAAATTTCATCAAGGGAGGTGTATCAAATGAACAATACTAGGTATTTTTCAAAATAAAGAAAATCTGTCTATAAATTACAAACTATAACAGGAAAAGAAAAACAATAACAAACAAACTTACAAGTTTCTTCTCATCTTCATTGATTTTGGCAGATTCAGTATCAGCAGGGAATGGGATCTGCAGAGCCTCATACTGCTTCTGGAACTGGTCAACTAATCCAGCAACAGGAAGTAGACCAATTTTGGAGGTTTTAGAAGGCTCTGAAAGTAAATTTAAAGTTTATGAAATTAGAAGGTATTCTCTACAAGACTGTAGTTGTTCGTGTTTCCTCCGATAAGATCATTGATGTAAATATAGACAGGATTAGCTGATGAAATACAATAAATAAATAAATGTGTTCTTTGTGTTATATCACATTTAGTGATAGTGCAATTATAGGAATTTTCCATATTTATATCCCAATATCTTATTTTCTCACAAGTATGAGTGGACCAAACACCATACAGAGCAGAAAATCCTGCCCGCTGGAATCAACCATTCCTGATGCATGTTTACATGCTAATCACTCAGCAGTGACTACGATAATTCATCCAAAACAAAAAACGGGTACATAAAAGAAACAATTGACATTTTTCAACCCAAATTTACAGAGAATTTAGGGACATATTTCTTCAAACAAAGGTACAATAGGATATTACTTGTTTTGTTATTTGTATTTCTAGTGACATTTTAGGTTAAACTCTTGAATAATTTGTCATTAATAATATCTTAATATGTAGAAGAAATTAAATGATACATTGAACCAACAAATTTTGTTGGTGTTGTATTATTCCTACCATTATTTTTTTATATTAACTCTTCAGCCTTTTTTTTATTAACGTAATTCATACATAACTCATTCCTTCTTGTGTATAACTTTATCATACATCCATTGCTTCTCTCAAAGTCAGGACCAGTAATTCATTTCTAGATAACCTTGATGGTGTAAATTATGAAAATATATGTATATTATTATATTTAAAACTTCCAATAAAACATTTCTTTGACATAATCACTTCTCTCTTTCCAAGCATAGTGATTTTTTTTACACCACAGTGAGTCAGTCTGATTCCTACAGAAGGTACTATATGGTATCAAACAAACGTGGAACAATTCCTTCATTCACTTGAAATAACCTAGCAGAACTAGGTATGAGTGAGTAATAAGACCCTTCACTGAAATTAACCTTCAAGTTCTTGAAGGTTCCATTTGTATTCTTAATCTTACACCTCTTCAACCAATAATCAATTTAAAAAAAAATCTCCAAATTCTCCATCTACCTACTTGATATTTCCAATAAATTGGGATAGAGAAGTATATCATCAATTAAAATTATAAAATAAAAGATAAACCATACATCAAGACCAAATTAAGAAAACGGACTGTAATTCAAGGGACGATGCGTCTCACGGTTGAGCCTGTCTTCTCTCTCTCTCTTATCCACACAAGAGTGAACATGATGAGAATATAAACACCTCACTTGGCTGCTTATTTAATTACTTCTCCTGCTCTCTAGAGCAAGTAGCAGTACAAGGGAATAGTTAAGGCATCCAAGTAAAGTGTAGTTTTGTCATGTCAAATTCATTTGAATGTTAAAACACCATCATCACACTGTGAAAGCCTCAAATCTGACCGTTCCTTCTCTGTCAAAGTGAGACACACACACACACAGACCCAAAATTAGAGAGATCTAGAATAAAAGGAAGATATTCCTAATAGATCATGATATACCCCTTTGAATGAAACAATAATAGTTAATTTATCAGTGAAGGGAGAGTCATTGCGGAGTGAGGATTTTCTTACTTGCGAAGGTAACCATCTATTTGGCTTTGAAGGTGTTGAAGTGAGGGCGGTCAGCATCAGTGAGTTTTGACGTCAACTGGGCCCAGTTGACTTTGGAACCGGCGAATCGTTTAGCCATTATCACAGATCACTATCAAACAACTAGGGAAAATACCAGAATTTCCAGGAGAAAATGCAGTGATAGTGATAAGAGGTCACTTTGGGGTTCCAATATTTTCGACGAGGAGGCGACAAGCAAATTTTTATTTACAAAAATCAGCTGATATAAATTTGTTCAGAACGGATGGGTCTTTCTAATTTCATGCAGCGGATTTGCGGCTCGTGTTAAATAAACCCAATAGATTTTTTCTAATCTTATGAAATAAACTGACATTGAAAAGAAAATATATTAAAGACTTTTCTTTTAGTAAAGAATTTTTTCATTAATAAATTAAATTTGAAATCAATTATCTTGCAATACATAATAATATTGTATTTTTCTGAATTTTTTTTTATAGGAGTTGAGGAAAATCAGCACAATAAAATGCTTCTTGTAGGTGTCAAAGAAAATTAGCATTGGCAACATGGCAAATTATCAAAAAATGACGTCAGAATCGAATGCAAAAATAAATAAGCATAAAAAATTTCCTGAAAGAAAAACTGGAAAAAAGTTTTTAAGATAGTGAAGTGAAAGATAGAATTAATAGTTGAAAGAAAAAGAAAAGTGAAAACTTCGAGACCTATCAGTTTTCCCGCAGCTAAACCAAAGAGAAACCTTGCCGGTGCACTTTTCCCTAGTTGAATCAAATAGACTTCACAAACCATGGCGAAGAAGACATACGACTTATTATTCAAACTCCTTCTCATTGGAGATTCTGGAGTTGGAAAAACTTGTGTGCTATTCAGATTTTCAGACGATGCCTTCAACACAACCTTCATATCTACCATAGGTAAGCTTAAACCATGCCCTTTATCCAAATATTGAATAGGACATAAAGGTGAACAATATGCTGTGCTACAAGTACAATCAAATTCTTTGTCATGCATCAATTGCTCTTATTCTAACACAGCAGTGTGCAACAGATTAGAGGTGGGAAGTATTGTTCAGCTCAGTGACAAAATCATTTATTGAAGTGATTCACTCATCTTACTAATGAATTCATTAGTCAATGTCCAAATTATTTTAGTAACATTATTTGTACAGTATAATGTTTCTTCCGATTGGTCCATTTTCTTGGTACACTTAGATTGCATACACATTAAATTTTTGAGGATACAATTAATTTGATGGATCATCTCTTTTTCTTGCTAAAAGATTAATTTATTTCATTCCAGGTATTGACTTCAAAATAAAAACAGTGGAACTGAAAGGCAAGAAAATCAAGCTTCAAATATGGTAAGTTTGTTTTTTAGTTGAATAATTTTAATTTAATTCAGTTAAAAGTGAGAAAAATATGGTAGTCTTAAAAGTAAAATATCAGTTATTGTTTTAGCAGAGCATAAATTAATATAATTTTAGTGATATTTTCCCAATAGAGCGTAATATTCCAGATACAGTCAAACCTTGATATAAAAGAAACCTTTGTATAATAGATATTTTTCCAGATTCAATTTATGCCCCTATGAGCTAAAAAAAACCTCATTGTAAGAGAAACCTGGATATAAGAGAGAAAAATTCTGGTCCCTTGAGCTCTCTCACATCTAGATTTGACTTTATTGTGACTGAAAATGAATCATTAGCTGTACAGATAAAAAGATATATTGTTCACAAGAATACATGATGCAAATAAAATAGTGTCATTATAAATATAAGTATATGCATTTGTCATGTAGAAGGTCCAGAGTTCAAAATCCAGAGCCTGTTGTTTGTAAGGGATTTCTTCTGGTGTGCTCATGTTGACCCAACACCTTAATTTGAAGTTCCTATTATGTCAATTATTGCCCATCAGATGAGGTACAATAAAAGACAAACAAGCTACAACAGAGACCACAAATATATAACAAGTGTCTGAAGTATCTGTAGCTTCAAAATAAACAAAAAGTGAAACGATTAAATGCATAATAAAAAAAACACTGCCAATTACGGACACAATACTTCCTCGTGATTGCTTCACATTGTAAACACATGCCAATTTTGAGATTTTATAGAAAATTACATGTATCTCCAAAACGACTCAACCGATTTTCTTGAAATTTGTTTTATATGGTAGAATATCGTTTTTTATACATTCTAGATTCTACAAAAAATTCTGTATCGGCAAGTCGTGGTCCTTATTTTTTTACTTTTTTGTCAAAAATTTCGGATTTTCTTAAATATCAGAGTCAAATTATAATTAATTTAAAAATAAATATAAATAACCTATGTTAAACAATAATATGCATATTCTCACAAAATTTCAAATCGAGTGTACCGTTCACGAGATATAAGCGTTTAAGTAAAAAGTTAGTGGTCAGGCGCATGGTCTCTTTCACCCAGAACCGCTGGTATGAATTCAATGAATTTAAAATGGGACCATCTACAGAATGTCTCCTAGATGTGTGCAAAATTTCATCAAAATCGGTAGAGTAGTTTTCGAGATTTGCGCGTTACAAGGAATCGTTTTTACAGACCGACAGACAGACAGACAGACAGACCGACAGACAGACACAAAACCAAATTTACTCAGTAGGTTATGAAACGTCCAGAAATATGAAAAAAAATGAAATCGGAGCAAAAAAATATTTTTTTTTACAAAAACGAACACAATACTTCCGATTTCTAATATTAGAAATTTCTCGGAAGTAATAAAAAAAATATATAAATATAATATTGAAGCATATGAAATGACTTTATAATGTTATTTGAATGTGTGAATTATTTTTAGTTGGACTCTATTTAGTGTTATTAATTATTATTTTTTATTTCAAAATTTGTTTTGTTTTTTTAGGGATACTGCTGGTCAAGAGAGATTTCACACAATCACAACATCTTACTATCGGGGAGCAATGGGCATAATGCTTGTGTATGATATAACAAATGAAAAAAGTTTTGATAATATTTTGAAGTGGTTGCGTAACATAGATGAACATGCCAATGAAGATGTTGAAAAAATGATTCTAGGTAAGGCTTAATACTTAATTAAAATCTTTGCCATGCTTTGCATTTGATAGTCATAGAGTGGGTAACAACCAGTGGAGGCATATTGGAATATGATTGTTGGTTGGAGATATGATACATTAGCATTAGTTCTCATAATGTTGATCCTACCCATTAGAGATCATGACATAGTAAGGCAAGCCCTTTATCTCTCTCTTTTATGTTTTTTTGATAAGCACAGCTATAATAATTATTAATGAATGGGTGATAGTATGGGGCATTTTGTTATTATTTTCATTTTGAATAAGTTAAAAATTATTAGATAAGTAATCTTCAGCATATAGTCTGAATTTTGTGTTTTTTTTTATATACATTGAAACTTTTGTGTAATATATTTTTGGCTACCATTGATTTTATTGGACTTTCTCAAAGTGTTCATGAAGCAATTTCCTTCATACAATCATTTTTCTATAATATAAGATAATTGATAATGATGTAAGAACACGTCACACCACTCACACCTGAAAATAATAGAACAATTTCTTGAGTTCTCTTGTATCCACTTTTGACTGTATAATATTTAACATAAGATCTACAAATAGAAATACAAAAATTCTGTTTTCCAGGCAACAAGTGTGACATGGAAGACAAACGGACAGTAAGCAAGGCACGAGGAGATGCTATTGCTCGGGAGTATGGCATCCGCTTCTTAGAAACATCTGCCAAGGCCAACATCAACATAGAACGAGCCTTCACAGAACTAGCCACAGCAATCTATGACAAGACTGCTGGTAGAGACCCCCTAGAGGCACCTGACAGAGTGACTATTGATAAGAAACCTGACAGAAGTTCCGGTGGAGGCTGTTGCTAACCCTACTAGCCCTCCTACTCTCTCAACTCTGAATGCTGCTGGTACTGGCATCAGCTTCCCTGGCTGTATGGGTGTTCCTGCTAGTATTGGTTGGCTATGATAATTAGCATGGTATCTGTTAAAAGTACTATAAGACTTGGGTCCAAATTAAAGAATTCTGCTAGAGCACTACTTGATGGAATTGAAAATGATTTTCTTTTAGTTCTCTTGACGAAATTTTCCCATGTTCTGTGCCTGACTAAAGAAGTGTTCACTAATTTGTACCTAGTCCTGATAGTAACTACCAACACCATCACATATTTGTCTCTCAACACCCCTATCAATTTTCTACAGTTTAAAAGCATCTATATCATAAGGAAGTGAACAGATAAAGAACAAAGCAAAAAAAAATTACTGACTTGCGTCAAGAAGTTCCACATAAATTTCAGTAATTATTTTAGTAATCTGATGTAATATTTGTATTTTGTTTAGAAATACATATGTCTCAGTTTGCAGGAATTTTAATTTTTTATTAAAAATGAGTGTTTAAAGCTAACTCCCTCTATTCAATGTACATAGATATAAAGCTGTATCGTTGCTATTGGTTCAGCCATTATTCAACAATTCTCTTTTTTAATCTCTGTATTGGGTACCTACCATAATTTTCAATACTATACACTGTTTCTGATGCAAAATACCCATATACTAATGGACTCCTACTTTAGTAAACCTGTTTTGTAAGTAACAGGTGTAGGGATTTCTAATTGGGCAGTTAACATGAGCCCCATGGGTTAACATTTGTAAAAAGAAAAAATAGCAATACTTTCTATAACTTGGAAATTAAAAAAAAAAAAAAACAAAGTACTGATCAAAGTTTCTTCTATTGCCTTCCTTTTCTACACTTGTAAGTCCTGCCTAGTTATGAATTAGACCCTACTTCAAATAATTATGTAGATCATATTTTTTCTTTTTTTAATGTCCAAACTTGACTTCCAATTTCAACCTTTACCCAAACAGTTAAAAAAATCTTTTTAGTACAAAACCATTCATAATATACTCACCGGCAAAATTAACTGGACACTTGTTGTTTTGTCATTTGACTCCATGTATTTCTGTAAAGACTAAATATGACTAATCTTTTTTTGTAGTTTAAATTTTCAAGGTATTATTGTTTAAATAGAAAACCAACAGTGCCAGCGTCGATGGCATGTTGAATACACCGGTTCCCTTCAGAACACCGAAGTTAAGCGACATCCAGCGAGGTTAAGACTTGGATGGGTGACCATTCAAATTCTAATTCTCGTGACGCTGGCTTTTCCCGGCCCCACTCAGGCTGGGTGAGGTCAATGTGAGTAGCAGGTTTGTGAGTTTCCTGCGAATGGAGGGTAAAACCCCCGTCGTGATATGACCATGGCAGTTGAAAGCGACGTTAAACCCCACTTAAAAAAAAAGAAAAAGAAAACCAACAGTATGGTCATTTATTCTGAACAGAAGAAACATGTTTAACTTTTCCAATCATCAAAATTCAAAAATGTTCTTTCTATGAGGTATAAATTTTTTCCATCAGAATGAAAGTGACTGAATAGGTTAAACATGCTTTTTCTGGTCAGTATTAACCTCTGTACTGTTGGTTTTCTATCAAAAGAACCAGCTACCCTGGTACAATTCCCAGCGAATAGAGGGTAAAACCCCCGTCCTGTCTACCTCAAGTCAGGACGTTAAAACCAAATAGAATCAATGGACATGAAAGGAGCCTAGACATTGGATCTGGGCGTTAATATAATCCTCTCATCACCGTGATTAAGGTATCAATACCTATCTCATGGACACGGAATTATTATTATTATTATATCAAAAGAAAAATACCTTGAAAATTGTCTTTGCAAAAATTTTTTAGTCAAATATAGTACGTAAGGAAATACATGGAGTCAAATGGGAAAACAGGAAGTGTCAGGTTAATTCTGTTGGTGA
Organism: Bactericera cockerelli; assembly: GCA_024516035.1. Taxonomy (NCBI): domain Eukaryota; kingdom Metazoa; phylum Arthropoda; class Insecta; order Hemiptera; family Triozidae; genus Bactericera; species Bactericera cockerelli. The sequence goes on along the minus strand of CM044963.1, from coordinate 13,020,776 downwards.
GTGTAATGTAGTTTTTTTTTTTTTTAATTGATAAATAAAAATGGAGGATACCTAGTTGGTTTTGCAAAGTTTAGACTTATTCAATCCAAGTAGGTACTATTAAACTATTCTTTGAATTTTGTAATATTTATAACAACTTTGAATTTTATCTTGAATTTGCATAAGTACATATACTCTTTTGTTTTATATTTATGTACCATGATAAACACCACTACATTTTTGATATTTTTGCAAATTTTTTTTAAATTATTAAGGCCTGCATATTTTGTGAACATTTTTAAAATGCAGAAATTGAAAGTAGTCTAAAAACTGCAAAGAAAAACATTAAGGAAAGAGCGTTTAATAAATTGATGTACAGAAGCAATGTTTGATAATTATTTCAAACCATCAAAAAATTTATGCTCTTGTGTTAATATCCTTAATGGGATAAAAAAAGTAGCTGTAAGTCTTTGAAATCTGCTATGTTAACTGTCCCTGAAATTGAAGGCTATTCTATGATAATTTCGTTCCAAAATGACTGAATGTGTTTTATCAAGTTTAGCTGTTGTTGAGGTTGTAGGTATCTGCAAATGCAGAATTATTCTAATAATCATTTCTACCTAACTGGTTGTTCTCTCCCCCATATTTTTTTGTTGAGATTATTACTTTCAGTGAAAATAATAGCCCTTAAGATAATATAATACCTACATCAATCCAATTTTCTCAGAACTAAATAATATGACATGAAGCAGCACAGTAACATATTTCCATAGTTGTGTATAAACTGTGCTCTTCTGAAAATTGTAATCTGAATGATTGTGAATATCACTGAATACTCATAGATTGCAAGCATAATAAGGTATGAAAGTGATCCTTAATCTATCTTATAATGAGAAAAAAGATTGAAAATTGTTGTTCTACTGTGAATATCAAGTAGATTTGGATTTTGAAATACGTAAGAATATCACTTGGGTTGAGGAAAAGATATTTTAAGTCATCTTAAATTTATATTGTCTGACTATTATTATTATTTTTTGTAGGAAACTTCGTTTATTTTATTATTATTTTTACTTGGTTGCACAATATTTTACTGTGAAAAAAAGGGATTATATTTTTTTAACACTATCGTTTTTTTTTCTCATTAATTTTTAAATGAAAAATATTTTATTACTTTGTTGTAACAAATTTAATAGCTGTACTGGAATAACAAAGCTGTATATATTTACAGTTTTTCACTCCATTAGTAGTTGCATTATTTTTGGCATAACTTTTTTTCATTTTTTATTTATTTTTTTCTCGCTTTATGTTGCTACCAAAAGATAAAGGGATTTTAATTTTCCATTTTGTCTTTTTATAATGAAAAATATTAATTTTGTAAATATATATTATATACAAAAATAAATTCAAGCTAAAGCTTATACACCATTCTAAAAATTAAAATGTTTTTGCTTTTTATATCTTTTGTACAGGAACTTTTCAAAATGTGCTGTATAAATTTTTCGTGAACTAATGTGCCATTAGTGCTGGCTGAGGTAATGGAACTAAACAGGAGTACTTGTGGGTGAGCACAGTACTCAATAAAAAAAATTTCAACTCTCAATAGCAATATTATTAAGATGAGTTTAAGATATTGAACAACACTACAAGACAACAGCCAACTTAAGTTGAGACCTTCAATATAAGCTATAGCCATGCTGGTTCCAACAAAAAGAACTGCATGTCAGCACAAATATTCTATAGTTTTGGCTTTTGGTTGGTGTTCACTTTAGGATTTAGATAAGTCTTTTTGTAGACTGCGTCTAACTGAAGTGAACATATTAAATTTAAATTAGTGGTTTAGATTCTAGGAAGAAAAGGAAATAATATCTTTTCAAAAAAGTGGAAAACCTACGCCTACAGTAGGAGGGGCAGGATGAAGTAAGAATACGTAAAAGAAAAAGTGGAGGAAACTTCATTGAGAAAATGCCAACTTTTGGTTGATTTATGAAAACGTTGGTTGCAGAATGAACTGTTTTTTTTTTAACTTTCTAAATTATCAATTTATCCAGTTATTTTGCCCCTAATGGAAATCGAACCCACGACTAATTTTCGTTATCAAACGCGTGTAGTGTGATAAGATAAGTTCGAAAATAATCCACCAGGATTTTGTTTACTCTTTCTTTAACTTATTGAGTTTTATTATAACTTTCTAAATTCTCAATGGAATCAAATGATGTTTTTACAGGAATAATTTATAATAGTGAATTATATTCAGAAAATTAGACTATTAATAGTTCTGAGTAATTTTACAATTTTAATAGCTTTTTAAAATGTTGAAGATATTGCTTTTTAAATAAAAATAATTTTATTACAGTTTTATTTTATTGCCCATTCATTTTAAAATTAAAATGAAATTTAAGTTAAATCGGTTGAATACAAACCTGCTAAAACTCGACCGAGAATTGCAAAGTTCTGGCTATGTTCACACCAATTCTCCTTCTCTTTCCCTTCCCCGCATGCCCCGCAGTTTTCAGGGTCTGAAAACAAGAGCCAGAGTAAATTCAATCCTAAAAAGTTTTCTTCTTCATTTTCCTGATTTCTCGCTTTCTCTTCGGTGCTTTTGCTTCCCTTTGCCTTTCAGTCCAACATTACTTCCGACTCTTGATCAGTGTAGTGATTTCGACTTTTAGTTTGCGAATAATTATCAGTTTTCGCAGTTTATAAGCACGGTCTTGATTTAATGCAGTTGTAGATAGTTAGCAGCTGATCCAAACTTCGATTTTGCTACCCCAATGGCTGCTACAGGGTTCGATCCTCCTAGTTCGGCGAGTTCTGATAGGTAAGTTGGACAAAATTTCCTTCTCATTTCCTATTCCTTAATATTATTTTATCTTGATGAAACACGTAAAACGTGCTGTTTCTCATCAGGTGACCTCATTCTGTTTGTCAAAAAATGTGTTTATCATGAGACACAGGACAGACTTGTATCTGCCCATACATCATTATGAATGAATAGTATGACATGTAATGCAACTATGCTTCCTTGTTGCTTGCAAGTGAATGTGTTTGTATGTATGCATGGGATGTGAAAATTTATTTACACTATAACTGATAGAAAAGAAAAGAATATTATACTCTTGATGTCCCCATAATATTGCCCAGAGCTTATCAAAGGTTTTGAGGTCTAGTAACTGATAACAGGGATAACTATATCTTCAGATTCTTCAGCCTTTAATCAAAATTTCTTGTCATCTTCTTGTTTAAGATAATGAAATTTAAGGTCCATCTGAGTTATGTCCAGTTTAAATCCATTTTGTACAATGTTTAGTTGAAATATCTTATTGAGTTTGGGATGAGAGAAGATCTATATAGTAAAAAAAAAAAATTCAATTCTAAGGGAAACGTTTTCAAACACAAGATACATTAGAAAAAAAGAAGAAAAAAAACTTGCTCAGATATCAGACATGAAGATTTTCTAGGTATCCTTATAATGCAGATTATTCAATGTATGAAAAGTTAAAACAAATCAATTTCAACAAGATTCAGATTACTTACAAAATTTCAGGCCCTGCTATGTTTATTAACCCGACTATCCACTTCATTAGTTATTCTATTTAAAATACCAAGTTTGCATTTCATGGTAGGTGCTTGGTGAATGGGGTAGTTTATCATTGATAGGCTGGGTTAGGTTAGGTTGTGATTTAAAATAACATATCAGTAAAACGGAAAATACTTAGGGAGCAGATTTAACACTACCAAACCTATTCCTGTCTATCAATGATAAAATACTATCCTTCACCACTCAACTGTCAGGTAATTAAACAAAACACATCAAATTAAGAAGTTTGCCTATGACATAGTTTAATGTGTTAACTTTTTTCATTTATTTATTAGTGTCTGAGTGGTTTAGTAAACCGTAGTGCACATATGGTGACCTGGGTTGAAATCCCTGTTGAGTGAAAATTTTCTACTCTATAATTTGAATCTTGAGAGTACACTCATAACTTGTGAGGAAAACCAAAGCACAAAGATAAAATAATTTAAAATGTGTAATTAATAAAAAATATAATAATAATTAGGCTATTAGTAATGCTGTACTACCCACAAAAATTGTGAAGAGGCTTTCTGCTTAGCCACAAATAAATTATACTTTCCTAGTCCAGGTGTTCAGTTATTTTAATTAAGTCTACAAATCCTTAGCCTCAAAAAGGCTGAATAAAAAAGAAAGATAGGCCTGTACAGAAAAAAGCTAAGTTCTCACAATGTTTGATCACACATAGAAATATGTAGTTCAGGACAAGCAAGACATATACTTAATTTGGATAGAGATATTCACTCCTTCCCAGCTGTAGCCATGCTGTTGGAAGAACAACCACTGTTAGCACTGCCCTTGATCAAGCTTTATTTTATGATTTGTTCTTTGGATTTGTTAATTTGCCTATACATAAAGGTATAATATATCTTATTTGTAAATAATAAAACTTGATTTAATTTGTATAATAATAGGAACAAAGATTTTTTCATCACAGCATTTTATTTACAATTTTTATTTCAAATACAAACTTCATTTTTTCTAGTAAAAAAAAACAAAAAGACCGTCATTTAAAAATGCCCCCTTGATAAATTTTCCATCATAAATATTTTTTTCTTTTCCTCAGTGATGGATATGATGAACATGTATTTTTCCGTGATATCCCGGAAGAAGATGAGAACCTTGAGGATTATCACTACAGGATGTCACTCATTCATCCAACACCACCCCCATCCCGTCCTGCCAGTGCTGCTGGAAGTGAGTTATTCAATTTCCAAACATATAAAAACATTATCAAATTTTTTTCATCAGTTAATACTTTCCTTAGAAATTCAACCTTACATGATTGTCATAGATACTTTATTTTTAATAGGTACCTACCTAGTTGGTTTTCAATAAGGTTGATCCAAAATTTGAATTTATATTTAATATAAATTCAAATTTCAGAAAAGCAATTTTTGAAATAAGCCCATAATTGAATACATATGAATCATTCATATCAGTAATAAAAGTTATAAACAGGAGTAGGTACCTACAGATAAGCTAAAATTAATGTTTCAATAGGTACCTATAAAAAACATGTCTATAAAAACCACGTATCATTGAGTCAGTGAGGCTGATTTTTCCACTTATAAAAACTGAAACAACTGACTTCCTCTAATCCTCATATATTATATGTTAATTAATGTCATACTTACAATGAATGTCTAATTGCCATAGTGACAAGGACATTTACAGACATGTTTTTAGGGGGGAGACTATGTAGTACTGGAGAGTATGAATAAGCACTAGCATTGCCTCTGCAGCTCAGTCTGTAGTTTTAGAGGAAGAGGAGGACTTGTGTTTTGATTAAACCAAGGTTTAAATCATGGTAACTGTATACTTGTATTATACATTATAGGTAATAAAATATGTGCAAAGAAATCATGATGTAACTTTCCCATTCAAAAATAAAATACTGGTTATTTTTCAATACTTTATATACATATACAATAGCTCCAAATTTGTCCCTATTGTACTATGTAGGATTCATTGATAAAGTAAAGAATCAAGTATTATCATTATTATGTTTTCTTTTTTTTACTTTATTAATGAAATAACTACATTAATACTGCAGAGTACATTAATACTTATATTATTTGTAACTTCTCTGCCTTCGAAATAAGAGAGATAAAACAAAATAAAATTTTGACCTTCTGATCAAATTTTTGCTTGTATATGTGATGTGATGGTTACTATAGTATTGTACATCTGCATTAGAGTTTTAATATATTCATGTCATGTAATAAGCATGCTAATTGGCAGTTGGACTGTTTCAAGGAAATATCTTGCACAGGTACTGATTAAAGAAGATTGGGGTATTGTTTAAATAATAGGTAAACAACTTGTATTTTTTTTGCACATTAGGTTAGGTACATATTTGTTTAGCAGGGGTTATGGCTATTCATGTCATGTAATAAGGATGCTAATTGGCAGTTGGACTGTTTCAAGGAAATATCTTGCACAGGTAGGTACTGATTTAAAGAAGATTGGGGTAGTGTTTAAATAGTAGGTAAACAACTTGTATTTTTTTTTGCACATTAGGTTAGGTACATATTTGTTTAGCAGGGGTTATGACTATCTATAAATATATATATTTTTTTTTGTAAAATAAAGTTTTCTTTCTCAAACAGAAAAATATAAGGTTTTTTCCACTCCTTTTTTATTGTTATTATTTTTTTGTATAATGTTACTTGGTATTATTTATACTTATCTTTATATACAGGGTCTTCATAAAGTCTCACCCAGGCCTAGGTTTCTCGAAAACGACTCAGAATATCAAAAAACGCAAAAACCCGTATTCCTTTATATTTAGGGGGATTGATTTTCAGCCAATTTTTTTTGCCTACACGGCCCCAGTCGGGCTGGGCACTGGGCATGGACCAACTTTAAAATCTTAAATAGAATGGTATGTCTTGTGGCATATTTTTGTAAAGGTCTTATTGAGAGAAGTTCATTACAATAAATTTCAGTGTGCTACGACTTACCGTTCTCGAGATACAGGGTCGGACGTCCTGCGTAATATCCCTATATTTTGACCTATAACTCGTTAACCGTAAATTATGGAGAAAATTTTTCTGGATAATAATAACTCCTTATAGCAAGAACTTTTGAACAAGTTAAAATTTGATTTGTTTTTTCGTTAAATTTTTTTCGACTGTTCGTCCGGCTGGCTGACGAAACCGACCAGAAACTAACATCAACAGAGTATGTCGAGTTATAACTTGTTCGAAAAGTCTCATCATAAGGAGTTATTATTAACCAGAAAAATTTTCTCCATAATTTACGGTTATCGAGTTATAGGTCAAAATATATGGATATTACGCAGGACGTCTGACCCTGTATCTCAAGAACGGTAAGTCGTAGCACACTGAAATTTATTGTAATGAACTTCTCTCAATAAGACCTTTAAAACAATATGCCACAAGACATACCATTCTATTTAAGATTTTAAAGTTGGTCCATGCCCAGCCTGACTGGGGCCGTGTAGGCAAAAAATTTTTCGTTGAAAACAATCCTCCTAAATATAAAGGAATACGGGTTTTTGCGTTTTTTGATATTCTGAGTCGTTTTCGAGAAACCTAGGCCTGGGTGAGACTTTATGAAGACCCTGTATTTATTTGTAGTATTAGTTTAATTCAGTGCCAAAACCAACCAACCTCAACCATGAGGTTAAACAACATCGACCCTGCTTAAGCGGGATAAGACAGAGTAAAAGAAGAAGAAGTTTAATTCAGTACCTCTGATTGTTGATCATCTGCTCCTCAGCTGCCAAGTCACCCCGCACCACCTCCCGACAGCGCACCACCTCCATGTCCAAGACGGGCAAGTCCTCCACGAAGAAAATCAGTGCCGAGTCCATCCTGCAGAGTAAGACCCGCACCATATACACGGCTGGACGACCCCCATGGTACAACAAGGCTGGAGAACAGGTGAGAAAGTGTTGTTTACAAAACTCCACATTATTATTAAACATGTTGAATCAAGTTTTATTTACAATAAAGTAGGTACATAGAATATTTACATAGAAATTGAAATAAAACAAAACTTGATCAAGGGCGGTGTTAATGCCAACGGCGTTCTCTTCCAAATAGCTTCACATTCATAGCTGGGGGACGTTAAACAGGGAGAAGACCAGTGTCTCGCGAGAGGACTATAAACAGAGAACAGACTAGCCAACCCTTACAAGCCAAGCTAGTTTGCTGTTTCCTAAGGGTTTAATGGCGTATAAAGAAAAGTCTATGTCCTCATGATGGTTGATCGCACATAGAAATATGTGGTTCAGGACAAGCCAACTTTGAAATAAAGTTGGCTGGAGACCATCACTCAACCCTCTAGTTGTAGCCAAGCTGGCTACAACAACAACAACAACATTCATAACTAGGGCAAATATAAAATATGAATGGTTGGTCGAGTGGTTAAAGTGCTAGTCTACTAATCCAGGTTGCATGGGGATCAGCTGACTCAAAACCCACTCAATCCATGAATTTTTACTCATGAATTTCATGATATGACCATATAGTAAAGTCCCTAAATACTGCTGGAATAACTCTTCAGTCTTTATCAGACAGTAAAAATAAGTGTCTATTAACAGAACTTTAACCATAATTTTGTAATACCTAACTCGGTATTTAATGCTGTATTTCTCCTCTGCACAGCCATTGAGATCCTTTAATACAAATGATTTTTGACCCTAAACTAATAAAATTCTACAGTTGTCTAGAAAAACTTAGGGCGGAATTAATACACAACATCAATAACTTAAGTCGTTGGTAAGTGTCGGTTGTCCCTATCTTACACAGTACGCAATCCGTGACTTAGCGCCACAGAGGTATTACAAAAACGTCTATTAATTCCGCCCTTAGAGTCATTCACAACTCTTGGTGAAAAAAATATCTAAATAATGTGAGGTTCTGATATGCCCCCGTCACGATCATATTCGCGCCACTCTTCCCTTCCCACCTTCCCTTGATGATAACGTGGACGGTGTCCAGGCCCCTTTTTAAATACCTTGTCCTCAAAAAATTGTTCCACCTAGGGCGGAATTAATAGACGTTTTTGTAATACCTCTGTGGCGCTAAGTCATGGATTGTGTACTGTGTAACCGACACTTACCAACGACTTAAGTTATTGATGTTGTCTATTAATTCCTCCCCTAATGTTAAACTAGAGAAGTCACCGTGGCAGAGCGAGTTAGCGCGCTGGGCATTGCACGCACGGTGACCTGGGTTCGATCCCCAGCGGGGCAGGATTTTTTCTGCTCTGTTCTTGGGTGTTTGGGGTCCACTCATACCTCGTGAGGAAAAATAGAGCAGCAGCTTTAATGTGAGCAGCGACCAGTGACGGAATTATAAGACAAAAATAAAATATTGGGATATTAATGATACGGAAAAGTCCTATAATTCTGCGCTACCCACTAAAATTGTGATATAATAACACAAAGAAACACATTTAATTATTTATTTATAATGTTAAACTAGCAGAATGGGCCCAAACGACTTGAAGCGTCTTATAGGAAACAAAAGTCAAAAACAGGAGCCGCTCCCCCAAATATAGCTAGATAAACCTTATGAAGCAATAGTAAGGAAACAAAAGTAACCTATATATATGTCTTGATTTTTTTTTTCATTTTGTTTCAGGTTGAACCATTTGTGATCGGGATCTGTGGTGGTTCCGCCTCGGGCAAGACCACTGTGGCTACCAAGATCATAGAGAGTTTGAATGTACCCTGGGTTACATTGCTTAGCATGGACTCTTTCTACAAGGTAACTGTTCAATTTCACATGTCAATACCAGGAGGGCATCGAGGCACAGGTCATGAGTTCGAATAGCAAGCTAAGCAGAGCTTTCCAAAAAAAACTAAAAAAAAAAGATAAAAAAAATTGGTCCCGTTTCCATTCCTAATAAGATAAGGAAGGAAAGACGTGAAATATTTACACCAAAAATAATAATATAAAAAAAAATAAGGCGATATTATTATTAGTTATTTATTTATCATTCCATCCTTTCCTCCCCAGGTTCTGAACGAGGAGCAACACAGAAAGGCAGCCCTGCAAGAGTACAACTTTGACCATCCGGACGCTTTCGACTTTGAGCTGCTTCTGCCCACCCTGCAGAGGTTGAAGGAGGGAAAGAAGGTGATGGAATATTTCATTGTCCATTAAAAAAATGTTCGGATGATGGGCGAGTGATTTTAGAGAGGATGAAAGAAAGAGAGAGAGAAAGAGAGACTGAAAGAAAGAGAGGAAGAGAAGAGAGAGAGAGAGAAAGAGAGAGAGAGAGAGAGAGAGAGAGAGAGAGAGAGAGAGAGAGAGAGAGAGAAACCGAAAGAGATAGGGAGAGAGAGAGAGAGAGAGAGAGAGAGAGAGAGAGAAACCGAAAGAGATAGGGAGAGAGAGAGAGAGAAAGAGGAGAGAGAAAGAGAGAGAGAAAGAAGAGGAGAGAAAGAGAGAGAGAAAGAGAGAGAAAGAGAGAGAGAGAGAGAGGAGAGAGACCCCGAAAGAAAGAGAGAGAGAGACCCCGAAAGAGAGAGAGAGAGAGATGAGAGTGTGAAAGAGACGGATAAACTGAATGTGGTTAAATAAAAATATGTGGTAAATTTTTTTTTGAATTAAGTCACTTTCAAGGGTTTCCTAAAAAAATCTTTTAAAGCGTGCCCATTTTTTCTCTTTTTTTTTCATAAAAAAACATGTATCTGATAATACACCTAATTATACAAGGCCTCTCTGTGAAAGTAAAATATAAAAGTTATTTAATATTAACTCTTTATGAACAAAGTATTGCCTGAGTCAATCTCTGTCATCAAACCCAAGTTATCATATTTGTGGCAATCACAATTTGTCATTCCATAATTACTCCAACTCGATTTTCTAAATGTTTGCTATACTAGGAACTCGAACCACCGACCTTTAGGTTGAGCAGCTGACGTTGGAAACCTAAAGGGTTGGGTGGAAGAGATTGCCAAAGGCATTAACCCCGCCCTTTAGTTAGGGACATATATTATGTATATATTTATTTATTTTTTCTTTGTTTTTTTCTTCTATTATATTGTATTTTAATTTGTAATTATTTGTGTTGTATATACTATGTCCTATTAATAAAGTATAAATAAATAAAACATAAAATACTCCCGTCTGTTCCCAGGTGGACGTTCCTATTTACAACTTTGTGACTCACTCCCGCGAGACCAGAACCAAGCCCATGTACGGAGCTAACGTCATCATATTCGAGGGCATCCTTGCCTTCCACAATCCTCAGGTATTAGAGGTAAGTTTCCTGATTCATGCTTCCACAATCCTCAGGTATTAGAGGTAAGTTTCCTGATTCATACTTCCACAATACTCAGGTATTAGAGGTAAGTTTCCTGATTCATGCTTCCACAATCCTCAGGTATTAGAGGTAGATTTTCTGATTTCTCTTATATCCAGTTCCCTTCTATCCAAGTTTCTCTTAATAAGAGAAGTTATTTTGTCTTATAGAGAGGTAAATTTGAGCAGAAAATTGTTCTCCTATATCCAGGTGTCTCTTATTAAAAGGTTATTTTCCCTTATAGAGAGTTAAATTTGAGCAGAAAATTGTTCTCCTATATCTAGGTGTGTCTTATTAAAAATTTATTTTCCCTTATAGAGAGTTAAATTTGACCAAAAAATTGTTCTCCTATATGTAGCTGTCTCTTATTAAAAGGTTATTTTCCCTTATAGAGAGTTAAATAATAATAATAATATCGCCTTATTTTTACTGCCCGATTAGGACTATTAAAGTCCTATTATTCCAGCAGTAAGCCCAAGACATATTGTTATGTGGTTAAAATCCCAAATGGGAGGCTAACTTGTCATGTCCCGGCTGGGTTTCGAACCCACGACCTCTGGAATTTATGGATTCACGGAGTGCCGCCTTTACCACTGAGCTACCGGGACAGAAATTTGAACAGAAAATTGTTCTCCTATGTTCAGATTTGAGTGTGTTGGATCATTTTCTCTCCCCAGATCTTATTAAAAGGTCATTTTCCCTTATAGAGAGTTTAATTTGACCAGAAAATTGTTCTCCTATAATCCAGGTGTCTCTTATTAAAGGGTTATTTTCCCTTAGAGAGAGTTAAATTTGAACAGAAAATTGTTCTCCTATATCCAGATTTGAGAGTGTTGGATCATGGCTTTGATGGCTGAGATTGCCTCAGGAAATAATCACGCCCTTTGTCAATATTTTTTTTTTTTTTTTTTGCAAGAATTTACTGATATCGCATCCATTTAAACAATATCGCGGGTATAATATAAATAAAAAAAATCCTTAAAATTAAATCCTAAATAGTAAAAAGATCGCATTTACTTATTCTTGTCAGTAAAGAGTTATTATTCTTATTATAATTTTCTCTCCGCAGCTCCTAGACATGAAAGTGTTCTCCTATATCCAGATTTGAGTGTGTCGGATCATTTTCTCTCCCCAGCTCCTAGACATGAAAGTGTTCTCCTATATCCAGATTTGAGTGTGTTGAATCATGGGTTTGATGGCAGAGATTGCCTCAGGAAACAATCACGCCCTTTGTCAATATTATTCTTGTCAATAAAGAGTTATTATTACTATTATAATTTTCTCTCCCCAGCTCCTAGACATGAAAGTGTTCGTCGACACTGACGCGGATGTTCGCCTAGCCAGGCGGCTGAAGCGAAACATACTGGCGCGAGGCAGAGATCTGGAAATCGTTCTCTTACATTGAGGTTTCTCTTATATCCAGTTTCCCTTCTATCCAGGTTTCTCTCAATAAGAGAGGTTATTTTCCCTTATAGAGAGTTAAATTTGAGCAGAAAATTGTTCTCCACTATCCAGATTTGAGTGTGTTGAATCATTTTCTCTCCCCAGCTCCTAGACATGAAAGTGTTCTCCTATATCCAGATTTGAGTGTGTTGAATCATGGGTTTGATGGCAGAGATTGCCTCAGGAAACAATCACGCCCTTTGTCAATATTATTCTTGTCAATAAAGAGTTATTATTACTATTATAATTTTCTCTCCCCAGCTCCTAGACATGAAAGTGTTCGTCGACACTGACGCGGATGTTCGCCTAGCCAGGCGGCTGAAGCGAAACATACTGGCGCGAGGCAGAGATCTGGAAATCGTTCTCTTACATTGAGGTTTCTCTTATATCCAGTTTCCCTTCTATCCAGGTTTCTCTCAATAAGAGAGGTTATTTTCCCTTATAGAGAGTTAAATTTGAGCAGAAAATTGTTCTCCACTATCCAGATTTGAGTGTGTTGAATCATTTTCTCTCCCCAGCTCCTAGACATGAAAGTGTTCTCTTATATCCAGATTTGAGTGTGTTGAATCATTTTCTCTCCCCAGCTCCTAGACATGAAAGTGTTCGTCGACACTGACGCGGATGTTCGCCTCGCCAGGCGGTTGAAGCGAGACATACTGGCGCGGGGCAGAGACCTGGAGGGGGTGATCAAGCAGTACATCACCATGGTGAAGCCGGCCTTCTCCACCTTCATTGCCCCCAGCATGGTGAGATTCAAGTTTATTTATTTATTTTATTTTATTTATTTAGAAACTATTAGTAGGTAGAACATATACAGGGCGGGGCAGAGACCTGGAGGGGGTGATCAAGCAGTACATCACCATGGTGAAGCCGGCCTTCTCCACCTTCATTGCTCCCAGCATGGTGAGATTCAAGTTTATTTATTTATTTTATTTTATTTATTTAGAAACTATTAGTAGGTAGAACATATACAGGGCGGGGCAGAGACCTGGAGGGGGTGATCAAGCAGTACATCACCATGGTGAAGCCGGCCTTCTCCACCTTCATTGCTCCCAGCATGGTGAGATTCCAGTTTATTTATGTATTTATTTATTTATTTTATTTATTTTATTTATTTTATTTTATTTATTTATTTAGAAACTATTAGTAGGTAGAACATATTTGTATACAGACAAATAATGGTAAAAATTAAATATAAAAATTGACAATATTAATAATAATAACAAGAAAAAAAAATAAACAAAATATATACATATGCCCTAACTAAAGGGCGGGGTTATTGCCTTTGGCAATCTCTTCCACCCAACCCTAAGTTTCCTCTTTGCTGGTTTTCCACGGAGGGCAACGTTTTCATTGCAAAGCGTTGCGCTACGTTTCATGTACCAGTTTTACTTTCAAATCAATTAGTTTTTGGGCCGAATTAGGCTACTCGGGGCCAAATAGGAGCCGTTTTGGTGAAAATTTAAATCGATTTTTCTATTTTTATTGAATAAAACAAGCAAGGCTCTTGAAATTTTGTAGAGTCGTTGAAAAAATATATTTGAGTTCATTAGTGAAATTTGGTGATCGTGAAAACTAAGGGGGCCGAACTGTGATAAAAAATCAAAAAAGAGGGCCGGTTGATATTTTTTAATTAAAACCTATCTAGTGGGGCATTGAATGAAAGGTCTCGATGTCCTCATGCTTTAACATTTATAATGCGATAGTTGAATCTGTGTGAGGTTTACAGTTCACAGAACCACTAGTTTAATTTGTAGCCATGAAATAGCAGCAACTGTAGACGCTTGTGGTCTGTGTTGTAGCCTGTCCATCCCGTGGTATGCCTGGCCTCTGATGGGCGTGAAATGACACACTGCTTCGCATTTAGGTGCTGTGTCAACACAAGCGCACCAGAAGGTATCCCCCAATATTTTTTCCTTTCTGGAGATCGAACCCGGGACCTTCCGCATGGCAAGTGAGTTACTTACCACTGAGCTAACTGTGCGCTCGTTGTAGCTTTGCAAAAACACCAAACGAGTCCTAGTATTGCGTCGGCATCGCTGGATGTTGCTTAACTTCTGCCATCTGACAATGTATTCAACAAGTAATTGACGCCGAACTTTCTTATTTAGCCAGAGATTATTTTATTATTCCGAATCTGAAAAGGACGGTCAGTTTTAGTTTAGAAATGTGCACAGTGATTCTTGTCTCAAGAGGAGTTCGTGTATTTTATCTTGTAATGTAACAAATTAATTCAGCTTTAAAATCAAAGCTTGTTTACAGTGATTCTTGTCTCGAGAGCAGTTAGTGTATTTTATCTTGTAATGTAGCAAATTAATTCAGCTTTAAAATCAAAGCTTGTTTTCTTTCTCAATAGATTAAGTTATGATCATAATTTGGCAATGCTTTAGCGCCATATACCGGGTTCATCTGTTGAAGAACCCACTGAAAGATCTCGCACAGGTAAATCAGTCTTGTTAAAAGAGCCTCTTTTTCAATAATTGTGGACAGCGCAACATTGCTAAGAACCTCTTTTGCTTCTCTAATTTTATTATTATTATATTAAATTATGCTTTATTAGGTAAGACAAATTAAAATATATACAGTAAAATACAAAGAAGTTATAAATAAAAAATAAATAGATTGAACAAAGAAACAAGAACAAAAAGAGAATAAAGTTTATGTCCTACCTAAAAGACGGGGTTATTGGCTGTAGTAATGTTTTATTTGTATATTTGTTTTTTAACTTTGGTTATGCTGTCAATGGACGTTAATCGTGTCCCGGTAGCACAGTGTTAGAGGCGGCCCTCTGTGAATCCTCAGGTCGTGGGTTCGAGACCCAGCCGGGACATGACAAGTTATAAGTATAAGTAGTGCTTTATTTAGACTGTCAGCGTAAGACAGGTAGTCCCGTTATGCCAACAGTTTATCATCCCCTCTGGGATTTTATCATCCCCTCTGGGATGCGTCTTGGGCTTACTGCTGGAATAATGAGACTCAATAGTCCTCCTAATTGGGTAGTATAAATAAGGTGATATTATTACAATAACAATATCGCCTTATTTATACTGCCCGATTAAGACTATTGAAGTCCCATTATTCCAGCTGTAAGCCCAAGCCATATTATTATGTGGTAAAAATCCCAAATGGGAGGATAACTTGTCATGTCCCGGCTGGGTTTCGAACCCACGACCTCTGGAATCTCTGTATTCACAGAGTTCCGCCTTTACCACTGAGCTACCGGGACAGACTCGTAAGATTATTATTAATGATCTTACGAGTAATCACTCATTTTTCCTCACGAGGTATGAGTGGACCTCGGCCACTCATACCTCGTACATATTTTACATACCTGAATTATTTGTCTTGCTTGTGCTTCTCAGGTCCATGCGGACATCATAGTTCCTAGAGGCGGAGAGAACTGCGTCGCCATTGATCTCATCGTCCAGCACATCCACTCCCAGCTGCAAGCGGTGAGTCCCGGCTCTTATCTGTTCTAATAGAATGTTGACCTTTTCGCTGGCTGAAAGTACATGAAATGCATTATTATGGTATTTGTGCTTTTATAGAGCAACTTTATTGGTTAGTTCAGCATTTCGAGCTACCCAAGTACTTCATTGTTTGCTCGTATTGCCGCTAATCGCCAATAGTTGCTATCTATAGAAATAGATACTCATTTTTCCTCACGAGGTATGTGTGGACCCCGTAACAACTAAATACAGAACAGAAAAAATTCTACTCCGCCGGGGATCAAACCCGAGTCATCGTGCGTACAAGCCTGTGTGTACAATCAAGCTTTAGATCAGTTTTCGAAAAGGTTTAATTTGATTAGTTGGTTTGTGAGTTTCCAGAAAATGGAGGGTAAAACGCCCGTCGTGATATCACCATGAAGTTGAAAGTGACGTTAAAGCCAAATTTAAAAAAAAAAAAAATGTTTATGATACTTTTTTTTGATGTACCTACACCAAAAACATGGGAACCGCACATACCATTTTACTTCAATGCTTTTGTTTATGATTACCAAACCTATTTTTTTTTTTTTTTTTTTTTCATTTTAATAAGTATTATTTATGCATTTTATTTTTAACATTTAAATTTTTGTTATTTTTTAATCAAAAAATGAAACCTTATGGCTGTACGGAATGGTCTTGCCCTATCAATGACAAAAAAAGATCGATTTACAATGAAACTCTCAAAATAAGCTTTTTATTGTTTGTTTATTTATTTATTTAGCTTTGTTTTGTTTACAACTCGTCTGCATTCTCATTTCTCTCTACCCTTTAGTTAGGACATATGTGTATATCTGTATATTTATTTGTACTATACCTGTATAACTTATACATAAAGTATTTAATAATAATAATACCATATTTATGTAAGTGGGTTAGTGCAGCGCACTAAGTACCATGTGAACACTGTGAACAGTCCTTGACTGTCTGATGAAATACCGAGATATTGAATACATATACTAACCAAACAGAGATGCATGACAGTCACGTGACTACTGCAGTTCTTGACCCTTTTATTCCTCACTGACTTTACATGTACAATCGAAAAACTTCACATGTTATCATATTTGTGTTAATCGCAATCGTCATATCACAACAACTGAAAGAGTATGCCGTTGGCATTTGCACCGCCCTTGATCAAGTTTTGTTTTTATTTCAATTCTATGTAAATATTCTATGTACCTACTACTTTGTTGTAAATAAAACTTGATCTAACATGTTTAATAATAATAATAACAACTACTCAAACTCGCTTGACTAAAAATGTACCTAATATTTGTTTAACTTGGGAATTGAACCATTGACCTCCGATCGCAAGTCCACCACCTTAACCATCAAGCTACTGATGTCGGTTGATCCAGGTTCGACTGATCTAGAAAACATAAATTCTGTCAGTTTTGAGATAGCACAATTTTTTACTCAAACCCTCTTTGCGAAAACTAGCCATGTTTGAGACTTGAACCTACGACTTCGAGTCCTGTGACTAGTCGATCAAAACACTGAGGTCAGTCATTTTATGCTTTCTAGACTATCATAAATAAAAGAATTAGAAAAATGTAATTAGATCCTCTTTCAACAATTTATGTAGATATAGGAAGTATTATACTGGTTACGAATATAGCTTCCCTCTGAACGCACACAAAAAAACCCAACTCATTTTTAGTTCATCGTGAAATCTAAACCATCATCACCATATTTCTCTTCCACTTTTTTCAAAATTATTAATGTAAAATATATGTTTAGTTTATCGTGAAATCTAAACCATCATCACAATATCTCTCTTCCACTTTTTTCAAAATTTTAATGTAAAATATAGTACTTCAAGTAATGTCATTTGCAAGCTGAAACAAGGGAGCTCTCCTGAGAGAATCGGGTTTAAAAGAATAGTTCAACAAATATTCACAATGCAGATAACGTGAATTTCTCGAATAGAAGCCATTGAGATAACTTTGTGAAAAGTTGATTGGCATACAATCATACGCCTAACAAGAACAAATGGCTGGTTCTGGATTAGCGAGACGTTGCCTGCGACAGGAGCTTGGCATCATGTTGCTTCTCTATCAAATCCTCTCGATCGGAATCGACGTCATCCCGCCCGGCACACTCGGACTGGTGCTCCTGCAAACCGTTGTCTATCTGAACATCTTCGCCAAGCCCTGGGACACACTTGGCGTTTGCATCTCGGCCCAGACCATCCTGCACAACAGAGAGTACAAGCGACTCGTGCTGTCCGCGCTGGAGCACGGGGACGACATGCATCTGTACTACAACATGGTCTCGCTCATCGTGAAGGGTCGCCTGCTGGAGCGCACGTTCGGCTTCATCCACTATCTCGTCCTCGTCCTGTACCTCATCGTGTCGACCTCCGTCATGTATGTTCTCATCTCGTACGTCACGTTCTGCGTGAACGATGACGTCACGGAGCTGTACCAGTGTGCCATTGGGTTCTCCGCGGTTCTGTTCGCGATGAAGACCATCATGACCCGTGCCTCCCCCGGCGAGCACCAGCAACTTCTCAACATCAGTGTTCCCGCCGTGTACGCGCCGTGGCTGGAGCTGCTCATCATCCATCTCATGGTGCCCAACGCGTCCTTCAAAGGTCACCTGTCTGGCATCCTGGTGGGGCTCTGCTACTCGGAGACGCCCCTCAGTAGCGTGGTAGACGGCTCGGGACTGGCGCTGTGCCACGCTGTGGAGTCGCTCACCTCTCTATTCACCCAGGAGGAAGACGAGGACCAGAGCTCTAGCAGTGCCAGCGCCGCCAGTAGCCACGTCTCTCAGCGGTCGACCCCCACGTATCACAGCGGTCTGGCGAATAATCCCAGCAGAACTTCCCAAACTTTTTCCAGGAAAAATAATAATATATAGAATAGAAAGTGTCACTTGTATTTTTTTCGACTAGCAAGCGACCTCAGTCACTCGACCGATAAGGTGGCTGACTCGTGACCTGGAGGTTGGTTCAAGTCCCAAGTTCGGCAAAATTTAGTAAAGCTATGATTACAAATATAATTTTCATTGCCGTTCGCTTCACAAAATCATCAAATGCACACCCATCCTCCCACCAAAACACCCTTGACTAAGTAATAATTCCGTCCGTGAGATAGGCACAGATACTTACGGTGGTGAAAGGATGGTATGGACACCCGCCCAAGTCTAGTTGTTACGTCTGCCATGTCCAATAATTCTATTTTGCGTTTAACGTCATGGAATGAGCTCCGTGGGTGGATAGCAAAACATGGTAAGCGACATTTTTTTCTCTTCAAAATTGAGGATTCGTCTGTTTAAGATCTCTATTCTTGAGCAGTGAAACCAGAGTTTTTGTACGATGTATTAGTACAGACAACAGAGATATTTAATAATAAAAAAAAACATGTGATGTGTATTCTGAATCATCAAAAAAAATACGTCATTTTGCTCTCCTGATTTTTTTTCCTTTCTTTATTTGTCGCTTATCACGTTCTGCCATTTACCCAACGAGTTCTGGACGGCCATCCTATATACGTCACCGTGGAATGAAAGGGACGCACAGTATGCGCAGGTTCCCGGGTCACGTCTGCGCCTTCGCTAACAGACAGGGAGAGGAGGCCTCCGTCACCGGAATATTAAACTTGTGTCAGCCTGGACTTGATAATGAAAACGTGGGGCATAAGCGGCGCGTGATGGTTTGTGTCGAAAAAAATAACGAAAAGCCAAAAGGGATTTGTTCTGATTGTAGAAATTTAATCATGAAATGAACTGACCATTTCTCATTTGATTTTTCATTCATTTCAATAGTATATTTGTATTAATTTAAGAAAATTGTTACAATGAGTTGACAAGAAATGACAGTGTAAATGGAAATGACAATATAAATGCAAAAAATAATTTCAAGATGCAAAAAATAATTTCAAGTAAAATGGCAATTTATATTCTTGTAATTTCTTGAACAGAAATTAAAATGATAAATTAATCCTCAAGTTATCTAGAAAATTTAAATCTCATTTGTCATTTGATTTTGTATGAATTTATCCATTAAGTTCTTGATTTGCGACCGCAAGTAGGTTTGGAAAAAAGGCAAAGTGAAAGAATTATTCTTTATTTAAAGAAGAAGAAGAAAAATTTCTTCTTTAAAAAAGAAGGTGAAGAAGTATTTGATCAAATCAATCGGCTTTTACCGTCAATATCGAATGAGTGGAAACGCCCCGTTCGGCAATCATAAATCATAAAATGCCGAGCAGCTCACGAAATATTTGCCGACATTGTTCCGATTCATTGAAAACGTTATTAATATTGAAAACGTTCCTATAACGTTTTTGAATAGTTAAGGTTTCATTTATTTAAAATTATTTCATTCAGAGAGAGATTTAAGAAACAGATTGAAACAGATCATGTTGATCGGCTTTGCTTAATAAGTGCGACAGGTTTTGGCTAATTGGTGCGAGATGTGTTGCCTAATTGGTGCGACAGGCTTTGCCTAATAGGTGCGACATCTTAATAAGTGCGACAGGTTTTGCCTAATTGGTGCGACATGTTTTGCCTATAAGGTGCGACAGGCTTTGCCTAATAGGTGCGACATCTTAATAAGTGCGACAGGTTTTGCCTAATTGGTGCGACATGTTTTGCCTATAAGGTGCGACAGGCTTTGCCTAATTGGTGCGTCATGTTTTGGCTATAAGATGCGACAGGCTTTACCTAATAGATGCGACATACTTTGCCTAATAGGTGCGACAATCTTTGCCTCAGTGGAAACGTTCCGATAACGTTTTTGAATAGTTTGTTTCATTTAGTGAAGATTATTTTATGCTGTTATACTGTTGAATATTACTTCAACCCTATTGTCGTAAGAGCAATATTTTGTCATAATAACTGTCGTGAAGTCCCGAGCCGAGCCGCCTTCTGTCAGCTACGACGGCTTTCTCTCAACTCTCGAGTCATGTGCTCGCGTGATGGCGGGCCATTGATGTGAATGTTCTTTTCCACATCTCAGTAGGGGAGAAATTTACCTAATCCAATCTAATTGTTTTTTTGAAAAATAAACAGCTATATTATGCTAATTAAAAGAATATTAATATATATAGTTATATTTATATTAACTTTTAATTTTCGAAATTGTGTTTTGCCTTGAAGTTTTTTGAAACGTTTGTATCGTAGCATTCGTTATTAGCGCGTTTGTTTTGAATTGACTCGGTTGCGAAACTGGGTGTTTTTTGTTCGTTGAAATTTAATGAGAATTTTCAGAAAGTTTTTACTTTCCTTATCCTATAATAAGGAAAGTATTGTATTCGTCGAAAATTTGACCTACCCAGCTTTTCACATTTCTGGACGAATCATAGCCTCAGGATACCAAAAAAGTGGTTTTCAGCCATTGGTCCGTGCGTCTGTCTGTGTGTCTGTCTGTGTGTCTGTCTGTGTGTCTGTGTGTCTGTGTGTGAACAGGATATCTCAAGAACGGTAAGAGCTAGAGACTTGAAATTTGGTATGGTAATTGATTTTATACACCAGACGAACCATGAAACTTTTGGTTGAAATCGGCCGCATTCTACGGCCGCAGGGCCGCAAATATTGGCCGCAAGCACCGCTTCTTTGAATTGGTTAAAGATACAAAAAAAGTTCGAGAACAACATTTTCTCAGATTAAAAAAATAATAGGGGTTCACTCTGATCATTTTTTTGATATCTTTAACTTTTTGGAAACCGGCCCCAATTTACCGGTATTGTAGGGGGACCCGATTGGACTAACTTTTTTATTATTCATCCTAGATGGGGGTTGTGACATATCAAATTAAATGATTTTGAAGTGCTGATCACGAATTTGGCATTGATTTTTAGTTATCTGTTACCGTTCAGTCACCAGTGGCGGAATTCGACTCCTTTTTGGGAGATAAGGAAAGTCGTGTGATGTTTACACCAGATTTTTTTTTTTGTGTTTGACTGATGTGATCGTCTCGGTTTGATTCGCGAGGGAAAATTTCGGTGGGAAACTTTATATTCTGTGGTAAGTTATCTGGTCCGTGTATTCTGTGTATAGTGCTGGGGCTAATGTTACAATTCTGTGTAAGTCAAAGGTGTACACTAGTATGGGTGAAGTTACAAGACGTTTCGAAATACTCAAGTCGAACTTGATATCTTGGTTTTGTTTAAGATTGCAAAAAAAAATAAGAATTTACTGAAAATAAAATTGTCAATCCGATTTAGGCAAAAAAAACTTGAACTTTTCTTTTAAACTGAATCTTAATTATTAGTTTTACATTTCTCTTCTTTCCTTGGACTGGAAATTGCAAGGTGTTATCTCAAGGTTTTTCTTCGAAAATTCAAGCTTCACAGAAAATATAGTCTGTCCCGGTGGTAGCTCAGTGGTAAAGCCGCCTCTTTACCACTCTGTGAATCCAGAGATACCAGAGGTCGCGGGTTCGAAGCCCAGCCGGGACATGACAAGTTATCCTCCCATTTGGGATTTTTAATAATATAGTACGTCTTGGGCTTACTGCTGGAATAATGGAACTTAATAGTCCTAATCGGGCAGTATAAATAAGGCGATATTATTATAATATAGTTTCGGCCCTTCTGGGTTGATTGATAAGCCGCGGACGCGTATCCCAGAGGTCGGTGTTCATAACCCTTCGCTGGAAAGACTTTATTTTATTTTTAGTAAAGGTTATTTTGTACCCGGGAAACGCTTTCGCATTACTTCAGGGCACTTTACCTTTACATCCATGCCATTCCGGAAACGGAAAACTCGGTTAGAATATTCCGCTCCGGCCGGGATTCGAACCCGCAACCTCCGGGTCAGCAACCAATGCTCCTAACCACTGAGCCATGGAGGTCGGCAGCTTGAAAGATTACGCGCCAAGTTTCCACCTAGAGATTCAACGACCTAGGTTGATCGAGTGACAAGGTATTGAACTTTCCTACTTTCTGTGTAGAGGACAACGCGTTATGAATCTAAAGTTAAACGGTTAGCTATAGGATTCATACCATGAGGTTAATGTAAGTAGCATTGGTAGCAGGTTTGTGAGTTTCTTGCGAATGATGGTAATATGACCAATTGACCATGTTACCCCCGTCGTGATATGACCATGCAGTTGACAGCGACGTTAAATTAAAAAAAAACTGACTATCGAAAGTTGAAGAAAAAGTAATAAATGAAGGTACACGCCTCTTACCTCAGTTATTGTAGTTGGCTGTCAGTCCCACCTCAGGTTAGGTTTGCTTCTGTCGCCTGTTTCTTTATTAATTAACATGCTTAGTGCTCGCCAACACATAACACAACAGTTGTGAAGAAAACCGAACTGACACTAAAATTTCTCACAGTTGCAAAATCATTATTGAACATTTTTCAATCAATCTTTAGTAAATAAAATCACAATAAAATTCACTATTTCAAATGAAATTTCTCACTATTGCAAAATCATAATTGAACATTTTTCAAGGAATCTTTAGTAAAAAAAATCACAATTCACTATTTCAAATGAAATTTCTCACTATTGCAAAATCATTATTGAACATTTTTCAATCAATCTTTAGTAAATAAAATCACAATTCGCTATTTCAAATGAAATTTCTCACTATTGCAAAATCGTTATTGAACATTTTTCAATCAATCTTTAGTAAATAAAATTACAATATAATAATAAAAAAACGAACACAATACTTCAGATTTGTAATATTAGAAACTATCGGAAGTAATATACAAGAAAATAAAAATTAAGTTTGGATCAGGGATGGTGATATCGCCTAGGCCTGGGGTATTCTCCACCAATCAAAGAAAATATTAAAACTACTTCTTATTACACAACATGATTCCTTCAGGTGGTTTTTCCTAAAAGAATTTCCTTTGTGCTGCGTCCATTATTTAGAACTATTGCACACAAAACTACTTATTTTTAATCAGTTGAAGAAAACTTTTTTTTTCGTCGCAAATTTTTTGACAAGTCTGGATTCGAACCCTGGTCTCGTGCTCACTAACCCAGAGTTATATCCAGTGAGCCACGGAAGCTCTCTTATCAACAGAATGTTTTGCTACATTCCTAGCATTATGCAACATGATAGCTTTGTAATTAGAACTAATCCCAGTTGTGTAATTCAAGCCCTGTGATAAGTAGTGGTTTTTCAATATAGATAAGCTCTAGCTAATAATAATTCCGTGTACAGGAGATAGGTATTGATACCTAAATGTCCTAAGGCTCCTTTCATGTCCATTGATTCTATTTGGTTTTAACGTCCTGACTTGAGGTAAACAGGACGGGGGTTTTACCCTCCATTCGCTGGGAATCGTACCAGCTACCTAAATTAAATAACTAAATTAAATTAAATAATTAAATCCTCAGAAGTTTAACGAAATTGTCTGTTCATTTCGCCCCGAGATTCAAATGTAAAGTACTTTCTTCCCGAGACTCGAGTTTTTTTTTGTTTGTATTATGCGACATTTTCAAGATAACCTTGTAATAGACGAAACTCGAGTGGAGAAGTAAGTACTTAATAAATTTGAATCCTGGTCACATTATAAGTGTTTTTCAACTCTGGATTCGTAAGACAAGCACAGATAAGTATCATCCATCTATCTTCCAGTGAAAGGTTTATACCAGGGGTGCCCAACCTTTACAGAAGAAGATCTACCATAAAGTTTCAGATAATCAACGCGATCGACCCCCTAACGATACCTCATTTTAATTCTCAGGAGTTAAAGAAGGAGATCTCGGATTTTCACTCGTGTGAGATGGTGAGATGCCAGAAAACCTCGTTCACAGTCATTTTGAACTTCAGAAGTCTAGACTTTTAGAACGTCATCTCACCTCTCTGGACGTGATCGATGATCCAAAATCACTCCGCGATCGACTGGTTGGGCAGCCCTGGTTTATACGGACGCTTCTATCCAATGTGGCTCTTGAAGTACAGGATCTACGAATGTTAACCTCCTCTTTATATGAATATTTGTGTAATGATGTAAAGTAATCTCTTAGAAGCCTTGCAAAGCTTAGAAGAAGTTCCTTTGTATAGATTTTTAGTACAAATATAAATAACACTTTTTTTGATAGTGGAAGGACAGAATCCATGTCCTGTCCTGGGCTCCCTCCTTGTCCTTTATGTAATGTATTGTTGTGTTATCTCCCTCCTTGTCCTTTATGTAATTAACTAATTATGTAATGTATTGTTGTGTTATCTCCCTCCTTGTCTTTTATGTAATTATGTAATGTATGTGTTATGTTTTTGTGAAATAAAGAAATAGAAATTATTTAGACAGTTAGGTAGAAATATTTTTTTGATAACAGATTATAATGATGATTTTTATTATTAAATGCTTTATTACATAAAAAGACATATTATATGTACAATACAAATAATTAATATTAAAAAGATAAAAAAAATGGAAACAATGTAAACAATAAAATGGGAAAAATAGATAAATACATACATATGATCTAACTAAAGGGTAGGGTTATTGACTGTGGCAACTCTTCCACCCAACCCTTATACAGATGACTAATATTGAACAATTGAGACCTTATCTATGAGTGTAAGACCAATAGAAACGCCTTGATATCTCAACCAGAGTTCCAGACGTCTCTGTTGACTGCATATTCCCTTTCCTTCAACTTATTGTTTTAAATTGTTTTTGATTTTTTTTTTTTTTTACGTAAGTTAACTAAATATATTTTTCGATCAGATTTCATCTGGTTCACTTACTCCAAATTAATTTACTACACTCAAACCTGATTATAAGTGAAAAAATCACAGGTCCAATTTACCTCTCGATATGGGAAAAGAGAAACCTGGATATAAGAGAGAAAAAAAATCTGGTCAAGGGACCAGATCTTTTTTTGTAAGATTTATAAATCCGATCCCTTGAGTTCTCTTATATTCAGGTTCAACTGCATATTTTTCAATTTTTCGATTAGATTTCACCTGTTTTACTCGAAATTCAGTTCTTTTTTAAACATGTAATATTATGTTTATACATTTCTTTTGTTGTTGTTTTTGTAGCCAGCTTGGCTACAGCTGGAGGGGTGAATGATGGTCTCCAGCCAACTTTATTTCAAAGTTGGCTCGTCCTGAACCACATATTTCTATGTGCGATCAACCATCATGAGGACTTGGACTTTTCTTTATAAGCCATTAAACCCCTTAGGAAACTGCAAGCTAGCCTGGCTTGTAAATGTTGGCTTGTAAATGTTCTCTGTTTATAGTCCTCTAGCGAGACACTGGTCTTCTCCATGTTTACGTCCCCCAGCCAGACATACATTTCTTTTTTTCTCAAAAAAAATTCTCAAGAGAATGCCGTAGGCATTAGCACGTCCCTTGATCAAGTTTTGTTTAATAATTTCAACTTTATTTCTTGTAAATTGTATATACTATATTTTGTAATTAAAACTTGATTAAATCTGTTTAACACGTTTGTTACCGAAGAGCCATATGTGGATGTTTTTGTGTTTCTCTTTGGGACCGAAAACACACATGTGGTTGTTATCAAAATTTTAACGAGGGACCGGACATCCATATATGGCCTTTTTGAGGTAGGTTGTTAGTATTAGAACAGATATAGGATCGATTCTTGTACAAATACGATGACTAATATGCAAAAAAAAAAAATTTTGGTCCCCAGGATGCAACAGCGACTTTACCGCCTGGTCCCTACGTAAAACTTGAAAAAATTGGCTTGGTAACGAACGTGTTAATAATAATCTAAACTCCATTTCAACCTGTTATTTTTTTTCTCTTCCACAGCGCGGGTTCAAACTCCGACCCACCCTGGCTCTGTCCTACATCGGCCAGCCTCTGCCCGAGGCCCTGGCTCTCCTCCCCGAGACCCCCCAGATCAAGGGCCTCCACACCTTCATCCGCAACAAGGACACCTCACGGGACGAGTTCATCTTCTATTCCAAGCGGCTCATCCGTCTGGTGATCGAGTTCGCGCTGTCACTACTCCCGTTCAAAGTAAGTTCAAAGTTTAGCTTCACAGACACCCACATCGTCAAAATATTCGCCACAGAGACCATGGGCCCATGGTGTAAAGAAGCTATAGAGTGGATAAAAGAAATGGGGATTCAACTGGAGTGTATTTCTGGAGAGAAGCGAGCCGCCGAATTCCTTAACCAAAGATTGAGTCTGGCAATTCAAAAAGGGAATGCTGTGAGCATAATGGGGTCTATCCCCGACGATAACAAAATGGACGAGATATTCTATTTGTTAAAACTAAATGAAGCAATAGAATTGTATCTATTTAACAGCTTCTGTAGTTCAAAGTACATACTGGCCAAGATCTGACCACTAAACTAAGGATTGGTAACATGAGAATAGCTATTGGTTATATATTTTTTTACGAGTTCATCTTCTATTCCAAGCGACTCATCCGTCTGGTGATTGAGTTCGCGCTGTCACTACTCCCGTTCAAAGTACTTACTGGCCAAGATCTGACCACTAAGCTAAGGATTCGAAGGTACTTGCCAAAGAAAATGAAAAGGCCACCAGTAGAATAATAACCTCTAGTTGTGCTCAACTAGTTGTGTTTTGATTCCATTTGTGGAACAAGGATACAGGACGAGTTCATCTTCTATTCCAAGCGACTCATCCGTCTGGTGATTGAGTTCGCGCTGTCACTACTCCCGTTCAAAGTGAGTAAACAGTCTGGCTGGGAGACGTTAGGTGGGACAGTTCACAAGGAAATCCATTGTGTGGCCGCAGAGTAGATATGTAGTGCTACAAAACTGAAATAAACAAAGGCTTTATTCTAGACCCTACTGTACGAATGGAGACTTCTAAAGATCAAGCAGAATCTGTCAACACCGAAAAAAGCTATTTATGAACCATGCACTCCACACTTCATATATCAATACAACATCCAGGATGTATCTGTAATAGGTCTTCTAGTGGGTGCAAGAGGTACAATTCCAGGCTTCTTTGAAAGTTTTAAAAAAATTTCAACCTTCCCAAATCGATGGTGAAAGACATCACAATTGTAGCCATTCGAGGTTCAAGTCGCATCATCCACAACCATCTGTACAAACCTTGAATCATTCCTAGAAGCAAAAAAGAATAGAAAAAAATGTTTAAAAATGTGAAAGTTTGTCTGTACTGTGTCTCACGGCAAGCATCACAGCGGTGTCAGTTTGTTGTAAATATATTTACTATTTCTCTCAGTCTCGTGCTGGAGGAGTATAAATAGAGAATAGGCTAGTGAAGCCTAACAAGTCAGGCTGTTTTGGATTTTCAAAGGGTTTAATTTCAAAGGGTTTAATCAGAACGAGTCATCGTTTTACTTAAGTTGATCGCAGACAATCAAAGTGTGCTGTGACTACTCTTTCTAAGTAAGTAGAGGGAGCACCTCGTTGTTGAAGGGACACAGCTCTATTTATTGAGAATTTTACCTCTTGAATTTTAACCCATCCATAAATTTGACCTCAACTCTTTTTCCATTTGATTGATGAAACAGGCGCCAGTCTTTTGAAATAGATCTTGTACTCTTTGTGTAGTACTGATAAGTATAGGGTATTATGCCCCATAAGTTGTGTCTTTATTCTATTTGTGAAACAAGGATACGGCACAAGTTCATCTTCTATTCCAAACGACAGAATGCATATATCTAACCTATCTGTTATTAAGTTCATATTAGAATCCAAAGTAATGTCAGGTATATGTAATATTTTATATAAAACTAGGATTCTTTAACAAAAAAAATTAATTTAAAGAATCCTAGTTTTACATACAATATTACATATATCTAACCTATCTGTTTCTGCGTTCACTTCGCCGCAGACCGTCGCGGTGGACATGCCGCAGGGCTACGCGTACGAGGGCAAGCGGTGTGCGGTGTCGAAGATCTGCGGCGTGTCCATCCTGCGGGCGGGAGAGACCATGGAGCAGGCGGTACACGACGTGTGCAAGGACATTCGCATCGGCAAGATCCTGATCCAGACCAACAAGGTGACGGACGAGCCCGAGCTCTACTACCTCAGACTGCCCAAAGACATCAAGGACTACAAGGTGAGGAATCTCACCAAAATTACAACAGAAAGATAGTAAAATTTGGAGAGGAAAAA
The DNA here is from genome assembly GCA_024516035.1 of Bactericera cockerelli. Classification (NCBI taxonomy): domain Eukaryota; kingdom Metazoa; phylum Arthropoda; class Insecta; order Hemiptera; family Triozidae; genus Bactericera; species Bactericera cockerelli. Next base: position 12,991,996 of record CM044963.1, on the reverse strand, counting down.
AAAAAAAAAAATTAAAGACACATAGACATATACATAAATAACATCATTTGTATTTGTATTTTTTTTTTTTTTTAATTTATCTGATTTTTATTTAGAATTATTTATTTAAGACATTAAGGACTACAAGGTGAGGAATATCATTTAAGACATTAAGGACTACAAGGTGAGGAATATCATTTAAGACATCAAGGACTACAAGGTGAGGAATATCATTTAAGACATAAGGACTACAAGGTGTGGAATATCATTTAAGACATTAAGGACTACAAGGTGAGGAATATCATTTAAGACATTAAGGACTACAAGGTGAGGAATATCATTTAAGACATCAAGGACTACAAGGTGTGGAATATCATTTAAGACATTAAGGACTACAAGGTGAGGAATATTATTTAAGACATTAAGGACTACAAGGTGTGGAATATCATTTAAGACATTAAGGACTACAAGGTGTGGAATATCATTTAAGACATTAAGGACTACAAGGTGAGGAATATCATTTAAGACATCAAGGACTACAAGGTGAGGAATATCATTTAAGACATTAAGGACTACAAGGTGTGGAATATCATTTAAGACATTAAGGACTACAAGGTGAGGAATATCATTTAAGACATTAAGGACTACAAGGTGAGGAATATCATTTAAGACATTAAGGACTACAAGGTGAGGAATATCATTTAAGACATTAAGGACTACAAGGTGAGGAATATCATTTAAGACATTAAGGACTACAAGGTGAGGAATATCATTTAAGACATTAAGGACTACAAGGTGAGGAATATCATTTAAGACATTAAGGACTACAAGGTGTGGAATATCATTTAAGACATTAAGGACTACAAGGTGAGGAATATCATTTAAGACATTAAGGACTACAAGGTGTGGAATATCATTTAAGACATTAAGGACTACAAGGTGTGGAATATCATTTCTACACACTACACAATATACACCACACACTTGACACGGAAGGACCCTAGAACACTTATTCTGGGCGTTCAAAGGATTCAATACCATCAGTCCTTCCACCACCATGACATTACACATGGACACGGAAAGTAAAATAAGTAACTCTACGTCACGGACCTCAGTAGCATGATCGATAAGGCGGCGGACTTGTAACCTAGAGATCCGTGGTTCAAGTCTCAGCATAGATTTAGTAAAGCGAGTTTATCACGAATGTGATAAACTTTAAAAAACTATAATCAAATCTATTTTTTTTGCATTTAGATTTTATTTGATTTGTTTTGACATTGCTACTATCCTTAGAATTAAAAAAATTCATAGTTATGCATAATGATTTTTTTTTTACATTTTTATTTTTTAGCGTGCTTGAGTACAATTAGATGTTATTTGATTCGACATTGCTAACAACTATAAAATCTTTGAAAATTTGAAAAATTCCATAGTTGAATACAAAATATAATGAATATAATTAAATATAAATATAATGAATATCATCATAGGGTGGCGTGATCGTGAACAATGGAAGGCAGAAAGTGGGGGAATGACTCAGCACTTCTACCACTGTCTTTACTAGGAGGCTAATAATTGAGAAGGGCCCCCAGAACCATAATGAATATACAAATATATATTTTTTTTTTTTAAACTGTTTTGCCTCGCAGGTTCTGCTGATGGATGCCACGGTGGCCACAGGTGCCGCCGCCATGATGGCTATCCGGATCCTCCTGGACCATGACGTGCCTGAGGAGAACATAATCATCGCCTCACTCATCATGGCGGAATCAGGTAACTTGCTGCACTATAGTCCAACCTGTACCCTGAAGTAATGTTATGCAACAGTTCCAGGGTACTGAGATTAGAAAGAGAGGAGGATGTTTAGTGGGTATGGCACATCGTTTTCAGTGCCTAAACCTCACACTGTCCACCAGAGCCAGAGATGGTCCTGGTGTTCGTCTTGAATTGCAAGAAGATTGACCTCCTCTTTAGAAAAAGAAGAAGAAGAAGAAAAAAAAAAGTAGTCCAACCATGATGTAAGAGAACTCAGGGGACCCGATTCTTTCTCTCTTGTGTCCAGGTTTATCATATAAAGAGGTTCTCTTGTGTCCAGGGTTATCTTATAAAGAGGTTCTCTTGTGTCCAGGGTTATCTTATAAAGAGGTTCTCTTGTGTCCAGGGTTATCTTATAAAGAGGTTCTCTTGTGTCCAGGGTTATCTTATAAAGAGGTTCTCTTGTGTCCAGGTTTATCTTATAAAGAAGTTCTCTTGTGTCCAGGGTTATCTTATAAAGAGGTTCTCTTGTGTCCAGGGTTATCTTATAAAGAGGTTCTCTTGTGTTCAGGGTTAACTTATAAAGAGGTTCTCTTGTGTTCAGGGTTATCTTATAAAGAGGTTCTCTTGTGTTTAGGTTTATCTTATAAAGAGGTTCTCTTGTGTCCAGGTTTATCTTATAAAGAGGTTCTCTTGTGTCCAGGTTTATCTTATAAAGAAGTTCTCTTATGTCCAGGGTTATCTTATTAAGAAGTTATTTTCTCTTATGTTAAACTGTCCTGAAGTTGTTTTCTTATATTCAGGTTTCTCTTATGTCCAGGGTCGACTTGCATTTTGGCTTGAACATCATATTTTCGTCATTGATGTTACAATTCATCAAACTCGCCTTACTATTTATTTATTTTATGGTGAGTATTTCAACGCCATTTTTTTGTTCCTAAGATGAGTCACAGCTCCACTTTAAACACAAGAAGCCATGAAAAAGGAACTATTGTCGGCGCATTACAACATTTTGTTGCGCAACGTTTTTGTCTCGAATTTTAAATGCGAAGTGTTGCAAACCGTTGCGAAGTCAGTGGGGTTCGATCTCATTTGATCCTTGGAATCCCGGCTCATTACTTTCCCATTCTCCCGCAGGTATACACAGCATCGCGTACGCGTTTCCTAACGTGAAGATCGTGACTTCAGCCGTGGATCCGGAAATCAACGAAAACTTCTACGTGATTCCCGGAATCGGAAACTTCGGCGATCGCTACTTCGGAACGGAACCCACTATCACGATCACGGGAACACCCTCGTCAGCGGCACAGAATTCAGAGGCTCCGAGTGATCCGAAGCCAGAGCTCAGAAGTGATTCGACCGTCAATGGTGACACTACGCCAGCGTCCACTCCCACCTTATAGTAAACACCTTCGTTGACGGCACATATGTGAAGGGTTCTTTGCGAAACCAGTTGAGAACTCTGAAGTGATTGGACCGTCAATGGTGATGTTACACGTTTTGCTATGCCCTGTGTGGCATTGTTGACAACACTGACGATACATAATTCAGAAACTCCCAGCTAAAAGACTAATTTATTGCAGAAAATGAAATTCTTTCACTATGGAAAGGAATATGCAGCAACGTCCAAGCGTTTAAGATATTCGATATAAATGGTTTGACCATTATGAAGTTGATTTTAATGTGATGCATACTGAATCAATAAATACTTTTTGAATAGTTCAAAGCACATTTAAAAAAAAGTCAATATGTATTCTTTCTATAATTTGTCTCTTGGAGCAGTTTGTTTTGTAAACCATATACAAACCAGTGAGATATTCCAGGAAAAATTATGGTTGTGCTTCGAACCTTTGAATGTTATAATAACAGTCCTTTTTTGTACTATCCAAATAAGAATCCAAAGCAGGTACCTTTAATCTAGCAATTGTGGTGAAGAAGTACTCAAATATTTTGAGAATATCAATACAACATTGAACATTATTTTCAGATCTCTCTGGAGCCAAAGAGTTATAAATCTCAAACACTCTAACTAACCTATTAGAGATAAGTGTAATATTTTTAAATGAGGATTTTTTTCTTCTGTACCTATGAGGTACACATTTTCATATGTGATAAAATGTGAATGATTTCAATTATGCCCTATAGAAGCAGAATTCATAATTCTTTTTTCTTTTTTTTAATTGACGGCTTCATCCCGTCCCTCCTATTGTGATGTTCCCTATTTATTTTCCTTTTGAACCATCAAATGTTGACATGACTAATTTTGTTAATTTATTCGAAGTACTTAATCTGTGAGGTTACATGTTTTGAAACGAAAAAGACATGGCACAAAAGATACTTAAAATATTCCCACCTAAAAGAATTTAAGAGAATTATAAAGATAATAATTAAATAACTATAATGTGTGTTTGTTTAAATGCCTCAATACTTTCTCCACCTCATAAGTAAGTTAAATAACAGAAGAAATTATAGTTTATACGGTGTTTTGGCTAAATATTAATTAAATTACTTTATTATTTTAGGTATATTCAGAAAATGTGTACAAAGGAATTTTCAATGTTCAGTAATTACTTTGAAAATTGAAAAGACCGAGTTCTAGATGCGAAATTAATAATACCTTTAATAGGTAGGACAGATATTTCGAATGAGATTAATTTCCAAAATTTAAAATAATAATAATTAGGTGTCGAAACAGGTGGAATAAAGAGTCCCATAATTTCAGCAGTTCTTTAGTTGGCATTATTATGTGGTCATCTTCTCACATATTAAAAGAAAAAAACATACATTAAGTGTATTAAATCTGAACCAACCGATCCCTGGATAGAAGACCAGCCACCTTAATCGACCACAAGTCTATAAACAAGAATAATGCCTAAAATCAAGACTTGTGAATCACAGATACTCTGATTTATACAGGGGTATCCCGACATCAGTAGCTTGATCGCTAAGGCGGCGGACTTGTAACCTGGAGGTCGACGGTTCGAATCCCATGTTGAGTAAATAATTCATAAATCTAGTTTGAGTAATTGTGAGAATAACACAAATACGATAACTTGTGCAGAGATATTACAAAATTTCTGTTGATTTCGCTCTAGATCTTATTTAGTGTGTTCATACTGACTTGTTTCCTATTATGTTACTTATTTCTTTATTATTGATGATATTATTTACACAATATGTGTCTCGCAATTCTTAAATATAACTGCTCTTAACGAACATCTCCAACTATCCCTCCAAGCTTGAATCGTGACAAAAAGACACAAATCAGGCAAAAAATATTTTGAATTAGCTAATTAAAAATACAGTAGAACCTGGATAAAGAGGTCTTGTGTGAGCAAGAAACCTGGATAAACAGGAAGAAAACTCGTAGTCCTTATAAATCTTTTTTAACACAGGAAAATATGGCCGGTCCGTTGAGTTCCTGTTTATCCCGGTTCCACTGTACTTTCGCTTTCAAACCATTACTGTTCTTTTATTTGATTTCGTTGTGCAGTGCACGTTCAGTCTTATCACATAAGATTTAACCACCATCCCTTATGCAAACAGACTTGCTTGGAATTCACCACATAGGAAAAACTCGAGGTAGCTCAGAGGTCAAGGCGTTGGTCCAGTAATCCAGAGATCGCAGTATTTGACCACATAATAAAAGAAATATTTTTTTCTTCACATTTTCAATTTTGACCTTTCAACATCCTTGAACCTAAAAGCTCGTACAAAGCTTTAAAGGATGGCGACCGTTTTGATACTCCTATATTTTATTTAACGTTAAGTATTTAATTATTACGAATTTCAATTATATAATTTATTCATTTTCAAGATATTTTGCTGTTCTGTAGTGAATTTCAACAGACTGTCTTCAGTTCCACTGAAAATTTTATTTTTATAACTGTCGAAACAAAACCTGAAACTTCCTTTTGTCAATCTGCAAAGGTTAGGATGTTACTAAGGATGAAAACTAAATTTTAATATGATGAACTTTACATAGGTTGAAAGTTACCGTACCAGTAGGCTAAGGGTGAAATTAATAGACATTTTCGATATACCTCTGTAGATTTATATACCTCTTTAAAGTCTTTAAGTCTAGATTTTGAATATATTTTTGAAGCGGAAAATGTAAGTTAAACTTATTGATCTAAATCTTGTCTATTAATCTCGCCCTAAGAAGGTGGCATTGCAAGACTTAATAGTCCCATAAATATTGATTGACCGATGAAACTTGGTCGTTGAATTTTCGATTTTTGTTGAAAAGTTGATAATAAAAGATTAAATAATTCCATTATTGTTCTTCAAACCAACATTAAAGTCGCGTTAATCAGAATCATCAACTAATCAGAGAACATGTAGTTTTCAATGTGTGTGCGCACACTTGGTCGGATCGAAGCGTCCGCAGAAACATTGAATTCTATGTACTTTACTAGAAACTACGATCCGTACGCTCGGGTCAAGTGTGCGCTTACCTTAGAAGTCGACCTCCATGAAATTAACTCAGCCTTTCTTTTTGACTTATTTCCTTAGGTCTGTTGTCGTTTATATTCTTTCTATTTTGTGTATTTTTTATATTTATTTATTTTATACCTACTGTCAGGACACAGGTAACCAATAAATGGAAAACGATTTTTGATGTTTATTTTATGCGTTTGCTCTTCTTCACTATTACTTTTCTTTTCCTCTAGAAAAAAAAGCCATTTCTGGGCCAGCGTCGGTTCTCGTAAGATCGCCGAAGTTAAGCAACGTCCAGCGAGGTGAAGACTTCGAGATGCTGGCATTCCGGCTCAACCCAGGCTGGGTGAGGTCAATGTGGGTTGCAGGTTTGTAAATTTCCTGTAAATGGAGGGTAACACCCCCGTCGTGATATGACCATGCAGTTGAAAGCGACGTTAAACCCAAATTAAAAAAAAACCATGTCTGTTCCAGCAGCTCAGTGGTCAAGGCGTGGCTCGGTCTGGAGATTCAGAGGTCGCGGGTTTCGACAGACGGGACATGACATGTTAAAGCGTATTTTTTATGTGAATAATTTGAAGAGGAATAAAAAATTCGAAAAAAAGCAAATAAAACGAATATTTTAAATATAAATATTTTGAAGAAAACAATTTTTATTTTTATATTCACATAAAAAAAATTCGCCTTTAGCCTCCCATTCGCGATTTTGAATACATGATGATACATCTCGGACTTACTGTTGCAATAATGGGCAGTATTATTATTATTATTTATTTAGAAACTCTTTATTAGTAGAACATATATACAGACAAATAATGGTAAAAATTAAATATAAAAATTGACAATATTATTAATATAAACAAGAAAAAAATAAACAAAATGTATACATATGTCCTAACTAAAGGGCGGGGTTATTGCCTATGGCAATCTCTTCCACCCAACCCTTTTGTTTATGCATTTTCTGCTGTTGTTCTATGAGTATTACGATAGCGAGACAGATTAGTCTGACTGCGGTACTATGACCAGCCTAGCTGGCAGTTATTGAGAAATAGAACTTTGGCTTTTAATAATATTACACGGAGAAATCAAAATGAGACAAATGTAATGTGTGCACAGTTATAGTTTTTGTAATTTCAACATATATTTATTATTATAATACGAAAATGAGAATAGAATAACTTCTAAAAATTTGTACAATACAATCTTAACTAAGGCCTCCCTATGTAATGAGAAACCAACCTCAGTAACTCGATCGATAAGGCGGCGGACTCGTAACCTGGAGGTCGGTGGTTCGAGTCCCCAGTATGGTAAATATTTAATAAGGCGAGTTCGAGTAATTGTGATTAACCGAAATATGATAACAACGGTGTTGCGACAGTGAAAAATCCAGTCTATGTCTGAATATTTATTTTATTTTTTCATGCATACACACGCAATATTTTTTGACATTTTCATGTCTTTGCTCTGGCACATAACCAAAATCATGTGACGAAATTATGTGACGAAATTATGAAACGAAATTATGTAACGAAATATTAAATTATAAAAAGAGAGAAGAGAAAAAGTATGTGTCATGCGCACAATAACGATTTATTAAATTATAAAAAGAGAGAAGAGAAAAAGTATGTGTCATGCGCACAATACGAAATTTGGTCAGTTAAGTTTTAGACCTTGAATAGTAAAGATGAAAATGTCCCAATGGTTGCAGACTCGTATGCAAGCGTTTTTACAATTATTTTGGATTTTTACAAAGTTTCTTTTTCTGTCGGTTCTGGCGTTCGAACCCGAGACCTTCTACATGGCAAGCGAGTATCTTACCACTGAGCTAATCGTGCGCTTATACGAAATACCAGGGGATGAGGTGAGGATAAACAATAAAGCTCTTATCTCCTTTACTTTAAGGTGGCATATTGCTGACATTACCACATCACCAACGAGTATATCTCCACAGTTTTGTTCTATTTTTTGTTTTTCTTCTTTTAAAACTCTGGGGGCTGAGACTCCTAAGAGGTAGACATGTAAATAGACATTTGCACTTCTCAAGATAGCGAGGAACTTCCTGGACCTTCTGGTTGCAAAAATATGGGAAGCGCTTGGACATAATCCTGACAATTCCTAGGGTATATTTCTTTTTTTTTTAAACCAAATACCTACACTTGAAAGTTATAGATCATAACAATCAAGCAATAACTGGTATGATCATTCATTCATTCACACATGTATTCATTTAAATAGATAGGGTTGTTGGGGCATATCGTTGAATTTTTTCATGCATGATATTATACGGATTTGAGGATATTCTTGTTTTTATTAGGGATTGAAAAAAATTGAGTTGTGTCTATTCTAAGCCTAGGGTCTGGTATTCTGAAATTAAGTTGAGAGATGTAGGGACTATTTATTGTATTTAATTGTATGATCAGTGATCACTTATCACGAGTAAGATCACTTAGAATTCAGCAAAGGACTTTTTATACACAGCTAACCAATTCACAGGCAATCTGCTCAACGAACATCAGTGTTAGCGCGAAAAAAGCTCACCTATATTCTACCTCCCTGAAAGCTAAGCTACCTCTGGAATTAATTTTTTTGTACTTCCGAGTCTCCTTTTTTATATTTTAGTACTGTCTACACACACCAAATTGAAAACCATTTTGGCATGCAATAACTGACAAAGGAATTTTGTGGTAGATATCAAATTCTACAGAAGTAATTATGGCTTTTCTATTTAAGTTTTTTGTCGGATCGGAAGTCTAGGTATCGGAAGTTTTGTGTTCGTTTTTTTTTTTATATAAAAAAAATGGCTCAGATTTTCTTTCTTGATTTCTTATTCCCGATATTTTTCTAGTAGTTCCGCAACTTTCTTGATGTAGTTCTCTTTGGCAAGGTCACTGGTTTGACCTTTGAGCTTGGTCCATGCCTCCCACTTATACTTGGCTTTCAGATTGAACATGCTGGGTTTTGCTGGAAATAAAAAGAAAGCGTCTGTCGTATTTTCTTTCTAACCAAAGTGGATTCAAATGGAATAAAATGGACGAATTGGAAGAAAATCATTTTTCTTTTGGAAAAAAACGAAAGAAATCTTCTTCCTGTTTGGTCAACCAAAATGGATTTATAAAATTATTGCTTCCATTTCTGGTTTGTTTTCATTTTTCCATTGTTTATCTTTAAAAGTACCGAAACGCATTTTTATTAAACAAGTTGGATCAAGTTTTATTTACAAAATAATGACATAGAATATATACATACATAGATATTAAAATTAAGAAACAAAACTTGATCAAGGGCGGTGCTAATGCCAACGGCATTCTCGGAATGAAAAACCGAACCTGGAATTTTTTTAATCCAAAAGAAAAAACGCGGATTTTGTGTCATACAAGGTATACATAGTCTTACTGAAAAATTATTTTGCCTCCTTTTCGCGCTTTAGGATTGTGCCTCCAAGAGTGCGTTTTCACATCATCCACCCTGTATCTCGTGAACTAAAAAATCAAATAATCATCATAATTATATGGCGCTACAGCCCTCTGTGGGCTTTGGCCTTCTTCACTATCTGCCTCCATCCTGTCCTTGCAGGTCGGAATCATAATAATAATATCGCCTTATTTATACTGCCCGATCAAGACAATTACCCAGGTCCCATTATTCCAGCAGTAAACCCAGGACATATTATTATGTGGTAAAAATCCCAAATGGGAGGATAACATGTCATGTCCCGGCTGGGTTTCGAACCCACGACCTCTGGATTACCAGACCGCCGCCTTTACCACTGAGCTACCGGGACAGACATAATAGCTCTGCCTAACTCACGTGTAGTGTTATCCCCCTCAGTGGCTTGCTTGAAGAGGGCGTACAAGTCAAGCAGTTCCTCGTCTGTGGGTCTCTTGGTGAGAGTTCGCACATCCTCCACTGCTTTGTTGAAATCCTAGAATGAAATGCATGTAAATAATATGTGGTTTATTATGACTATTAAATGCTTTATTAGATAAAAAGACATGTACAATACGAATGTACAGTACAAATAATTATTATAAAAAAAAAAAACGAAAATGGAAACAGTAAAATGGATAGAAATAGATAAATACATATGTCCTAACTAAAGGGCGGGGTTATTACCTATGGCAATCTCTTCCACCCGACCCTTTGGGTGGAAGAGATCAGTGATGTAGACCCAAATTATTATTTTGCGGATTGCATACTTTTTTCGGAAGCTTTTGAAATTTCCGGGGGCGGATTGTTTCCTCCCAAAACCCCTCCCTGACTACGCGCCTGATTGTTATCTCTGGGTGGGATTGTTATCTCAGTATTACGAATATCCAAATTTTGTCTTTTTCCAAATACCTACTCATTTTTCCTCACAAGGTATTAGTGGACCCCAGTTACTAAAGTACAGAGCAGAAGATTTACCTGCCAGAAGGTCCTAACGACTTTTTTTTAACTCAATAAAAATCTTTTCAACATTAATAAAAATCTTGTCAAAAGAAACTATAATTTTTCTTCTTACCTCATCAAATGATCCCATTGTTGAAAGTCACCTGTAATTTAAAAAAAAAAACGAATTTAAGTAGGTATGAGCGCACGATTAGCACAGTGGTAAGATCCTTGCTTATCGTGTGGAAGGTCCTGAGTTCGAATACTAGAGCAGACAAAAATTGTGATCGTAACAAATGCTTTAAAGTGCAGACAACTTCAGCTGTTTAATAATCACGAAGTATTAACATCTAGAAAATACTCTTCTTTATTAAGTAGGTAGATCTCTACCTAATTACCTAGGTAATTAAGCCTATATTTAAGATCTAAATAGTTGGAAAAAGGATTCACAAATCTGTCACCGTTTCTTGTGAAACAGGAAGCTCGAATAACAAGTATGATATTAAATGGAATTAAATTTATTAAAAATTGAAAAACAAAACCTATTTTTACCGTAACAAATTTTTTTATAGAAAATTAGGAATTCAGAGACGACACAAATTACTATTAAACTCTTAAAAGTAGGTAATACAAAACGGTTTCTTTTTAATGATGAAAATCACTAACCCTACTGAAAAAAAAAAACAGTTTACATATTTAAACTACTATTTTTACAAGATTATAGAACTGTTGGTGGCGCCAAATTCTGGCCCGATACGATGTACGGCAATGCCTCATTGTGTAGAGAAGGGTTAGGAAAAATAAATATAAGGCCATGCCTCGTGCCGGAACTTGGGTTCAGCTAGGATCATATTATGCTTTCATTTTCCTTTTTTTATACATAGTCAACTGTTGAGAACTGATGTATTTTTTATCTTTTTATTGAAACGTTAACTTTAACAAAACACATCATTTTCCTATACACAATGAAAATATCTTCAAAAAAGCCTTTCTCTAAGAAAGAATATAAACAAGTATAGGTAATAAAAAGTAATATCGCACTTCAATACACGTGTGGTAAAAGATAGGTACTCACTTTTTTCACTGAGATTGATGGTGAATGGATATTGGATATGCTGGTCTTGATCAAAAAATATTCAAACAATACTTTAATGTTTTAAATTATAGTTATTTTTAATATTTTTAGATTTTTTTTTTATCAATTTATATTTTGTCTATTTTTTTAACGTCTTCTATTTTCACTTGTTTCGGTTGTCTGAACGCTGGACTTGAGAATGTTTACTCATCCGGGTGGTAGGTTCGAGGTAAAAGTAGTTTATTTACACTTGGACATCAGGTGGGTTGAGTATCATTGCAATACACAATCATCTACCATGTATGCATGATTATCTTGACTTTGAACTATAAACGTATACACATGATTTTTCCGCTGGCACATAATTATGAATTAGGTAGGTACTAATAAGACAGCTATGTACCTAATGTATCTACTAGATATTATATTATACGGACTTTTGAAATACTGACAGCTGGCTATTGTGCTATTTTTTAACTACTCGTATGCTATTGTAATAGTATTGCGTTTTATGTGTACATAAAAATGCATGAAATGAAAATTATTGGTACCTATACTAGCTGTCTCGCGGAAACATTCCATTCTATGAAAGACCATATCAAATGGGTTGGCTGAGTTAGTTGATTTGCTTTCGAGTTCAACATCATCATGTGGCCAGCGTCAAAGCCTCGTCAATATACCAGTTATTGCTTATCTAAAGTTGGCCAACGTCCAGCGAGGCTAGAACTTGTCGGGTGAACACCCTACTTCTAATCGTTGTATTGCTTGATATTCTCGACCCAACCCACCGACATCAATAGCTTGATCGATAAAGCGGCGTACTTGTAACCTGGAAATTGGTGGTTCAAGTCCCGGTTTTTTTTTTTTTTTTTTTTTTTTTTTTTTAATACTTTTTCATCATTTATTTTTTTATAAACATATAACAACTAACAAGCACAGAAACACAAATAAAATAATATTATATATACATAGATAAAATGCTTAAAATGTTTCAACATAGATTTAGTAAAGCGAGCCACCTTCAGGGGTCTCACGAGATTTAGAAATCCTCATTTAAATTTTGGTGTTTTTCAAAGCAAGAAAACAATGAAAGTTTTTGTGATCTTTTGACAAATGATGAGTGGAGAACTAAATTGGCCTGCTTCGCTGACATTTTTCATCATCTGAAAAGTTATCATATTTGTGTTAATCACTTTCGTGATATCACAACTACTCAAACTCGCTTTACTAAACTACGCTGAAACCGGAACTTGAACCACCGACCTCCAGGTTATAAGTCCGCCGCCTTATCGATCAAGCTACTGAGGTCGGTTCATCATCTGAATACTATCAATACAGGCCTGCAAGGTCCCTCTGACTTTTTTTCTCTCCTCGAGGTGCTGCTGGGCTAAGAAGTCAAAGAAAGGGTGCCGCGATGGAGAAAAGGTTGCGGACCACTGTTCTACACGAATAAATAATAATGTTAATAGGAAGAAAATATCACTCAGAGATAGTGTGATAAAGTAATTAATTTTTACTGCTAGCATATTACCTATGTTGTGTGGTTAATTGTCTATAAATCATTCAACTGTGGTTAATCACAATAATGGTGATGATAGCACGAATCATAAGCGTTTGGTTTTATGGTTGGGTGGAAGAGCTCACTCCAGTGAGAATCCTGCCAAAAAAAAGAAAGCCTATATAAAAAAAATCGCCATGCTTAAGCTCGAATCACCGACCTCCAGATTGCAAATTCGGTACCGTCACGTTTGAGCTACCTAAATTGGTTATTGTTATGGATTATAATGATAACTTTTTCCACCAGAGTATCTGCGATAGCTAATCAGTGAATGGAATGTGTGTGTGTGTGTAATTGTGTATGTATGTTTGTGTTGTGTATTTTGTGATTGACATTGAACGATGATGGTAGGTTTTGGAGATATGATGCATGGAAATTAGTTCTCGTAAAGTCGATGCTACCCACTAAAAATTGTGACATAATAACAATAATAACTATTTCTTTATAATAATCCTTAGATAATATTAGTGGTGGATTTTTTCCCGTAATTTCTGCTTCGGCCGAGATTCAAACCGTGAACCTTCGGATAAGGAGTCAAGGAGCCATGGGCTGCACCAGGAGCAACCTCCCAAACAAGAAAGAGAATGATATGTGCTATTCAATCATATTCACATTAAGTGACCTTTCAACCTACATATTAGGAAATGACTCACTTTGTGTAAGATCTATACAATCAGTGAACTCTACAGGGTGTATGAAAAGGTCATGTACAAAAAGAAAGCACGTATAGTAGAGCTCAAATAAAAGCCACTTTGCTTAATAAACTCCTATACGGAAATGGACCCTAAGGTCGCTAGGGTCACCACAATGACCCCCCCCCCCATAACTCCGACCCCAAATCGGGGAAAAAGTGACAAATACTCACCAAAGTAGCATGATAGCAATCGGAGACGTCATGCAAAAAATGAAGTTCATTGCAAAATAATTCAATTTTTAATAATTATTTTTCGATTTTTAAGTGCCAACTTGTGGTGGCCCTAGCGACCTTAGGGTTCATTTCCGCATAAGAGTTTATTAAGCAAAGTGCCCTTTATTTAATCTCTACTATATGTGGTTTCTTTTTGTACATGACCTTTTGATACACCCTGTATAGCACGTGTTGTGTACTAAAGGTATCCACTGTATACGATTGTGTTATGATTCTTTTGAATATTCAATATTGGGCAATGGAAATATCCGGGTGAGTATACGTCTTGTAGTAGCACAATTTTTTTTTTTTTTTTTTAAAGAACATAACATTGTTTACAAAAATTACAATTGAAAACAACAATACTAATGTTCACTATTATACTTATAAATAGTTTTACAAGTTATCAAAATATAAAGGGTATCTAATGCGTATATTCTACCATATGAGTGACAAAATATCTCTAATTTTCTTGTTGTATGTAGTCTAAGCATTTCATCTTAAACATTTCTTTTGGCAGTGAGAATTCACTGATGTCAATGTGAAGATAATTACACAGTGTCATTGCCTTAATGAGGGGAGATTCATGCAATTTTGTAAATCTTGGGTGAGGCACTGTGAATGGCTCAATAGTCCTATTTCTAAGCAAAGGGTTGGGCGTTTTCTTTTCTATTATCTCTTGTAAATTAGAGCATTGAATATGATTGTTTAGTAGTTTATATACCAACATGATTGAATCTAGTTTACGTCTTGTTTCAAGGGAGCTTAAATTAATCATTTCAAGAAGTGTTTTATAAGAGATAGCTTCAGGATATTTGGGATAAAACCCATTTTCTTTTTTAAATAGATATCTTATAAAAGTTGACTGGATTTTTTCAATTGATTTTGATGCTTCTTTTGAGCTAGGGTCCCAGACTACAGAACCATACTCCACTGTAGATCTCACCAAAGATAGAAATAGAGTCCTAAGTACATCAATATCCTCAACATACTTCCCAAATCTGATTATAAGGCCAAGCTTTTTAAATGCACGTTTTACCGTATCGGCTCGATGTTTTTTGAATATAAAATCCTCATCTATAATGAATCCCAAATCTTTGTGATAACTAACTTTTTCAATATCTATGTCTCCCATTTTGTAGGTGAAGTCTAAATTATTAGATTTATTACGGCTTATGGTGAGTTGTTTTGATTTTAAAGGTGTATCTATGTGTATCTGTGTATCTGTTCGGGTAAAATATACATTCTATCATGTAGGTCCTCTCCCACTATTTATTTGACTTAATGATCTGATATGAAAAAAAAAAAAAAAAAAAAACAAAACAAAACAAAACAAAACGAAGAAGAATAAAGAGTAAGTTGGATTTTTCACAAGATTTTTCACACTTTCTAATTATATTTAAAACAGAAATATGTGCAGGATGTAACTGGTCAGTATTACCTACTGACTATTTCTACTCAACCACGTCCAGGTATCGAACCAAGTCATGGTCACGAATCCATCTCCTCACCACGCTGGATGTTGCTTAACTGATTGGATGAGAACTGGTGTATTCATCGTGCCATCCCCGCTGACTAGGTACCTATCATGTTTCTGTTGAATGCGAAGAAACTCTTTCGTACCGATAATACTCACAAACATTTTTTATAAACAATTGGATAAAACTATATTCACAATTTTTTATATACAATAAACATAATAACAAGTAATGAAATAAATATGAACAAAGCCTGATCAAGGGTCGGTTTTGGGGAAGAGCTCATTAATGAGAACCCTACCACAATAGGAAAGCCAAAAAAAAATTCTCTTCCAACAAATATCCTATCATAAACTGGTCTGATCTATTTAAAATCATAATAATTTCACAATGCATAAATGTAAACAATGTTGACAACTTGTGTTGTCAGGGCAACCTAACAGGTCAGCAGTACTGCACACCTGAAGATTTGTGCCAGTGTGTGGCGCTAGATATAAAACACCTGAGCACTGGAGAATAGTTTGCGAAATTTGTAATGTTTTTTTCATTATTGTCCCACTGAGTGCAACTACTTGACTACCGTGCATTGGTAGTCAAGTGGTTAAGATCTTAGTCTAGTAATCCAATTAGCGTAGGGACACGTTGGTTCGAATCCCACCCAATGCATGAATTTTTCCGCATCTATTTGAGTATGTGACCACATAATAATAAGACGAAGGTTAGTTGGTAAAAATGGCTCTGTATAAAAAAAAAAAAAAATGAAAAATAAGCAAAATAATGATTTTATTATTGTTGTTTCCTTGGTACCAAGAACAGTTTGTATACAGAACGGACAAGGACTTTTTGTGGTGAAGGATAGTAAAAACTACTAGTGTGTAATATCAAATCTGAGTGTAATACATAGTATCAAAAACTCCTCTACCATAAGAAATAAAGCAAAGTCAAGATAGCCAAACATACATAATGGGTACACAAAGTACCAAGCCATAATAAACAAATTGACTTGGGTAATTTACTATCTACCTTTCTATCGAACAATCAATTTTGAATGATCATTAATCAAATTTGATTTAACCATGGCCAGACCAATTTTAATAATATTTTCATAAAACAATATTTTAGTTAGGTTTCACTTTATTATTATTATTTATAGTTGTTCTTATTACGAGCGTTTTACCCGTGCTTCGCTACGGTCACTATCCGAAAGATTTTAGACGTGGTAGTTTTACCCGCGGCGGGTGTTCATCAATGGTCATCATGTTAATCTACGTTCTGCATCTGAGCATTTTTCCAGCGAATGATGGTCAAAACCCCAGCCCAGGGACGTGTTAACATGACCATAATTATGTAGTTGAAAGGGGCGCCAATAATAATAATAAATAATAATAATGACATTATGAACCTAATGGTTCATAATGTGACCAAGTGGCTGTTCGGAGCTATCCGTACCCCCGAAAGTGTTTTCCTATGGAAAAATCCATTGGACCACCAAGGGGGATAGCCCCGGGAGAGAAAAAGATGGACTACACAAAGTCCTTCATAAAATCACCTCCCCACATTATGAACCAAACAACTTCAGGAGACTTGATCTTCGGATCCGCTCCTGAAGTTACAACACCAGGAGACTTGATCATATGATCCGCTCCTGGTGTAATACCCTTTGAAAGGTAATAATTACCTTCCAAAGGAGAGAAAGTGGAAATAATAATAATATCGACTTATTATACTGCCCAATTAGGACTATTAAGTCCCATTATTCCAGCAGTAAGCCCAAGACGTATTATTTTACGTGGTAAAAATCCCAACTGGGAGGATAACTTGTCTTGTCCCGGCTGGGTTTCGAACCCGCGACCTCTGGAAACTCTGGATTCACACAGTGCGCCTTTACCACTGAGCTACCGGGACAGACTTAGACCCAAATAAACTAAAAGTGCACTGGTAGTCAAGTGGTTATCGCGTTAGTCTGGTAATCCAGGTAGTGTAGGAATCCGTTGGTTCGAATACCACTCAATGCATGAATTTTTCCTCATTAATTTGAGTTTGTTACCAAGTAATAATAAGACTCTAAGGGTTAGGTGGTAGAAAATGCTTTGAGCATTAACCTCGCCTGGTGGATACCTTCCACTAAAAATTGTTATTATTATTATGATTATAAAACTTATAAAACTTTATTATTATAAAACTTACCACTAATTTATTATTATTTATTTATCGTATTGCTACTCATCACAAAGTAATTAGTACTAAGAGCAGTTCAAAAAAAGATGTAGAAGCTTTTAGTAAAAAAGGAAAGAAAATAAAAGAAATAACGACTTGACGTAACAAATACATATAAACTATATTTACCGTTATATAAGCATAAGCACTGTAGTTTCTGGGAGGAGTTCTCCCACAAAACGACCGTTTCGCTTGATTTAACCTCGCATTGGTAATGTATGAGATAGCATGATCAAATGCTATAAAAAAGACTTTTTTCCTAGCTACTGACGGTTGATATCTTCTTCCTTTTCTTCCTGGTCATCTTCCGGAATGGGTGATACGGGTTTTCCTGTCAAATAGATGAGAGAGAGAGAGAGAGAGAGAAAGATTATTATAAGTTTGATAGTAACTTCACAGTTCAAAAAGTGATCAAAAGGTTCTTAAAAAAAAGAAGAACTTGCTTTTGCTTGAAAAAAACCTTTTTTACTATGACACAGGCCTTTAAAATGTTCTTGTAACTAGTAAAAAAAAAATTTATAGTTTTTTTTTTTTAATTAGGTTTCACGTCGCTTTCAACTGCATGGTCATACACGAGGGGGGTGTTACCCTCCATTCGCAGGAAACTCACAAACCTGCTACCCATATTAATCTCACCCAGCCTGGGTTGGGCCGGAATGAATTAAAAAGGTAATTTTTTATTCGCGCCGTGTAATATTTTGATTATGCAATGTGATGTCCAGGGTGAGAAAGTACCTTCTTTTACCGTTCTCGATATTCTTATTTTGTCCATAAAGTGATTTGATTTGATTAAATTTACTTTTAACCGACCTCAGTAGCTTGATCGATAAGGCGGCGGACTTGTAACCTGGAGGTCGGTGGTTCAAGTCCTGGATTCAGCGTAGATTTAGTAAAGCGAGTTTGAGTAGTTGTGATATCGCGAAAGTGATTAACACAAATATGATAGCTACTTTGTCTCTACCTAATAAAGAGTAATATAATAATAATGAGCTCGGGTCTCGGCAGTCGAGTCTCGGCCCGGACATTAATGTTATCATTTCTACCTTTTGTTTCTGGGCTGCCCATGTGATCCACCAACTGTTGAAGAGTTTGAGTCAATGTGCTCTTATGACGTGACAATGAGACTCCTAGCTTCTCCTTCAAGATGTAGTCCAGCTGTTGGGAGCACACTTCTGACCAGCTCTGAAATTTATCGGAAAATATTATATTTAATATTATTGCATGTATGTATACGCCAGCCTCCGTGGCGTAACGGTTGTGACTAATGCCGTAGTCCAGAGATCCTGAGTTCGATCCATGGTCGGAGCAGATTATTCACACAGAAAATTCTGTTCCCTCCGTACATGTGAGGCTGGCATTTCCGACTCTACCCAGGCTGGGTGAGGTTAATGTGGGTAGCTGGTATGATTCCCAGCGAATGGAGGGTAAGACCCCCGTCCTAATCCAGGACGTTAAATCAAATAAAATCGTGTATAGATAGAAAAACTCATGGTTATAACAACAACAAAAAATCAATGTCACGTCTTGTTTTTTGGTTTGGGTTTAATGTCACTTTCAAGTGCGATTGAACGTCTCTACACGCTACCATTTTCTTTAAGTTTACTCAGTAATAGATTCAAAGAGGGACAGGGAAAAAAATATCTTTGACCGAAACACTTAAAATCAGCACATCTCTATATATAAAACAGAAAAAAGGACTACCTACCTACCTACCTATGTTTGTTTGTTTGTTTGTCCGGAGTTGTTTAGCCAAAACGGTAAGAGATAGCGAAAAATGTCTCAGAATTGACCCCCCCAAAACCATTATCGCTTTGTCCAGAAAAATTATAAAAAGTTCAAAAGGGCATTGCTGTCCAGCAGTACGGCCATGCCTTAGTAAATTTGAAATTTAGTCCCGTTGCAAAGCACGGGCAAACGGCTAGTTAATAATATTATAATGAAACCGATCTAGTGAGGTTTAAAAAAATATGAATTAAAAATCTCAAAATTAACCCTTTCTTACCTGTTGACTATAATTCTGACACACACTTTCCAAACACGCCTGAATTAACCCGCTGACGTCGTCGCGAGCACATTTCCTCACAACTTTTCCCCACAGTGTTGCCAGCTGTTTTGCTTCCTGAGTGGATGACGTCACTGCGTGTTGCGCATGCGCATAGAGTTCTATTTGAGTCATGATTCGTGTGAACGTGTCTTGTAGGAGCCGCTCTATGCTCACGACAGAGGAGACGGTTTTCTCTTTGATCTTGCAGAGAAGGTGTCGCTCTATGACGCGATACTGGCCTGATAGAACGGCCAAGTGTTCCTATGGTGGAGAGAATTAGGGCCACATTATGAAACAGGATTGAAGTTAAGCCAAGCCAGATAGTCGGAGATAGAACGGCCAAGTGTCCTGATAGAACGGCCAAGTGTTCCTATGGTGGAGAGAATTAGGGCCACATTATGAAACAAGATTGAAGTTAATTCAAGCCAGATAGTCGGAGATAGAACGGCCAAGTGTCCTGATAGAACGGCCAAGTGTTCCTATGGTGGAGAGAATTAGGGCCACATTATGAAACAGGATTGAAGTTAATCCAAGCCAGATAGTCGGAGATAGAACGGCCAAGTGTCCTGATAGAACGGCCAAGTGTTCCTATGGTGGAGAGAATTAGGGCCACATTATGAAACAGGATTGAAGTTAATCGAAGCCAGATAGTCGGAGATAGAACGGCCAAGTGTCCTGATAGAACGGCCAAGTGTTCCTATGGTGGAGAGAATTAGGGCCACATTATGAAACAGGATTGAAGTTAATCCAAGCCAGATAGTCGGAGATAGAACGGCCAAGTGTCCTGATAGAACGGCCAAGTGTTCCTATGGTGGAGAGAATTAGGGCCACATTATGAAACAGGATTGAAGTTAATCGAAGCCAGATAGTCGGAGATAGAACGGCCAAGTGTCCTGATAGAACGGCCAAGTGTTCCTATGGTGGAGAGAATTAGGGCCACATTATGAAACAGGATTGAAGTTAATCCAAGCCAGATAGTCGGAGATAGAACGGCCAAGTGTCCTGATAGAACGGCCAAGTGTTCCTATGGTGGAGAGAATTAGGGCCACATTATGAAACAGGATTGAAGTTAATCCAAGCCAGATAGTCGGAGATAGAACGGCCAAGTGTCCTGATAGAACGGCCAAGTGTTCCTATGGTGGAGAGAATTAGGGCCACATTATGAAACAGGATTGAAGTTAATCCAAGCCAGATAGTCGGAGATAGAACGGCCAAGTGTCCTGATAGAACGGCCAAGTGTTCCTATGGTGGAGAGAATTAGGGCCACATTATGAAACAGGATTGAAGTTAATCCAAGCCAGACACGCCCTCAAGTCGGAGTTTCAACCAATCACAGAGCACTCTCGTCCAAGTGAAGGGGTACTGTCTATTAAGATTTAGGGCGAAATTAATAGACAAATTCTATATCACAAGTCATTGCTAAGCGTCGTTTTTCCTATCTTAGACAGTACGTAATCCGTGACTTAGCGCCACAGAGGTATTAAACGTCTATTAATTCCGCCCAATCCTGTTTTATAAATCGGCCCTTAATGTACATTGAATTATTTCATATCAACAAGATATTAACGAGAATAACTATTTTTTTTAAAAGAAAATCTTCATTTAATTGGAAAACATCTAGTAGTGAACCAAGTATGCTGCTGATTCATGAATAAAAAAAAAATTGTAAATTTTTGTCACATAAAAGATCTCGAGTCAGTTTACACCTATCAAAAAATAATTTCGCTATTTTATTTAAGATTTATTTATTTGGGTTTAACGTCGCTTTTATCTACATGGTCATTTGGTCGTATTACGACGCTGGTTTTTTCTCACCATTCCCAGGACAAATTGAACCCTCTGCTATTCGAATAACCCCTCACCCAACCTGAGTGGGCCGGGAATAGTCAGCAGAATGTGGATTTGCATGATGACCATGGATAGATTAGAAACCAAAAAGTCTTCTTCACCACGCTAGACATTTCTTAACTGTAGTGATCGGATGAAAACTGGTGTATTTCAGGAAATATTAAATCTTGTCTCAAATATTAATGAAAAACAAGAAAAGAGCAAATAGTAATAATAATAATACTCTTAAGTGAAAGATAACCACCTACCGAGATTAATGCTTAAAAAAATTTCTACCACCTAACCCTCAGAGTCTTATTATTATGTGGTCACAAACTCAAATTAATGAGGAAAAATTCGTGCACTGGGTGGGATTCGAACCAACGGATCCCTACGCTACCTGGATTACCAGACTAGCGCGTTAACCACTACTTGACTACCAGTGCACACTGCACATAGTAGTCACAATAGTAAACCTTACCTTAATCTTTTCCAAGTCCAATTCATTTTTGTCACACTGTGCGATAGCTCTGTACATGGCCTGGGTTATCACCCTTACTCCGCTGCTGTCAAGGGTTAATTTCCCTCCATATTTCCTGGCAAAATCCGCAAGGATTATGTTCACATGAGTGAGGTGACTGTGGATTGAGATATAAAATGAGCCAAGTAAGAAAATTGCGTGGCAGGGATTAACACAAATATACAAAAAAGTTTATCCTACAAAATTAGACTAAAGATTCCATGAAAATAATCACTAATTAGTATAATCAGAAAAGTGAGAAGTTGTACTAGATGTACATGAATATCAAAACATACCTGGACAGCTGTTTCGAGCTTATTTGCTCTCATCAGCAGGTAATAGTTCTGATTATCCATGCCATCAACTAACGTATCTATTATAATCAGTTTAAACAGATTGGTACTTCTTTGTATAATTGATAGGTACTTCTTTTTATTATAAGTACTTAATGTCCGTCCCGGTAGCTCGATTGTCAATGCGTTGGTCTGGTAATCTATAGGTCACGGGTTCAAAATGCAGCCGGCATATGACAAGTTATCCTCCAATTTGGGATTTTCATCATGTAATAAAAGATCTTGAGCTTACTGATCTATTATTCAATGACTAAGTTATCACATTTGTGTTATTGACATTTGTGATATCACTACTCAAACTCACTTTACAAAATCTACGTTGAAACCAGGACTCCATGTTACAAGTCCGCCGCCTTATCGATCATGCTACTGAGGTCGGTTTATTCAGTGAGTAATAATAATTATGTGACGTCTTAGTCCTAATTGGACAGTATAATCGCTCTATGACGCGATACTATATTATTATTTACTATCACATCAAAACTAGCTATTATCATCATCATAGGGTGGCGTCATAGTGAACGATGGTAGCCAGACAGTGGAGGAATGACTCAGCACTTCTACCACTGTCTTTACAAGGAGGGTAATAATTGACAAGGGCCCCCAGAACTAAGCCAATGCTGGTCTACTCCCTGTTTATAGTGCCCCAGCCAGACTGCTGGTCTACTCCCTGTTTATAGTCCCCCAGCCAGGCTGCTGGTGTACTTCCTGTTTATAGTCCTCCAGCCAGACTAGCTATTATACCTGAAGGAAATTTTGAGGCGGGTGTTGTGAGTGGACAGAGATACCCTGGCGGAGGAGTGGATGAATTGGAACCCGAGAGTCGTGTCACTGGGTTCTATCTCCGATTCAGGTGATTGGTTGAAGAAATCTGTAAATAGAGAACAGTATACACCAGTGTAACGGGATAACGCGATTATAACATCACAATGATAGTGAGTTACCTGAATAACTAGCGGGATTATAACATCACAATGATAGTGAGTTACCTCAATAATTAACGGGATTATAACATCATAATGATGGTGAGTTACCTGAATAATACTCAGCCAGGGATTCAAACCCTCGATCTCCTTTGAACTCAAGATAGTCCATCACCTCGTCCTCATTCATACTGATAGGCGTCACTGTGTCGCTCAACGGTAGACAGATATCCTCCTCTATCACCCGGTAACTTTGGGGAGCTGATACGCTGTTGTACACGATTACCTGGAAATAAACAAATAATTAGTCCTCTTGTATGTAGTGTAGAAGGAGTCTTCCACAGAGAATATGAGACATATTTAAGAAGGTAGTCAAGTGGTTAACGCGCTAGTCTGGTAATGCAGGCAGCGTAGGGATCCGTTGGTTCGAATCTTACCCAGTGCATGAATTTTTCCTTATTAATTTGAGTATCTATCAATGATTTCAAATTTTGATCACACTACACTTACTGTTATTAGACAACTCACCATACGTATACTAGGATCTATAACAACGTTTTTTATGCTTGAGTTGTTTTTTTCAGCGGTGTATTCGGTGGAATTACTGTTGACTGTACCGGTGAGTTTATCAGCGTTGATGGAGTATTTGGTTTGAAAGCTGGACAGAGTGGTAGGGCTGTCGAGGGTTGACTGTGAGATGAACAAGGATTGGTCCAAAGTAATGTAGGGAGAAGCAGGCTGGGGGAGTAAAACAAAATAAATGTAATACAATAATTGAATTATTGAACCTGGATATACGAGTACTGGATACAAGAAAAACTTCGATATACATATATGTATAAGAGAAAAATTTTCAGGTCCAATTTAACTCTCTTTAAAAGATATAAAGATAAAGAGCTACTTATTTGTGTTATTATGTCACAATTTATAGTGGCCCCAACATCCAAAGTATACTCGTAGAGCCGAAATATTCCAACCCCGCCGGGATTCGAACCCGGGTCACCTGGTTCAAATCCCGCTACTCCAAGGTAGGTGACTACTTTACCTCTTCTTAAGGTAAAATAACCTATTTATAAGAGAAACTTGGATGTAAGAGAAAAAATTCCAGTCCCCTATATCCAGGTTCTACTGTATTATAATAAATCTATTGAGGGCAAAGTCCAACCCACGACCTCTGGATTCACAGAGTGCCGCCTTTACCACTAAAAACCGGAACAGACAGACAGTTAAATTATATTATCTTATCTAAAATCAAACTTCAATTCAGCTCGCAAACAACAGGAATATTGTGGGTTTAACTCCCCGAATATGGGGTTCAGTGGAAGAGAAGGCCATAGGTTTTAGCTTCACCCCTTGGTTCACTACATATCAAATTAAGTTTTTTTTATTTAATGTCTATACATTTAATTTATATTTCATGTAGTTTACCAGTAAAGCATTACCCTCTTCGCGCCCAATGTGCTCGTAAGAGGACATTTATTTTATAGTCCTAAGTGCCCAAGCTTAAATTTTATACTACCAAGTAGTATAAAATGTTTGTCCTCGGGTGAGGACACCGGTCACTTTGTACTACAAAACAAAAAATGGTGTTGGGCGCGAAGAGGATAAAAATACTATCGATAAGGTAAGACGCCTCCTCTTGAAACACAATCATACCACTCACCTCCAAACAGACCTGCACATAGGGCGGCGTCACGCCTTTCACCTCCAACTGCACGCGAATCATCCCCCGCTCAACCGCTGCTCTGCAATCCAGAGTATGCGGGTTCGAATCCGCCCGCTCACCGCCCCCGCCTCCGATTCCCGACCCGCTCTGCACCTCCGCTATTTGCGTCTGCAGCTGTTTGACCCGCTGCTGGAGCTGCGGGATGGACTTGGTGTGGGAAGACTTGGGGAGAGGGGGAGGGATAAAGAGGAGGGGGGAGGTGCCCAGGTAGCTGAGGTCGAGATGTCCCTCCTCGGAGAGCGTGCAGATGAGACCTGAGAGAAGGATTCATATCATAGGGTGGCGTCATCGTGAACGATGGTAGCCAGACAGTGGAGGCATGAGTCAACACTTGTACCACTGCATTACAAGGAGGCTAATAATTGACAAGGGCCCCCAGAACCAAGCCAATGCTGGTCTACTCCCTGTTTACAGTCCCCCAGCCAGACTGCTGGTCTACTCCCTGTTTATAGTCCCCCAGCCAGACTGCTGGTCTACTCCCTGTTTATAGTCCCCCAGCCAGACTGCTGGTCTACTCCCTGTTTATAGTCCTTCAGCCAGACTGAGGGAAGGATTATATTATCATTATTCTTAGTAGTCACTGTGCCAGCCTCCGTGGCGTAATGGTTGTGACTACTGCCCGTAGTCCAGAGATCCCGAGTTCGATCCCCGGTTGGAGCAGACTTTTCGCACAGAAAATTCTGTTCCCTCCATACATGTGAGGCTGGCATTTCCGGCCTTACCCAGGTTGGATGAGGTTAATGTGGGTATTTGGTACGATTCCCAGCGAATGGAGAAGAAAACCCCCGTCCTAATCCAGGACGTTAAATCACGTAGGATCGTCGGCGTTAGGAAGGGCATCCAGCCGTAAAAATGTGCCAAAACCGACCAACCTCAACCATGAGGTTGAACAACGTTGACCCTGCTTAAGCGGGATAAGACAGAGCAAAAGAAGAAGAAGAAGAAGACAGAATTATTGAGAGTCCGCCTTTACGTGATAAATCAGTCACCCATTTAATTCTTCACCATGCTCAACACACTCACCTGGCAGTGTGAGTGTGTTGTACAGATGAATACTGACAGGGACTCTGAGCAGAGAGGCAGACCACACCAGAGTCAGGTGTTTGTCGTAGAGGAGAATGGTTTGGGTGTCCGAAGCTACTAGAATCATGAAGTTATCCGGATCCTCTGTGAATGAAATTATTTATTTATTTTATTTACACTTTATTTTTTATACAATACATACAACAATAAATTATTAACAAAGATAAAAAATTAACAATAGGTATTTACAAAATAAGATATAGAAGAAAAAAAATAATAAATTTAAATGTACAATGTATTGTAATCCGGGGCGAAGTTAATGCCTTAACTAAAATTATAAATAAATTATAAACAACATAGATTTTTTTAAAAAGTTGAGTGTTTCACAGCCTTTTTTATTTCGTAGCCATGAAACAGGAGGGAGCTACTGTAGACGCTTGTGATCTGTGTTATAGCCTGCCCACCCGTAGTATGCCTATTGCCTAACCTCTGATGGGCGAGAAGTGACACAATACTTCCCATTTAGGTGCTGGGTCAACACGAGCGCACCGGAAGGTATCCCTCACAAACAACTGTAACCAAGTTTTGAATACAAATTTTTGTCGGCGCGGGAGTTCGAAACCGGGACCTTCCGCATGGCAAGCGAATACCGTTATTTTGTTGTGCCATTATTATCCATAAGTGGATTATGTGGTCAAGTAGGTAAATGTCTCAAATACACGTTGGGAAAAATTCATGTTCCAGCGTTGATTGCGCGTTGAAGACACTGGTACTCGTAGGATCACCGACGATAAGCAACGTCCAGCGAGATGAAGACTTCGTGATGCTGTCATTCCAGTCCAACTCAGGCTGGGTGAGGTTAATGTGGGTAGCAGGTTTGTGAGTTACTTGTGAATGGAGGGTAACACCGCCGTCGTGATATGACCATGCAGTTGAAAGCGACGTAAACCGAAATTAAAAATAAATAAATATGATAACTTTCTTTGCCACACATTGAACTCGAACTACCGACCTCTTGGTTACGAGAGGACTGCCTTATCGATCGAGTTTGCGAGGTCTATGCATTTATTTTTTATTTATTTATTTACACTTACGCATTCACTTACGTTCTTCCTCCACAAAACAATAACAAGTTGATTTTAGTCAAGTGGTAAACGCGCGAGTCTAGTAATCGAGGTAGCGTATGAATCCGTTGGTTCGAAATCCACCCAGTGCACGAATTTTTCCTCATTAATTTGAGTTTGTGACCACATAATAATAAGACTCTGAGGGTTAGTTGGTAGAAAATGCTTAGAAGCATTAACCTTGTCAGATATTATTATTATTCCATTTTATTCTTTCTATTCCATTTTATTTTCCTATAAGTATTCTTAATATTGACCATTGTATCATGTACTTTATGTATTTATGTACAAATAAAACACATTACTATTACTATTAGCTCTTGTTTTTCTTATAATTTTTTTTTTGATGGGATGGGATTCGAAACACTGGAGGACAACGCGTCATACTCACGGGGTGAGGGATGATTGTAGGCGTGGAAACATCTGGCCAATACTCACGGTGTGAGGGATGATTGTAGGCGTGGAAACATCTGGCCAATACTCACGGGGCGAGGGATGATTGTAGGCGTGGAAACATCTGGCCAATACTCACGGGGTGAGGGATGATTGTAGGCGTGGAAACATCTGGCCGCGTACTGCAGCCGCTTCGCCACTACCAGGAAGCCGTTCTCATGCACCACGCTCAGGCCCCCGGCCCCCACACACACCACGACACTGGAGAGGGACTGGGCCACCACAGCGAGGCCCACCAGCTCCACCAGGCCCAGGTTCAGACTCCACGTCACCGCGGCCCTCTTGTCTTGCTTCTGCGAGAGCAGGTTCTGATACCTGGGTATGAGAGTTTTTTTTTAATTATGGACATAACATCATAGTGAGAACTTGGGTTTTTTTATAATAATAATAATAATAATGCCTATGATTCTGCCACTTGTCGCTGCTTCACATCAAAGCAGCTACTCATTTTTCCTCACGAGGTATGAGTAGACCCCGAACATCTAAGTACAGGGCAGAAAAATTCCTACACCGCTGGGGATCGAACCCAAGTCACCATGTGTGCAATGCCTAGCGCGCTAACTCACTCTGCCACAGTGACTAATACACTTTTTTTATATATAAAACCCTGTTCTAACACTTTTAATGAATGTTGATTTAAATACCAACATAAGTTAATGATATATTGTGTTTTTGCTGCTTTTGTGGCCTATTAATGGGTGAGTTTGGTAATGAGAGGACAGTTCCAGAAATCACTTTCACTTTCAAAATCCCCAAATCTCTCTTTCAACCGTCAAATTTCGTTCAAATAACGCACTCTCTGATTACATTTATAAACGAAATTTGACGGTTAAAACTAGATTTGGGGAATTCGATAGTAAGAGAGAAATATGGGGACGTCATGAGAACCTTGCCGAGCTGTTTAAAAATGGAATAGATTTTTTATTTATAATATTGTAAAAAAAAAGAGAGAAATATTGTAACAAGGCAGAGGTTTTAAAAATGGAAGAGATTTTTTATTTGTAATATTGTAAAAAAAAAAGAGAGAAATATTGTAACAAGGCAGAGGACATAAACAATATGTCCAATTAATAAAGTGTAAATAAATAAATAATTAATTTATGTCTGTATTTAAATCAATATTCATTAGAAGTGTTGGAACATGGTTTTATAAATAAAAAAAACCCCCAAGTTCTCACGATGATGTTATGTCCATAATTTAAAAAAAAACTATATTAACCTGTACGACACCAGCATAGCGTTGTCTGTGTGGATCAGCAGACTGTCACTGCTCGCAATATACACCATGGCGCAAGGCAGCACCACATCGTTCAGTCTCACGCGTGCTGACTCGCTCTGATCCAACAACTCGACCGAGTCATCCAGGTAGACAATGGCGAAACACTCGTGATGCTGATTCAGCCCGAAGGGACCCGAGAAGAACCGAAAGGGACTCGAACCGCCGAGCCGGTAGTCTTGGATATGCTGCAGTTGAGCTTCGTTTCCTGACGAGGATGAAAAAAAATCTCGGAAGTAATAGACGTTTTAGTACAATTGCTAGAGTAGGACCAGTGGCGGAGCTATACCTACATTTCAGGGGGGGGGTTGAGGGGATTTCGCGGGGGGTTTTGAGGGGGGTTCAGAAATCTCGCCTAACGTACTTATATTCCATCTTTGCTGGGGTTTCTTGGAAATTTCGGGGGGGGGGGGGGGTTGTCCCCAAACCCCCCCCCCTGGCTACGCCACTGAGTAGGACTAAAGAGTCCTTTTATTTAGTATACATAAAATATTGGTCTATTACTTATTATGTGGTCAAACTCTCAAACATCTCAAAAATACATAGTACCTGTTGCAGCAAGTAAGCCTTACAGTTCAGCGAAGTAATGCTGCAAGTGTGGTGTCATCCAGTTGATGGTGTTTTAAACAAAAAATATGTTTAAATAATAAAAGTATTGTAAAACAATTTATTAAAAAAGGTAAATAAGCAAAAGTTCAAGTGTTGGGAAGGATCGTAACATTAGGACCCATTGCACTCGACTACCTACACTGAGCGCGCCATTAGCTCAGTGGTTAAGTACTCGGATGCCTTGCTGAAGATTTCGGGTTCGATCCCCCTAGCCGATAAAAAAATTGAACTCTAAATTTGGTTACAGTTAATTATAAGGGATACCGTCAGTTCCGCTCGTGTTGACCCAGAACCTAAATGGGAAGTATTGTATCACTTTTTGCTCATCAGAGGGGAGGCATTCTACGTGTGTGTTTAGTGAACTTACCATGGTTTGTGGTTCCGGGGATCACATGAAGATTGAAAATGGCTATGGTGCTCGGATGAAGAACCGCGAGGTACGTAATTTGGGAACCACTGAGGAAAACGAGAAATATCAGAAAATTAGACAAAAGAATAAATAGAGCCTCAATATCTCGTGAATACACTATGGGCGAAGTTAATAAGCAAAATCGAGATCAGAAGTTCGCACATGAGCATTAGTTTCCCCATTTACGCAAAATCTAGACTTAAGTTCATAGCGGAATAACTAAAACGTTTATTAATTCCGTCCTAGATCTCAGAAATCGATCGCTGAAGTTAAGCAATATCCAGCAAGTTTAGTCTGACCATTCTCGGCTATTATTGGTTTGGTTACTGTGGGTAGCTGGTTTTTAATTTTTATAGAATGCAGGGTAAAATCTCTAACTCGACTGAATTCCAATAAATACTTTAAGCAATAAATTATAGATAATAGGGGTTTTCCTGTTTGTTAAATGTGCATATTGTTTATATTATAATTATGGAACTATGGACTATTTTTGTCCGGTAGCTCAGTGGTAAAGGTGGCACTCTGTGAATCCAGAGATTTCAGAGGTCGTGGGTTCGAAACCCAACCGGATCATGACAAGTTATCCTCTCATTTTGGGATTTTTATCACATAATAATACCTACGCCTTGGGCTTACTGCTGGAATAATGGGACTTTAATAGTTCTAATCTGGCAGTATAAATAAGGCGATATTATTATTATTTTCTGTGATTACCATTAGACTTCTAATGAGCAATAGGATAGGATTGTTCTAAAAAAATTCCAAAGGGTGATACCGACTGATGGCTGAGGTTACGAATGAAATTGCTTTCCGGCAACGAAATTCAGCATCATAGGTAATTATTCGGTAAACTCACCTGACGTATTTCCCAATGCAAGTTTGCAGAACGGCCTGGGTCATGCACAACTCTACCAGACAATCGTCCGACACATAGCCATTCGGGTTGTCTCGCGCCACATCGGCTTCACTCGTGTTATCTCGGGCGAGACAGAATATCTTCAGAATCCCGGTCCAATTGGACACGATCATCAGTTCGGGTTCAAACTCCCCCAGAGTACCCACGGTGAGAGAGTGGGCGTGGAAGTTGTTGTTGTGGTCTGTGTTGTTGTAGGATTTGGGCTTTTCTCCAAGAGAGGGGATCGATTCAGTGTCGCCGCATTGCACGGACCACAGGTCTTGAACTTTGAAAAGCGACATTGTTGTTTCTCCGAGATCTTGAATTTATGATGCTTTATGACGTTATTTCATTCACCAATGAGAGTGCGTTGTATGACGGTTGAAAGGGATCTTTTGGGTATTTTGAGAGTAAAGGTGCTTTTTGGAATGAGACTCAGTTAACTATAGACGTAGGTAACACTGATACCTACTCCAAAAGAGTATATTTTATGAAAAACTTTCAGAAGACTCTGTGATTTGAACGTCAAACTTTTCATTCAAAATCCCACTTGTTGGGTTTCAGTTCGCTTTCTTTATAGGTGAAACCTCATCTGAATAAGGCTAAATGTAACTGTAGAGGTATCTACGTACTTACTTACTACCAGAGTGAACATAAAAAATTTACATGAGAGAACTTTACAGATACAGGGTGCGGCGCGGTAATGTCCCATTTTGAATCGCTTATTGTGAAGCCGCACTTCTAATTAGACAAGTTCAAACAAAGTTAGAAGATGCACAAACTACTAATTTTTTCGATTCAATTTAGCTCTATTGTCAAAATGATTTTATCAAAGCAACAGAAAGCTAATTGCGTGGAGAGTTATTTTTCGAAAAATAAGTGTATCGTAGCAGTGCAGCGGGTGTTTGACATTGCACACCAAACTGTAACTCGATCTGCATGGAGGGGGTTTTTATGAAGTTCCGTAGGGTTGTTGTCTCCAATAACGCATATTTTGTTTATTAACACAGCCTGAAATGTGAAAATGGGCTTCATCACTGAAGAAAACTATCGCATCTGGAAGTAAGGAGTCAATCAGGGTTTCGCATGCATTTTGTCGTTGAATAAAGTCTCGCTCTAACAATTCCTGCACCACTACCATTTCGTAGGGATGAAAATGCAATTCTTTATGAAGTATCCTCCGCAATGAACGGCCTGATAAGCCAAGAGCAGCAGCATGCTTGCGAGCTGAGCGCCTAGGTGACCGCAATATCACCTCACGTACTCGTTTTGGGGGGTTGACACAGGCTGTGTTAATAAACAAAATATGCTTTATTGGAGTGACAACAACCCTAAGGAACTTCATGAAACACCCCTCCATGCAGATCGAGTTACAGTTTGGTGTGCAATGTCAAACTTCCGCTGCACTGCTACTATACACTTATTTTTCGAAAAATAACTCTCCACGCAATAAGCTTTCTGTTGCTTTGATAAAATTATTTTGACAACTGAGCTAAATTGAATCGAAAAAATTAGTAGTTTGTGCATCTTCTAACTTTGTTCGAACTTGTCTAATTAGAAGTGCGGCTTCACACTGGGCGATTCAAAATGGGACATTACCGCGCCGCACCCTGTATGTTCTCACCCGTATCACTTTGATAGGTACATGCGGTAAATTATTATGGCGTGAATAATTTTCCGTTCCTCCTAAAAACCTTTTAAATTTTCACCGCTAGTGTGGATGCACTGATGATTTTCAAACAAATAAATATAACGAGATAAAACTATCGGAAACACAACACCCTGAACTGAAAACTGAAGATAACGCTGCAATTGGGGTGAGTACTTACCTAGGTAAGTTTGCTGGTAGTCATGGATATAGTTTCCATGACAACGAAAGGTGAAATGACAGAGAGTAAACAAGAAACAAAATATAAGAAATTATTGACCCGCCCATGTCGTGACCAAAGGACGTTCTTGTCATGAAACCTAAAGGTTAGCGACATCCACTTGGTGAAGAGTTGAAGACGTGGTTTGGTGAACGTCCTGGTTTAGAATCTATCCGCGATTCATGCGCTTCCAACATGTCCAACTCAGTCTGGGTG
The DNA here is from genome assembly GCA_024516035.1 of Bactericera cockerelli. Classification (NCBI taxonomy): domain Eukaryota; kingdom Metazoa; phylum Arthropoda; class Insecta; order Hemiptera; family Triozidae; genus Bactericera; species Bactericera cockerelli. Next base: position 12,958,953 of record CM044963.1, on the reverse strand, counting down.
ATGTTAATGAAAGTAGCTTCTTGTCTAGAAAACAGTGGGGCAGGCTGCCGTTAAAACCCAGCACTTAATAGTAACTTGAAAGCCTTAACAATAAAATTAGTCAACTTACCTACAGCTAATCACTCATGAAATTATGAAGAATTATCTTAAAAATAAAGTAACGGTCATTTTCTAGAGAAGTAGGTATCGTGAAATTACGGGAAGGCTCACAGATTTCTATAAATCTGTTTTCTGTGGTAGGGAACAGACAAAAAGTCGAGCGCAGCATACGCAGCGTTGCCGTGCATATTCTGTCCGTTTGTTTTTATTCGAGGCAAATTTTTGTTTTGGTTTTTTTTGCAAGTCCCAAAAATGGTGTTTGTCCTGATAATTTTTTTGATTTTAGATTAAATTTTTATCAAATGATGTGATTTTAGTGAATAGTTTTATTTTTTCTATGACAATCCAAGTGTTGGATATTATTCTACACCAGTGAGGAATTGTCAGGACAGAAATGCCCCCCAAGAAGTCGAAGGACGTGGAAATGTCCAACACTGCACAGACCTCCTCAGATCATGAGCTTTTCCTTCAAGCCTTTGAAAGTAAGTTCAATACTGTCTTATTTAGCCTTTTGATACTTGTATAAACCCTTAACAAAAGGCATTCAGAGAGTGAAGAAAAATTTCTGAATAAAAATGTATGGTCCTCACAAATATTATTCAAGATTCTGACTAAATTGTCCTTTGTTTACATGTCTCTTTCCACTGAAAGTTTAATAAATTATCACTTGCCCAAGGCCTTCTAAACTTTTCTGATCAATGCTATGTATCCAATTGGCCTTTAGTTTGTTAACTTTTACTCAGAAGAACTTTTCTTTGTTTAATTTTACAGAACCCACCCAGATCTACCGCTATTTAAAAACAAGACTTATTAACACAGTAAGTATCCTCCCACTATAACTACCAATTATCTAGTTTTAATAACATTATTTTTCACTTGGAAGATTTTCTCTTATTACTATTATTTTTTGCTTGAAATTTTAATTAACACCATAAGAGTGTTTGATATTAGAGTTGAATTAAGTATTTAATTATGTACACAGTATAATCATAATGCCCAGGTTTAAAGTCCATTCTCATTTAACTACCAAATCAAGAATCTATAGTATAGCAAATTAAAATAAAAAAAATATATCACAGAATCAATTACTAATACAATTGATCAACTTTCAATCTCCGGAATTACTAACAGTATTAGTTTTAAAAAAAAGAAGAATAAGAAGAAGAAAAAAAAAAAAAAAAAAAAAAAAAATGAAATAGCACATAGATACAAGAACAGTATAACCATGTATTATAAAAATTCCAGTCCCTTGAGTTCCCTTATTTCCAGGTTTGACTGTATTTTGAATTGATTTTTTTTTCAGCCCATCTTCCTTAACCGAAATCTATCCTACATGAAGCACAGGATGTCCAGAACTCATGCTGCCAGAAAAACTTTCACTGTTGATTCAATGCTAGATAGAATAAGAGCCAAGCAGTCTAGCTTAGCCAAGTCATCCAAAGAATATCTCACTGTTAGCTACATAGGGTATTTTGATAAAAATGGTAAGATAGCTATTATCTGTGGCTTGTTGAATTCATTGGTACTATTAAATATAATATCACTGAGGTTAGGCAAAGTACAGTGAAGTTAGATGGGTGAATGTAAATTTGAATCCTTGTAATCTCAACCAAATCTAGGCTGAGTGAGGTTCATTTGGTTAGCTTATTTGTGATACAAAATGGAGCATAAAAACCAAGTCTCAGTCTCAAAAATTACTAATGTTAAAGCAAAAATTAACTCTAGAAATCATCTATTTTTCTAGAACACCCTAGTTACAAAGGGCAAAATTAATAGACAAAATTGGGAACACAAGTTCAAGTCCAAACTTACATTATCCCTTTTAAAGCAATATACATATAAGATCTTGACTAAGGTCCACAAAGGTATTACAAAAAAGTCCATTAATTCCACCCTAAGAAATGACACAACTGTTGACTTGTGGTGGCTAAATTATTCAAATGCAATAATTTAGTTTCATATTGTACTTTAAAATTTACAACTACAAACTCATATAAAACTTAAGAATTCAAAATCTCAACTACTCTTAGGGTGGAATTAATAGACGTTTTTGTAATACCTCTGTGGCGCTAAGTCATGGATTGTGTACTGTGTAAGATAGGGAAAACCAACACTTACCAACAACTTAAGTTATTGATGTTGTCTATTAATTCCACCCTTAGACTTCTTTTGTATTATCCAATAATCATTTAGAAATATTGTCCCAGTTTAGTAAATTTGATGCACAAATTTCTTAGTATAAAATGTTTTTTTTTTTTTTTTTTTTTTTTTTTTTTTTTAAGATAAGGAATTAACATATGTATATTTTGTTTAATATATTGCAAATTAGTAAAATTATTCTTTCTTTTTTACTTTGCAGCTGAATTTTCAGAAGACCAAGTCAAAGTAGACACCATGCTGTTAAAACTGTGCCACAAGAAAAGAAAAGATGTTAAGTGTCCTGTATTTACAGTAAGTCTATGATATCTAAATCTGTCACCACATAAGGGTTTTGATTTTTATATCATATTTATCAGTTCAAAGGCTTGTCAAATAAATTATACTGTTCTGAGTATACAGTTGAACCTGAATTTATAAGAAACCTAGCTATAAGAGAAAAAAATTCCAGTCCTTTGAGTTTGGTTATATACAGGTTTGACTGTGTATGATGAAACAATTTTCAAGTGTAAGAATGGATTTCAACAAATAAAAAAGCTGTAACATAATAAAATAATTTGGGAAATATGTTTGTTCTGAAAATAAAGTGGTTGTTACTTCCTGAAAATTTCTAGATATCATGTTCTAATTTCTTCCATCCAGAGAGGAAATGCAGCAGCTATGATGGGCACAGTGCCTTATTCCTCAGACTTGGAGAGCATTTTTTATATTTTATAAATAGTATAAAAAAAAAATGTTGATATATATGTAGTTGTGAAACAAATATAAACCAATAGGTAGTATCATAAAAAATAATTCCATTATAATATTATATTATGTATTCATTACTTTCTCTTCTTGATGTTCAAGTTGTACTGAATGTAATTCTTACTTAATATGATTTAATGGTTTTTCGTATTTTTTCTTCTTAAAAAATATAGGAACATCATTTTTGTTGGATTAAGGTAAGCCAATATCTTATTGTTTTTAGGTTGATCTAGCAAAAAAACTTCTAAGAGATTGATCCTTATTTCATTTTAGTTAGTCAGCTTATAAATTCCAGGTATAAACTTCAGAATCCTACAAATAAGTCCTCATTTTTCCCAAGAAAAAAAAAGAAATAATTTTATTTAAAAAGAAGAAGTTTATTTACTAGCTATCTTGGGAATGTAATGGCTCTACTAAAAAATGTCATCTTGTTAAATAAATACCTAACTCTTAACAGATAATATTAAATACTAGCTAAACCCTAGCCCTTTGTCACCATTGAGGTTTTCGCCTGTTGCTGACATCCTATTTAGAATTTTTAAAAATCCTTTCATAGTAAACAGCTAAATACCAAAAAAAAAAAAAAAAAAAAAAAAAGATTCTGTTCTACATTGGTCATCCAACTTAAACTCATTTATAGTAAACTCTTGCTTTTTGTTCAGTCTTGAAAAATACACAATAATCATAATAATGAATGAGTACACTATTTTCCGCGTCTATATCAACTTCAATATTGAAATGTGTCCACTTTTATCTTAAATCTTCCAACAATCAACAGGACAATATCGGAACCAGTTACATATCAATCAACCCCAGTGAAGACACCAGTGTTCCCAAAATACTCAACACACTCAACATCAGCTCGGAAAGGTTCAATGTGAATGCCCAGTACTCGGTGAAAAGTTATCACTTGATCATATCCGTAGTGAGAGATGAGACTCCCAACCTACCTGCCATTGACACTGCTGCATCTAGTAAGTGATAGATACCTTTTCATTTACAGTAGAATCTCTCTAACTCGAAATCCCAATAGATCAAAAATCCCATCTGGAAAGAATTCTATTACAAAACCTGATAACTCGAAATGACACTTCTGTCCCTTAAATTTCCAGTTAGTGGGATTCTTCTGTATCTCCTTTGTCTTTATCCCTGTATGTTATGATACTATTGTGTTTGGCATTGTTCAACCTCATGGTTGAATTTGCTTGAGTGTAACACATATTTTACTGCTGGATGTCCTTCCTAACGCTAATAATTCTATTTGGTTTTAAGGTCCTTATCAGGACCGACGTTTTACCCTCCATTCACTGGGAATTGTATTAGCTACTGTTAAAGCAAAAAGGCTAGTGTCATCACTGTCTGGCTGGTAGCCAGACAGTGGAGGAATGAGTCATCACTTCTAGGAGGCTAATAATTGACAAGGGCCCCCAGAACCAAGCCAATGCTGGTCTACTCCCTGTTTATAGTCCCCCAGCCAGACTGCTGTATGAGCATTAGTACAGTATAGACGAGCAGTATAAGCAAGGTCTATTGTTACTTCATTCCAGATGCTCTCTCCCTCAACAACAACACTTCGTCTTCTGCCAGTGCCAAAAATCATCTCGGCGCAAGCATTGTGATATTCGACAAGCAGAAGACACCTCTTCTGGACGGAGAGTACGAGATTCAACTCGAGTCCTACCACGGCCTCCTGTCCGCTTCACAGAACAATAACGCGGCCCACTTTGCGGCGGACTTCAGTGCCGCATCTTGGGAAACGCTGGACAAAGTGGAAGATGTAAGTTGTGTTTTTTACTCACTTTGAATTGGAAAAGAGGTTTTAAAAAAGTTAACGTATTTGTTTTCATCAAAAGCTATTCTACAATGAGTTAAAATTTATTCATTATTAACAAAATTACACAATATTAAGAATACACAGGTTAATTAAATAATAATACAAAAATCATATGACCACAAATTTTGGCTTCACTTTGAATTTTTTTCTTCAGAAGTTATTTCATTAGCTTAGGTGGTAGTTTAAGGTTAATATTATTATAATAAAATAAATATGAAACGTATCAATCCTCCCATTTGGAATTTTGACCTCTTAATTATTTGTCTTAGGCTTACTCCTGGGAATCAGAGGCCCATTTATTTATTTATAAACAATTGGATCAAGCTTTTTTTACAATTTTTCATTGTATACAATGGACATAATAATAAAATTTCTAAAATAAATAAACAAAGCCTGATCAAGGGTGGTGATATTGCCTTCGGCATTCTCTTATTTATTTACTAATATAGAAACTCTTTATTAGTAGAACATATATACAGACAAATAATGGTAAAAATCAAATATAAAAATTGACAATATTAATAATATAAACAAGAAAAAAAATAAACAAAATTATATACATATGTCCTAACTAAAGGGCGGGGTTATTGTCTATGGCAATCTCTTCCACCCAACCCTTAATCTCTTCCACACCACCCTTGGTCACGTCCATGTTGGTAACGTTCGCACTGCTCTTGTTTCTCTCACAGATTGTAACGTCAGGCCTTGAATTCCAGGACTACACCGAGACGCCGAAGATCAAGGTGCGCCTGGGCTGGTCTGCTGAACCCATGAAGACCATAGTCCACCTGAAACCGGGCCTGGAGCCCGGGGTAGACAACACCACGTGTAACAAGGAGAACAACCGACCTGGTGAGTAGATAATAATAATAATTATTATGTGGTAACAATCCCAAATGGGGGATAACTTGTCATGTCCCGGCTGGGTTATTAATAATAACAATCATCTTGTGCGGAAATTTTTAAACAATTAATTTTAACATACTAGTTATAGTTTTAGTGAGATAGACTGAAATGTCTCCTCACTATTAACTTAGAAAAAAAATATATCTTCCTCGAAATAATAATAATAACACTCTTTAGTGGAAGGTAACCATCAGGCGAGGCTAGTGCTCACAGCATTTTCTACCACTTAACCCTGAGCGTCTTATTATAATGTGGTCACAAACGCAAATTAATGAGGAGAATACATCACTGGGTGGGATTCGAACCAACGGTTCCCTACGCTACCTGGATTACCAGCCTAGCTCGTTAACCACTTCATTACCGGTTCTTAATTAAGAGCCAGTACTATAATTGCTTCGTAATGAGCACACTGAAGAAAGAAGACGTTTTTAATGAAATAAATTATATCATTTGAATTTAAAAAAAAAAAAAAATGCTTCTATTATCGGTTCTACTATTTGGTTCCACCACTACTAAGACTATAGGGACTCTTTAGTCTCGTTCTTGCTGGATGAACAGAGTAGTGTATGTTATATTTGTGTTAATCACTTTCGTGATATCACAACTACTCAAACTCGCTTTGCTAAATCTACGTTGAATCCGGGACTTGAACCACCGACCTCCAGGTTACAAGTCCGCTGCCTTATTGATAAAGCTACTGAGGTCGGTCACCATTTCAAAATTTCGTCTTGCTATGAGACAATATTGTATATTGTCTCATAGCAAGACAATATACAATTGTCTCTCACAAAATAATACACAACCACCTGTATCAAAGAACATAAGAAGAAGAAAAAGAAAAAGAAAGAAGTAGAAAAAAAATGTATACTGTGTCGTTTAGGCAAGTGCCCATGTGGCACCAGTTGTAAAGTATTTTAATAAATATTTTTACGTTCTCTCTCTGTATATTTTATTAATAAATAAATGAATTATCTGTGATTGTTATGTTGTGTGGTCACATTTAATGTAGTATATTATTGTTCAATGTGAGTCGTAAAAATAATAATAATAATAATTAGATTTATATATATATACTTTTTTTAATAGGTAGGTAGGTGCATGTATTTTGTTCTTTTTATATTTTTTTTTATTTTTCTTTTTTTATAGCTGTAAGTTTTTTTATGTAGATTTAAGTGTATTTGTACTAATGGGGACCTCCCTCGTCAATTAATAAAATAAAAATAAATAAAATAAATATTTGAATGTGTCTCTCGCAGACGGTCTTCCCAGTGCCGGCGCCAAGCCCAACAGTGTCGACCTGGGCCCCCCCTCCATGTCCCACTCCTCCTCCACTGGCCCCACCCACTCTCGCTCATCTAGTGTAGTCAACAACGTGCCTTCCGAGAGTGACGAACAGAACAAACCCATCAAGGTAAATTTCCCACTCGCCTCATGAATTTATTTTAATTTTGTACTTACACTAGCCGTTTGCCCGTGCTTGGCAATGGGACTAAATTTCAAATTTACTAAGGCATGGTCGTACTGCTGGACAGCAATGCCTTTTTGAACTTTTTATGGTTTTGGGGGGGTCAATTCTGAGACATTTTTCGCTATCTCTTACCGTTTTGGCTAAACAACTCCGGACAAACAAACATAGGTAGGTAGGTAGTCCTTTTTTCTGTTTTATATATAGAGATGACTAGGAGCCAGCCTTAGTGGCACAACGGTTGTGACTTCTGCCCGTAGTCCACAGTTCCCGAGTTCGACTCCCAGTTTGGGGCAGACGTTTCGCCGAAAATTCTGTTCCATCCAAACACGTGAGGCTGGCATTTCCGGCCCTACCCAGGCTGGGTGAAGTTAATGTGGGTAGCTGGTACGATTCCCAGAGAATGGAGGGTAAAATCCCCGTCCTGGCAACTTCAAACAGGATGCACATCAGAATTATAATCAACTGGTCACAATAGATCTAAATAGAGGTCGGTGTGATAATTGGTGCTTCCCTTGTGGAATTCCAAAAAGTCTATAATAATAAATACATGACTAGGGCCTCGTTCCAGAATCATTCTTACCCTTATCATTCCGAAATATCTCTTGCAACCGTCACACAATGCATTCTGTTATTTCGATTTGAAACGAGTGGTTATTTCGTTCAAATGAGCCAATCAGAGTCCGTTGTGTGACGGTTGAAAGGAAAGAGAGATTTGGGGAATATAAGGGTGCAATTAATAGACGTTTTTGTAATACCTCTGTTGCGCTAAGTCACGGATTGCGTTTGCGTACTGTGTAAGATAGGAAAAACCGACGCTTAGCATTGACTTGTGATGTAGAATTTGTCTACTAATTTCGCCCTAAAAGTTAGCCGACCTCCGTGGCTCAGTGGTTAAGACCATTAGTTGTTGACCCAGAGGTTGCGGGTTCAAATCCCGGCCGGAGCGGGAATTCTGGATTTTTTCCGTTTCTGGAACGGCATGGATGTAAAGGTAAAGTACCCTGTAGAAAAAAAGAAGAAGAAGAAAAAAAACGAGTGAGAGTGCTGTCTGGCATGAAGGCCTAGGTACCTTGTATGCTAAAAATCTTCAAATAAAAAAATAAAGAAGAGCAAATTTCTCTCACTCCTTAATGGCCGAGAAACTCTTGCTGGCTGCTAGCTTAGAGCTGGCAAGTACCTTTCGCCAATCACAGCTAAAATGATATAATTGGTATAAAGTACTTTCCTCCTCTAAGGTAGGTAGTAGCGAGCATATTATTACGAACATAAAATAGGTGTCTCCAACGAGCCCCCGAGTGTAGTCAAAAGCGTGCCTTCGGAGAGTGACGAACAGTACAAACAAACCCAATAACGTAAATGAATGATGGATAGACCCATCGCGCGTGGCGTTTTATTTCGTGGATTTTTTGTTGATAAGATAAACGATGCTCCACAGAGTCAGGAATTTTCTCAACTATTACGTCACACTGATGCAGTCTCTCCATCCAAATCACTGATGAGATTCTGAATCAGTATCAGTCAGTATAAACAGAAAAATGAGAAGTTGTATTAGAATTAGATAGTACCTAGGTATATTTTAACATGTGTCTCTCAGTAGAGGTCGAGGTGTGTAGTAACAATGTTGATTGCAGGAGGTCTGATGACGGTGATTGATCGCCAAGTTTTTAGTGTTCGAGTTGTATTTAAATGTGTTATAGTAAACATCGAGGAGACGTGTTAACATTTGTAACATTACATTTTACCTAATAATAACTAATTATTAATAAAATAATAATTATTAATTAAATAATGATTATTAATTAAATAATAATTACTAATTATTGCAAACCAAGTCGCTGTTTATTGACATATGTAAGACATAACTTTTTATATAAAATGTACATAATACTAACAATGTAATGTTTTCAGTTTCCTAGTTCAATAATTCAAGTATTTCGTCCAAGTGAATCTGATGATTTTTTTTTTGAATCTGAAGATATTTTAATAATAATGGTCAATATTGTGTTTTTTTTATCGCAATTTTAACACTTTCAGCGCCAGGTGATACATGGAAGTATCACCTGGCTCTGCGCTAGTATGAACATGGTGATACTTCAAAGTATCACCCACAGAGTCTTCTATAAGACGCTGGTGATACTTGTGAGTAACACTTTCTATATGTTTAACATGAGGAATGTGTTGCTCTGGCCTAGCAGTATTAGGATATAGATTCGGTCAGGAATTGAAGGTGACACTTAAAAGTATCACTTGGTCTAGACATGAAATCTCTTCCCCAGGTCAGTGATACTTTGAAGTATCACCACATCAAAATCACGCCTGGCCTATGAATGAAAATAGTCGAAAATACAGTTGGCGGTGAAAGTGTTAATGGGTAGCGCAGTATTTTAGGAGTTTTCCATATCTTAAATACACAATATCTAGTTTTACCCATAATTCTGCCTCTGGTGTCTGTTCACATCAAAGCAGCCATTCATTTTTTCTCATGAGTGGACCTCGGACCTAGTACAGAGCAAATTTTTTTTACGCTACTGGGCAGGAAAAAGTCTACGGGGATCGAACCAAAGTCACCATGCATGCAAGGCAAGTGATATACCAACCACTCCGACAAGGTCACTAGAATCTGAAAATATTAGGGGCGGAATTAATAGACGCTTTTGTAATACCTATGTGGCGCTAAGTCACGAATTGCGTACTGTGTAAGATAGGGAAAACCGACGCTTAGAAATGACTTGAGATATAGAATTTGTTTATTAATTTCGCCCGAGGAGTTTTGGTTTTGTTTGTTTTGCTTAGCTTAAACCTAGGATCCAACTGAGAACCGAATTTTAAGTGGAAGTGTTACAATGCGTTGCAAAATCACTGGGATTCGATCTCATCTGATCCTAAAGAAAGAGTAGAGCATGCAAGATTGGAGCAACTGAGGAAAGAAACTGTGGAAGCCATCGGTACAAACATCACACCTGAAAATTTAATTACAACAATGATAAGTAACGAACAAAATTGGTACAGAAATACAAATATGTTGTATGATACAAATATGATAAATAAAATAATGATAGAGAAAGAAAAACTAATGTGAGAAAAACAAAAACAACCAAAAATAATGATCAGAAAATGAAAATTAAGAAGATAGCCAACATATTGTAAAAGGAACTCGACTACCGAAGTACTGCCAAAATTGTTCCGGGAACCAGAGAGAAGAGCGGGGGGGGGGGGGGGGGGGGGGGGGTTTTAGCGGGTTGAGCCGTGAGTAATGATGCCGAAGAAGGGCGAAACACCATACCCTGACGGTGACTCCCGCATACGTTTCACACAACATCTGTGAAGACCATCATAAAGATTTTCCTCCTCATACAAAAAAGAGAGCATGAAACGTTGCACAACAATATGTTGCACTCATTGGTATCCCTGCTTAACCTGCAAGAGTTTTTAGTTCTTTGTAAAATGTTATTTTTTACTTTTTTTTAAAAAAAAGGTAAGTGTGCCCCGGAACCGCTTTCGCATTACTTCAGGGCACTTTACCTTTACATCCATGCCATTTCGGAAACGTAAAATTTCGGTCAGAAATTTCCACCACGGCCGGGATTCGAACCTGCAACGTCCGGATCAGTAACCAATGCTCTTAACCACTGAGGTCAGCTAATATTTTTTTACTATTAATTTATATTTATACAATACATAAATACAATAAATATACATATACATAAATATACAACAAATAAAGAGGGGCTATATTAAACTGTTAGAATAATGGGACTATATAATCCTCTCACCACCGTGATTTAGGTATCTGTCCTTATCTCACGGACACGGAATTATTATTATTATAATGGGACTCTCTGTCTCGAGCCGACAGTCTAAATAAAGCACTACTATATTATTTTTCCGTCCCCAGGTCGTCTACCAGTTTGTTTACAACAACAATTCTCGCCAGCAGACCACGGCTTGCGATGACTTCAAGTGTCCTTGGTGCCGTCTCAACTGTCGCTTTCTCTACTCGCTGGTCAAGCATCTGCGCTACTGTCATCCCCGCTTCAAGTTTACTTACCACGTGAGTCGAACATCTCTATTTTTTTTTAACTTAAAATTCTTTTTTTTTAATTCTGGCATGGGGACTATAAACAGGGAGTAGACCAGCAGTCTGGCTGGGGACTATAAGCAGGGAGTAGACCAGCAGTCAGGCTGGGGACTATAAGCAGGGAGTAGACCAGCATTCTGGCTGTGGACTAAAAGACAGTGGTAAAAGTACTAAAAAGTAAAAGGGACTAAAAGACTTGTAAAGACAGTGGTAGAAGTACTGAGTCATTCCTCCACTGTCTGGCTACCATCGTTCACGATGACGCCACCCTATGATGATGAAAATTCTTTTCATGAATAAAAACACAATACTTCCGATTTCTAATATTAGAAATTTCTCGGAAGTAAAATGAGGGGAAAATATAACATAAAAAAAATTACTTTTGAACTTTTCAAATTCTAAGGACCATATATTATTGTAGGAACGACGAATCAAATCAAAGGTATTTTTTTATACATTTAACCCAATTTTCATGAATATACTGTAGTGATGAAAATTGGGCTGAATGTAAAAAAAAAAAAATAGAATATAAAATAATTTTAGTCAATAGGTTAACTTCCAAAAGTATGTATTGATCAAAATTTCATTGATAAAAATGGTAACCCTATTAGTTGTAGTAAAACTTGGTTATTTTACAGAGCTTGTTTTCAGTCCCAATATTTTTCTCCCAAGAGCCGCCTATCAAACATCTCGGCCGAGGTGTGAAGAACGCCTATACAAAGTAAGAGACAGCCCGGCAGAGTGTAAGGTTATGGAAAACATAGTTCCCATGCATTTCATAATCTCTTCTTGACCGGTATTGTTTCCTTCTCAGCCCATGCTGAACGGAGCCCTGATAGACGTGGCCATCAACTCTGCGTTCAACAAGGGCTACATGGGGGCGCCTCACCACCTCATTGACCAGCCGCCCCTGGGTATGGACACGGCGTGTACGATGTATAGGAAACAGCCGAGGCAGCGGTGTATAGGTGAGAGTTATTCATTTTCTATGGTACAGTAGAACCCCGTTATTATGAACTAATTGGGACCAGGGGTAGTTCATAATAGCGGGGTTCAACAAGGGCTACATGGGGGCGCCACACCACCTCATTGACCAGCCGCCCCTGGGTATGGACACGGCCTGTGCGATATATAGGAAACAGCCGAGGCAGCGGTGTATAGGTGAGAGTTATTCATTTTCTATAGAAGTCACCGTGGCAGAGTGAGTTAGCGCGCTGGGCATTGCACACATGGTGACCTGGGTTCGATTCCCAGCGGGGGAGGATTTTTTCTGCTCTGTTCTTGGGTGTTCGGGGTCCACTCATACCTCGTGAGGAAAAATGAGTAGTTACTTGTATGAGTAAGGACCAGTGGCGGCATTACCAGAGTAAAAAGAAATTAATGTAATAGAATAATTCGAAAAGTACAGGAGGCTCTTAGTAATGCTGCGCTACCCACAAAACTTGTGAAGAGGCCTTGTGCTTCACCACAAATAAAAACCATACATACATATTAATTTTCTATAATATCTATGTACCTATTTTTGGTTTCATCTATAGAATGGGGTACTATAAACAGGGAGTAGACCAGCATTGGCTTGGTTCTGGGGGCCCTTGTCAATTATCAGCCTCCTTGTAAAGACAGTGGTAGAAGTCTGTTCTGAGTCATTCCTCCACTGCCTGGCTATCATCGTTCACGATGACGCCACCCTATGATGATGATAGAATTTTAGGTGGGATTTTTGATACATGGCCGGCATATCCTCCGAGTAGGTTATGTATAGTCTGACTGGGGGACGTTAAACAGGGAGAAGACCAGTGTCTCGCTAGAGGACTATAAACAGAGAACAGACTAGCCAACCCTTACAAGCCAGGCTAGCTTGCAGTTTCCTATGGGTTTAATGGCTTATAAAGAAAAGTCCAAGTCCTCACGATAGTTGATCGCACATAGAAATATATGGTTCAGGACGAGCCAACTTTAAAATAAAGTTGGCTGGAGACCATCACTCATCCCTCCAGCTGTAGCTAAGCTGGCTACAACAACAACAACGGGGTTAAGTGGCAGAGAATGCCTAAGGCATTACTTCGCCCCGGATTACAATACATTGTACATTTAAATTTATTATTATTTTTTTATATATCTTATTTTGTAAATACCTATTGTTAATTTTTTTATCTTTGTTAATAATTTATTGTTGTATGTATTGTATAAAAAATAAAGTGTAAATAAATAAAAATAAAACAACAGTAGGTTATGTAATTCATAGTTTAAATAAACTTTTTGTTTTCCAGGTTCGGAACTGCTTGTCTACTATCCGCGACGGCACAGGAAGAACTCGATGAGTGAATTCCTGAATGACCTGGCAGACGATGTGGACACGGATGGACACAGGCCTGTCGTGTCCGGCCATAATAGGTAACATATTATTATTAAATTATTTAAACCGACCTCAGTAGCTTGATCGATAAGGCGGCGGACTTGTAACCTGGAGGTCGGTGGTTCAAGTCCCGGTTTCAGCGTAGATTTAGTAAAGCGAGTTTGAGTAGTTGTGATATCACGATAGTGATTAACACAAATATGATAACTTAAAAAAAATATTGAATTCTTTCTTAGATCATTGTAAATTTAAATTTGACCTAGAAATTCTTCACTTATATCTAGGTTAGCCAGCTTTAGTGGCGTAATGGTTGTGACTACTGCCCGTTGTCCAGAGTTCGATTCCCAGTTTGGGCAGACTTTTCTAACAGAAAATTCTGTTCCCTCGAGTAAGTGAGACTGGCATTTCCAGCCCAACTCTGGCTGGGTGGGGTTAATGTGGGTAGCTGATACGATTCCCAACGAATGAAGGGTAAAACTCCCGTCCTGACCATCACAAAATCAGGACGTTAAAACCAAATAGAATTAACTGGTCATAATAGACCTAGTTAGGTCGCAATGTTTACTATAAGGATTTCACTGAGAACCCTACAAACGGGTCGGATAATAATATCCAGGTCAGCTTGGCGACGTCCGTCGTTACTGACGGAAAATTCTGACCGAGTTTTTCCGTTTTCGGAATGGCATGTATGTGAGTGTGGGGGTAAAGTGCCCTGAAGTAATGCGAAAGCAGTTCGGGGGCCCAATTACCTTTAAAAAAAAAAATCCAGAATTCTCTTGTATCCAGTTCTCTTATACTAGCCAGGTTTGACTGTATTATATTACTTCCGAGAAATTCCTAATAATAGAAATCGGAATTATTATTATTATTATTTTTATACAACGCTTTATTAGGTATAAATGGACATTATGTACATACAAATAAAATGGAAACAATATATACAATAAAACTGAAAAAAAAAAAATAGAAAATATATAAAAACATAAGTCCTAAATAAAGGGCCGGGTAATTGCCTATGGCAATCTTTTCCAATTATTGTGTTCGTTTCTGTAAAAAAAATATTGTTTTACACCAATGTCATTTTTTTACTTTCCTTATCCTCTATAATAAGGAAAGTATTGTATTCATCGAAAATTTGACCTATTTGAAATCGGAATTATTGTGTTCGTTTCTGTAAAAAAAATATTATTTTTCACCAATTTCATTTTTTTGCTCTCAGACTGTACTACCACACCATCACCTGTCTGCCGGTGCTTTGTTTTTTTTTTTTTTTTTTTTACAGGAACACCAATTTCATTTTTTTTTCTCTCTCTCTCAGACTGTACCACCACACCATCACCTGTCTGCCGGTGCTTTGTTTTTTTTTTTTTTTTTTTATTACAGGAACACCAATTTCATTTTTTTTTCTCTCTCTCTCAGACTGTACCACCACACCATCACCTGTCTGCCGGTGCTTTGTTTGTTTTTTTTTTTTTTTTTACAGAAACACCAATTTCATTTTTTTTATTCTCTCAGACTGTACCACCACACCATCACCTGTCTGCCGGTGCTTTGTTTGTTTTTTTTTTTTTTTACAGAAACACCAATTTTATTTTTTTTTTCTCTCTCAGACTGTACCACCACACCATCACCTGTCTGCCGGTGCTTTGTTTGTTTTTTTTTTTTTTTTTACAGAAACACCAATTTAATTTTTTTTCTCTCTCAGACTGTACCACCACACCATCACCTGTCTGCCGGTGCTTTGTTTTTTTTTTTTTTTTTTTTTTTTTTTTTACAGAAACACCAATTTCATTTTTTTTCTCTCTCTCAGACTGTACCACCAAACCATCACCTGTCTGCCGGTGCTTTGTTTTTTTTTTTTTTTTTTTTTCTACAGAAACACCAATTTCATTTTTTTTTCTCTCAGACTGTACCACCACACCATCACCTGTCTGCCGGTGCTTTGTTTTTTTTTTTTTTTTTTTTTTTTTACAGAAACACCAATTTCATTTTTTTTTTTATCTCAGACTGTACCACCACACCATCACCTGTCTGCCGGTGCTTTGTTTTTTTTTTTTTTTTTTTTTTTTACAGAAACACCAATTTCATTTTTTTTCTCTCTCTCAGACTGTACCACCACACCATCACCTGTCTGCCAGTGCTTTGTTTTTTTTTTTTTTTTTAACAGAAACACCAATTTCATTTTTTTTCTCTCTCTCAGACTGTACCACCAAACCATCACCTGTCTGCCGGTGCTTTGTTTTTTTTTTTTTTTTTTTTCTACAGAAACACCAATTTCATTTTTTTTTCTCTCAGACTGTACCACCACACCATCACCTGTCTGCCGGTGCTTTGTTTTTTTTTTTTTTTTTTTTTTTTACAGAAACACCAATTTCATTTTTTTTTCTCTCAGACTGTACCACCACACCATCACCTGTCTGCCGGTGCTTTGTTTTTTTTTTTTTTTTTTTTTCTACAGAAACACCAATTTCATTTTTTTTTCTCTCAGACTGTACCACCACACCATCACCTGTCTGCCGGTGCTTTGTTTTTTTTTTTTTTTTTTTTTCTACAGAAACACCAATTTCATTTTTTTTTCTCTCAGACTGTACCACCACACCATCACCTGTCTGCCGGTGCTTTGTTTTTTTTTTTTTTTTTTTTTTTTTTACAGAAACACCAATTTCATTTTTTTTTTTATCTCAGACTGTACCACCACACCATCACCTGTCTGCCGGTTCTTTTTTTTTTTTTTTTTACAGAAACACCAATTTAATTTTTTTTCTCTCTCAGACTGTACCACCACACCATCACCTGTCTGCCGTTCTTTTTTTTTTTTTTTTTACAGAAACACCAATTTAATTTTTTTTCTCTCTCAGACTGTACCACCACACCATCACCTGTCTGCCGGTGCTTTGTTTTTTTTTTTTTTTTTTTTTTACAGAAACACCAATTTCATTTTTTTTTTATCTCAGACTGTACCACCACACCATCACCTGTCTGCCGGTGCTTTGTTTTTTTTTTTTTTTTTTTACAGAAACACCAATTTCATTTTTTTTTTATCTCAGACTGTACCACCACACCATCACCTGTCTGCCGGTGCTTGTTGTTTTTTTTTTTTTTTTTTACAGAAACACCAATTTAATTTTTTTTCTCTCTCAGACTGTACCACCACACCATCACCTGTCTGCCGGTGCTTTGTTTTTTTTTTTTTTTTTTTTACAGAAACACCAATTTCATTTTTTTTTTTATCTCAGACTGTACCACCACACCATCACCTGTCTGCCGGTGCTTTGTTTTTTTTTTTTTTTTTTTACAGAAACACCAATTTCATTTTTTTTCTCTCTCTCAGACTGTACCACCACACCATCACCTGTTTGCCGGTGCTTTGTTTTTTTTTTTTTTTTTTTACAGAAACACCAATTTCATTTTTTTTCTCTCTCTCAGACTATACCACCACACCATCACCTGTCTGCCGGTGCTTTGTTTTTTTTTTTTTTTTTTTTTTTTACAGAAACACCAATTTCATTTTTTTTCTCTTTCTCAGACTGTACCACCACACCATCACCTGTCTGCCAGTGCTTTGTTTTTTTTTTTTTTTTAACAGAAACACCAATTTCATTTTTTTTTTCTCTCTCAGACTGTACCACCACACCATCACCTGTCTGCCGGTGCTTTGTTTTTTTTTTTTTTTTTTTTTTTAACAGAAACACCAATTTCATTTTTTTTTTCTCTCTCAGACTGTACCACCACACCATCACCTGTCTGCCGGTGCTTTGTTTTTTTTTTTTTTTTTTTTTACAGAAACACCAATTTCATTTTTTTTCTCTCTCTCAGACTGTACCACCACACCATCACCTGTTTGCCGGTGCTTTGTTTTTTTTTTTTTTTTTTTTTTTTTTTTTTACAGAAACACCAATTTCATTTTTTTTCTCTCTCTCAGACTGTACCACCACACCATCACCTGTCTGCCGGTTCTTTTTTTTTTTTTTTTTACAGAAACACCAATTTAATTTTTTTTCTCTCTCAGACTGTACCACCACACCATCACCTGTCTGCCGGTTCTTTTTTTTTTTTTTTTTTACAGAAACACCAATTTAATTTTTTTTCTCTCTCAGACTGTACCACCACACCATCACCTGTCTGCCGGTGCTTTGTGTTTTTTTTTTTTTTTTTTTTTTACAGAAACACCAATTTCATTTTTTTCTTCTCTCAGACTGTACCACCACACCATCACCTGTCTGCCGGTGCTTTTTTTTTTTTTTTATTTTTTTTTTTTTTACAGAAACACCAATTTCATTTTTTTCTTCTCTCAGACTGTACCACCACACCATCACCTGTCTGCCGGTGCTTTGTTTTTTTTTTTGTTTTTTTTTTTTTTTTTACAGAAACACCAATTTTATTTTTTTCTCTCTCTCAGACTGTACCACCACACCATCACCTGTCTGCCGGTGCTTTGTTTGTTTTTTTTTTTTTTTACAGAAACACCAATTTCATTTATTTCTCTCTCTCAGACTGTACCATCACCTGTCTGCCGGTGCTTTGTTTGTTTTTTTTTTTTTTTTTACAGAAACACCAATTTCATTTTTTTTATTCTCTCAGACTGTACCACCACACCATCACCTGTCTGCCGGTGCTTTGTTTTTTTACAGAAACACCAATTTTATTTTTTTTTTCTCTCTCAGACTGTACCACCACACCATCACCTGTCTGCCGGTTCTCCCCAAGGAGATGGACCAGGACTCGGATGACCAGAAAGACCCCAAGTGGCTGCAGACCAAGACCAAGATGATGATCGACGAGTTCACCGATGTGAACGAGGGAGAGAAGGAACTCATGAAGCTGTGGAACCTGCACGTGATGAAATACGGGTGAGTGAGAGATTGATATTGTTTTTTTATCTTTTTTTTTTTTTTTGATGAAATGTGCCAAAACCAATCAACCTCAACGATGAGGTTGAACAACGTCGACCCTGCTTGAGCGGGATAAGACAGAGTAAAAGAAGAAGAAGACAGGTGAGTGAGAGATTGATCTTGTTGTTTTATCTTTTCTTTTTTGATGAAATACGGGCGAGTGAGAGATTGATATTGTTTCTTTTAGTTTTTCTTTTTTGATGAAATACGGGTGAGTGAGAGATTGATCTTGTTTCTTTTTTCTTTTCTTTTTTGATGAAATACGGGTGAGTGAGAGATTGATCTTGTTTCTTTTCTTTTGATGAAATACGGGTGAGTGAGAGATTGATCTTGCTTCTTTTAGCTTTTCTTTTTTGATGAAATACGGGTGAGTGAAAGATTGATCTTGTTTCTTTTATCTTTTCTTTTTTAAAGAAAGAAAAAAAAAAAAAGATTTAAAAAAGAAAAGAAAGAAAGACCAAGTTTGGTGAAAGCATCTCTAAGTGCACTGGTAGTCAAGTGGTTAACGCGCTAGTCTGATAATCCAGGTAGCGTAGGGATCCGGTGGTTCGAATCCCACCCAGTGCATGAATCATTAATTTGAATTTGTGACCACATAATAATAAGACTCTGAGGGTTAGGTGGTAGAAAATGCTTTGAGCATTAACCTCGCCTGGTGGTTACCTTCCACTAAAGAGTATTATTATTATTATTATTATTATAATTGTAGATATGTAGAGTTCGAAAGATTGAATCCCCAAGGAAGGAATTGTCCTAGGATTTCAAAAAAAAATAGTTGTGCCCCAGAACCGCTTTCGCATTACTTCAGGGCACTTTCCCTTTACATCCATGACATTCGGGAAACAGAAAAACTCGGTCAGAATTTTCCACTTCGGCCGGGATTCGAACCCGCAACCTCCGGTTCAGTAGCCAATGCTCTTAACCACTGAGCCACGGAGGTCGGCTTTCTTTAATCTGTCTCCTCCCTCTTTTTTAGTTTGAAAAAATCAAAATGATTAAGGTGCTACTCGTGACTCGTGAGGAAAAATGAGAAGCTGCTTTAATGTTAGCAGCTACCAGTGGCGGAATCATAGGCAAAAATAAGATATTGGGATACTAAAGATATGAAAAAGTCCTATAATTCTGCGCTACCCACTAAAAATAGTATATGATTTTATTTGTGGTAAAACACAAGGCCTCTACACAAATTTTGTGGGTAGCGCAGCACTACTAAAGCTTCCTGTACTTTTCGAATTCTATTACATTAATTTCTTTTACTCTGGTAATGCCGCCACTGGTCGTTACTCATACAAGTAACTACTCATTTTTCCTCACGAGGTATGAGTGGACCCCGGACATGCAAGTGCAGAGCAGAAAAATTCCTGCCCCGGTGGGAATCGTACCCAGGTCACCATGCTTGCAATGCCTAGCGCGCTAACTCACTCTGCCACGGTGATTACACTAAAAATAGTAATAATAACACAAATAAACACATTTATAATTACTAGAAACACATGATATAATAACTAATAACACAAAGAAACACATTTATTTATTTTATTTAAGGTGCTTGTTTGGTATGCATGATTTTTTCCTTCTTCACTTGAGAATTTGACACTTGGTTGTCCTTAACCTTGTGACACTAGATTTCATTAAGTCGCAGTATAAATCGTATGCACTTTCTACTGAAACCCTACAAATCAGGTCAGGTAATAGTCCAACATTCGTGTTAAATATACATAGAGCTGAAATACTTTCATTTCTAGAGGACAAGGAAAGTTTAAATGACAACAGCAAAAGTTTATTTACACAAGTAAAATAATGAATAAGTACTTTTTAATGGAGTATATTTTTATCTACGTCTAATAATTCATATTTGGAAAGAAATCTATGAAACAAACAAACTAACAGAAATATTCTAGTATTTATAACACAAACATCAATGGAGATCTTAGATGACTAAGATCATTAGAAATAATAGAAATAGGACCCTATAAAGAATGCAGTTCCCCACACCATAAGTAGGTACTAAGATTATTTACAGACAAAAAAAAAAAAAACAAGAAATAAATAAAATCTTCATCCTCAAATTAATGGAACAGACAAATCAAACAATAACAGAAAACGTATCTTGGACTAGTTTTTATCACAATTAATGAACACTCGGACCATTTTGATTCAAATCCAATGTTCAACTCTTAGCCCCGAATTATGAAAC
Organism: Bactericera cockerelli; assembly: GCA_024516035.1. Taxonomy (NCBI): domain Eukaryota; kingdom Metazoa; phylum Arthropoda; class Insecta; order Hemiptera; family Triozidae; genus Bactericera; species Bactericera cockerelli. The sequence continues at coordinate 12,938,219 of CM044963.1, read as the reverse complement.
ATGATTAGATTAACTGATCCTACACTATCCCTTAACACGCCCTCTGGTGGGAATTTCAACCAATCACAGCGCGTATATATCAGCTGAAAAATGATATTGGCTTGGATTAAAATAAATCCTAGATAGTTAATCCTGTTTCATAATAAGAGCCTTAACCTTTGAAATTCAATGCATTATTTTTAACAGTATGATCATTTTGATACTAAATTAATGTTAAACTCAAATCTAAGAGTTTTATTACATTATAAGTATTAAACATTTGATAGGATTTTAGCAGTCCCTCCACGCTTTTACACTGGGTACCTTATGTTCGACCTTGCAATTTTTAGTCATCATAGAATTGTTAATTGACTTGGCACTATAATTAAGTCTCATCTATTTTAGACAGTCAACAAGTACATTAAATCCAATGCTCCTAAAATTTAACCAATGTATCTCATGTTATTTCAAGAAAAGTTATTTCAATCTAATCCTGAAAAGTGATCACGTCTCTATCTTACTTGTACAAAACTTCTTACAAGCAGCCTTCCTTGCCTCTTGAAATAAAGGCCTTACAATCAACCCTTTTTCATCTCTTGAAATTGAAGTAAAGGCCTTACAATCGCCTCTTCCTCTTCTCCTGAAATAAAGGCCTTACAATCAACCCTTCCTCTTCTCTTGAAATAAAGGCCTTACAATCAACCCTTCCTCTTCTCTTGAAATAAATCCTTGACTCTTGAAATAAAGGTCTTACAATCAACCCTTCCTCTTCTCTTGAAATAAATCCTTGCCTCTTGAAATAAAGACCTTACAATCAAACCCTTCCTCTTCTCTTGAAATAAAGGCCTTACAATTAACCCTCTCCTCTTCACTCTCAGTTCTTACTCACAACGTTCCTCTCTTGAAACACTGGTAAATACTGTTCCTTACATAAAATGAAACCCCAGTTTACTCCACAGCCGCCTGCAGTATGTCCCTGGCTATCAGGTCCTGCTTCAGGTTGTAGTAGAGCTGCAGCTGCTGCTCTGGCTTGAGCATGTAGATCTGGTTCAGGAGGCCCTGGATCGTGTTGCGGTTGATGAACGTGTAAATGTAGACATACACAAAGGTGGACATGAGGAACTGACAGTCGAACCTGTCCATGAGCCCGCCGTGTCCGGGGATGATGTCGCTGAAGTCCTTGATGTGGAAAGCGCGCTTGAAGCCGCTCGCGAAGAATCCGCCGAACGGCCCGATGGACGACGCGAACACCGAGATGAGCGTCGCGTGGAACAAGATCGGCTGGACGTAGAACTCCTTGTTGAACGCCGTGTAGAGTTGGTGCCGGTAGATGTAGCTCACTTCACACACGTGGTTGTACTTCCCGTCCGTGAACTGGACCGGACAGACGAAGTAGTCGAACTTGGCCAGGTAGAACGCGAGGAGCACGCTGAGCAGCACCGTGAAGATGGCGCCCCCGATGAAGCCTTCCCAGGTCTTCTTAGGCGAGAGTTTGATGAGCGGCGTGCGTCCGAAGTAGAACCCGCACAGGTAGGCCATGCAGTCGTTGATGACGATCATGGAGAAGGGCAGGATGAACCAGAGGAGGCCGTTGTAGATGTTCTGGATCATGAAGTGGCACTGCGTCGCGATGACCAGGAGAGAGACGTGCGTCCACGCGAAGAGCGAGAACTGACGCATGTAGCACTTGGGCTTGAGGGAGAGGACGAACGCGATGAACCCGATGACATAGAAGCAGAAGCTGATGAACGCGTTGTAGCGAATGAGGAAGGAGAGGGCTGCGCTGTTGGGCTTGCGCAGCGTGGTGAAGAGGAACACGTAGACATGCGTGGAGTACAGGAAATAGTTGTACGTGAACAGGTAGTGGTAGGCGATGGTGCGGATCCAAGGCAAGGCGTAGCCCTTGTAGACGGTGAGGCCGATGGTCATGATCTCGCGGAAGCAAATGACCTGCACGATGATGATGCAGAGAATGATGGCCACGTGACCTAGCCAGATGAGCGTCACGTAGAACCCGAGCATGAGGATCGTGAACACGACGCGTATGAGAGCGTTCTGGTACGCCTCGCTCTTGATGTAGCGCCGCACGAACGGCGGGATCTTGTTCGTGCCCTGCTTGATCTCCTTGGAGAGATCCACGGCAGCCAGTTCCTCCACTTCGACGTCCGAGGAGGAGGCGGAGGTGGCGGGCTTGATGACGTCATCGCTGGATCGGATGACGTCATCGCCAGTGGCGCCCGCGTCCACGAGACGGTGCTTCAGCTCAGACGACATGGCGGCGGAGGCGGGAGAATTCAAATCTTTTACCTTCGCTAGTTGACTCTTTCTATTTTGGGGAGCTCGTTCGCACTGGTTTTATTGAGTGCCAAGACGTTTCTCTTGATGATATAATGACTGTTATCTTGTATAAGGTTTGTTGGGCAGCTCGTTGGTACTGGTTTTATTGAATGCCAAGACGTTTCTCTTGATAATATAATGACTTTTATTTTGTATAAGGTTTGTTTTTAGTATTTGATAGGATGTCTCAGTAGCTTTGTGTGATGAAAAAATAATGTCAATTATGTGTTTTATGAATTATATGAAGACGGTGAAAAATTCTAGGAAATATTTATATTTCTTTAAAGTTTGAACTAGATGGAAATATTCAATTAGGCCTGGATTTGGTTAGCTAGGAAACTACTTGTTATTAAATGTTTTTTTTTTTTTTATGGTGTTCTATTTTGAGTTGCAATTTCTTTTCGACACCTGTTTTTCCGTTTATTTTTTGTCAGTAGAAAAAAAGTTACCATTAATTTTTAAGAAAATTTATTGTGTCCAAAAAATATACCGTCTGTTAAGCGTTTCCAATATTATCAAGAATCAGTTATGTATGTCTCTTTAAATGTTCTTGTTATATTTTGCGTGAACAGCTGAAAATCACTTCTCAATCTTCAATTTTTAAGAGATCAAGTGACAAATTCTATTGGATTATATCTCTTGGGAACATGTATTTGTCACGGTTCTATTGAGGTGTCGTTATTAATTTCTTGGATTTGGTTAGCTGAACGCGCTTTCCCTCACCCCTCGTCTGATGTGCTTAGAGTGAACATCGTGTCCACAGTTTGGGAACAGCTGCTGAACTCAACAGTCGACTGAAATATATGCTCAGCAAACAACGATCTGAAAACAGAAGACAAATAAATCCAATAAGCATCCAAAGATGGTGAACCTTTAAAAAAAACACCTTAGTCAAAATGACACTTGATTTTGCCTATCATTTTAAATTCGGAAAATGTAAGAACTGACTGCAACTTGTGCATCTGAATTTAAGGGCGGAATTAATAGACGTTTTTGTAATACCTCTGTGGCGCTAAGTCACCGATTGCGTACTGTGTAAGATAGGGAAAACCGACACTTACCAACGACTTAAGTTATTGATGTTGTCTATTAATTCCGCCCTAAGAGTTTATTTCGTCCCAGTTTCTTTAAAACATCTGTGGTACTTGAGTGTTGAGGTTTCTATAGATGAGGTTAAAACACCGAAGACAGAACATCTCCAGTATAAACAGAAAAGCATTGATCATGAGACCAGTAACAAGTGGCATACCTTGAATTTATTAGGTCAGTTTTTACCTTTTTACACCCAAACAATGAAAAGCTAGTAGCTTCAAAACACTCAGGCCGAAATTAATAGGCAAATTCTATACCAAAAGTCATTGATAAGCGTCGGCTTTCCCTATCTTACACAGTACGCAATCCGTGACTTAGTGCCACAGAGGTATTACAAAAACGTCTATTAATTTTGCCCTCAATCTATTGAAACATTGACAAAACACATTTACCAAAAGGATAAAACACATTTATAGAGAGAATAAAAAAGGACTATTACGTGCCATGTATTTCATAACGTTCATACTCGTAAATGAAATAGGACTGCTTTTTTACGCCTGTTCCTACTCAGTCTCAATGTTATGTAAATAATGGCGTACTCTATACCGACATGGGAACAGAACATGGATGAGTAATACTAATCATTCACATTTTCATATCGGTACGTAGACGAGTTAGGAATATTTAAATCATTCATATTTTCGTATCATGGAATATTGAAATTTGAACGATCGCCTTGCACTGTCCCCAGCATCTCTAGTGAAAGTGCTGTTGATATTGTTCAAATACCTATGTTTAGTTTGATGTACATCTCAATGTCGTAAACATCCTTTTGTACTTGTACTTTGTAATTTATTTGCATTAATAATTGTATATAATAGGAGGTAACACATATTTTTTTTTTTTTTTAAAGATGAGTGTTTCACAGCCTTTTTGTTTCGTAGCCATGAAACAGGAGCTACTATAGACGCTTGTGGTCTGTGTTGTAGCCTGCTCATCCCGTAGTATGCCTCCCCTCTGATGGGCGAGAAGTGACACAATACTTCCCATTTATCTGTGAAGTGACACAATACAATACATATACCATGCTACTAGTGCTTCTACCGCACTCTAAGGGGATACAGTCCTCTTGTTTTGTGGGGTAGTTTCATTTTATATTATAATTTTCTTTTCTTTTTAACTCTCTTTTTCTTTTTTATATTATAGTGGGTAAAAAATGTTTCCACTCATTCATTACCTATAAGCTATCCTCAAAGGATTGTGTGGAGGTAAAGGATCCCAGGACTTCATTCATTAAAGCACTCTCACTCTTATTGTATTTAAGTAAAGCGAGTTCGAGAAATTGTGATATTTTGATTGTGATTAACACATTACATTATTTCTGGGGTCTTTTCTAAAAGAAATTCCTATGTGCTGTGTCGTTATTTAGAACTTTTAACATGAACATAATAAATATGTGATTAACATAAAATATGATAACTTTGTTTTTGTAATTTTTTTTTTGTTTTTGTTTGAAATGGTGACTTGTTTCTATATGAAAGCAGGCACCCAGGGCTAAGATGAACAATGTCATCCGCCACTGTTAACTCCTGTTGTTTTAGTTCCTACACAGTGCAGCGTATCTAGCATATATTACTTGGCGCTGGCGTATATGTAGGTCACAGAAAAGCTGCAACACAAGCAAAACTGTTATGTCATAATCCGCATTCGCGACACTTCTCAAGTTTTCACCATGGCCGAGAGGATAGCGCACTCGGCTTGCAAGCGGGTGACTCGGGTTCGGATTCCCGACTAGGTTGAAAAAATCTGCTCTGTAAAAATCTACTTGAAAAAATCTACTCTGACGTCCGAGGTCCACTCATACCTCGTGAGGAAAAATGAGTGTTTACTTGTATTAGTAACGACTGTTTTTTCTTCAAAGTCGTTAATCATACAAGTAACCACTCATTTTTCCTCACGGCGTTACCAGAGTATAGTTTAATAAAATAATGTCTCAATTAAAATGGTTAAAAAACAAATGAGGTTCTACTTTAACATGATACTTGTTTTTTGTTGTTGTATGAAACATGGTCTTGTAGTAATGATGTATGATAAAATGAGTAATTTTTCTTAATGTGTACGATGATAAAATAAAATGAAGTAATGATAAAATACTTTTTTGTGACTCAAAATAATTACTCCCGCGTAATTTTATACAACCGTATTCCTGAAAAAAAAGGACACTATCTGCTAACTAGTTAAAACAACGACTGTAAGTCACAACAACACACCACATTGTATTTAAAATCGTAACTACAATCGCCCCCCCCCCCCCCCCCCACCCTTTAGAACAGTGCAAACAGACATGTACAAATGTACATTAGAAAAAAAATACTCATTGCTTCACTCTATGCGAAGTATGCGATGTTAACAACAACAACAACACTACCTACTATTTTAAATAATATCGACGGATCGTAACCGAACTCAGTAGCTTGATCGATAAGGCGGCGGACTCGTAACCTGGAGGTCGGAGGTTCGAGTCCCGAGTTCAGCAAAGTTTTAGTAAAATGAGTTTGAGCAAGAGTATGTGGTGGTGGAAGGATTGATAAGTCTTTTGGCTCCTTTGACTTGTAAACAAACATTTGAGTCTAGGGTGCAGTAATAATAATAATGCTTTTTATTTATTTTTTAAATACAAATTGTTATCATCGTCTATCTCCTATTGGGTACTCCTGTACTTTTCATTGCATAAATAATCTCATAGTAAACTTACTTTTCTAACTAGAAAATTTCAGTGGCTAGTGATTTAATCTCGTACGCCCTTATCACTCACACGGGTAACATACCCTAAAAAACAATACTTGGCAACTTGGAAAACTCACTCTGAACTTCTTCTTACCACCATACAAACAGATTTTTTTACAGAATTTTCCAACAGGGAAAATGGACTTTGAAAAAAAATAGCACTGTCTCGAAAAAGGGAATAAAAATTGTGTTTGGTCTCAAAGCAAGAAGAGCTTTTGCGACAGAATTTCCAATAGTAGACGCCCGAGGGAGGAATAGCTACCGACTGATTCCCTATCTGGGTCTCTAGAGCGAACTCCAACATCCCTCTCTTTTCCTATTTCCCACACTTTCCAAACCCTCCCGCCGTCTCAAATGTCCATCTTTTCTCCCTCCACCACTTCCTTGATGTTTCCTCTCCTCTAAATCCCACCGTCCCCCTCTCCGATTTTCTCCCTTTTCCCCTCCAGCTTCTGTCTCCCTAGACAGGGGAGAAGGGGGTTTGTTTTCATCCTAATCTTTTTAGGCAGACTTGAGAAGAGGAACGAAATCGATAAGGTGCGGCGCGCATGCGTGAGTAGAATTATCCCTCGCGGCAGAGAGAATTTTTACTGCTGAGGGAGGAAAAAGGGATTTATTTTATAGTGGGAGCAGTGAGGAGGAACTGTTGGGGAAAGTGGGGGTAATTAGAAACCCCTTCGCAACGTTGCGAGACAAAATGTTGAGCTCAGTGGAATCCTGACCTGACCCAACCTAACGGGAAATGGAAATTTGAAAACGCGAGAAAAGTTATAAAAGATAACCCCTTTCTCAACACCGTTTTTTTTTAACTTTGAGGAAGGGTACCATTCTATCATTTTAAAATCTGTAATAATATGTAATAAATACATCGATTTTTTCATTTAAATAACTATAGGGTGGGGCAACGAATTTTTGTTTTGAAATTGAAAATAAACAGGGTTCGGGTTAGAACAGTTAATCATCATCCTGCGCTTCAGGACGGCTTGTTGAAAAAGGAAAGTTTTGTTGCACCACCCTGTAACATGTTTGTTAGTGGAAAAACAGGGTGGGTCATGTAGAGTGATAGACGTGATGGTAGGTACAGAGAGAGCTGGGATTTCTTGTGATTTTTAAGTGAAGAGTTTTAGAATAAATAAATGAACTGGAAAAAAGGAGGAATGTTTTTTGTGAGATAACGAGGGAGAGAAAACTGTCTGGGAATAGAGAAGAGACAAATTTTACTTTTTATAAGAAGAGAATGGTTGGGTGGAAGAGCTCACTCCAGTGAGAATCCTGCCATAAAAAAAAGATCCAAGTCTAATTTTCTAGATGAATAAAGAAAGAAAAACATGTTCTCTCAAACCCTTAAGGATAAAAAGAAAAGAACGCCTAGGTTCAGAGTTGGATAAATGGAGGAGGGAAAAGCGTAGGAGGGGGTACTTTGAGATAGTCTAAATTCTCAAGTGTAGACAAGTTTTTTTTACGAAAAAAGAAAATGGGTTCTGTTCTGTTAGACATATCCACTAAAGTTTATTTTTTGAGGAGGGGAAAGAAAGCTCATGCCGAAAAGTGTTTGACTCAGACATGGACCGCCCGGTATCCATGGCTGCCTATTGGTTGTGACAAGAAGATAGGAAGAAGAATGGGTAGTAGTAGAAAGGGAGATATAGAAAGGTGGGAGGGAGAGGTGTAAGGAGAGAGGGAGATATAGATCTAGAGGGCAGGAAGAGAGGAGGGAGATGAGATGGGTGGTGACAAGAAGATAGGAAGAAGGATGGGTAGTAGAAAGGTGGGAGGGAGAGATGTAAGGAGAGGGAGATATAGAACTAGAGGGCAGGAAGAGAAGAGGGAGATAAGGTTGGTGGTGACAAGAAGATAGGAAGAAGGATGGGTAGTAGAGAGGGAGATGGTATAGAATGCGAGGACAGGAAAAGATGAGGGAGATAAGATTGGTGGTGACAAGAAGATAGGAAGATGGATGGGTAGTAGAGAGGGAGATAGTATAGAATAAGAGGGTGAGAGCGAGAGGTGTAAGGAGAGGGAAATATAGAATTAGAGGGCACTCAGAGAGGAGGGAGATAAGATGGGTGGTGACAAGAAGATAGGAAGCAGGATAGGTAGTAGTAAAGGAGTAGGGAAAGGTGTAAGGGGAGAGGGAGATATACATAGTATTAGAGGGCACTCAGAGAGAAGGGAGATAGGATTGGTGGTGACAAGAAGATAGGAAGAAGGATGGTTAGTAGAGAGGGAGATAGTATAGGATGGGTAGTAGAGAGGGAGATAGCATAGAATGGGTAAGTATTAGAGAGGGAGATAGTATAGAATCGGTAAGTAGAGAGGGAGATAGTATAGAAGGAGAGGGCAGAGAAGTAGTTTCGACAGCAAGCGGCAGGGTGTAGGATGTGATAAAATTGATAACAGGATTACCTGAGAGCTTACCCCTGTGGTGACATTGAGCTGAAAATAGTCGAGCTCTCTCACACTGTATATCTATATCTATAATATTCTATGATAATAATTTGACCTTATTTGTACTGCCAGGATAGGATTTCCGCTTTTAATCCAGCAGTTGGATTTAGTACTATGTCCCGGTAGTTCAGTGGTCGAGGCGTCTGAGAATGGTAATCCAGAGGTCGCGGGTCCGAGACTCAGCCGGGAAATGACAAGTTATCCTCCTCTTTTGGGGTTTTAGTCACATAATGCAATACGACTCGGGCTTACTGCTTCAATGATGGGACTCATTAGTCCTAATTGAGCAGTATGAATAAGGTTATTTTTTTTTTTTTTTTTTTTCAAACATATTTGTGTTAATCACTTTCGTGATGTCACAACTACTCAAACTCGCTTTACTAATTTTTTGCTGAAACCGGGACTTGAACCACCGACCTCCAGGTTACAAGTCCGTTGCCTTATCGATCAAGCTACTGAGGTCGGTTATGAATAAGGTTATATTATTACTATTACTAATTTGTTGGCATAATGGGACTACCTAATCTTGGGCTAATAGTAGGAATAATTTCAGAAAGCACTACTCCTTATTGTATTTATACTCTTATGAATACCTATTTATATAAATACTGAGTATATTTATAGTCGAATAAATAAAGAGGTGTTTTGTTGTACTGTTGGTATAATGGGACTACCTGTCCTTACGCGGACAGTCTAAATAAAACACTACTTATACTTATTATACTATCCGCTATTTGGAACCTTAAATCAGAACCAAAAAAGTATTTGGTACTAACTTCACAGTTTAATGTACACCAAGGAATACTCATATGGACACGGTCAAAAACGAGCGTTATTAAAAAAATACATATTAATTAAACAAACACCAAAAGTTTTTGGTACGAACTTCACAGTTTGGTATAGTTAAAGGAACACACCTAATATGACACGGCCAAAAAACGAGCTTTATCGAAAAAATATATTAATTAAACAAACACCAAAAAGTTTTTGGTACTAACTTCACAGTTTGGTATAGTTAAAGGAACACACCCAATATGACACGGCCAAAAAACGAGCTTTATTTTAAAAAAATATATTAATTGAACAAACACCAAAAAGTTTTTGGTACTAACTTCACAGTTTGGTATAGTTAAAGGAACACACCTAATATGACACGGCCAAAAAACGAGCTTTATTAAAAAAATATATTAATTAAACAAACACCAAAAAGTTTTTGGTACTAACTTCACAGTATGTTATACACCAAGGAATACTCATATGACACGGTCAAAAAAACGAGCGTTATTAAAAAAAAAACATACATTAACTAAACAAGTATTTGGTACTAACTCCACAGTATGTTATACACCAAGGAATACTCATATGACACGGTCAAAAAACGAGCGTTATTAAAAAAAAACATATATTATCTAAACAAACACCAAAAAGTATTTGGTACTAACTTCACAGTATGGTATACACATATGACAGGGTCACGCGTAGTGAGGACCTTCGTGAACCATGTAAAAAACTGATATTAATGAGCTAGCAACCAGCAGATGCAGTGGAACTCAGGGTTAGAGTCGAACCAAGAAGTCAAATTGCCATTAACATAATGTATCTGTAGATCCCCATCTGTGCCAGTGAGGCAGTAGAATTTAAAATGAACTACATTATATCATTGTTGTGACGTCATTCGACTCATATCCTTGAAGAAATTCTACTGGTTTCTGAAAGAATTGGTGGTCGTTAAGGTTCTAGTCTGGTGATCCAGGAAGCGTAGGGATCCGTTGGTTCGAATCCCATCCACTGCATTTATTTATCCTAGGATATAAGGGTTGCGTGGAAGAGATTGCCATAGGCAATAACCCCGCCCTTTAGTTAGAACATATGTTTGTACGTATAATATATATTTTATTTATTTTTTTCCTGTTTATATTTATACTGTCAATTTTGTATTTTAATTTTACCATTATTTGTTTGTATATAATATGTTCTTCTAATAAAGAGTTCCATAATAATAATAATATCCTGTGAGACTTTACATAATAATGGCATCAAACCAACTGCTGGAATAATGAGCCTCTTCAGTCCTAGTCAGGCAGTATTTAAATAGTGCCTGTTATTAATCTCAAGCCGTTAATCGCATGTTGAATGCACCAATTCTCGTTCTGTCACTGAAGTTGAACAATGCCAAGAACTTGTATGATAAATGGGTGACAAATTGACAGTTCAAATTCTAATCCTCGAGAGGCTAATCCTGGGGCTGGGTGAGGTAACGGAACCAGTGCACCACATCTACATCTCACTTTTATCTATTTATCCCCCCTTCCCTCCCGCCTCCAGTTTCGTGGGTGACTGCCAGATCCCGCTCGCGTGCGGCATGTTCCTCGAGACCTGCGGCACCGAGCTCCTGCGCCGCAACCTGTACCGCAACTTCGTGCTGCACCTGTGCAACATGTTCGACTTCGGCCTCCTCAGCGGGCTGGCCGTCTACACCACCCTGCAGCGGCTGCAGGAGCTCATTCTCAAGGACGAGGGAGACTCCGCCAGCTCCGAGTATAGTCAGGTAAGCGCTGGCGCTGGTGTGAGGCAACAATCGGATTCAATTGAAGTTTAAGCTCGAATTAATGAAAGACACTAACCGACCTCAGTAGTCTCTTATGACAAGAAGCTAAAGTGCTCTGTGTGTAGTGAGACATTTCAACCATAAGGTAAGTTACCATCATCTCTCCAACCATGCCATGGAAGAATTGACCTCAGAAGCTTGATCGATAAGACGATGAACTTGTACCCTGGAGGTCGGTAGTTCAAGTCCCGGGTTCAGCGAAGATATACATAGTGAAACGAGTTTGAGTAGTTGTGATATCACAGAAGTGACAAACACAAACATTTGCCAACTTCCCATACTAGAGACTCGGAACCATCGACTTCTGCGTTCGTTATTGCCTGTTAAGGCTTCTAGCTTAACAGGTGTGAACGCACTACATAAAAAAGACCTCCAGGTTAACAAGTCCTTCGCCTAATCAATATAGCTACTGAGGAGATCAGTGTGAGGAACTCTTTATTGCAATTCTGATCCAACAAAATCTCACCGAAGCTTGATCGTTGCCTTGGCCAATCCCACCATCAAACATTCGTGTTGAATAACAGATACATTTCTACTGTCAGGTGTTGAATAACAGATACATTTCCCTTGGCAGGTATTGAATAACAGATACATTTCCCTTGGCAGGTATTGAAAAACAGATACATTTCAGGTGTTGAATAACAGATACATTTCCCTTGGCAGGTATTGAATAACAGATACATTTCAGGTGTTGAATAACAGATACATTTCCCTTGTCAGGTATTGAATAACAGATACATTTCCTTTGGCAGGTATTGAATAACAGATATATTTCAGGTGTTGAATAACAGATACATTTCAGGTGTTGAATAACAGATACATTTCCCTTGGCAGGTATTGAATAACAGATACATTTCCCTTGTCAGGTATTGAATAACAGATACATTTCTCTTGCCAGGTATTGAATAACAGATACATTTCCCTTGTTAGGTATTGAATAACAGATACATTTCCCTTGTCAGGTATTGAAAAGCTCGTGTGAGGCGCAGCGCCAGTACTGGATTCAGGAGGGCAGCAAGCGGGCGCCCAAGCTGCTGGAGATACGGCCGCCCCTGTCTAGTCCTACCGGGAGGGGGTGCGACGGAAACCTGCCGGTAAATATCTAGTCCACTTCTTAAACAGTGGGTGTAGTGGGACGTCTTGTCTATTATGATACGGCCGCCCCTGTCTAGTCCTACCGGGGAGGGGGTGCGACGGAAACCTGCCGGTAAATATCTAGTCCACTTCTTAAACAGTGGGTGTAGAGGGACGTCTTGTCTATTATGACTTTTTACGTTCAATTTTCTTCAATCCATAGAAAGAAAGTGATGAGACAGACCCATTATTTTAGTTTTCACCTCGTAATAGTGGTAATATGAACTGATCTTGTTTCATTTGATAAGATTTGTTTTTATACTATTGAGAATATTCACTCATTTTATTAGACAAATATTTGTCTCTCCATTGGATTTGTCTAACGTGACCTATTCTTCTCCTCAGGCAACTACTCGCCAGCTCACTCCCCCAGTCTGTCTACCATCACCCCGCAGTCTGAGAAGTCACAACCAGCTCAACCTGGCAGCAAACGAAAGCTGTCCGTCGACGAATCCTCCCGATCCAAAGCTGCCGAATCTACCCCGGGCACATCCAAAGCCGCCAGCTCTTCGAGCAAAGATGGTCTCTTGGCGGGAAGGAAATCCGTGGACAATGCTCGCAAGAGGGTGGCATCGCTTGATGACAGTAGAACCGACTCGCCTGCCGGACCGAGTGTTCCCGCCAGTAAGAAGCGGCGCGTGTCATCCCCTGATCTCAAGATAACATCCAACTGCCGAGTCATCCTCGACGACAGTAGCGGGTCCAAGTTGAGAACCCTGGGGGAGAAAAGCTGCCCGGACACTCCTCCCGGTAAAGTGACCAGTCGAACGCGTCAGTCCATCAGTGGAAACGGCGCGGGAAACAAATCAACCTCGGCGAGTGGAAACAAAGCGATTCCGACTCCAAGTGGAAGTGGGTCAAAGGCTTTGTCAACATCAAGCAATGGGACGAACGGATCCAAAGCGGCGTCCTCTTCGAACGGAGCACTGAACAGTACCAAGCAATGCTCAAACGGGACTTCCCACAAAGCCTCAAACGGAAACGGTTCGGCAGTATCAACCGTTGTTTCCAGGCAGTCAATTTCGAATGGTTCTAAATTAGCAAACGCCACTGCCGTAACCTCAAAAGCATCTTCTACGCTAAACGGAGCGACCTACGGTGCGGGAAACAGCGCAAGCATGCGACGGAAGAGCATCGCGTCGACATCAGGTCTGTGTAACGGCAGTGCTGCGGACGCGACCAGCAAGGTGGACTTGCGGCGGAAATCCGAAATTGTAGACGCAGCCTCCAAGTCTGGTTCATAGGAGGAAATGCCAGAGATCCGTGAGATGAGTTTGTGTCACTGAACAGCATGAGCTATTCTCTCTGTCTTACTAGAGGAGTGGCTGAATTCTCAACACATGTTGGCGAGAAGTGTTGACTTGGCCGTCAACCCTTGCTTGAGACGAATTCGTATTCCAGGGTAGAGCTGGGAGGTTTCAGTCGGTAAGAGTCAAGTGTTATGAAGCTCATTGGATATATGGAATTATGAGTTAAATGTTACCTAACTGCTAGTTAACTGGAATTTTAATAACTTGAGCTTGCCTGGGATGTTTCAAAAGTTTGGTCCATACTTTAAACCTCGTTATTACGGCTGGCAATGACAGTAGTTTTTCAAGTTTAGAGAGGAAATCAGTTGTTGAGTGTAATGGTCATTTGCTTAGAGAGACTTGATGAGTCGAAACGTCAACATTTATTTGAAACCAAGATGATCAATGTATCAGTGCCATAAAATATCCGTTAGAAATAAACATATTTATTTTATGGATTTGGCCTTTTTCACTAATGAGCGAGTATACATTGTTTACTTTGGAGCTTGTTAATCAAATTTTGGTTACATTAGGGAGAGTATTGATCTTTCTTTGTTTTATTTTCCGTTCAAAACAAACTACAGTTCATTTATTTGGCAAGAGATAAAAAAAAAGCCCCGTTAAAATGTAGTCTGGTTTTTAGGGTTACTGGATGGTTTTGGTTATCAATAAGGATTAACAATAGGAATATTAATAGGAAATTTATTTATTGGAACAAGTTAAATACGTTTAAATATGACATGTGCATAAAATACTATATTTGAATTTTAATAAAGAAGAAAGAAGGTAGATTTTTTTTTTTAATTAGGCACTTTAATTCTGTGTCAGTGCCTAATTCGAAAAAAAGAAATATGAAAATATTGTCTGTATGATATTCGAATTATCAAAGGAAGATAATGAAGTCTATAAAATGATTTAATAAAATGTGAGTGGTGCATTTGTAGGGAAATAGGGACTTACTGTCCTTCCAATTGGTAGCTTAGTATAAATCAATAGAAAATGAAAAATATCCGAGGCGATTAATAATAATGTAGGCATGTGTGTCACAGTGTAATTATGAGAAAAAGACTCAATTTATCAACGGACTGGGAAGAATGGATGATTTTGGATCACCTGACTTAACGAGACATTATTCATCATTACTTCTAATTTTTTATACCAATTTTCATCCATTACAGTTAAAATAACGAAAGTAAAAAGTTCCTGTAATCAGCCTTGGTAAATATAACCTCATATACTTTTAGAATATATAAATTATAATAATTGATTAAAAATTACAAGTATTTATATTTATGGCAATACCTAAGCTTTGCAAAGAAGACTCAAGCTCAGTCATCTAAATTCAAGGAAACTTACTCAATCTGTACTTGGAAGTAAATGTCTTTTAGTATAACATAGAAAACAATAACGTCTCATGAATACAACCCAGATTGCCAAGCCAGAAATGACGTCATCGCTTCCCAGTCTAGTGTGAAGTTAATTTAGTAATTTTCTGTAAGCCCGCTCAGCTTTAGTCTTAAGTGCACATTAGGAAAATGTTAAGAGCACCTTAGATTTATAATAATTTATATTTATTTCTGCTGGTAGAAACACCGAGAGCGTCTATGGAATTCCACACGAGTATTGTATAATAACACTTAATGGTCTCTTAAATATTAATTGACCGATTAAACTTCTACTTGACCATTAAAGTTGATGATGGGACATTAAATAAATCTACTTTTGAGCTAATCTTGGTTCCTAAACGGAGCTGAAATTCCATTAGAGTTTGCCACTAAACAATACCACCTCGTAAGCATGCCTACCCGACATTGTGAGAGCAGTATTTGACTAAGGCCATGAGAATCTGATCCATTCTCTTTTTAACTCACTACCCTGACTCGTGCTGATAATTTAATTTACTATTATTTGTATCAAATAAAAATGAGATTCTTTAAACTACTAGCAAAAGGAAATTTTCAGTCCTGTGCCTGTAGAAAAAACAAAGTACCTGTTAATTTTAGTTGAATTTCAAAATAAAGAAAGTCTTCATCAAGCTTTATTCAGAAGTCAGATTCAAGGCTCTTCAGTACTCTTCACACTAGTTCATTTATCATGTGGCATATCCTTTTATTGTAATAAATAATAATAATATTTTTTCTTTAAAGTTATCACACTTGTGTTAATCACTTTCGTGATATCTCAAAACTACTCAACGCTGAAAAACTTTGACATGAACCACCGGCCTTCAGGATCATATTACATAAAGGGAACCTTACCTATCTCGAGTTGAACAAATTTATGCGTCTAACTTTGAACAGCTGATGGTCCCTCTTTCAACAAATCCCGGCTTCTGATTGGTTCAATTTCTTTGAATTTTTTGTTTACCTCATGCAGTGGCGGATAACGAAACATCCTTAATTTTCACGTCACGTACCAAGTCTTATATTACTACATAATAAGTAGAAAATAATGAAATTAAAAGAAGAAGCAAAGACAAAAATAACTTACATGTAATTATGAAAAAAGTAAAAATATTATTTTAGAAGAATTAGGTAGTTTAGGTACCCCCTCTTTAGCGAGAGAAATATAACTACAACTCCGGCACTGATTTTGAAATCAGCTGATGGTCCCTCTTGGACGCAAATCTTGATACATCGGGTTCCCTCCTATGTTATATGATCTCAGTGCCGGCCACACACATATTTATTTGTAAACAAAGCGCGTTTTTCTGTTCCCTCAACTTTTAATGTCTTAAAGCCGGCCACAAGCGTTCATGCATGCATGATCAGGACACGGGCAGCATGAGCTTATGCTCGTGATCTTTTTCTGTCACACACACCCATGCATGTACGTGTGTGGCCGACTTGGCGGTCTATTTCGACGCGTCTCTATGTGTTTCTACCATGCTCTCCTGTGTTCGACGCGACACTGCCTGAATTACCTTCGTATTGAGGTAATGCTGCCTAATGTGATTCAAATCCATTCCAGCAGACTGATTCTTGAGAAAAAAATTCCGGCCTTCATTAGTTCGGTTTTATTTTGAAAAAGAAAAAAGTTCAATGAAAGAAATGTGGAGGGAAACTTCTTTATTTTGAATTGTTTTTAAATTCAGTAGGGCAAAACAGTTGGGGCACTTAAATTTAGCACGAAAATCATGGTAAATTTCAAGTGCTTCAACTCTTTTGCATTATCTAATTGTTTATATTGTTCAAATTAATACTTACTTATTTCAGAATAGATATTACCTTGGTTATACTGCCGAGATGAGGCTAAAAAGCCCCTTTATTTCAGCAGTCTTAACAAGGTTCTATTTATTTAAATCTATTGGATATAGTAAATGACTTTTTTCATCACAACATAGACTTTTCAAGACAGCAAAATACATTTGAACAACGTTTTCCATAGATTTGTTCTCATATCTCACATATCTGTAAAGCATTCTTCCTGAATCAACAGTTTTGCCTTAACCCATCCCCGATTTTGATAATGAACCATTTTCAATTTTTTCAAAGGATACACAGATCCTATAGAGGGATTTATAGGATCTGTGTGATCTATTGGTAAATAATTTCAAATTAATTTTTATAAATATTTGTAGTTTAAATTTGATCAATTTGATAATGTGCAAATTTTCGACATATGTATGAAATAAGTAATGTTTTAATCAAAGGGTGTTGATAATAATACTGCCTATACCATTTTCTTCTCGTTATTGTACCCTCCAGAATAATTGAGGCTTTGAGATTTGGTACAAAGGAATTTAAAAAGTACTTTTAATCCAGCTGATTGAATAGAATATTAAAAACACCTGATGTTATCTCAACAGCTTCTCACTAAAGGATCAAATTACATTTTTAATTCCTTTAATTTCAACACTTGTCTTATTTTTGTGATACAACTTTTTTGATGCATTGAGGAAATAAAAGGTAGAAAGTTTAGGCAAAAGTTTCCAAAAGGACTTGTTTTTCAAGAATCAGTCTGTAGACTACACATAGACTAGACTTTGTACTGTAAGCACTCTTCCTGTATCAGCTAAGAGTTTGCAATTTTTTATCAATGAAAATTAAAAGTCACTGCCATTTTATGTCGTGTGTGTCTCAAAAGAATTCGTTCAATTTTATGTGTCTGACTGAATACGTTCATTTTTTTATTTTATAATTTTAGTGTAGTAAAATCGGACTGTATTTAAACATTAATTTCGTTTATAATGTTAGATTAAGGTCACTATTATTTTCAACTGTCACGTTTATTAATCAAATTAATATTATTTGTGGTTGTAAGATCATGAAAAAATCCAATTTAACAACTCCAAAACAAAATCGTAATGGTTACATGATATATTAATTATTATGCATCAACGAAAGATGCTTTTTTCTTCAAAAGGAGAATAATAGAAATTATTTATGAATAAAAAAAAATCCAATGAAACTGCTACCACGTAATTTTTTATTTTTCTTGGAGAATTTTTCTTTTTTTATATCCTCACTAGAAATATCTATTATTTCCTTGAATAGATTAATTACTAATTATGACTCTTCTATGTACTTATTAAAATTTAACATTATTTTAAAATGAAGCAGTCAAGAATGGGCTGATCGGGGCATCACGATTAAAAAACCCATTTTAACTGCTTTCATTCTCACTTGTAAGCAATCAAATGGACAAGCTGAAATTTGTTCATGTTAAAAATCATGCAATAAATTTAACTAATAATCATTGGTCTTGGTAATTATTAAATATGTGAACATAACATTTCCTTACTTGTCTTGTAAAAAAACCCTCTCAAGTCTCAACACGATACTTATTGAATCCTTTGTGTGGATCTAATCTATTCTTAACTATTTCTGACTACCTTTACTGCATTACCAAGTGCCTCCTGTACCATAAAACATCATATCAAAACAATTTCCTAGTCCTTGTAGACGACTAAAAGCAATTTACTCGCTTTCCTTAATGGGGCCCAGTGCACTAAAAAATTCAAGTATCTTGAACACAGAAAACCGGCTTTAGTAGTTTGTAATTTATTTGTGTGTCACAACTTTTGTGCGTCGGCATTACGAAACTCCTTATCACATCATTTGCCAAAGTAACATATTCCTTATCGTAATGTCGCCACTGGTCCTCAATACAACTACTCATTTTTCCTCACGAAGTAAGAACGAAGTATGAGTGGACCCCAGACTTTGAAAGTACTGAGCTGAAGTTTTTCTACCCAGCTGGGATTCGAACCCAGCTTGCCGTGCGTGCAAGCGAGTGCTTCTCTAGCCACGATTACTATGAGAAAAAACTTTGAGCCTGCAGGACATCAAACTCATGACCTCTAGAGTGGTGCCCAGCTCCCACGAGGGAAACTCCTGCTTGAAATATTTTTACCTAATAAGAAACTTAATTTACACAGAATCCAACTCAGGTTAAACACAAAGTGCTATTTCCCCTCTGTCTCGTGTAGTCAAGCTTCTTGTTTATACTCTTTCATTTTAAATCCCTTGTACAGATCTAGTTTTACACCAATATTTTTAAGTCCATCATTTTGAAATTCTTATTTCTATTTCTTGAATATCAAGACTGCTAATTAATTACTTTCGGCAATTATACAGTCTCTTTCTCCCATACCTAGACTCAGTTTCTATCAATTTGTCAGTCTCTTTCTATTTAAATGCTTAGTTTTGTTTTTAATGATGCTGGAATTACCTATGGAATGTAAGATAAGAAACATGGTGACATGCGTCATGACTTTAACTCTGCCCACTTTGTTAATATATCACCACTTTCTTCTAATTTATTATATTGGTTTTTTGCTAAAGTTAAGTTATTTGTGATTCAACAGTTGTTTAATCTATTTTCTGCTTATGCAAATAATACATTAAATGAGAGAGAGAGAAAAAAAAATACATTAAAATTTACTTTTGAATCAGTGAGAGTAATAAAAATATCGAGAAAAATTATCGTCATGAAGCTTTAAAAAAAATGAGAGTTGAGACTGGAACAATATAGGGTTTCTATATGAGATATATCTCTTTTATACTCATTTTCCTGTCAAGTGGGGTCGACTCTACAAAAATTATCAAAATATATTTGTAATCATAAGCAGATACAAAGTTGCATTTCACCAAGTTTGTTATAACCCATGCCTAAAAAAATCCAAATAAAAATTCCCAACTGGATTATTATCGTCTCGTTGATTGCCACATCAAATGTACATTGTACAACAGTCAATGGCACATTGCCTACCCCAGTTCTCTCTCTGTCACTGAAGTCAAGCAACATTTAGTGAGGTTAGGACTGTTACAATTTAAAATAGCTATTCCCGTTATTCTAGCTATTTCCGCTCACAATCAGGCTGGGTAAGGTTAATTTTAGTAGCTGGTTTGTGAATTTCCAGCGAATGAAGGGTAAAACCCCCATTTTGATATGATCATGCAGTCGAAAGCAACGAAAAATTGTACAGCTGAAAGCAATATTGAAATTATAGCAATGGAATATGAAGGCAGCTTCTACAAGATGAACCCAAATAATTATTTTACAACAGTTAAAATAGAAATTGTATTATTATAATCTTGAGTCAAGTGAAAACTTTTCATCTTTATTTTCCATTTTTATTATTACTTTCAATATTCTAAGGAGGAAGAAGCCCCTCTACATTTTTGTGGTTATCACATTTGCATTATTACAACAAAACAAAAAATCCTTTATATTCAATTATTTTAATGTGTGTATTTATAATGCCATCATTTGTACATACATAACTAATGAATTCTACATCTTTGTTCAGTGAGCCCAAAAATACAGCCAAAAAATGTTTCTGTTGAGAAAAGATGTCATGAAGCCATTGAAACATTTTCATCAGTCACTCTCCAAACCTTGTAATTAATGCCATCATGTAATTATGGTTAATATTTAATCAAATAATAAATTAATTATTATGTATTTTATAAAGTTTTTTTTTATGGATCTTTTTACATTTCAGGGTTATTTTCTACAATCATAGCTGAAGTATGTTCTATTGGTGTGTAGTCAAGTGGTCGTTGTCTATGTTAAAAATTTAATGTGGTTCAAGGTTGGTGTGCAAGAGAATGCCATAGGCATACCATCCTTTATTAACTTTAATTTGATTTAAAATTTGTATTCTATATGCCTTACTTTGAGTATACTGACAGTATACCATATTTACAATACAGTAAATCTCAATGAGGGCATGGAATTTTCACTATCATTTGAGAATCAAATGGGACCATTATTACATAAAGCACTCTGAGAGGCCAGGTGACCAAGGTAATTATTTTTACTATCTACGCAAATTATTTTTACAGTTATGTATTAATTTAATTTATATATTTAGAATAGAATATACCTTATTTATACTGCCGAGGTAAGACTGAACCTTTACTCTAGCAGTCAAACAGGTCTTATATATTTTATGGGATTTTATTTTATTTTTTCATTTTACATATTAATATAAAAAAACATGTTTATTTTAAAGAAAGCTAAAAAAGTATTTAAAAAAATAAATTAAATTAAAAAAAAAGAAAAAGAAATTATTTAGAGGGAAAATGAAAATGTACCCAAATACTGTGAATTTTTTACTATTATAAAAAACTCATCTCTGAGTAATCTTTCATAGACTTGTTTGCTTCAACTACTCAATTATATTTACTGACATCAAAGACTTCTAGGAGATCCACTAAAAAGATAAAATATTATTTTGGAATATTATTAAAATGAAAATAATGGTACAAAGTTTTTTTTGAGCAAGTTGGTTATTTTATTATTATTCTTATATACAAAATAAATAAATAGAATTTGTTTTTATATTTATTCATCAGAACTCTCATAAACATACCGAGATTCCATTAGAAAGAGAAAAAAGTAAGATAAAGGAACTTTTTTGTTGTTGAAGTAGTTCAAAGTAAAGGAAGATATAAAAAAATAATCAGAAGTTGATTGGGATTTTTGGAATTTAAATTATGGCTGCCAATAAAAAGAACTTTTGCTATGCCCTTTCACTACTTGACTCTCAATCATTCAAATTTAAGTTTAGTAAGCCACTTATGAGTGTCTCATCATACAACTCAAGAACTGATTTCATGTGGGGTCTAAATTCAGCAACATACTTGAGTAGGAAATCATGAAATTCCTCTAAATCAAAATCATTAGCAAGTTGTATAGCTTCCTCCAGAACCTCATCGGATAAATCCACAACATTAATCTCCATTCCATAAACTGATTTTAGATTGATCTTGAAGCTTTCACTATGTTTGATACAGTTGAAATTAATGTCATGAAGTATACCTTGAAGGGGAAGACGAGTTAGAACCACATTAGGACCATGTTGCAAGAATGCACTCCAAACATTACTAGATACCATGAGAATGCCCCTCTCAGCGTAAAAAACATCACCGTTAACAGTGAACTTAACATTGCTGCACTGGGGGTTGTTGAACATTCTTTCGTAAACCTCAGCCATGTTTCTGCGTATGACTACATTCTGACTTCCATCAGATACTTGTACACTCATTTTCAGTGGGTTAAATTATGTGTGGTTATCTGATGTTGAATTTGAACTTAGAGAGGTCCCTGGAAATAAAGAGGAAAAAAACTAATTCCTTTCTTTATTATGTATTAGTATGAAGTGTAAATCACAATGATGTTACTTTGTGGAAAAGAATCAATTGTATTTTGAGCAATAAGACTAGAAATATAAAGGTTGTTTTTTTATAAAAGGTGACTGAAACCCTCTGAAATTTTGAAATCACAAATTGGATGGAAAATTCCTCATGTTGTACCCTGGTTCTTTAACATCTTTTAGCTTTTTAAGTGGAAATTTTAAAGATGTAAAAAAACAAAAACAATAGTGTTTCTGAATCACTGAGCTGTTCAAAAAGGTGCTTTTTTAGGGGGGAAGAATTTGTTAAAAAAAGTCCTGATATAATAACAATAATAACACTTTTTAGTGGAAGGTAACCACCAGGCACAAGGTTAGTGTTCAAAGTATTTTCTATCACCTGACCCTCAGAGTCCTATTATTATTTGGTCAAAAACTGAAATTAATGAGAAAACAGTTGCACAATCATTTTCACACAGCCTATATTTGAGTGACATGAAAGAGTTTTTACTGAAAAATCTCTTTCTTTTTTTTTTGGTTTTTAACGTCGCTTTCAACTGCATGGTCATATCACGACGGGGGTGTTACCCTCCATTCACAGGAAACTCACAAACCTGCTACCCACATTAACCTCACCCAGCCTGGGTTGGGCCGGAATGCCAGCATCACGAAGTCTTCACCTCGCTGGACGTTGCTTAACTTCGGTGATCCAATGAGAACCGGTGCATTCAACGTGCCATTGACGCTGGCAAATCTCTTTCTTGTCTTTGAGTCATTTTGTAAAGACATTCAAGACCTTGCTAAGTTGGTTTTATTTTGAAAAAGGAAAAGAAAAAAGTTCAATGAAAGAAATGTGGAGGGAAACTTATTTATTTTGAATTGCTTTTAAATTCAGTAGGGCAAAACAGTTCAAGCAACTAAATTTAGCATGAAAATCATGGTAAATTTCAAGTTCTTCAACTCTTTTGCATTACCTAATAGTTTATATTGTTCAAATTAATACTTATAGAAACTTCCTGAAATAAATTCTACTGTTCATTTACTCTGCTTGACAATCCTGAATCATTTAAATTTAATTTTTGTAAATAGCTAATAAGGGTATTATTATACATATCAAGAACTGATTTCATATGGGGTCTAAATCTAGCAATATAATTCAGGAGAAAATCATGAAATTTCTGAAGATCAAAATCATTAGCAAGTTGTATAGCCTCCTCCAGAACCTCATCAGATAAATTTAAAACATTTATCTGAAATTCATATATAAATTTTAGATTGATCAAGAAACTTTCACTGTGTTTTATAGAAGTAAAATTGATTTCATGTATGATTCCTTGGGGGAGACGGGTAGGAACAACATCAGGACCTAGACTCAAAAATGCATCCCACACTTTACTCGATACACTTAGAATAGCCCTTTCAGCATAGAAAACATCATCATTAACAGTAAACTTTACATTGCTAAACTTGGGATTGTTGAACATTTTTTTGAAAACATCATTCATGTTACTGCGTATGATTCCACTATGATTTCCACCAGATACTTGAACACTCATTTTCCAATAGAAACTTATGTATGGTTATGGGAAGTTGGTTTTTAACTTTAGATCCCTGGAAATAGAGAGGAAAAAACCAACCCTGTCTTAATTATGTTCAAACCTCTCAAGCTATGAGGTACTTTGAAATAAATATTAGAGGTAAATGATGTGTGAAAATCAATAATAATGTGTTGAGGTGTACCCTGTACCAACACAAGTACACAGACAAATAAGTGTATAAATTGTACAAAAGGAAGTTGCATAATACAAGTGTAAGTAAATATATACTAGGAACCATCTGGATTAAAAGAAGGGGTAAAATCCTTGTGAAACAAAATTATTTAATTTGTTATTCCTTATCTAGTTTTTCAATCTATGATGTCCCTATGACAATGACAACATGAATTTTTTCAACATGGTTGTACATATTGGGAATAGACAGACATCTATAAAATTAAATATGGACCATGAGGTTGTAACAATCCAATATTAATATTTTATTTTCTGGAAAATCCTAAAACTTACATTACCTAGGTACCCTTGTTTCAAGTTTTAAAATTGCATAATATATATATATATTTTTAAAAAATGAGTCTGATTACAGACTTTGTTTGATGAGTAGACATGCATTTTATTTAAACAGCTTATTATTTTATTTATAACTTCATATCCCATCATGATTTAATGTAAGGCACAAAGTGTAAACTAAGGTAGGTATCATGAAACCTGGGTTTGATGGCAGAGATTGCCTCACGCAAAAATCATGCACCTCTATCAAATTATTCCTATCAATTCTCACCATTACCTTCTGTTGGCCAGAAACACACCTAGAAGTAGTATTAATTGCTTCAAAAAATGATTTTCTTTTTCAATAAGGCTCCTTGTTGTTTACTAAAAATGCTAACAAACAATGAGTTTTCCACATAGTGCCTGCAGGGACTGCCACAAATCACATTCTATCAACAGCAAAAATTGTGGATAAAGGATTTGAAAAAAAAAAATCATTTTTGGCCAAATTGTAAGCCAAGAAAATGGCACGAGACAAACCACAGCATATTTTTAATGTTTGAACTTAGAGTAGCAGGTTAATATTAGTCGTAAGCTTACCATTGACATGTTTTTATCATTAGACACCTTGGATCTTAAGATTTGTCATTATGACTTTTATTTGATACACATGTTCATTGGATTAGTTTACAAATATTGAATTTCAAAATGCCAAAACCTTGGTTTAACTCTTTGCGGCACGGTGGTCCCAAGGAGGACCACATAAAATGGGACCCTTACTGCACGGGCCCTCCTGACTTGTTGTGCCCTGTGAAAGCTACGACAATGTCCGACTACAGCCAAAAACTTTTATCCAATAGGAAGAAGCTTGAGTGGTCCCTGGCTGAGTGAAGCGTGCTGAGACGATACTAAAGACAGTTCTCATATGGACCACCGTGCAGTAAGGTACAATTTCCAAGTGGTCTTTCTGGGGACCACCGTGCCGGAAAGGTTATTAAAAAAAAATCCGAGCTGTGCCGCAAAGAGTTAAGCAAAATCCTTGACAATCTTGGTTTCACTATACCATTGCTAATTTGATGAATGCTTTAGGTACAAGCATATCCAATCTGAGATTTCTGGGCACTTTGAGTATCACAAGTTTGGTAGAACCAACCATTACACTCTATTGCAGCCAGACTTTAGTAGAACTAGGACCAAGGAGACACTACACAAAACACTTTAACACTTGCAAACAACTAGAACAAGCCTAGGCCCAGCCCAAATGAGTTTGTTAGGATCTGAACATAAAATGGCAGAAAAGTAAAGATAGGTTGAATTGTTTAACTTACCAATTGTTGAAGTTATTTTCAACACTAGATGGAACCTTTTGCACTAGGGGAAATGAATTGTAATTTCAACAAATATTTCTACTAAATTTAATAAATTTGGGTTAAGATTGCAAAACAAAATGGACTAAAATTGTGTATTCAATTTTTTTCTTGGTTGAGTATTTTGAAATTTACCGCGCAACGTTTTATCTGACATGGGACTGATATCAAGAAGAAGAAAAAAACAAAAGCCGCCTTGAGAAATAATGGCGCATTATTTTGAAATTTCAATTCTTTTTGGTGAAAACTTGAAAAGATGATAATTTTGTTTATCAGTAAAAAAAATTGTCAAGGAAATAAGGAATAAATCTTTTAGGATACCTTGTAAATGTATAAAATTTACTATCTTTATAGCCTGGTCCTAAGCTGTCCAATCATTGCCATCGTTTAGGAATTATTGTGATCCCACCATCACAGAAATCCTACACATAAAGTTCTCATTACAACATTACATTGATGTTTTCAGTTGAAAATTGGTAGGTTCTTAGTTATTAGAAATAACCTATTGCTTTATTTCTATTTGGGTTTCCTAGTACCGGTGTGGACACGAAGATGTTGGAGGACGTGCAGGCTTCATTCTGTAGGGGACTCTTCGCCCAAATTAATAAATTCTACCCCCATCTCATTTCTTATAAGTCCCTCCTTGAACAGCTTCCTCTTTCTACCGTCAGAAGTTGTCACATAAGTTGCTTTCTAGTTTTTCTTTTTAAAATTTACAATAAAAAAATTGACATTCCTTTTCTTTACAACAATCTTTTTTTCAACTCGAGATCTGAAAGAACAAGAAATTCTCAATTTAAGACTTTTAAAGTACCTCTCACTTCTCACTCAGAATTATCTCCCATCAACAGAGCAATGCAACTGTACAACGACTATCAGAACATTATAGACCTTACTACTATTTCACTTGCATCTTATATAACTTTGCTAGAACAAATCAATGTATAACAATTAAATTTATCCTATCATTATTAACTTTCCCAGTTCTGAACAAGTAGATAGCTAGATATTAAGTTAGATATAGGTGTAACTAATGTTAGTGTTTTTTTTTATGTAGGTAAAAATATTATTGTAAATTGTGTAAAATGTTTATGTATAAATATCACAATAAATATTTGAATTGAATTGCATGGTCACATTATGTGGGGGTGTTGCACTCCATTTGCAGGAAACTCACAAACCTGCTACCCACATCACCCTCACCCAGCCTGGGTTGGGCTGGAATGCCAGCATCATGAAGTCTTCACTTTGCTGGAAATTGTTTAACCTCTCAATGCTGGCTATAACCAATTGCAATTACACTTGAAAATTTACTG
Organism: Bactericera cockerelli; assembly: GCA_024516035.1. NCBI lineage: Eukaryota > Metazoa > Arthropoda > Insecta > Hemiptera > Triozidae > Bactericera > Bactericera cockerelli. The sequence goes on along the minus strand of CM044963.1, from coordinate 12,911,293 downwards.
TGGACTTGATAAAAAAAAAAACATTATTATTATCATAGAAAGCTTTATTAGGTAGAACAAAAAATATATACCTACAGTATAATACAATGAAATAGAAAGAAAAAATAAAAGATTAAGAAATATATAAGAAAAGAGAATGAAGTTAATGTCCTACTTAAAGGGTGGGGTTATTGCCTGTGGCAATCTCTTCCACCCAACCCCACACCACAGTGTCACCTTGCCATCGTCACCAAAATTCAAGGGTAGTTATGTTCTGATGGTTTTATGACCATTCGGACATTGGCCAGCAGAGCTCAGTTTACGTTTTAAATAAAACCTATTTTCATTGATAACTAATTTTCATTTTTTTCAGCTGAAAATGGAACCTTCAAATTCACATTTTGGAAATACCAACCCACCTCAAACCCTGGACTATTACTCAAATAATGTTCATTTTATTCTAACAAATGATGTCAATCCATCTCTAGCAACTGGTGAGTTGGCAGAAAGTCTACAGGTTATCATGCATACACAAGCACATGTATGTTAAAATAATCAATACCTACCAGGCGCGGCCGGTGCTAAGAGGCTGCGGAACTACAGCACCCCCAGACGAAAAAGAAAAAGAGACTCTTTTCTCAAGTACTAGCTCACAATGAAAATTAGTACCTACTCAATGAAAATTATCACACATTTCTAGAATATTGAATGCATAATTATTATGATTGGCTTGGTAAACAAACTCAAACTTATTAGACACTGAAAGAGTGACTATCAATCCTATTTTAGTCCGGTTTATGTGGCAGCGCCCCCAAAACATTTTCCCACCGGCCGCGCCTGATACCTACTAAGATTTTTTTTTCTCTCTCTCCCCTTTTAAATTTACCATTGAGATTCCTTTAAAAACCATTAAATTCTCAAGGATCACAACAATACATTCTTATTCCTTGCAAAAGGAATACCTAATTCTGAAAATAAAAGCTGGTTATTGAAATTTTTCCTCTAACATGATATTTTTTTGTAACATTTTCTTGACAGATTTATCATGCGGTCATTGTATTCAAGTCTGATTTCATGTTCATCTTACAATTTTACAGATCCCCTTAGTAATGTGACTATAGACCAAAATGGGCTGACCTATTTGAGTCAAGTACCCCTGCAGCTTGTTGCTGATTCAAACCCAACAACTGGTACACTATTATTAGAAACACCACCTTCTGTCTCCCTACAACAACCTTTGGCATTGGATTCTTACCAGGTATGAAAACAAACAAGCTGGAATATGATAAAGGTTTCAAAACAATTAAAATTATCCTGTCCTCAACTTTTTTTTATATAAAAAATACATACATAATATTAAATTTATGAGCAACTAGAAATCTTTAATTTCCTTTCAGATTGAAGTTCTACCAAGTGGACATTTTGTTCTAACTCCAAGAGCTGTTGAATCTCACGAATCTTCTCAACAAGTACAAACCATAACAGGTAATATTTCTTGAAAAATATTCCAAACATTTCTTTTAATTATTTATTTACACTTTATTTTTTGTAAAAAAAAAAAAATCAACAATAAAATATACCAAAAAAAAACTTAAAAATATAGATTGTCTTTATATTTACAATTGTCTTGCAATGTGGGGTGACATTAATGCCTTGGGCATTCTCTGCCACTCAGAACCAATCTATAATGAATTCTGGGGATGAAGTCATCTTTACTGATAACAAATAACAAGAAGAAGAAAGAAATCAAATAACATAATATAAATCATTTAGCGATTCTCTTTCATTTTCAGCTGTAACATCTATAGATGTGTCCAACACAGTTCAGCCTAAATATATGGCCACTCAACAAGTGGTCAACCAAGATACAAGTCAGCCAGCTATTCCAACTATTCGAGATTCCAGACAAAAGCCAAGAGAGGATTCTAAATCAACACAAAACCAATCTAAGAATCCCACTAACACACAAGTGATAAAAACAGCACACCATAATGAGCACAAAAAGTCTGTCTCTGGAAATTCTGATGCAGTTGTGTCAGGACCAAATCAAGATGATCTGACCGCCAGGAAACAAACAGTCAATCACTCTAACCACGATAGAAAACAGACCGTGAACAGAAATCAGAACCAGCTGAAATCGTCAGATATAGAACAACCAAAAAAGTTGGAAAAATCAAAAAGTAGGGGGAAAACAGTTATTAGAGATCATTCCGAAAGTAAAGAGTTTAATGTGATAGATCAAACAAAAGTGAATAAAAAACAGGATTTTGAATCAGCTTCAAAATATTTGACTCCATCGGAAGCACTTCAAAAACAAGCAGTTCTAGATGGAAATGTCAAAAAAGAGTCAGATAAAAAATACTCGGGAAAATCAGATTCTTCGCTGTTCAATTTACAAGGGGTGTCCTCGCTTCAGGACGCCATTGAACGAGCATCTCAAAAAAATAAATCTTCATGCACACTGACAGATACCCAAAGTGACTCAAATGAACCAAAAGTTCAACTTCCCGATGAACTCAGACTCGCTCTGTCCATTGAACCGCGAGTTCATTCGTCCGACGAACACAGCGCTCAGTTGTCCAATCAATCCATTTGCGAGTTATTGAACGAATCCAGACGGTCAACTGACATTCAGGAAGGACCGTCCTCAACAGATGAATCTCCCAAAGTTGATCACACGACACAATCCACTTTCTCCAAAGTTGAGTTCTCTAATCGAACGCTTTTGTCGAAAAAATTTCGAATCCTATCCGGCGAAAATAGGTCCAGAATAGCACAAGAACCCGCAGTTCACATACCAAATGCTTCTGATGAAAAAATTGAATTGTCTAGTGAAACGAAAATTGAAATTTTAAATGATTCTGAAGTTCCATTATCGACCGAGTCAATCGTGTACTTAGAAGCTCAACAATCAAATGCACCAGATTGTGAAATTAAAGTCGAAAATGACGCTAATGAACCCACTAAATGTGTGTTCCAGTACGATTTAAGTCTGCCCACTGATTCAAATCAGGCTAAATCAGCAAGAAAAATTCGGACTGTCAGTGAAAATCTTCCTCAGTTGGATGAAGACTTGATACTTCCTCCGAGCAAGGTAAACTCTTCATGTATTTGTGTTTTTTTATTATAATTTGCTGCCTTAGAGCTAAGTGAAAGAGAGAGCCTTGGGCATAAACATTATTCTATTGTTTTCTAAGAATTGGGTAAATATTTTGAAGCTAATAAAATTTGATGGAATATCTGTCTTAAATTTGATGTTTATCAAGGGGAAGACAACAAACCCTAGCCAGCCTAAGTCATTTTAAACTTCTATGTTATGTTTATTACATACCATATCTACCGTGCACTGGTAGTCAAGTGGTTAACGCGCTAGTCCGGTAATCCAGGTAACATAGGGATCCGTTGGTTCAAATCCTACCCAGTGTATGAATTTTTCCTCATTAATTTGAGTTTGTGACCACATAATAACAAGACTGAGGGTTAGGTGGTAGAAAATACTTTGTGCATTAACCTCGCCTGGTGGTTACCTTCAACTAAAGAGTATTATTATATAGCTATAAAAAAGAGCGTACGAATAGCTCAATGGTTAAGCACTCGCTTGCCATGCGGAAGGTCCCGGGTTCAAACACCCGCGGCGACAAAAATTTGTATTCAAAATTTGGTTACAATTGTTTGTAAGGGATACCTTCCGGTACGCTCGTGTTGACCCAGCACCTAAATGGGAAGTATTGTGTCACTTCTCGTCCATCAGAGGGGAGGCATACTACGGGATGGGCAGGCTACAACACAGACCACAAGCGTCTACAGTAGCTCCTGTTTCATAGCTACGAAATAAAAAAGGCTGTGAAACACTCATCTCTAAAAAAAAATTTTATTAATTTTATAAATACATATTTTTACTATTTTAATTAGTATTCTATTAAATTCATTTTTAATAAAGTTGGTTCGAATTATTTCATCTCTCACAGGATAAGTACAGATACAAGTGTGACAGATGTCCACGAGCTTTCCATCTCTCCTACCAGCTCAAGAGACACGTCTACCATCATCTCTCCCACGACAAGAAGCTAAAGTGCTCTGTGTGTAGTGAGACATTCAACCATAAGGTAAGTTACCATCATCTCTCTCATGACAAGAAGCTAAAGTGCTCTGTGTGTAGTGAGACATTCAACCATAAGGTAAGTTACCATCATCTCTCTCATGACAAGAAGCTAAAGTGCTCTGTGTGTAGTGAGACATTCAACCATAAGGTAAGTTACCATCATCTCTCTCATGACAAGAAGCTAAAGTGCTCTGTGTGTAGTGAGACATTCAACCATAAGGTAAGTTACCATCATCTCTTTCATGACAAGAAGCTAAAGTGCTCTGTGTGTAGTGAGACATTCAACCATAAGGTAAGTTACCATCATCTCTCTCATGACAAGAAGCTAAAGTGCTCTGTGTGTAGTGAGACATTCAACCATAAGGTAAGTTACCATCATCTCTCTCATGACAAGAAGCTAAAGTGCTCTGTGTGTAGTGAGACATTCAACCATAAGGTAAGTTACCATCATCTCTCTCATGACAAGAAGCTAAAGTGCTCTGTGTGTAGTGAGACATTCAACCATAAGGTAAGTTACCATCATCTCTCCCACGACAAGAAGCTAAAGTGCTCTGTGTGTAGTGAGACATTCAACCATAAGGTAAGTTACCATCATCTCTCTCATGACAAGAAGCTAAAGTGCTCTGTGTGTAGTGAGACATTCAACCATAAGGTAAGTTACCATCATCTCTCTCATGACAAGAAGCTAAAGTGCTCTGTGTGTAGTGAGACATTCAACCATAAGTTAAGTTACCATCATCTCTCTCATGACAAGAAGCTAAAGTGCTCTGTGTGTAGTGAGACATTCAACCATAAGGTAAGTTACCATCATCTCTCTCATGACAAGAAGCTAAAGTGCTCTGTGTGTAGTGAGACATTCAACCATAAGGTAAGTTACCATCATCTCTCTCATGACAAGAAGCTAAAGTGCTCTGTGTGTAGCGAGACATTCAACTATAAGGTAAGTTACCATCATCTCTCTCATGACAAGAAGCTAAAGTGCTCTGTGTGTAGTGAGACATTCAACCATAAGGTAAGTTACCATCATCTCTCTCATGACAAGAAGCTAAAGTGCTCTGTGTGTAGTGAGACATTCAACCATAAGGTAAGTTACCATCATCTCTCTCAAGAAGCTAAAATGCTCTGTGTAGTGAGACATTCAACCATAAGGTAAGTTACCATCATCTCTCTCATGACTAGAAGCTAAAGTGCTCTGTGTGTAGTGAGACATTCAACCATAAGGTAAGTTACCATCATCTCTCTCAAGAAGCTAAAATGCTCTGTGTGTAGCGAGACATTCAACCATAAGGTAAGTTACCATCATCTCTCCAACGACATTGACCTCAGAAGCTTGATCGATAAGGCGACGAACTTGTAACCTGGAGGTTGGTGGTTCAAGTCCCGTTTTCGTCGTAGAATTAGTAAAGCGAGTTCGAGTAGTTGTGATATCACGAAAGTGATTTACACAAGTATGATAACTTTCCATGCCATGGAAGCTAAGTTGACACATTTTTGTGAGTAGTGTAGCATTACTAAGGACGAAATTAATAGACAAAATCGAGTTCTTTAGTCATGACTTAGCACTGGATTTCCCCATCTATAACAGTATGCAAATCGAGATTTTTAACAACAATAACAATTACACATTTTAAACAACACTATACATAACTCACACAGGACATGGAAGGAGCCCAGAACATTGCTTCTAGGCGTCCAGGTTTTATAATACCCTCATTAATTCTTCCAACACCATGACACAACCATCATGGACACGGAAAGTAAGTAAGTATTATTAGTATTACTATACAACGCTTTATTAGATAAAAATATACATTATGTACATTGTACATACAAATAATTATTTTAACAATGAAAAAAAAATGGAAACAATATATACAATAAAAATGAAAAAGAATAGAAAATATCTAAAAACATATGTCCTAACTAAAGGGCGGGGTTTACGGGGTTATTGCCTATGGCAATCTCTTCCACGCAACCCTTTGCTCCGTTGAAAATCAAAATATCTCTCCTTCACCTCCCCCTCTTCCTCCTCGTCCCTCTCAGGTGAACCACTATAATAATAGGCAATGTTGTATTTGACATCAATAATATACAAAAATGAACAAAAGTACATACAATAATAGTTAATACAGTAAAAAAATAAGTGAATGTTAGGTAGGTAAGTATAAAAGGTAACAAATTTATTTATTTACACTTTATTTTTTATACAATACAAACAACAATAAACTATTAACAAAGATAAAAAAAATAACAATATTTACAAAAAAAAGATATAGAAAAAAAAAAAATAATATTTTTCTCTCCTTCACCTCCCCCTCTTCCTCCTCGTCCCTCTCAGGTGAACCACCTCATCCACGAACACCTCCACTCGCTAGACAGACTGTCGTCTCTCCAGTCCACAATGGACCGCCACTCGTGTCCCGTCTGTGGCACAACTTTCTCCCGCCTCGCCGGGCTCAAGTCCCACCTGATGACTCATCTGCAGGACGATGACGTCATCTGCGTCAAGTGCAGCGAGGAGTTCTCCACCGAGGTACGTGTGGGTTCGAGACCCGTCGAGGCTGGTATTTTTTGTTGTGTTTCAAGTTATAATATAATTATTTATATATATAATGCTTTTTCTTTGTGTTAATATGTCACAATTTTAGTGGGTAGCGCAGAATCATAGGACTTTACCACTTTAATTTACAATATCTTGTATTATTTTTTTGCCTAAGATTCTGCCACTGGTCGCTGCTTCACATTAAAGCAGCTACTCATTTTTCCTCACGAGGTATGAGTGGACCCCGAACATCCAAGTACAGAGCAGAAAAAATTCTCCCCCGCTGGGAATCAAACCCAGGTCACTATGTGTGCAATGCCTAGCGCGCTAACTCGCTCTGCCACAGTGACTACTTAATATAATTATTTACTTATCGTATGGCTTTATTCCATTCCTAGCGAATGGAGAGTAACACCCCCGTCCTGATCAGGACGTTAAAACCAATTAAAATCGTTGGCGTTAGGAAGGGCATCCAGCCATAAAAAAAAGTACTCCACCCTACCAACCTCAACAATGAGGTTGAACAATGCCGACCCCAATAGCAACATGAACTAATATGGGATAAAGGCAAGGGAGATATACAGGGTCTTCATAAAGTCTCACCCAGGCCTAGGTTTCTCGAAAACGACTCAGAATATCAAAAAACGCAAAAACCCGTATTCCTTTATATTTAGGGGGATTGATTTTCAGCCAAATTTTTTTTGCCTACACGGCCCCAGTCAGGTGCGGCATGGACCAACTTTAAAATCTTAAATAGAATGGTATGTCTTGTGGCATATTGTTTTAAAGGTCTTATTGAAAGAAGTTCATTACAATAAATTTCAGTGTGCTACGACTTACCGTTCTCGAGATACAGGGTCGGACGTCCTGCGTAATATCCCTATATTTTGACCTATAACTCGTTAACCGTAAATTATGGAGAAAATTTTTCTTGATAATAATAACTCCTTATAGCAAGAACTTTCGAACAAGTTAAAATTTGATTTGTTTTTTCGTTAAATTTTTTTCGACTGTTCGTCCGGCTGGCTGACGAAACCGACCAGAAACTAACATCAACAGAGTATGTCGAGTTATAACTTGTTCGAAAAGTCTCATCATAAGGAGTTATTATTAACAAGAAAAAAATTCTCCATAACTTACGGTTATCGAGTTATAGGTCAAAATATATGGATATTACGCAGGACGTCCGACCCTGTATCTCGAGAACGGTAAGTTGTAGCACACTGAAATTTATTGTAATGAACTTCTCTTAATAAGACCTTTAAAACAATATGCCACAAGACATACCATTCTATTTAACATTTTAAAGTTGGTCCATGCCCAGCCTGATTGGGGCCGTGTAGGCAAAAAAAATTTGGCTGAAAATCAATCCCCCAAAATATAAAGGATTACGGGTCTTTGCGTTTTTTGATATTCTGAGTCGTTTTCGAGAAACCTAGGCCTGGGTGAGACTTTATGAAGACCCTGTATATAAAGTGAGAAGACATCTTAATATATAAATGTCAAAGTCACTGACCACTGACTGACCACTGACTGATCATCGCTCTACAGCCCAAACCGTAAGTCCTAGGAAGCTGAAATTTGGTAGGTAGCTTTGTCTTATAGTCTAGATGTGCAATTTTTCGAAATTCCCACTACAACACCTGCCATTGGCGAAAAAGGATTTTTTGCTTTCACGGCCATGCCTCGGCCCGCAAAGCGGGCGACAGCCCGCTAGTATGTAATAAACTTGATCAGGAAATCTGATGGTAGTGATTGTCTCATCGCCAAAATTGTCAGTACTTTAGCCGCATGTCAATGCGTTTCCCAGGGTGAACCACGAGGAGGCGTACTAACATTCCACCCCAGTTATAATATTAAACTTTTTATTTTATGAAAAAAAAAAAAACATTATTACGAACATCATCATTCGGATGACTACCCAAAACGCTTGCAGCATTGGGTTATAATATAGACTAGATCCCACTGAGTACCGACCTCAATAGCTTAATAGATAAGGCGGCGAACTAGTAACCGGAGGTCGGGGATTCGAGTCCCAAGTTTAGAAAAGATTTTCTACAGCGAGTTTAAGTAATTGTGATATCACATCGTGATTAACACAGTTATGGCAACCATTTACATCTCGTCTTAAGAATTAGATAAACACTAATTTGGAATTTAAAAACTTTTTCTTAATACGCATCTAAATAGCAAAATGTGACTCGGTGCCGAATTTGGAGTTATACTTTCTTCCCTAGGGGAAGAAAGTATAACTCCAAATTCCCTAGGGGAAGAAAGTAGGGATAAATCATAGCATATTCGTTTTATCCATAGATAAATAAGTAATGTAGAACTACTGGTGCCTCAAATCTGTCCCGTAAATTCGGCCATCTTGCTTAGTTTGAACACGGAGGAAATCACAACAATAACAAATATTTTACTTCCGAGAAATTTCTAATATTAGAAATCGGAAGTATTGTGTTCGTATTTTTTTTCTTCTTACATGCTTTTCACGGTAATAACGGTAGCCATATTGGATAGTTTGTTATAAATATAAGACAGATTTATTACCCATGAGATGTTATGACGTCTTCATTACTTATTTATCCATGGTTTTACATGCTTTTCAATGTAATAACGGTAGCCACATTGGATAGTTTGTTATAAATATATGACAGATTTATTACCCATGAGATGTTATGACGTCTTCATTACTTATTTATCCATGGTTTTACATGCTTTTCAAGGTAATAACGGTAGCCACATTGGATAGTTTGTTATAAATATAGGACAGATTTATTACCCATGAGATGTTACGACGTCTTCATTACTCATTTACAATACATTACAATACAACACATTACAATACAAAAACAAGAGACCCATACTATACTGTGTAAAACATACAGTTTCACTTTAATTTTTTTTTCCTATGTGCTATATCTTATATGTAACTATGTAATGTAAAAAAATGTACAATAAAACACATTATTATTATTATTTATCTATGATTTTATCTCCCTCCCAATTCCCGCAGTATTCTCTCGAGCTGCATTACCTCGAGCACGAGGCGTGTGAGACAACCGCTGTTGCCATGGCAACGGGCACGCCCAACTCAGAGCCAGTGGAGGGGATCGAACCCGGGACCTCGAGTTGTGAGGCGGCCAGGAAGAGTGCAATGAGGCGAGCGGGGCGGCTGACGTGCAAGGTGTGCAAGAAAGTTCTGAGCTGTGAGGAGGAGCTGGAGAAACACGTCAACTATCATAAGAAGGTAATAATAATTATACTGTCGAGCCTTGATATAATAGAATTGGATATCAGGGAAGCCAAACCTTGATATATTATAAGAGAATTGGATATCAGGGAAGTCAAACCTTGATATAAGAGAATTGGATATCAGGGAGCTGTGAGGCTCATGTGCAAGGTGTGCAAGAAAGTTTTGAGCTGTGAGAAGGAGCTGGAGAAACACGTCAACTATCATAAGAAGGTAATAATAATAATACTGTCAAACCTTGATATAAGAGAATTGGATATCAGGGGAGCTGTGTGGCTCATGTGCAAGGTGTGCAAGAAAGTTCTGAGCTGTGAGGAGGAGCTGGAGAAACACGTCAACTATCATAAGAAGGTAATAATAATAATAATAGTGCTGTCAAACCTTGATATAAGAGAATTGATAATACATTTTAAATCTTACAACCCACTCGATGGATCTGAGAAATTAGGATAATTATTGATCCAATCGGGAGATAGCGGAGAATCAAGAAATCCTCTTAATAAAATGGATAGTATAATGATGATAATGATATCGCCTTATTTATACTGAACGACTGGGATTAATGAGTCCCATTATACCAGCAGTTAATCAAAGACCTATTAATTTGTAGTCAAAATACCAAATGAGAAAATAACTTGTGTTATACTCGGTGGGTTTCGAACCCGCGACCTCTGAATTACCAGTCCGATGCCTCGACCACTGAACTAACAGGACTGACTGAAGATACAGCAGTTGTTGTTGTTGTTGTAACCCACATGGCTACAGCTGGGGGGAGTGATGGTCTCCAGCCAACTTAAGTTGAAAGTAAACTCGTCTTGAACCACATATTTCTATGTGCGATCAACCATCATGAGAACTTGGACTTTTTTTTCTATAAACCATTAATCCCTTCGAACACTGCAAGCTTTTGTAGTGTAGGGCTTTGATTGAGTTATGCCTGGATAGAGTCACCCCGCGTCGCAGTCTTGCGACCAGGCCAGTGTAATTATAAAGAAAAAAGTCAATGTATGGACATACATTGTATGGTGATAAAAGCAACGGGAGAGAGGAGATCAATTTCTTTCCTTTACCAAAGAATAATAATAATAATAATATCGCCTTATTTATACTGCCCGATTAAGACTATTAAAGTCCCATTATTCCAGCAGTAAATTGTGGTCATCACAGAATAAGTGTGGTCATCGAGAAGGGCAATGCAGCCAGTGTCATGTGTACAGTTACAAGTGCTGTGCCCATGAGTAAAGTTTTCATCTATAAACTTTTAATTTTATTATTTCAATGATGTATTTTAAAATATACATATAATCACGAAAGTGATTCATTTTCTCTATATAGAATGAGCATGTAAGGATATTTTTTTTTTTTAAAAGAAGAAATGTTTTATTTGGTTTTAATAAATATAAAAAACTTGTCCCAGGGACCGTCCTTCCGGAAGGGAGCCGAGAATGCAAGAAGCATTTCCTCTTTGAATGGCCAGACCAATTTTTTGGTAAAGAAAATGATTGGAACGGGGATCACCCGTAATTCCAATCAATTTCTTTCCCAAATGGTCTAACCATTTGTTAGATTGGATATTGAATTTTTATCATGTACACATACTTGTTTAATATATTTATATATTTTTTCTCAATCTAGTTGTGCATTTATAATCACCAAGACCCTTACTTCAAACAATACTCCCTTAGTTTCAACTCACAGGCCATGATTTGTTCCGTCAGCGTTTTTCTTTCTTGAACTTGTTTGGATTTCTTGATGTACTCGTCATATTGATTCTTCTTGTAAAGTTGCTCGGCGGTTCCTTGTGCTTCGCCGTCCGTTTCCTTGTAGTTGGCAATGTCTATGCAGTGCTCGAGATTCATTTTGATGGTTTGGAAAGTTTTGTATTGCAAGTCGATAGTTCTCATGAGGGATGCCAAGAGGTTCTTTTGTTTGTACTGTAAGAGTGGTCCCATTTCGGTGTTCTCTTGTTTCTTGAGAGGGTGGTGCAGATGGACCATGAGTTCAATGATCTTTTGAAAGAGTTCCTCCTCATCCTCTCTCAACAGTTCCCAGTCTTGAACACCCCTTCTGATGTGTTCCGGGTCACAAATATTGTAGATGAACAGTAAATCCGAAGACGTGATCGACGACAGTGAATCGTTGGGTGCTTTCGTTTGCAATCGGTTCGGTTCGACATCGACTTTCTGTGCGTGCAGTTTAAATTTCACTTCTGGGAAGTTCGTTTTACACAGCCTTTCCAATTTCAAACGATTCCTCTCTTTGCATCGGTTGTACCTTTTGTCAAAAAGCTCTGAATCAAAATAGGAACTATCCATTTGTTTTATGAGACACAAAGTCGACAAAAAAAAACTTGTCTAACTTGGAATTTCGAGAAATAGGTGCTTCTTCTGTCAGAGTTTTCAGAAGTATTTATTCTTGGCTATTACAAGCAATTTTGGCTATTACAAGCGTTTAGTGTATTCTTCTGTTAGCCTTTTTCCCATAAATAATAAAATGAAAGAAAAAAAAAAAACTACCGGATTAGGATTCTTAGGTCCCATTGTTCCAGCAGTAAGCTCAAAACGTATTGTTATGTGGTAATAATCCCAAATGGAAGGATAACTTGTCCGACTGGGTTTCGAACCTAGGTTCTCTTGTACCTGCTATTTTATTCTATTCTTTACTTACCTTACCATACGGCGCTACAGACCGGTGTGGGCCTTGGCCTCTTGCTAAACCTAATTCTATTCTTCCCAGGTAAAATATCTGACCAGGGGCCGCAAGTACCGCAAAGGCCTGGCCCTCAAGTCCAGATCCCGCGGCAAGCATTGTCACGTGTGTAACAAGTGCTTCGGCCGCCCGAGCCAGCTGATCCGCCATCTGAGGATTCACACCGGGGAGCGTCCTTTCAAGGTGAGTAGCGACACTAGCGACCATACTCAGCGGTAGCGTTCATTTGCACGCTGTACGTCATTAAAAAAAAAAAAAAAAAAAAAAAAACATTATTCCGGTCAAATTGTTCGGTCCGGTACACAAGACCGGTTTTTACACCTTTTTTTTACAAAACAATCAACAACAACAAATTAACAACAATAATTTAAAAAAAAAAACTTAGAAATATGTACAAAAAAAATAAAGAACATTATTAATTTTTAATTACAAGTGTTTTGTAATCCGGGGCGAAGTTATTTTTAACATTATTCCGGTCAAATTGTTCGGTTGGGTACTACACAAGTGCGGTCAATTTGACCGGAAACTGAAGTCATCCATTAATACCAGTACAGTTTAACCTGTAAGCAGGAAACCTGGATAAACAGGACTTGTGTAAGCAAGAAACCTGGATAAACAGGACTTGTGTAAGCAGGAAATCTGGATAAACAGACTTGTGTAAGCAGGAAACCGGGATAAACAGACTTGTGTAAGCAGGAAACCGGGATAAACGAGAGAAAAACTCGTGGTCTTAAAAAGTTTCCTTTTTAAGCAGGAAACATCTATAAGCAGGAAAATATTGCCGGAAATTCCTGTTAATTGCGATTTAATGCCATTTATGCCGGGAATTCCAGGAATAGTGCGACTGTAGTAGACACTTATTTGTCCGAATAATGGCAATATTCATAGCAATTTATAATAAGTACACACATATTTATTTTTAACTATGTTTTTTTTTTTTTTTTTTTTTTTTTTTAAATATTTATAGTGTTTGTGATTAATTGATTATATTTGTAAATATTTCAATAAATATTATATATTCAAAAGTACTTTGAAAAAAAAAAATACTTTGTCGACTGCAACACGAAAGCTTATATTTCCACTAATCAAAGAGCTCCAAATTGATCATGTGACGCTAAATCTACATGAGCTGGGACCCAGCAGTCGAGTCTCGACCCGGCAATTAATGTCCAAGATTCCACGCCATAAAACTAGATATTTTCAAAGAAAAAATTCGAAATAATTCGAAGATATTTTCAAAGAAATTCGAAGAAATTTTCATCTTCAAATTATTTCGATTTTCATTTGTTTTACCAAGATTTGTGTTTTACACTAAGTTCTGTCTGAGATCCTTATAATATTTCACCAATATTTCTGTGTTAGTGTGAGCAATGCAGCAAGAGTTTCAATCAGAAGAATGCGTTGGACACTCATATGATGAAACACACAGGAGCTAGACCTCACAAGTGTCATATCTGCCATGCCACCTTTGCTCAGCCAGGTAAGTTGCCCTCAATTGTCCTTATGAGTGTCTCTTAACATTTTGGAGAATAATTTTATTGTTAACACAACTATTCCAAGCTCGTCCTGTTTCACAGTATTAATGCGATTAATTTGTTGCGGGACCAACCATCGTGTCTATTACGTGTACTTTTACAGGTTTTGTCTACTACTAATGTTCAAATAACGCCCTGGTTATTATTTTTATTTAAAAAAAGATTAATATTTTACAGTCTTTTTTATTTCGTAGCTATGAAACAGGAGCTACTGTAGACGCTTGTGGTCTGTGTTGTAGCTTGCCCATCCTGCAGTATGCCTCCCCTCTGATGGGCGAGAAGTGACACAATACTTCCCATTTAGGTGCTGGGTCAACACGAGCACACTAGAAGGTATCCTAGAAACAAGTGTAACCAAATTTAGAGTACAAATTTTCTGTCGGCTCGGGGGATCGAACCCGGGACCTTCCACATGGCAAGTGAGTGCTTAATCGATATAAGCTTGATCGATAAGGCTTTTAACCTGGATGTCGTTGATTCAAATCCCGGTTTCAGCGTGGATTTAGCAAAGAGAGTTTGAGATTATCACGAAAGTGTCGGCTCGGGGGATCGAACCCGGGTACTTCCGCATGGCAAATCCAGCTACTGAGTTCGGTCATTGAACTTATCCCGTTCAACTCAGATACAGAATTACAGATAGTCATAGATAGTTTTTAAAGTCAGAGTTTTTATATAGGTATCTCTAGTTATAAGATTTTTTTTTCTCACAATTTATTATCTATTACTTTAGTTTTAGTTTTAGTTTTATACAAAAAACATCATGTAAATAGACCTTATAATAAGGCTTTATCTTTTCAATAAATAAATAAACTCTTGCAGGCAACCTGAAGATCCACCTGCAGCGCCTGCACACGGTGCCGTGGTCTGAGGACCAGGTGCTCTTCTCGTGCCCCCACTGCCCCTCTATCTTCAGCAAGCAGGGCCTGTACACCGCCCATGTCGCCCGCCGGCATCGACCCAAGGTAATAATAATAATAATAACAATAACATAATAATAATAATAGAAGTTAAAACACTAGGAGACTTGATCATATGATCCGCTCCTGGTGTACTACCCATTGAAGGGCAATAATTACCCTCCAAGGAGAGAAAGTGGAATAATAATAATAATAAAATATTTGTTTTATTTTTCTTTTCTTTTTTGTACACAGACGACTTCTCCTACAACTACACGAAATGTGCTACCTATGCTGTGGCGTATAGTATACTCGCACTTATCATCCTGTTAAACGGTGTCGTTTTAGGTTAGGTTAGGTTAGGAAGTATGGTGTTCAGTTCATAATTGGCAGTGTATTTTTCATTTTTCAGCAAGAACCTAGAAGTGAGCCTCTGAGGGAAAAGAATGCAGACTACTCAAACACTCAACCTGTTTATAAACTTGGGTAAGTTTTCGAATTTCGTCTCCTCAGTGTATTTTTTTTTTTTTTTTTGAAGATGAGTGTTTCACAGCCTTCTTTATTTCGTAGCCATAAAACAGGAGCGTAGATTGCCACAGGCAATAACCCCGCCCTTTAGTTACTGCTTGACGAAACTCATTAGTCCTCGTCAGGCAGTATAAATAAGGCAATATTATTATTATTTTATATCTTATTTATTTACACTTTATTTTTTTTTATATATAAAACAATAAATTAATAGCAAGAAAAAAAGACTTGAAAATGTATACAAAATAAAATATAGAACAACATTATTTTCATTTATGTTATTTACACTTTATTTTTTTATACCAAACAATCAACAATAAATTAATAGCAAGAAAAAAAAACTTGAAAATATATTCAAATTAAAATATAGAACAACATCATTTTCATTTATATTTACAATTGTCTTGTAATCCGGTGTGAAGTTAATGCCTTGGGTATTCTCTGCCACTTAACTCCGTAAAGTTGTCACTTATCTTCATGAATTATATACGTTTTAAGATAAGATAAGATAAATTGTTTTATCTTCACTTATCTTCATGAATTATATACGTTTTAAGATAAGATAAGATAAGATAAATTGTTTTATTTAGAATCAATATACATATAGTTTACAAAGCAACACTTTCCCTAAACTAATACAAAAATTTGGGCTTCTAAGGAATACGTTCGCTTTGATTTCAGGCCTGCCCCCTCTCCCCCCTCTCCTCTCACCTGCAACCACTGCCATAAGCCCTTCAAGAGTCGCTCAGATCTCATTCGACACTTTCGCTCTCACACCAAAGAGAAACCTTTCAAAGTAAGTTGTTAGAATATGAGTTTAGGAATTCATCATTTATTATTATTATTTTCTTTTTCTTTTCTTCTAAACCATATGCAATCTTTCTCTTATAAAGTCTATCTTTCTATTCCATTTTATTTTCCTTTAAGTATTCTTAAAGCCCAAAACATATTTTTATATGGTGAAAATCCCAAATACTGGGATAACAAGTCTTTCTGGGCTAAATATTAAAACTATTAAAAATTTCTAATAGGAGGATAACGAATTTCGAACTCACTATCTCAGGATTCACTGAGTGCCCCCTTCACCACTGAGCTACTGGGACAGGAGCACTGGGTCAGGAAATAATAATAATGAAGTTATCATATTTGTGTTAATTACTTTTGCGATATCACAACTACTCAAACTCGCTTTACTAAATCTACGCTGAAACCGGGACTTGAACCACCGACCTCCAGGTTACAAGTCCGCTGCCTTATCGATCAAGCCACTGAGGTCGGTTTATAGTGAATATACAAAACAGTCAAAGCCGTTACAAGTATCGACTTTAACCAATTACATTGGTACTCACTTATAATAATAATAATAATAATGGTTCTCTGCTTTCTCTCATGCCCAGTGCACTGATTGTGACAAAACATTCTCAACTCGGGCCAACTTGACCACTCATCACAACTCCATACATGCCCGCACCAAAGTCTACACGTGTAATCTCTGCTCCGAACCGCGCCACTTCAACTACTTCTCCACCCTGAGGAAACACCAAAGGTGACCAACCTTGCTTTAAGATTTAAATAGATTACTTAAAAAAAAACTACCCAGGCTGGATGAGGTTAATGTGGGTAGCTGGTACGATCCCCAGCGAATGGAGGGTAAAACCCCCGTCCTAATCCAGGACATTAAATCAAATAGAATCGTTAGCGTTAGGAAGGGCATCCAGCCGTAAAAAATGTGCCACAACCAACCAACCTCAACCATGAGGTTGAAAAACGTTGTTTCGGGAATTATAACCGAAACTGGGACAGGCCGCTAGCTTTCTCTATGGAAAGGGTGTTAGCAGCTCTGGATCCACAAATTAAATATACAAAAAGAAAAGAAATGTAAGAGCTGAGATAAGATATCAATTAATTACTATTTTAACTTTATTACTTTTTAAATTAAGAAATACAATTTAACAATTCACAATTTTTACTTGGTACTTTGGCTACTCTAGGACAACTGACGAGCTTTCCGCACTCCAGTTGGATCAGTGGGATCATAACTCACGTGAGTTTTGGAATATAACTCTGATTGGTTGTTTATGATAACTTTCGGTTACGATTGGCTAATACTGTTTTGCTGACTGAATTTCACGAATTGAACAATAGAATTTACTCACGTGAGTTTTGGAGTTATGTTTCATTGGATCATTTATGACAACTATTAATTCGATTGGTTCACAAGTACTGCTGATCCATCTATCTCTACTTGGGTTCTCATACTTTGGTTCTCATGGTTGCTAAATAATAGATTTGATTATTTAGCTAATTTTGTTTGCTTCAAACTGAATGCTGAATTGTTAATTTGAAAACCAGAGGCGGAATCGCAACTCGTAACAACGTCAACCCTGCTTGAGCGGGATAAGATAGAGTAAAAGAAGAAGAAGACTAATTAAAATAGTAAAAATATGTATTTATAAAATTAATAATAACACTCTTTAGTGGAAGGTAACCACCACGTGAGTTTAATTCTCAAAGCATTTTCTACCACCTAACCCTCAGAGTTTTATTTCACAACGTTGCGAGACAAAATGTTGACCCAATGAGATCCTGGCCTTATGCTGTGCTACCCACTAAAATAGTGACATTATAAAAGAAATATTAAAAAAAAGTTATCATTTCTGTGTTAATCACTTTTGTGATATCGCAATTCGCTTTACTAAATCTACACTGAAACCGGGACTTGAACCACCGACCTCCAGGATACAAGTTCGCCGCTTTATTCATCCAGTACTGAGATCGGTATAAAACAAATAAATTTTATACAGTACATTATCTAATTGATCTCGTGTTATTTATTTACACTTTTCTTTTTTTTTACAAAACAATCAACAACAACAAACTAATAACAATATTTTTTTAAAAAAAACTTAGAAATATGTACCTACAAAAAAAAATAAAGAACTTTATTAATTTTTAATTACAATTGCTTTGTAATCCGGGGCGAAGTTAATGCCTCAGGCATTCTCTGCCACTTAACCATGTTAACCCGGGATCAGTACGGTTCGGTTTTGTAACGTATCCAGTACACGGTAACGTATACGCTTGTGAGAGAAATCTCTCACAACCGTACTGGTTGCGGGTTAAAGACACCTTCCGGCTAATCATCTTGTGAAACATCCGTTCATATATTTTCAGAACAATCCACGAAGACGTGCCCATCCTATGCAAGCACTGCAATCTACAGTGCTCCACCTTCTTCCAGCTGAGGAAGCACTTGTCAATCCACCACCCGAAAATCATCCCCGACCCTGTACCTACAAGTAGCACAGCGTACAACACTACTGGCTATACCCCTACCGACCATACCCCTACTTCCAAGTTCAACTCAAACATCACCAGCTTCAACTCTACCAACACAAGTAATACTTGCTTGAACACAACGAATATCAACTTGAACACAGCAAACATAACTAATACTTGCCTGAACACAACCAACTTAACTAACACCTGCTTGAACACAGCCAACACAACATTCACCAACTTCACAACTAACAACAACGCTCACCTAACCAACTCGAATACCAGATTTCTCACCAACACCAATCTGAACTCAGCATACATCAACACAAACCTGATTGCCAACGCAAACTACGTCACAAATTCCGCCTCAACCAATGACTTGAGCAACCTTGTTGTGAACCAAAATCCGAACAACTATATCGCAATCAACACGAACTATACCGGCACAAGGGACAACCTAAGTACCGGTTTTCTTACAACCGGTAGGGACAACCTAAGTACCGGTTTTCTCGCAACCGGTTTGACAAACACAAACTTCATTGCCGTCGCTGGAAACAGGAGTAACTACGCGACGCTAGGGTCTAGCGTCTGCACCTCTTCCCTGGGGAACTTCGACGTGGCCAGTGCTAACTATTTGAACCAGATCTTGGCGGCTATCAACGGGGATGGCATCCTGATCAATGAGGACATGATGAGCCTGGGCGGGGCGGAGGGGGAGAATATCATCCTGGTGGTGCAGCCGGACGAGTATGGAGACCCGGGGAGTCAGAACCAGACAGGTGAGGAACACCGAACTATTTTTTTTTTTCACGAAATTTTAACTTTCTCTTCTTCTCCAGATTCTTAACCAGACAGGTGAGGAACACCGAACTATTTTTTTTTTCACGAAATTTTAACTTTCTCTTCTTCTCCAGATTCTTAACCAGACAGGTGAGGAAGACCGAACTATTTTTTCTCGAAATTTTAACTTTCTCTTCTTCTCCAGATTCTTAACCAGACAGGTGAGGAAGACCGAACTATTTTTTCTCGGAATTTTAACTTTCTCTTCTTCTCCAGATTCTTAACCAGACAGGTGAGGAAGACCGAACTATTTTTTCTCGAAATTTTAACTTTATCTTCTTCTCCAGATTCTTAACCAGACAGGTGAGGAAGACCGAACTATTTTTTCTCGGAATTTTAACTTTCTCTTCTTCTCCAGATTCTTAACCAGACAGGTGAGGAAGACCGAACTATTTTTTCTCGAAATTTTAACTTTATCTTCTTCTCCAGATTCTTAACCAGACAGGTGAGGAAGACCGAACTATTTTTTCTCGGAATTTTAACTTTCTCTTCTTCTCCAGATTCTTAACCAGACAGGTGAGGAAGACCGAACTATTTTTTCTCGGAATTTTAACTTTCTCTTCTTCTCCAGATTCTTAACCAGACAGGTGAGGAAGACCGAACTATTTTTTCTCGAAATTTTAACTTTCTCTTCTTCTCCAGATTCTTAACCAGACAGGTGAGGAAGACCGAACTATTTTTTCTCGAAATTTTAACTTTCTCTTCTTCTCCAGATTCTTAACCAGACAGGTGAGGAAGACCGAACTATTTTTTCTCGAAATTTTAACTTTCTCTTCTTCTCCAGATTCTTAACCAGACAGGTGAGGAAGACCGAACTATTTTTTCTCGAAATTTTAACTTTCTCTTCTTCTCCAGATTCTTAACCAGACAGGTGAGGAAGACCGAACTATTTTTTCTCGGAATTTTAACTTTCTCTTCTTCTCCAGATTCTTAACCAGACAGGTGAGGAAGACCGAACTATTTTTTCTCGGAATTTTAACTTTCTCTTCTTCTCCAGATTCTTAACCAGACAGGTGAGGAAGACCGAACTATTTTTTCTCGAAATTTTAACTTTCTCTTCTTCTCCAGATTCTTAACCAGACAGGTGAGGAAGACCGAACTATTTTTTCTCGGAATTTTAACTTTCTCTTCTTCTCCAGATTCTTAACCAGACAGGTGAGGAAGACCGAACTATTTTTTCTCGAAATAATAACTTTTCTTTTTTAAAGATGAGTGTTTCACAGCCGTTTTTATTTCGTAGCCATAAAACAGGAGCTACTGTAGACGCTTGTGGTCTGTGTTGCAGCCTGCCCATCCCGTAGTATGCCTCCCCTCTGATGGGCGAGAAGTGACTTTCCATTTAGGTGCTGGGTCAACACGAGCGCACCGGAAGGTATCCCTTACAAAGAACTGTAACCAAATTATGATTACAAAATTTTTGTCGGCGCGGGTTTCCAGATTCTTGTTACTTATGTTCCGAATAGTTATTTCAATATGTAAATAAAAAAAGTTTAGAGATAGTTTGTGCCGTGTCTTGTTTTTACTATTTAACAGTCTGGCTGAGATTCAACCTTTTTTTTTGTCAGTTTCTGTAGTTTTGGTTGAATTTTTAGAGATATCAAAAAATGTATGAGAGTTGAGCCCCCACAAATCTAAGATAGGGTTATCATGTTGAATTTTTTTTACGATAATCCAGTTGCTGTAGGCTGTAGCCACCAATGAAGAAATTTCGAGCGACTTTTTAAAAATGATTAAAAAAATAAATAGATCGGGATGTTTTTTTTATTTGGGTTTCTACGTCGCTTTCAACTGCATGGTCATATCACGACGGGGGTGTTACCCTCCATTCGCAGGAAACTCACAAACCAGCTACTCATATTAACCTCACCCAGACTGAGTGGGGCCGGGAATATCCCCTCTAAACTACAGGTAAAAGGTTCATAAATGAAAAGATTTTTTGAGAGAGAGTAGACGCTTGTGGACGTAAAGTTCCGGGACGGATTTTACTTCCGATAAATTGATAATATTAGAAATCGTAAGTATTTATCTTTTTTAATTAGTATATCAGTATAAACAGAAGAGGGAGAAGATATACTAGATGTACATGAATATCAGAACATACCTGGACAGCTGTTTCGAGCTTATTTGCTCTCATCATCAGGTAATACTTCTGAATATCCATGCCATCAACTAACCTCATTAAGGCTTATTAGGGTGTGTATGTTTACCCTTATCTACGTGTTTTGTCGCAGGAACGCAAAGCACAACAGCTGAAAACAACAACGGTCAATTTCTCATAAGCTCGGAAACTATTGGACCCCCAGTACACCCAGACTATAGGAGACCCCAGTAGCCTTGGGAGAATGGTCTGGAAACACCAGGAGTCATCGGAACTCCCGAAAATGCACGAAGGAACTGATCCGAAAAACCTGGAAGTGTTGGGTAATTTTTTCTTTAATAAAATTATGGATTTCATTGTTAAAGTCACCGTGGCAGAGCGAGGTAGCGCGCCAGGCATTGCACGCACGGTGACCTGGGTTCGATCCCCAGCGGGGCAGGAATTTTTCTGCTCTGTACTTGGATGTTCGGGGTCCACTCATACCTCGTGAGGAAAAATGAGTAGCTGCTTTAATGTTAGCAGCGACCAGTGGCGGAATGATAAGCAAAACTAAGATATTGGGATATTAAAGATACGGAAAAGTCCTATAATTCTGCGCTACCCACTAAAATTGTGATATAATAACACAAAGAAACACAGTAGTTGTATTGTTACCAACAATGTAATAACTTCCTAAAAAGTACAACTACTTATAAAGGAACACGCAAAAGACAAAAACATGTATTTATAATAAACATTATTATTAACATCGACCTCAGTAGCTTGATCGATAAGGCGGAGGACTTGTAGGTCGGTGGTTCAAGACTCGGTTACGGCGTAGATTTAGTAAAGCGATTAAAACAAATTAATAACACGAAAGTGAGTTAAACATATATAATAACTAACATTGTTGCTAACGGCCCGAATTATTCGTGAATTTAATGGTTCATTAGCCATTTGATTGTGTATAAAGTTTTTTGTCAAGTTCATGCCGACTTTGAGATTCAAAATGAAAACGTAAGCGAGCGTCAATTGCTGCTTCTATACATCAGTTCTCCTATGATCACCGAAGTTAAACAACCTATGGAAAATTTAAATCTTCCTGGGTGACCAATGTGACCATTCAAATTCAAACCATTAGGCTGGGTGAGCTTACTAAATAAGTAGTAAACTCTTTATTGAAATTTATAATTTATTAACATAAAATACAATACAAAGGGTGGAGTTATTGCCCAAGGCAATCTCTTCCATCCAAGGAATAGACTGTAAATCCATTATTCTCATACAAGATTATAAAAGCCATACACCCTGTCTCAAGAGACCTGTGATTTTATTTATACCCATACATTTTCTATGACTACCAAATCACCTCCATTTTTAAAGAGAAGAACATTTTTATGTCATCTTATTTGTACTTTTCGTCTTTTGCTCTACTTCTCTGTAACATTATGTACATGCATTTTTGTATATTTTCACAATAAAAATAAACACCAATACCAAAATACGAACAAAATCAACAATCACACGCACATTTTTCTATTATTCCAGACAATCCCCCGCCACTGGTGTCCATTCAGCCCTCCTTGTCCAAACGCCAGTCCAGCGATCCTCCAGAGCGGTCCAGTGTGATTCACAAGACGAAAAAAAGAAAAGCCAACCGACAACCAACGGGAGAAACAATCCAAGTCCTCGACGGCACGAAAGGAGAGTCGGAAAACTCACCAAACACCGGTCATGTACCAGAGGAAACTGTGGAAAACACGCTCGGAAAAGTTGATGGGAAAATAGCGCACGAGAACACATCAAATGATCAACAGAAGATTGTTGAAACTAAAGTGACCTCAATCAACTCAGTCCAACTAATTGATCTGGTCGCCGATCAGTCTGGGCGGGAATTCAGTGTCCAAGGCACAGACGGACACGAGAAGATTTTACTTCGTAACGAGCAAGGCGATATCATAGGCGTGTTCCACGATACTAACTCGTTACGCGAGGTTCTCGACAATCTCTGGGATGCCAGCGACCAGCCAGGCACGTCGGACAGTCTGGTGATGAAGATTTCGTCCAGCCAGGATGGAAGCTCGTCGCTTGTTCCGTGCAAAGTCTCCGACATGTCCGCCGAGACGAGAGAAATTCTGGATGCCGGAAACGTTTCGAAAACATCGTCGTCAGATACAATTTTCAGCTTGAAAATACCGTCAGTGTCGAGTGTTCCTAGTGAGGGGAACGGTGCGCACCCTACCAGCACACAAGTGATCCGCACAGTCCTCAATGATGGCACGATTGTGACGCCCGCCCATCCAGTGGTGTCAAGCCCAGCGATTCCGTTCTCCAGTCAAGACTCGGACACCCAGCTGTTTACATTGGGACAATCCAAAGTCATCAGTCAATCGACTGTCAAACAGTCGTCTGGACTAGGCGCCACGCAGTCTAGTCGGACACATGAGGCGTCAAGTCAGTCCATCGTTACAGCAAGACTGGTTCCACGATCCAGTGATCCACCCAGTAGCTGCCCTGACCTCCGTGAGTCGGGAAGCATTGCCGCCACGACTGTTGAGATAACTCGAGCTGAGAAACCGATGAATAAAATCGCGGAAATGGTGAAGCCAGCCAGCCAGAGCTCATTCCCTGCTGTGCAGTATTACGGGTGAGTGAGATTTGATAAGGCGGAGGACTCTTAATCTGTAGGTCGGTGGTTCAAGTTCCAAGTTTTTCTTAACTTTTAGTAATTAGTAAAACAAGTTTGAGTAATTGTGATTACTTCTTCTTCTTTTACTCTGTCTTATCCCGCTCAAGCAGGGTCGACGTTGTTAAACGTCATGGTTGAAGTTGGTTGGTTTTGGCACATTTTTACGGCTGGATGTCCTTCCTAACGCCAACGATTCTATTTGATTTAACGTCCTGGATTGGGACGGGGGTTTCACCCTCCATTCGCTGGGAATCGAACAGCTACCCACATTAATTTTGATTACTACTTAATACTATTTATTTATGATTACCATTTAATACTGTATATTTATATTTATGTTTCATGAAGAAGATAAAAAATAATTCTATTTAAAATCAACTTCTATTCTTTATCAATAACTTTTCAGATGCCCTTTTGCTTCGTGTGACCGAATTCTGAGCTCCGAATTCGACCTGAACACTCACTACCTGACCCATGGCACCACTACTACCGTAGTGTACTACAAGTGTAAGAGCTGTGATCAGTACTTGGACTCAGAGCAAGAGGCCAAGGTATGTAGCAACTTATTTTTATCCGTCTGTCCCGGTAGCTCAGTGGTAAAGGCGGCACTCTGCCGATCCAGAGATTCCAGAGGTCGTGGGTTCGAAACCCAGCCGGGACATGACAAGTTATCCTCCCATTTGGGGTTTTTACCACATAATAATACTAGCGGGCTGTCGCCCGCTTTGCGGGCCGAGGCATGGCCGTGAAAGCAAAAAGTCCTTTTTCGCCAGTGGCAGGTGTTGTAGTGGGAATTTCGAAAAATCCCGTCTTATTGCACATCTAGACTATAAGACAAAGCTACCTACCAAATTTCAGCTTCCTAGGACTTACCAGTTCGGAGAAACAGTGATGATCAGTCAGTCAGTCAGTCAGTGACTTTGACATTTATATATTAAGATGTCTTGGGCTTACTGCTGAAATAATGGGACTTTAATAGTCTTAATCGGGCAGTATAAATAAGGCGATATTATTATTATTATTTTTATCACTTGTGAGTACCTACAGATAACAGATTGTCTGGCTGGGCAATGTTGAACCGGGAGAATTCCACAGTTTCGCTAGAGAACTATAAGCAGCAACGGAGTAGCCAAACCTAACAATAATAATACTTCGCCATATTTATACTGCCCGATTAAGAACTCTTAAGTCCATTATTCCAGCAATATAAAATGTAAAATAATAAAATAAAATTTTATGGCTGTATGGAATGTAACAAATTGTGAACCTTTTTCAATAATTCAAGGAAGTTGTCTTGGGCCTTGTCTTTTTAACTGTTTTATAAATAATTTACCTGGTATAAGTCAAGGCCAAGTCTTCTGCTATGCTGATGATGCAGTCATTTGTTACAGTTCAGACACGTGGGAGGAGACTCATGACATAGCAACTACTGACTTAACAAACATAGGCAAATGGTATTCCCATATGTCTTTGAAGATAAATTTTGACAAGACAAATTACATGACCTATTCCATTGACAATAGAGGACAACCACAGACATCATCACTTCAAATTAAAGACAGCACTAACTCTACAAATAAAATTACAAAGACTAAATAAGACACGATACTTGGGAATTACGATTGACCAACATTTGAAATGGACAGACCACATCATACAATTGAAAAACAAACTCCGTCATCTCATGTACGTTTTCCATAATTTGAAAAGAATATGCAATAGATCTCTTCTACGAGAAATATACTTTGCACTAGTGCAGTCGCTAGTGCAATACTGTATAGTTGCATGGGGCGGAGCATACCAGAACTTACTGACACCACTTAACAGGACCCTCAACATACTATTAAGAATTATACTAAACAAAGACAGATACTTTCATTCCGACGATTTATACAAAACTTTTGACGTACCTACCATACAAGACATATACATTTATAAAACTTACTTTTTTTCATTAAAAAAGCGAGATATGTGGACTTTTCGACAGACTAATTACAATACAAGACAAACAGGACAAGCTTCACTAACAACCATACGTACATCACTAATGAGAAAACATTTTTCTTACATAGGAATTAAAATATACAATGTCATACCAGAAGAAATAAAAATATTATTAGATCCTAAACTTGTTAGATTAAGAATAAGGGAATGGCTAAAAAGCGCAAACGTCAAAAATGAAATAATAAATACCATCAAATAAATAATTATAAGGGAAAAAAACAACAAAAATAAAACAGTATAAAAATTGATTATTATTAAATAATATGGAAATTAAATTTTTAATTATAAATATTTTTTAACTCAAATTACATAATACATTATATTTTTACTATCTATAAGAGACCCAACACATGCTTGCGCACTTCGGGTCTCTTCTACTACAATTTCAATAACAAAAAAAACAATTTTAAGCATTTTATCTATGTATATAATATTATTTTATTTAAGTTATGTTTCTGTGCTTGATGATTGTTATATGTTTAAAAAAAAATAAATGATGAAAATGTATTTAAAAAAAAAAAAATGCAAAAAAAAAAAAAAAAAAAATCCAGCCATAAGCCCAAAGCTTATTAATATCTGGTAAAAATCCCAAATGGGAGGTTAACTTGTCATGTCCCGGCTGGGTTTTGAACCCACGACCACTGGAATCTCTGGATTCACAGAGTGCCGCCTTTACCACTGAGCTAGCGGGACAGGTTAAGCACTTGCTTGCCATGCGGAAGGTCCCGGGTTCGAACCCCCGTGCCAATAGTAGTTCAAGGCTTATTAATATCTGGTAAAAATCCCAAATGGGAGGATAACAGGTATTTCTAATTCCTCTGTCAGTCTAGATTTTGCGTATTGTTTTAAATGGAAAACTGTAAGTTGGTACTTGAACTTGGTATCTGGATTTGGTTCCAGCTGCACGCCCTAAGTCATGAGAAGTACGCATGCGCCACTTGCACACGAGTGTTTTCCAATGAGGCGCAGCGCAAGATTCACTTCATGAGGGAGCATTGTGATGAGTTCGACAAGATGAGGAAGCAAGAGAACAGCGCAGCTCCCGATTTGGTGAACACCTCTGAGTAAGCACGAGATTATTTTTCTAACATCTAAACCATGTACATTTGTACATGTATTATAACCCAACTCAAAACATGGGTAAACGTACCCCGTTAATTTGTAAGAAAAAGCATGTCACCCATTTTTTTTCGGCGTTGTTTAACTTTATCATTATTATTAATATGTAACTCTATATTAATAGGACATATTTAGAAACAAGTACATAATTGTAAAAATTAGAATACAAATTTTAGAACAATATAAACAAGAAAAGATAAGATAAACAACATTGATAAAATATATACAGATGTCTTAACTAAAAGGCGGGGTTATTACCTATAGCAATCTCTTCCACCCAACTTTGGTAGCCTGAGACTTCGACAAACATTTAAAATATACCAATTTATGTCTCGCCATTTTCTCGATTTACACTAACATTGCAAACACAATTTTATTTCAAATCCTAGATTCGCAAGAATAGGATGGAAATTTTGAGGTCCGATTCTATCAAAGATGGCTATGGCTATTCCCAGCCTCACTCAGGCTGGTTTAGGGTAATTTGATTAGCTGGTTTGTGAGTTTCCAGCGAATGGAGGGTAAAACCCCCGCCGTGATATGACCATGTTGCAGTTGAAAGTGACGTTAAACCTTCGGGATTAAATAAAAATATATTTTCTATCCTCTCCTCAGAAGTTGGACTTAGCTTATAGGAGATGTATTGTTGCCTCGGTCGGCAATTAGCGGACCGCGGTCCGAATCCGGACCGCGAAGCTCTTTCGTTCGGCCCGCGAACAAAACAAAATTCGAGGCCCGAAAAAAAAAAATTCTCTTTCTTCAACAAAAAAAAAAAAAATCTTCGTCTGGTGAATGGGTTTATGAAGCCAGTTCATTGTTTCATAGTCCAAATACCTCATTGCAGATGGAAATCATTAATTTGCAAGAAGAAGTAGTCGTAACAATGTGCAAAGAGACAGTATCGACCGAAGAGTTTTGGTGTAAGAAGTTCCAAAAAGTACGTTAACTTGCTAAAACTAACTTACAACCTCCTCACTTTATATGGTTCAACGTACATTTGTGAATCACTTTCCTCCAAAATGAATAGTGTTAAGAATCAGTATAGATTAATCCGGACCGCGGAGATTTTTCGCATGTTAATCCGGACCCGAACAGGATTTAATTGCTGACCCCTGGTTTATAATATCATTCTTGTACAAAAAAATAAAAATATTCAAAAAAAAAAAATCTTCCTATCAGATGTGGCAACACTGAAGACCCGAGTGCGGCGCCTCTGGAACCACCTCCTCCCCTCTTGTCTTGCGTCACCTGTGGTGCGCAATTCTCCTCCTCACCCCTGCTGCAGCAGCACATCCGCGCCTCACACACCCAGCCCGAGCCGCCCCGAGTCAAGAGGAAACCGGTGGACCGGCGAGCGAAGGTCGAGAACGTTCGAGAACTCACCGGTGAGGAAGTGACGCAGCTGTTGGCGCGAGACGACAGGCCCCGGAGTCTCTCGGAGAAGGTGCTTCTGGATGTGACCAAGGAGAAGCTGAATCCGCCCCTGGTACGTCTAAATCTGTCTATCCCGGTAGCTCAGTGGTAAAGGCGGCACTCTGTGAATCCAGAGGTTCCAGATGTCGTGGGTTCGAAACCCAGCCGGGACATGACAAGTTATCCTCCCATTTGGGATTTTTACCACATAATAATATGTCTTGGGCTTACTGCTGGAATAATGGGACTCTAATAGTCGTAATCGGGCAGTATAAATAAGGCGATATTATTATTTAAAAAAATAAAAATAAAAAAATCAAACTGTACAGTTGAACCAGGATATAAGAAAAACCTCGATGTTAGAGAACAATTTCCAGGTCTAATTTACCTCTCTCATAAGGGAAAATAACCTCTTTTAAGAGAAACCTCGATAAAAGAGATCAATTTATCGCCTTATTTATAGTGCCCGATTAGGACTATTAAGTCCCATTATTCCAGCAGTAAGCCCAAGACGTATTATTATGTGGTAAAAATCCCAACTGGGAGGACAACTTGTCTTGTTCCGGCTGGGTTTCTAACCCGCGACCTCTGAAATCTCTGGATTCATAGAGTGCCACCTTTACCACTGAGCTACCGAGACAGACTAGTTACCTCTTTTATAAAG
Source organism: Bactericera cockerelli (assembly GCA_024516035.1). NCBI lineage: Eukaryota > Metazoa > Arthropoda > Insecta > Hemiptera > Triozidae > Bactericera > Bactericera cockerelli. The sequence goes on along the minus strand of CM044963.1, from coordinate 12,881,667 downwards.
GAAAAAAATAACCTCTGTATGGAGTTACCTTGATTATAAGAGAGAAAAATTCTGGTCCCTTGAGTTCTCTAGGTTTCTCTTATAAAGATGTTATTTTCCTTGATAGAGAAGTAATTTGACATGGAAATCGTTCTCTTATATCCAGGCTCGACTGTACTTATTTAATGGGCACATAAACATTTCAAGGGTTTGATGAAATGACAAATTACATTATGTTTTTATATATTTTTCTATTCTTTTTCATTTTATTGCATATATTGTTTCCATTTTTTTCATTATTTAAATAATTATTTATATTGTACATTATGTATTTATGTCCATTTATATCTAATAAAGTGTAATTTATTTATTTATTTTTATTTATCGTATAGCATTAGCTTTTATTAACATTTACAATAACAAGAACAAATCAAAGTAATAAAAAAGAGAAACAATGAACAATGACAGAAAAGATTCATATTTGGATTTCAAGTTTTTCAATGTACTTGATAGCATTTTCTGATGTGTAAACATAAAGTGTTTTTTATGGGTTTTTTCTCTTCCACCCAACAAAAAAGGGTTGGGTGGAAGAGATTGCCACAGGCAATAACCCCGCCCTTTAGGTAGGACATCTTTTTTTTCCTTCTTGTATATTTGTTTCATCTTTAGTGTTTTTCTTTATATTTCATTGTGTTCAACTGTATATATTTTTTGTTCTATCTAATAAAGCTTAAAAATAAAATAAACATAAAGTGTAAAATAATAATAATTACATTCACACATCGCCCACCGCACTGTGTTGCAGCCGCCCCCCTGCATCGCACCCACGGCGCCCTCAGTGCCCACGCCGCTCCCCTCCCACCCGAACCGATGCGCCCTCTGTCCCAAGAGCTTCAAGAAGCCCATCGACCTTGTGAGACACCGCCGCGTCCACACCAAGGAGAAACCGTACGCATGCGCAGAGTGCGGGAGTCGGTTCTCGCTCAAGAGTTCCCTCGTGGCGCACGGGAACACGCACAGTCGCGCGCGCCACTTCGAGTGTCACGTGTGTGAGCGGGACTTTGCGTGCGCGTCCAGCTTGAAAGTGCACATGCGATTGCACGCAGGTAAGATAGAATTTATTTTTATTTATTTATTAAGAAACTCTTTATTAGTAGAACATAATTTTATGCAGACAAATAATGGTAAAAATTAAATATAAAAATTAACAATATTAATAATATAAACAAGAAAAAAATAAATAAAATATATTTCATATGTCCTAACTAAAGGGCGGGGTTAGTGCCTATGGCAATCTCTTCCACCCAACCCTTATTTTAAGTATTTTTTTTAAGCCGGTTCTCGCTCAAGAGTTCCCTCGTGGCGCACGGGAACACGCACGGTCGCGCGCGCCACTTCGAGTGTCACGTGTGTGAGCGGGACTTTGCGTGCGCGTCCAGTTTGAAAGTGCACATGCGATTGCACGCAGGTAAGATAAATAAAAAAAATAAAAATAATAAAAATAATAAAAATAAATAAATAAATAAATAAATAAAATAAATAAAATGAAAAAAATAAAAAAAATAAATAAACCTTTATTTGGAACATGAATATTACGTACATCAAAATTAATACATATAATTATCAGAACAACTGGTTCCAATTCAGCTTATTTGCTAAGGTACTTTTTTTATATATGTATAGTAAGTAAGTAAGTATGATTTTCTTTGTGTTGAAGCACAAGGCCTCTTCACAATTTTTTGTTGAACCTTATCCCACTTATATTCTTAATACTAAACTTAAAGCTAAAAAGCTAAGCAACGTTTTCGGCAGAATTTTGAACTGCCTATTGAACCTCATATATTCTTAATACTAAACTTAAAACTAAAAAGCTAAGCAATGTTTTGGGCACAATTATGAACTGCCTATTGAACCTCATATATTCTTAATACTAAACTTAAAACTAAAAAGCTAAGCAACGTTTTGAGCAGAATTATGAACTGCCTTTTGAACCTCATATATTCTTAATACTAAACTTAAAACTAAAAAGTTAAGCAACGTTTAGGGCAGAATTATGAACTGCCTTTTGAAGCTCATATATTCTTAATACTAAACTTAAAACTAAAAAGCTAAGCAACGTTTTGGGCAGAATTATGAACTGCCTATTGAACCTCATATATTCTTAATACTAAACTTAAAACTAAAAAGCTAAGCAACGTTTTGGGCAGAATTTTGAACTGCCAATTGAACCTTATCCCACTTATATTCTTAATACTAAACTTAATGCTAAAAAGCTAAGCAACGTTTTGGGCAGAATTTTGAACTGCCTATTGAACCTCATATATTCTTAATACTAAGCTTAAAACTAAAAAGCTAAGCAACGTTTTGGGCAGAATTTTGAACTGCCTATTGAACCTCATATATTCTTAATACTAAACTTAAAACTAAAAAGTTAAGCAACGTTTTGGGCAGAATTATGAACTGCCTTTTGAACCTCATATATTCTTAATACTAAACTTAAAACTAAAAAGCTAAGCAACGACTTGGGCAGGTGTATTGACTGCTAAACCCTTACTCCCTTAAACTGCCTATTGAACCTCATATATTCTTAATACTAAACTTAAAACTAAAAAGCTAAGCAACGTTTTAGGCAGAATTCTGAACTGTCTATTGAACCTCATACCTATATTCTTAATACTAAACTTAAAACTAAAAAGCCAAGCAACGTTTTGCGCAGAAATATGAACTGCCTTTTGAACCTGGGCAGGTCGGATGGACTGAAAAAGAATCCTATGAACAACATGCATAATTGAACAGTACAATAAAGAGAAAAAAGGAAACCCAAAAATAGAAGAAACACACACAAAATCATGCAACACAAAATCATGCAACATCAAAGCATGCTACAAAGGAAAAATACAACATGCAAAAAAAAAGAAGAAAAAAAAAGAAAGCAATAATACGTGATGTAACTAGTATCATCTCGTACTATCGCTTGTGAAAGAGGTGTTGGGTTGTAGCTTGACACTACAACCCAACACCCTCGGCCTCCTCCTCCCCTACAGCCGGACCTTTCCTCGCCAAAACAGATATTTTATACGATAGACAGGTCAATCATAAAAATATTCAAGACCATTCGTCAGTTAAATAAAAATATGAGAATGAACTCGTTTCCAGGCCACCCAAGAGGTAGAGTTCCAGCCCGTTTTTCTAACTTCCTAAGTGGTATCCCCTATAATATGTATCCCTTGCACAGAAGGGATACATATTTTAAGGCCTAATCCACTTCTCTATAAACTAAATCGAAAAAAAAACTTGTGGCGCCAACAAGTGAAATAGAAGGTGAATTAATGAAAGTGCAAAAAAAAAACATCTGCATTCGTGTGTCAATATTCTTAATACTAAACTTAATACTAATGTAGCATGGGGCTAATATCAAAATTCTTAATACTAAACTTAATACTAAAGTAGCATAGGGCTAATGTCAATATTCTTAATACTAAACTTAATACTAATGTAGCTTATAAGTATGTCAATATTCTTAATACTAAACTTAATACTAATGTAGCATAGGTCTAATGTCAATATTCTTAATACTAAACTTAATACAAAACTTAATACTAATGTAGCAAAGGACTAATGTCAATATTCTTAATACTAAACTTAATACTAAAATAGCATAAGGCTAATGTCAATATTCTTAATACTAAACTTAATACTAATGGAAAAAAGGACTAATGTCAATATTCTTAATACTGAACTTAATACTAATGTAGCTTAGGAGTAATGTCAATATTCTTAATACTAAACCTAATACTAAAGAAACATAGGGCTAATGTCAATATTCTTAATACTAAACTTAATACCAATGTAGCAAAGGACTAATGTCAATATTCTTAATACTAAACTTAATACAAATGTAGCTTAGGAGTAATGTCAATATTCTTAATACTAAACTTAAAACTAAAAAGCTAAGCAACGTTTTGGGCAGAATTCGAACTGCCCATTGAACCTCATATATTCTTATAAACGAAACTTAAATCTAAAAAGCTAAGCAACTTTGTGGGCAGAATTATGAACTGCCTATTAAACCTAATTTATTCTTAATACTGAACTTAAAACTAAAAAGCTAAGCAACGTTTTGCGCAGAATTTTGAACTGCCTATTGAACCTCATATTTTCTTAATACTAAACTTAATTCTAATGAAGCATAGGGCTAATGTCAAAATTCTTAATACTAAACTTAATACTAAAGTAGCATAGGGCTAATGTCAATATTCTTAATACTAAACTTAATACTAATGTAGCAAAGAATTAATGTCAATATTCTTAATACTAAAGTAGCATAGGGCTAATGTCAATATTCTTAATACTAAACTTAATACTAATATAGCTTAGGAGTATGTCAATATTCTTAATACTAAACTTAATACTAATATAGTATAGGAATATTGTCAATATTCTTAAAAGTAAACTTAATACTAATGGCATAGGTCTAATGTCAATATTCTTAATACTACACTTAATACTAATGTAGCAAAGGACTAATGTCAATATTCTTAATACTAAACTTAATACCAAAATAGCATAGGGCTAATGTCAATATTCTTAATACTAAACTTAATACTAATGTAGCAAAGGACTAATGTCAATATTCTTAATACTAAACTTAATACTAAAGTAGCATAGGGCTAATGTCAATATTCTTAATACTAAACTTAATACTAATGTAGGAAAGAACTAATGTCAATATTCTTAATAATAAACTGAATACTAATGTAGCTTAGGAGTAATGTCAATATTCTTAATACTAAACCTAATACTAGAGAAACATAGGGCTAATGTCAATATTCTTAATACTAAACTTAATACTAATGTAGTAAAGGACTAATGTCAATATTCTTAATACTAAACTTAATACAAATGTAGCTTAGGAGTAATGTCAATATTCTTAATACTAAACTTAAAACTAAAAAGGTAAGCAACGTTTTGGGCAGAATTCGAACTGCCCATTGAACCTCATATATTCTTAATACTAAACATAAAACTAAAAAGCTAAGCAACGTTTTGGGCAGAATTATGAATTGCCTATTGAACCTCATATGTTCTTAATACTAAACTTAAAACTAAAGAGCTAGGCAACGTTTTGGGCAGAATTTGAATGCCTATTGAACCTCATATATTCTTAATACTAAACTTAAAACTAAAATAGCTAAGCAACGTTTTAGGCAGAATTTTGAACTACCTATTGAACCCATATATTCTTAATATAAACTTAAACTAAAAAGCTAAGCAACGTTTTGGGCAGAATTATGAATTGCCTTTTGAAACTCATATGTTCTTAATACTAAACTTAAAACTAAAAAGCTAAGCGACGTTTTGGGCAGAATTTTGAACTGCCTATGAACCTCATATATCTTAATACTAAACTTACAGCTAAAAAGCTAAGCAACGTTTTGGGCAGAATTTTGAACTGCCTATTGAACCTCATATGTTCTTAATACTAAACTTAAAACTAAAAGAGCTAAGCAACGTTTTGGGCAGAATTGTTAACTACCTATTGAACCTCATATATTCTTAATACTAAACTTAAAACTAAAAAGCTAAGCAACGTTTTGGGCAGAATTTTGAACTACCTATTGAACCTCCTATATTCTTAATACTAAACTTAAAACTAAAAAGCTAAGCAACGTTTTGGGCAGAATTATGAACTGCCTATTGAACCTCCTATATTCTTAATACTAAACTTAAAACTAAAAAGCTAAGCAACGTTTTGGGCAGAATTTTGAACTGCCTATTGAACCTCCTATATTCTTAATACTAAACTTAAAACTAAATAGCTAAGCAACGTTTTGGGCAGAATTTTGAACTGCCTATTGAACCTCCTATATTCTTAATACTAAACTTAAAACTAAAAAGCTAAGCAACGTTTTGGGCAGAATTTGAACTACCTATTGAACCTCCTATATTCTTAATAATAAACTTAAAACTAAAAGCTAAGCAACGTTTTGGGCAGAATTTTGAACTGCCTATTGAACCTCCTATATTCTTAATACTAAACTTAAAAATAAATAGCTAAGCAACGTTTTGGGCAGAATTTTGAACTGCCTATTGAACCTTATATATTCTTAATACTAAACTTAAAACTAAAAAGCTAAGCAACGTTTTGGGCAGAATTATGAATTGCCTTTTGAACCTCATATGTTCTTAATACTAAACTTAAAACTAAAAAGCTAAGCAACGTTTTGGGCAGAATTTTGAACTGCCTATGGAACCTCATATATTCTTAATACTAAACTTACAGCTAAAAAGCTAAGCAACGTTTTGGGCAGAATTTTGAACTGCCTATTGAACCTCCAAAATCCTAATACTAAACTTAAAACTCAATAACTAAGCAACGTTTTGGGCAGAATTTTGAATGCCTATTGAACCTCCTATATTCTTAATACTAAACTTAAAACTAAAAAGCTAAGCAACGTTTTGGGCAGAATTTTGAACTGCCTATTGAACCTCCTATATTCTTAATACTAAACTGAAAACTAAAAAGCTAAGCAACGTTTTGGGCAGAATTTTGAACTGCCTATTGAACCTCCTATACTCGTAATACTAAACTTAAAACTAAAAAGCTAAGCAACGTATTGGGCAGAATTTTGAACTGCCTATTGAACCTCCTATATTCTTAATACTAAACTGAAAACTAAAAAGCTAAGCAACGTTTTGGGCAGAATTTTGAACTGCCTATTGAACCTCCTATATTCGTAATACTAAACTTAAAACTAAAAAGCTAAGCAACGTATTGGGCAGAATTTTGAACTGCCTATTGAACCTCCTATATTCTTAATACTAAACTTAAAAACTAAATAGCTAAGCAACGTTTTAGGCAGAATTTTGAACTGCCTATTGAACCCCATATATTCTTAATACTAAACTTAAAACTAAAAGCTAAGCAACGTTTTGGGCAGAATTATGAATTGCCTTTTGAACCTAATATGTTCTTAATACTAAACTTAAAACTTAAAAAGCTAAGCAACGTTTTGGGCAGAATTTTGAACTGCCTATGGAACCTCATATATTCTTAATACTAAACTTACAGCTAAATAGCTAAGCAACGTTTTAGGCATAATTTTGAACTGCCTATAGAACCTCATATATTCTTAATACTAAACTTAAAACTAAAAAGCTAAGCAACGCTTTGGGCAGAATTATGAACTGCCTATTGAACCTCATATATTCTTAATACTAAACTTAAAACTAAAAAGTTAAGCAACGTTTTGGGCAGAATTATGAACTGCCTATTGAACCTCCTATATTCTTAATACTAAACTGAAAACTAAAAAGCTAAGCAACGTTTTGGGCAGAATTTTGAACTGCCTATTGAACCTCCTATATTATTAATACTAAACTTAAAAACTAAATAGCTAAGCAACGTTTTAGGCAGAATTTTGAACTGCCTATTGAACCCCATATATTCTTAATACTAAACTTAAAACTAAAAAGCTAAGCAACGTTTTGGGCAGAATTATGAATTGCCTTTTGAACCTAATATGTTCTTAATACTAAACTTAAAACTTAAAAAGCTAAGCAACGTTTTGGGCAGAATTTTGAACTGCCTATGGAACCTCATATATTCTTAATACTAAACTTACAGCTAAAAAGCTAAGCAACGTTTTGGGCAGAATTTTGAACTGCCTATAGAACCTCATATATTCTTAATACTAAACTTAAAACTAAAAAGCTAAGCAACGCTTTGGGCAGAATTATGAACTGCCTATTGAACCTCATATATTCTTAATACTAAACTTAAAACTAAAAAGTTAAGCAACGTTTTGGGCAGAATTATGAACTGCCTATTGAACCTCCTATATTCTTAATACTAAACTTAAAACTAAAAAGCTAAGCAACGTTTTGGGCAGAATTTTGAACTGCCTATTGAACCTCCTATATTCTTAATACTAAACTGAAAACTAAAAAGCTAAGCAACGTTTTGGGCAGAATTTTGAACTGCCTATTGAACCTCCTATATTCGTAATACTAAACTTAAAACTAAAAAGCTAAGCAACGTATTGGGCAGAATTTTGAACTGCCTATTGAACCTCCTATATTCTTAATACTAAACTTAAAAACTAAATAGCTAAGCAACGTTTTAGGCAGAATTTTGAACTGCCTATTGAACCCCATATATTCTTAATACTAAACTTAAAACTAAAAAGCTAAGCAACGTTTTGGGCAGAATTATGAATTGCCTTTTGAACCTAATAGTTCTTAATACTAAACTTAAAACTTAAAAAGCTAAGCAACGTTTTGGGCAGAATTTTGAACTGCCTATTGAACCTCATATATTTTTAATACTAAACTTACAGCTAAAAAGCTAAGCAACGTTTTGGGCAGAATTTTGAACTGCCTATTGAACCTCATATGTTCTTAATACTAAACTTAAAACTAAAGAGCTAAGCAACGTTTTGGGCAGAATTGTTAACTACCTATTGAACCCTATATTCTTAATACCAAACTTAAAACTAAATAGCTAAGCAAATTTTTGGGCAGAATTTTGAACTGCCTTTTGAACCTCATATATTATTAATACTAAACTTAAAACTAAAAAGCTAAGCAACGTTTTGGGCAGAATTATGAACTGCCTGTTGAACCTGGGCAGGTCGGATGGACTGAAAAAGAATCCTATGAACAACATGCATAATTGTACAGTACAATAAAGAGAAAAAAGGAAACCCAAAAATAGAAGAAAACACACAAAATCATGCAACACAAAATCATGCAACATCAAAGCATGCTACAAAGGAAAAATACAACATGCAAAAAAAAGAAGAAAAAAAAAGAAAGCAATAATACGTGATGTAACTAGTATTATCTCGTACTATCGCTTGTGAAAGAGGTGTTGGATTGTAGCTTGACACTACAACCCAACACCCTCGGCCTCCTCCTCCCCTACAGCCGGATCTTTCCTCGCCAAAGCAGATATTTTATACGATAGACAGGTCAATCATAAAAATATTCAAGACCATTCGTCAATTAAATAAAAATATGAGAATGAACTCGTTTCCAGGCCACCCAAGAGGTAGAGTTCCAGCCCGTTTTTCTAACTTCCTAAGTGGTATCCCCTATAATATGTATCCCTTGCACAGAAGGGATACATATTTTAAGGCCTAATCCACTTCTCTATAAACTAAATCGAAAAAAAACTTGTGGCGCCAACAAGTGAAAAAGAAGGTGAATTAATGAAAGTGCAAAAAAAAAACATCTGCATTCGTGTGTCAATATTCTTAATACTAAACTTAATACTAAAGTAGCATAGGGCTAATGTCAAAATTCTTAATACTAAATTTAATACTAAAGTAGCATAGGGCTAATGTCAATATTCTTATATACTAAACTTAATACTAATGTAGCAAAGGACTAATGTCAATATTCTTAATACTAAACTTAATACTAATGTAGCTTATAAGTATGTCAATATTCTTAATACTAAACTTAATACTAATATAGTATAGGAGTATTGTCAATATTCTTAATACTAAACTTAATACAAAACTTAATACTAATGTAGCAAAGGACTAATGTCAATATTCTTAATACTAAACTTAATACTAAAGTAGCATAAGGCTAATGTCAATATTCTTAATACTAAAGTAGCATAGGGCTAATGTCAAAATTCTTAATACTAAACTTAATACTAAAGTAGCATAGGGCTAATGTCAATATTCTTAATACTAAACTTAATACTAATGTAGCAAAGGACTAATGTCAATATTCTTAATACTAAAGTAGCAAAGGGCTAATGTCAAATTTCTTAATACTAAACTTAATACTAATGTAGCTTAGGAGTATGTCAATATTCTTAATACTAAACTTAATACTAATAAAGTATAGGAGTATTAACAATATTCTTAATACTAAACTTAATACTAATGTAGCATAGGTCTATTGTCAATATTCTTAATACTAAACTTAATACAAAACTTAATACTAATGTAGCAAAGGACTAATATCATTATTCTTAATACTAAACTTAATACTAAAGTAGCATAGGGCTAATATCAATATTCTTAATACTAAACTTAATACTAATGTAGCAAAGGACTAATGTCAATATTCTTAATACTAAACTTAATACTAATATAGCTTATAAGTATGTCAATATTCTTAATACTAAACTTAATACTAATGTAGCAAAGGTCTAATGTCAATATTCTTAATACTAAACTTAATACAAAACTTAATACTAATGTAGCAAAGGACTAATGTCAATATTCTTAATACTAAACTTAATACTAAAGTAGCATAGGGCTAATATCAATATTCTTAATACTAAACTTAATACTAATGTAGCAAAGGACTAATGTCAATATTCTTAATACTAAACTTAATACTAATGTAGCTTATAAGTATGTCAATATTCTTAATACTAAACTTAATACTAATATAGTATAGGAGTATTGTCAATATTCTTAATACTAAACTTAATACTAATGTAGCATAGGTCTAATGTCAATATTCTTAATACTAAACTTAATACAAAACTTAATACTAATGTAGCAAAGGACTAATGTCAATATTCTTAATACTAAACTTAATACTAAAGTAGCATAAGGCTAATGTCAATATTCTTAATACTAAACTTAATACTAACGGAAAAAAGGACTAATGTCAATATTCTTAATACTAAACTTAATACTAATGTATGTTAGGAGTAATGTTAATATTCTTAATACTAAACTTAATACTAGAGAAACATAGGGCTAATGTCAATATTCTTAATACTAAACTTAATACTAATGTAGCAAAGGACTAATGTCAATATTCTTAATACTAAACTTAAAACTAAAAAGCTAAGCAACGTTCTGGGCAGAATTCGAACTGCCCATTGAACCTCATATATTCTTAATACTAAACATAAAACTAAAAAGCTAAGCAACGTTTTGGCCAGAATTTTGAACTGCCTATTGAACCTCCTATATTCTTAATACTAAACTTAAAACTAAAAAGCTAAGCAACGTTCTGGGCAGAATTCGAACTGCCCATTGAACCTCATATATTCTTAATACTAAACTTAAAACTAAAAAGCTAAGCAACGTTTTGGGCAGAATTATGAATTGCCTATTGAACCTCATATGTTCTTAATACTAAACTTAAAACTAAAGAGCTGAGCAACGTTTTGGGCAGAATTGTTAACTACCTATTGAACCTCATATATTCTTAATACTAAACTTAAAACTAAAAAGCTAAGCAACGTTTTGGGCAGAATTTTGAACTACCTATTGAACCTCCAAAATCCTAATACTAAACTTAAAACTAAATAGCTAAGCAACGTTTTGGACAGAATTTTGAATTGCCTATTGAACCTCATATGTTCTTAATACTAAACTTAAAACTAAAGAGCTAAGCAACGTTTTGGGCAGAATTGTTAACTACCTATTGAACCTCATGTATTCTTAATACTAAACTTAAAACTAAAAAGCTAAGCAACGTTTTGGGCAGAATTTTGAACTGCCTATTGAACCTCATATGTTCTTAATACTAAACTTAAAACTAAAGAGCTAAGCAACGTTTTGGGCAGAATTTTGAATTGCCTATTGAACCTCATATGTTCTTAATACTAAACTTAAAACTAAAGAGCTAAGCAACGTTTTGGGCAGAATTTTGAACTGCCTATTGAACCTCCTATATTCTTAATACTAAACTTAAAACTAAAAAGCTAAGCAACGTTTTGGGCAGAATTTTGAACTGCCTATTGAACCTCATATATTCTTAATACTAAACTTAAAACTAAATAGCTAAGCAACGTTTTAGGCAGAATTTTGAACTACCTAATGAACCCCATATATTCTTAATACTAAACTTAAAACTAAAAAGCTAAGCAACGTTTTGGGCAGAATTATGAATTGCCTTTTGAACCTCATATGTTCTTAATACTAAACTTAAAACTAAAAGCTAAGTGACGTTTTGGGCAGAATTTTGAACTGCCTTTTGAACCTCATATATTCTTAATACTAAACTTAAAACTAAAAAGCTAAGCAACGTTTTGGGGAGAATTTTGAACTGCCCATTGAACCTCCTATATTCTTAATACTAAACTTAAACCTAAAAAGCTAAGCAACGTTTTGGGCAGAATTTTGAACTGCCTATTGAACCTCCTATATTCTTAATACTAAACTTAAAACTAAATAGCTAAGCAACGTTTTGGGCAGAATTTTGAACTGCCTTTTGAACCTCATATATTCTTAATACTAAACTTAAAACTAAAAAGCTAAGCAACGTTTTGGGCAGAATTTTGAACTGCCTATTGAACCTCCTATATTCGTTAATACTAAACTTAAAACTAAAAAGCTAAGCAACGTTTTGGGCAGAATTTTGAACTGCCTATTGAACCTCCTATATTCTTAATACTAAACTTAAAACTAAATAGCTAAGCAACGTTTTAGGCAGAATTTTGAACTGCCTATTGAACCTCCTATATTCTTAATACTAAACTTAAAACTAAATAGCTAAGCAACGTTTTGGGCAGAATTTTGAACTGCCTATTGAACCTCATATATTCTTAATACTAAACTTAAAACTAAATAGCTAAGCAACGTTTTGGGCAGAATTTTGAACTGCCTTTTGAACCTCATATATTCTTAATACTAAACTTAAAACTAAAAAGCTAAGCAACGTTTTGGGCAGAATTATGAATTGCCTTTTGAACCTCATATGTTCTTAATTCTAAACTTAAAATTAAAAAGCTAAGCAACGTTTTGGGCAGAATTTTGAACTGCCTATGGAACCTCATATATTTATAATACTAAACTTACAGCTAAAAAGCTAAGCAACGTTTTGGGCAGAATTTTGAACTGCCTATAGAACCTCATATATTCTTAATACTAAATTTAAAACTAAAAAGTTAAGCAACGTTTTGGGCAGAATTATGAACTGCCTATTGAACCTCATATATTCTTAATACTAAACTTAAAACTAAAATGCTAAGCAACGTTTTGGGCAGAATTATGAATTGCCTATTGAACCTCATATGTTCTTAATACTAAATTTAAAACTAAAAAGTTAAGCAACGTTTTGGGCAGAATTATGAACTGCCTTTTGAACCTCATATATTCTTAATACTAAACTTAAAACTAAAAAGCTAAGCAACGACTTGGGCAGGTGTATTGACTGCTAAACCCTTACTCCCTTAAAGCATCAATACTAAACTTCTAAAATGTTTGATGGGAGCGGAACTTACAGCGCTCTTAAAAACCTTCACAGTTTGATTTCTTGAGTGTCGATAAGGAAGATAAAGGTATTAGCTGTCAACCCCCCGACCACTTATAATCTTAATACTAAACTTAAAGGTAAAAAGTAAGCAACGTTTAGGGCAGAATTTTGAACTGCCTATTGAACCTCATACCTATATTCTTAATACTAAACTTAAAACTAAAAAGCTAAGCAACGTTTTCGGCAGAATTTTGAACTGCCTATTGAACCTCATACCTATATTCTTAATACTAAACTTAAAACTAAAAAGCTAAGCAATGTTTTGGGTAGAATTATGAACTGCCTATTGAACCTCATATATTCTTAATACTAATTTTAAAATTAAAAAGCTAAGCAATGTTTTGGGCAGAATTTTGAACTGCCTATTGAACCTCATACCTATATTCTTAATACTAAACTTAAAACTAAAAAGCTAAGCAACGTTCTGGGCGTTTTGGGCAGAATTTTGAACTGCCTTTTGAACCTCATATATTCTTAATACTAAACTTAAAACTAAAAAGCTAAGCAACGTTTTGGGCAGAATTATGAACTGCCTATTGAACCTCATATATTCTTAATACTAAACTTAAAACTAAAATGCTAAGCAACGTTTTGGGCAGAATTCTGAACTGCCTATTGAACCTCATATATTCTTAATACTAAACTTAAAACTAAAAAGCTAAGCAACGTTTTGGGCAGAATTTTGAACTTCCTATTGAACCTCATACCTATATTCTTAATACTAAACTTAAAACTAAAAAGCTAAGCAATGTTTTGGGCAGAATTATGAACTGCCTATTGAACCTCATATATTCTTAATACTAAACTTAAAACTAAAAAGCTAAGCAACGTTTTGGGCAGAATTATGAACTGCATACTGAACCTCATACCTATATTCTTAATACTAAACTTAAAACTAAAAAGCTAAGCAACGTTCTGGGCGTTTTGGGCAGAATTTTGAACTGCCTTTTGAACCTCATATATTCTTAATACTAAACTTAAAACTAAAAAGCTAAGCAACGTTTTGGGCAGAATTATGAACTGCATACTGAACCTCATACGTATATTCTTAATACTAAACTTAAAACTAAAAAGCTAAGCAACGTTCTGGGCGTTTTGGGCAGAATTTTGAACTGCCTTTTGAACCTCATATATTCTTAATACTAAACTTAAAACTAAAAAGCTAAGCAACGTTTTGGGCAGAATTATGAACTGCCTGTAGAACCTGGGCAGGTCGGATGGACTGAAAAAGAATCCTATGAACAACATGCATAATTGAACAGTACAATAAAGAGAAAAAAGGAAACCCAAAAATAGAAGAAAACACACAAAATCATGCAACACAAAATCATGCAACATCAAAGCATGCTACAAAGGAAAAATACAACATGCAAAAAAAAGAAGAAAAAAAAAGAAAGCAATAATACGTGATGTAACTAGTATTATCTCGTACTATCGCTTGTGAAAGAGGTGTTGGATTGTAGCTTGACACTACAACCCAACACCCTCGGCCTCCTCCTCCCCTACAGCCGGATCTTTCCTCGCCAAAGCAGATATTTTATACGATAGACAGGTCAATCATAAAAATATTCAAGACCATTCGTCAATTAAATAAAAATATGAGAATGAACTCGTTTCCAGGCCACCCAAGAGGTAGAGTTCCAGCCCGTTTTTCTAACTTCCTAAGTGGTATCCCCTATAATATGTATCCCTTGCACAGAAGGGATACATATTTTAAGGCCTAATCCACTTCTCTATAAACTAAATCGAAAAAGAACTTGTGGCGCCAACAAGTGAAAAAAAGTGAATAAAGATTAGAGTCATGGAAGTTAAGCAACGTCGAGCGAGGAGAAGAATGCGTGATGACATTCCGGCTCAACCCAGTCTCTGTAAAGTTAATGTGGTTAGCAGGTTTGTGAGTTTCCTGAGAATGGAGGGTAACACCCCCGTGGTGATACGACGATGTAGGTAGTTAAAAAAGACCTTTGCGACGTTAAACGCAAAAAAGCATTTGATGAAAAAGGTAAAATAGAGAAAGGAATAGAAGATCAAAATCTTGAAGATAGTCATTGAGAAATAGAAGAGAATTTAAAATCGAAAAAAAGAAGAATAGAAAATGCATAAGTAAGATACTGGATGAAAAAAATGAACAGAAAGTAGGGAATCAGATTATATGTAAGGAATGAAAAGTGATGAAAAGTGAAAAGGATAGAAAAAGATAATCAAAGTGAAAGATAACTTAATGATAAAATGAGGAAAGGAGAATTTCGGTGATGAAAAGAGGAACGAAACTAGAGAATTTGATAGATATTGATGAAAAGAACCGAAAAAAAGAATTGGTTTAGAATTAAAATTACTAAAAAATAGGCAATAATTGATAAAAAGAGAAAAGAAAGAGAAAATAGACACGAAAAAGAGCTCTTCATAGGTAATTGATCAAAAGATAAAAGTATAGGGAAGAGAAAAACAAAAAAAAAATAATTTGATTGATAGATAATTGATGAAAAGAATAGAGAAAGAAAATAAATGAAAAAATAAAAAGACAGAGAATAGAACAAGGAAAAAATAGAAGAGGTGAGAGGTGATTGATCCAAAAGAAAAATACTGAACATAGATAAAGAAAATCTAGGTGATAGATAATAATTTGATAAAAAAAGAGAGAGGGCACAGAATAGAAACAGGATGAATGGAGAGACATACTTGATGAATAGAGAACACGACATATTTTTGAAATTAATATCCATAAAAAACGAGAGGATAGAGAATGGATGAGAGATACTTGATGAAAAGAATGAACAGATAGTAGAGAAAAAGAATATAGGTAGTAAATATTCAGTTGATGAAAAGTGAAGGATAGAAAATAGAAAAAGAGAGTCTACGTGGTAAAAACATAATCTAGGTGGTAAATAATGATAGAGAAAGAATAGAGAATGGATGAGAAAAGGACAGAAAGATGAAAAGAGAAGAAGAATAGAAAATAGAAACGATAAAGATCGCTTGACAGATAATTGATCAAAAGAACAGAAAAAGATAATAAAATAAAATAAACCAATGAAAAGATGAAAAGACAGAATAGAACAAGGAAGAACTAGAAGAGGTGAAAGATGATTGATGAAAAAGAAGACCAAAGAGAATTGAGAATGGATGAGTGAGATACTGGATGATAAAAAAGAACAGATAGTAGAGACTAAGAATATGTATATTTAAGTAATACATAGTTGATAAAAAGTGAAAAGCATAGATAATAGTAAAAGATAGTCAAGGTGATAGATAATAGATAATGATTAATAAAATTAACCACAGATAAAATAGCAACAAATAAAAATAATTAGATGGATAACTGATGAAAAGAACAGAGAAAGAGATAACTGATGAAAAGAACAGAGAAAGAGAATTGGCGATAAATGAAAAAAATATTAGATGATAGAGAGAAGGATAAATGAAGAAGAGACCGTAAATAGATAATTAAAATCTAGGTGATGGATAATAATTATTGATAAAAAAAGAGAGGATAAATAATGGATAAGAAGTACTTGATGAAAAGAAAGAATATAGGTAGTAAATATTTAGAGAATGGATGATGATAGTTGAAGAAAACAGAAAAAGAGAGAGCATCTAAAAAGAGAATGGGGAAGTTATAGAATTCAAGGATAGAGAATAGAAGAAGGAAGACTTAGAAAGTAGGTAAGAGACGATTGATGAAATGTGAAAAGGACAAAAAAAATCGAAGTGATGGATAGTAAATTTATAAAAAAAAGAGGACCGAGAATAGAAACTGGATAAAATAATATTTAATAAATAGAGAACAGGACATTGCAGATAATAAAAAAAAAGATAGAGATTAGGATCAACAAAGTTAAGCAACGTCCAGCGAGATAAAGAATTCGTGATATTCGAGGAGATAGATAATGATTGATAAGAAACTAAAGAGGAAAGAGAATTGATATTCAATGAAATAAGAATATAGATAATACATAGATGATGAAAGTGAAAAACGAAAAAGGTCTAGATGATAGATAAAAATATAAAAAGAAAGAAGACCACAGATAATAGAGAATGGATGAGAAAAGGATAGAAAGAAGAAAAAAAATGGAAGAAGAGAATTGATCAGTGATGAAATAAGAATTCAAGAAAAGAGAAAAGAACAAGGAAGAAAAGGAATAGACATGAGGCGATTGATAAAAAGGACAGACAATGGATAAAAATGATTGATAAAAAGAGAAAAAGAAGAGAAGTGAGAGAGAGAGAGAGTGAGTGAGAGAGAGACAGGGGAGAGAGAGAGAGTGAGTGAGTGAGAGAGGACAGGGAGAGAGAGAGTGAGTGAGAGTGAGAGACAGGGAGAGAGAAAGAGAGAGTGAGTGAGTGAGAGTGAGAGATTGAGAGTGAGAGTGACTGAGAGAGAGTGAGAGAGACTGAGAGAGAGTGGGAGAGACTGAGAGAATGTGTGAGAGAGGGAGAGAGAGAAAAAAATGGAAGAATATAATTGATCAAGTGATAAAATAAGAATTCAAGAAAAGAGAATAGAACAAGGAAGAAAAGGAATAGACATGAGACGATTGATGAAAAGGATAGACAATGGATAAAAATGATTGATAAAAAGAGAAAATAAAGAGAAGTGAGAGAGAGAGAGAGAGAGAGAAAGAGAGAAAGAGAGAGAGAGAGTGAGTGAGTGAGAGAGAGAGTGATGTGAGTGAGAGAACAGGGAGAGAGAGAGGGAGAGAGGGGCGATACTAAAACCCGGACCCGACAGAAAAGATTGACTTGATTGAAAAACATTGACCCGCCATAAGGAATACATGGGTCCGGGTTTTTCGTATAAAATTTCTTTCGAAAAACGTTGACTCGAATGTTATGTATATGATGGTACTCTGTTATTTCTATATATTTGTATTGTTTACATCTTCACTTCCCCTACTTAACCCTTGTAGCGAAGAGTTGTATCATTGTAAATTGATAGAAAACATTGACCGGATGAGAGCGATCTCATATCTCTCCCCCTGATAATGGTAAATCTCTGAAATTTCCCAGGTAAGCTTATCTACCTGAGGTAAGGGTTGGGTGGAAGAGATTGCCATAGGCAATAACCCCGCCCTTTAGTTAGGACTTATGTTTTTAAATATTTTCTATTCTTTTTCATTATCATTGTATATATTGTTTCCATTTTTTTTCATTGTTAAATTAATTATTTGTATGTACATAATGTCCATTTATACCTAATAAAGCATTGTATAATAATAATAATAATAATAATCTACATTACTGCTATATTCATACGAAAAATGAGAACGCTAAAGCTTACGACGCGGGGGGATCTGAACAGAAAACGTTGACTGGCCATTAAATGAAGCGCACGTGTAGCTCAGTTGTCAAGCACTCACTTGTCGTGCGGAAGGTCCTGAGTTCGAACCCCCGCGCCGACAAAAAGTTGTATTAAAAATTTGGTTAAAGTTGACCAGGTTGACCCAGCACCTAAATGGGAAGTATTGTGTCACTTCTCGCACATCAGAGGGGAGGCATACTACGGGATGGGTAGGCTAACCCACAGACCACAAGCGTCAACGGTAGCTCCTGTTTCATGGCTAAGAAATAAAAAAGCCTGTGATAAAACTCATTTTTTAAAGATAAAAGAATAAAACAGAATTCGGTCGGTCGTATGATATTCTTGATATTCTCGTACAGAAAACTGTGAACAGGGGGGAACGCCCCTTATCTCTGCTCCTGGTATAAGTGAAGTGCTGAAATTTCCCAGGTATACTTTCCTACATTACTGCTATATTCAATTAAAATGCTACGGAAAAAAAACAAAACGCTATAAGCTGCTGCTTTATCAGTGCTGCTATATTCATACAAAAAATCATATAAGCTACGCACTGACCTACAGAGATACCAATGATTGACCCTTGTAGGGCCCCTAACTGCGGCCCTGAATATTCTAATGTGCTCAGATCAAGGGAATCATAAGGGATTACCACAAAGATAATACCCAGAAAGTTTCATCTTGGTCGGCCGTGTGGTATGCTCGTACAGAAAACTTTGACCAGATGGGAGGGACCTCAAATCTGCCCCTGTTGTTTGTGAAGATCTGATTTTTTTTACACAAACTTATATACAGTGCTGCTATATTCATGCAAAAAATCATAACGCTATAAGCTACGGCGTGACCTACAGAGAAGCCATTGACTGGCCCTTGTAAGGCCCTTAGCTGCGGCCCTGAATGTTGTAATGTGCTCAGATCAAGGGAATCATAAGGGATTACAACAAAGATAATACCCACAAAGTTTCATCTCGGTCGGCCGTATAGTATGCTCTGACAGAAAACATTGACCAGATGGGAGGGACCTCAAAAATCTGCCCCTGTTGTTTGTGAAGATCTGATTTTTTTTACACAAACTTATATACAGTGCTGCTATATTCATGCAAAAAATCATAACGCTATAAGCTACGGCGTGACCTACAGAGAAGCCATTGACTGGCCCTTGTAAGGCCCTTAGCTGCGGCCCTGAATGTTGTAATGTGCTCAGATCAAGGGAATCATAAGGGATTACAACAAAGATAATACCCACAAAGTTTCATCTCGGTCGGCCGTATGGTATGCTCGTACAGAAAACTTTGACCAGATGGGAGGGACCTCAAAAATCTGCCCTTGTTGTTTGTGAAGATCTGAATTTTTTTACACAAACTTATATACAGTGCTGCTATATTCATGCAAAAAATCATAACGCTATAAGCTACGGCGTGACCTACAGAGAAGCCATTGACTGGCCCTTGTAAGGCCCTTAGCTGCGGCCCTGAATGTTGTAATGTGCTCAGATCAAGGGAATCATAAGGGATTACAACAAAGATAATACCCACAAAGTTTCATCTCGGTCGGCCGTATAGTATGCTCTGACAGAAAACATTGACCAGAAGGGAGGGACCTCAAAAATCTGCCCCTGTTGTTTGTGAAGATCTGATTTTTTTTACACAAACTTATATACAGTGCTGCTATATTCATGCAAAAAATTAAAACGCTATAAGCTACGGCGTGACCTACAGAGAAGCCATTGACTGGCCCTTGTAAGGCCCATAGCTGCGGCCCTGAATGTTGTAATGTGCTCAGATCAAGGGAATCATAAGGGATTATAACTAAGATAATACCCACAAAGTTTCATCTCGGTCGGCCGTATAGTATGCTCTGACAGAAAACATTGACCAGATGGGAGGGACCTCAAAAATCAGTCCTTGTTGTTTGTGAAGATCTGAATTTTTTTACACAAACTTATATACAGTGCTGCTATATTCATGCAAAAAATCAATACGCTATAAGCTACGGCGTGACATACAGAGAAGCCATTGACTGGCCCTTGTAAGGCCCTTAGCTGCGGCCCTGAATGTTGTAATGTGCTCAGATCAAGGGAATCATAAGGGATTACAACAAAGATAATACCCACAAAGTTTCATCTCGGTCGGCCGTATAGTATGCTCTGACAGAAAACATTGACCAGATGGGAGGGACCTCAAAAATCAGTCCTTGTTGTTTGTGAAGATCTGAATTTTTTTACACAAACTTATATACAGTGCTGCTATATTCATGCAAAAAATCAATACGCTATAAGCTACGGCGTGACATACAGAGAAGCCATTGACTGGCCCTTGTAAGGCCCATAGTTGCGGCCCTGAATGTTGTAATGTGCTCAGATCAAGGGAATCATAAGGGATTACAACAAAGATAATACCGACAAAGTTTCATCTCGGTCGGCCGTATTGTATGCTCGTACAGAAAACTTTGACCAGATGGGAGGGACCTCAAAAATCTGTCCCTGTTGTTTGTGAAGATCTGAATTTTTTTACACAAACTTATATACAGTGCTGCTATATTCATGCAAAAAATTAAAACGCTATAAGCTACGGCGTGACCTACAGAGAAGCCATTGACTGGCCCTTGTAAGGCCCATAGCTGCGGCCCTGAATGTTGTAATGTAATCAGATCAAGGGAATCATAAGGGATTACAACAAAGATAATACCCAAAAAGTTTCATCTCGGTCGGCCGTATAGTATGCTCTGACAGAAAACATTGACCAGATGGGAGGGACCTCAAAAATCAGCCCCTGTATACAGTGCTGCTATATTCATGCAAAAAAATCAATACGCTATAAGCTACGGCGTGACCTACAGAGAAGCCATTGACTGGCCCTTGTAAGGCCCTTAGCTGCGGCCCTGAATGTTGTAATGTGCTCAGATCAATGGAATCATAAGGGATTACAACAAAAAAAATTTTTTTAACACAAACTTATATATACAGTGCTGCTATATTCATCCAAAAAATCATAACGCTATAAGCTACGGCGTGACCTACAGAGAAGCCATTGACTGGCCCTTGTAAGGCCCTTAGCTGCGGCCCTGAATGTTGTAATGTGCTCAGATCAAGGGAATCATAAGGGATTACAACAAAGATAATACCCACAAAGTTTCATCTCGGTCGGCCGTATAGTATGCTCTGACAGAAAACATTGACCAGATGGGAGGGACCTCAAAAATCTGCCCCTGTTGTTTGTGAAGATCTGAATTTTTTTACACAAACTTATATACAGTGCTGCTATATTCATGCAAAAAATTAAAACGCTATAAGCTACGGCGTGACCTACAGAGAAGCCATTGACTGGCCCTTGTAAGGCCCTTAGCTGCGGCCCTGAATGTTGTAATGTGCTCAGATCAAGGGAATCATAAGGGATTACAACAAAGATAATACCCACAAAGTTTCATCTCGGTCGGCCGTATAGTATGCTCTGACAGAAAACATTGACCAGATGGGAGGGACCTCAAAAATCTGCCCCTGTTGTTTGTGAAGATCTGAATTTTTTACACAAACTTATATACAGTGCTGCTATATTCATGCAAAAAATCAAACGCTATAAGCTACGGCGTGACCTACAGAGAAGCCATTGACTGGCCCTTGTAAGGCCTTAGCTGCGGCCCTGAATGTTGTAATGTGCTCAGATCAAGGAATCATAAGGGATTACAACAAAGATAATACCCACAAAGTTTCATCTCGGTCGGCCGTATAGTATGCTCTGACAGAAAACATTGACCAGATGGGAGGGACCTCAAAAATCTGCCCCTGTTGTTTGTGAAGATCTGAATTTTTTTTACACAAACTTATATACAGTGCTGCTATATTCATGCAAAAAATAAAACGCTATAAGCTACGGCGTGACCTACAGAGAAGCCATTGACTGGCCCTTGTAAGGCCCATAGCTGCGGCCCTGAATGTTGTAATGTGCTCAGATCAAGGGAATCATAAGGGATTACAACAAAGATAATACCCACAAAGTTTCATCTCGGTCGGCCGTATAGTATGCTCTGACAGAAAACATTGACCAGATGGGAGGGACCTCAAAAATCTGCCCCTGTTGTTTGTGAAGATCTGAATTTTTGTACACAAAACTTATATACAGTGCTGCTATATTCATGCAAAAAATTAAAACGCTATAAGCTACGGCGTGACCTACAGAGAAGCCATTGACTGGCCCTTGTAAGGTCCTTAGCTGCGGCCCTGAATGTTGTAATGTGCTCAGATCAAGGGAATCATAAGGGATTACAACAAAGATAATACCCACAAAGTTTCATCTCGGTCGGCTGTATAGTATGCTCTGACAGAAAACATTGACCAGAGTGGAGGGACCTCAAAAATCTGCCCCTGTTGTTTGTGAAGATCTGATTTTTTTTACACAAACTTATATACAGTGCTGCTATATTCATGCAAAAAATCAATACGCTATAAGCTACGGCGTGACATACAGAGAAGCCATTGACTGGCCCTTGTAAGGCCCTTAGCTGCGGCCCTGAATGTTGTAATGTGCTCAGATCAATGGAATCATAAGGGATTACAACAAAGATAATACCCACAAAGTTTCATCTCGGTCGGCCGTATAGTATGCTCTGACAGAAAACATTGACCAGATGGGAGGGACCTCAAAAATCTGCCCCTGTTGTTTGTGAAGATCTGAATTTTTTTACACAAACTTATATACAGTGCTGCTATATTCATGCAAAAAATTAAAACGCTATAAGCTACGGCGTGTGACCTACAGAGAAGCCATTGACTGGCCCTTGTAAGGCCCATAGCTGCGGCCCTGAATGTTGTAATGTGCTCAGATCAAGGGAATCATAAGGGATTACAACAAAGATAATACCCACAAAGTTTCATCTCGGTCGGCCGTATAGTATGCTCTGACAGAAAACATTGACCAGATGGGAGGGACCTCAAAAATCTGCCCCTGTTGTTTGTGAAGATCTGAATTTTTTTACACAAACTTATATACAGTGCTGCTATATTCATGCAAAAAATTAAAACGCTATAAGCTACGGCGTGACCTACAGAGAAGCCATTGACTGGCCCTTGTAAGGCCCATAGCTGCGGCCCTGAATGTTGTAATGTGCTCAGATCAAGGGAATCATAAGGGATTACAACAAAATAATACCCACAAAGTTTCATCTCGGTCGGCCGTATAGTATGCTCTGACAGAAAACATTGACCAGATGGGAGGGACCTCAAAAATCTGCCCCTGTTGTTTGTGAAGATCTGAATTTTTTTACACAAACTTATATACAGTGCTGCTATATTCATGCAAAAAATCAAACGCTATAAGCTACGGCATGACCTACAGAGAAGCCATTGACTGGCCCTTGTAAGGCCCATAGTTGCGGCCCTGAATGTTGTAATGTGCTCAGATCAAGGGAATCATAAGGGATTACAACAAAGATAATACCGACAAAGTTTCATCTCGGTCGGCCGTATTGTATGCTCGTACAGAAAACTTTGACCAGATGGGAGGGACCTCAAAAATCTGTCCCTGTTGTTTGTGAAGATCT
Source organism: Bactericera cockerelli (assembly GCA_024516035.1). Classification (NCBI taxonomy): domain Eukaryota; kingdom Metazoa; phylum Arthropoda; class Insecta; order Hemiptera; family Triozidae; genus Bactericera; species Bactericera cockerelli. Next base: position 12,857,615 of record CM044963.1, on the reverse strand, counting down.
GAATTTTTTTACACAAACTTATATACAGTGCTGCTATATTCATGCAAAAAATTAAAACGCTATAAGCTACGGCGTGACCTACAGAAAGCCATTGACTGGCCCTTGTAAGGCCATAGCTGCGGCCCTGAATGTTGTAATGTAATCAGATCAAGGAATCATAAGGGATTAAACAAAAATAATACCCAAAAGTTATCTCGGTCGGCGTATAGTAATGCTCTGACAGAAACATTGACCAGTTGGGAGGGACCTCAAAAATCAGCCCCGTGTTTGAAGATCTGAATTTTTTTACACAACTTATATCAGTGCTGCTATATCATGCAAAAAATCAATACGCTATAAGCTACGCGTGACCTACAGGAAGCCATTGACTGCCTTGTAAGGCCTTAGCTGCGGCCTGATGTTGTAATGTGCTCAGATCAAGGGAATCATAAGATACAACAAGATAATACCCAAAAAGTTTTATCTCGGTCGGCCGTATAGTATGCTCTGACAGAAAACATTGACCAGATGGGAGGGACCTCAAAAATCAGCCCCTGTTGTTTGTGAAGATCTGAATTTTTTTACACAAACTTATATACAGTGCTGCTATATTCATGCAAAAAATCAATACGCTATAAGCTACGGCGTGACCTACAGATAAAGGGTAAAACCCCCGTCCTCACTATCTCAAATCAGGACATAAAAACCAAGTAGAATCAATGGACATGAAAGGAGCCTAGACATTGGATCTGGGCGTCCATATATTCATCTCACCACCGTGAAATAGGTATCTTTGCCTGTTGCACGGGCACGGAATTATTATTACTTTAATAATGAACTGTTTTTGATTTTCATTTTTAGTAAGTATGTTATTAATACTCATCCATTAATTTTACTCCCCTTTCTGCTGTACCATTAACAACTTTGAGATGTTTCAAGAAGTTGGGAGGGACCTCAAAAATCTGCCCCTGTTGTTTGTGAAGATCTGATTTTTTTTACACAAACTTATATACAGTGCTGCTATATTCATGCAAAAATCATAACGCTATAAGCTACGGCGTGACCTACAGATAAAGGGTAAAACCCCCGTCCTCACTATCTCAAATCAGGACATAAAAACCAAGTAGAATCAATGGACATGAAAGGAGCCTAGACATTTGATCTGGGCGTCCATATATTCCTCTCACCACCGTGAAATAGGTATCTTTGCCTGTTGCACGGGCACGGAATTATTATTACTTTAATAATGACCTGTTTTTGATTTTCATTTTTAGTAAGTATGTTATTAATACTCATCCATTAATTTTACTCCCCTTTCTGCTGTATATCATTTACAACTTTGAGATGTTTCAAGAAGTTTTTTCCTACAAGGTAATCTTTATTCGTTGACCAGGATGTTGGCGGATACTTTAAGAATGATGTACTTTGATCCAATCTATTGAAGAAAGTTTTTGTTTCTCGTGAAACCAAAAAATCTAGATTTTTTTTTCACTAAAGTTGCAAGTTCGGTTACTTCGCATTCATATTTTTTATTTGTATCCTTCTCATAATCAATAACCATCTTTGTTTCGTATTAGATGGTACCTCTTCATGCTGGACCTACAGCTTCTTGGCCTAACTACCACAGATGGTTAACAATCTTTTTAATAGCAGCCATATCCTTATCTACGAGTACGTTTTGGAAGCTGATGATTTTTTTTTCTTTTACAAGTTGAGTCTCCCTTTGGTGATTTAATTACCTTGGGAGCTTAATACCAATCTTCAACATACGAGTATACTGCCACAATAAAAAGACATTTATTTTTGTGTTAGAAATAACGTTAGCACATATTCTTTTGTACAATTTTTTAAAAAGATGCTATTAAGGAATACAGAAATTAATATAAAAAAATAATTATAGTTTAAAAAATAACACTTTCATTAGCGGTTGAAAAACGAACTCAAGAAAGAATTATCAACTAGAACGGATACTGGATTGATGATAAGAAAAGAGAAGGTAATTTAAAGAAAGCCAACTGTTTCACAGCCTTGTTATTTGGTAGCCATGAAACAGGAGCTACCGTAGTCGTTTTGTGGTCTGTGTTGAAGCCTGTCCATCCCGTAGTATGCCTCCCTTCTGATGGGCCAGAAGTGACACAATACTTCCCATTTAGGTGTTGGGTCACACGAGTGCACCGAAAGGTATCCCTTACAAACAACTGTAACCAAATTTTTATTACAAATTTTAGTCGGCGTGGGAGTTCGAACCCAGGACCTTCCGCATGGCAAGCGAGTGCTTAACCACAAAAAATTATAAAGGGGGTGAAATTATTGGATGAGTAATTGAGTTAATACGTAATAACATAATTATATTACTAATAATGCAGATCAAAAAGAGTTCATTATTCAAAAAGTAAAAGACTACAGAAAAAGGCATCTTGAAAGGAAGAAACGGATAGTGGTATATTAGTAAATATTTTTTTTCTAGACATATTTTACAGTTTTGCTAGCGACATACAGAGGGGTAGAGCAAAAATCTGCCTTTGTTATTGATTTGGCAAAGAACTAATGGTTTAAGAGGAAATTTGATAAGAATAAATTTGTTAGATATTTTTGTTACAATTCTATCACTTTTTGAATTTTTATTCTAAGTTGATCTATTACAGAGAAAATTAACAAAAAGTGCGGAAAAACGTATATTGCCCCTTTAATTAGCATATCTAAACTTTAAGCTCCCGGCGGCACGTGTTAACAATTTCCGATCGAGCTAAAAGTTTATAGGTATCATTTTTTTTATGAATTGGAACCATTTGAGGGGGGGAGCTCAGAAAAATACTCGGATTTTTTTCTCACCTCTATAGCTAAGGGCCACCCTAAGCAGCACTGTATATAAGTTAGTGTAAAAAAATTCAGATCTTCACAAACAACAGGTGCAGATTTTTGAGGTCCCTCCCATCTGGTCAATGTTTTCTGTCAGAGCATACTATACGGCCGACCGAGATGAAACTTTGTGGGTATTATCCTTGTTGTAATCCCTTATGATTCCCTTGATCTGAGCACATTACAACATTCAGGGCCGCAGCTATGGGCCTTACAAGGGCCAGTCAATGGCTTCTCTGTAGGTCACGCCGTAGCTTATAGCGTTATGATTTTTTGCATGAATATAGCAGCACTGTATATAAGTTTGGGGGGGGGGGGGGGGGGGGGGGGGGGGGGGGGGGGGGGGGGGGGGGGGGGGGGGGGGGGGGGGGGGGGGGGGGGGGGGGGGGGGGGGGGGGGGGGGGGGGGGGGGGGGGGGGGGGGGGGGGGGGGGGGGGGGGGGGGGGGGGGGGGGGGGGGGGGGGGGGGGGGGGGGGGGGGGGGGGGGGGGGGGGGGGGGGGGGGGGGGGGGGGGAAATTCAGATCTTCACAAACAACAGGGGCAGATTTTTGAGGTCCCTCCCATCTGGTCAACGTTTTTGTCAGAGCAACTATACGGCCGACCGAGATGAAACTTTGTGGGTATTATCTTGTTGTAATCCCTTATGATTCCTTATCTGAGCACATTACAACATTCAGGGCCGCAGATATGGGCCTTACAAGGGCCAGTCAATAGCTTCTCTGTAGTCAGCCGTAGCTTATAGCGTTATGATTTTTTGCATGAATAGAGCAGCACTGTATATAAGTTTGTGTAAAAAATTCAGATCTTCACAAACAACAGGGGCAGATTTTGAGGTCCCTCCCTCTGGTCAATGTTTTCTGTCAGAGCATACTATACGGCCGACCGAGATGAAACTTTGTGGGTATTATCTTAGTTATAATCCCTTATGATTCCTTGATCTGAGCACATTACAACATTCAGGGCCGCAGCTAAGGGCTTACAAGGGCCAGTCAATGGCTTCTCTGTAGGTCATGCCGTAGCTTATAGCGTTATGATTTTTGCAAGAATATAGCAGCACTGTATATAAGTTTGTGTAAAAAAATTCAGATCTTCACAAACAACAGGGCAGATTTTTGGTCCCTCCCATCTGTCAATGTTTTCTGTCAGAGCATACTATACAGCCGACCGAGATGAAACTTTGTGGGTATTATCTTAGTTATAATCCTTATGATTCCTTGATCTGAGCAATTACAACATTCAGGGCCGCAGATATGGGCCTTACAAGGGCAGTCAATGGCTTCTCTGTAGGTCACGCCGTAGCTTATAGCATTATGATTTTTTGCATGAATAGAGCAGCACTGTATATAAGTTTGTGTAAAAATTCAGATCTTCACAAACACAGGGCAGATTTTTGAGGTCCCTCCATCTGGTCAATGTTTTCTGTCAGAGCATACTATACGGCGACCGAGATGAAACTTTGTGGTATTATCTTACTTATAATCCCTTATGATTCCCTTTATCTGAGCACATTACAACATTCAGGGCCGCAGCTAAGGGCCTTACAAGGGCAGTCAATGCTTCTCTGTAGGTCACGCCGTAGTTTATAGCGTTTTAATTTTGCTGAATATAGCAGCACTGTATATAAGTTTGTGTAAAAAATTCAGATCTTCACAACAACAGGGGCAGATTTTTGAGTCCCTCCCATCTGGTCAATGTTTTTGTCAGAGCATACTATACGGCCGACCGAGATGAAACTTTGTGGTATTATCTAGTTATAATCCCTTATGATTCCCTTGATCTGAGCACATTACAACATTCAGGGCCGCAGCTATGGCCTTACAAGGCCAGTCAATGGCTTCTCTGTAGGTCACGCCGTAGCTTATAGCGTTATGATTTTTTGCATGAATATAGCGCACTGTATATAAGTTTGTGTAAAAAAATTCAGATCTTCACAAACAACAGGGGTAATTTTTGAGGTCCCTCCCATCTGTCAATGTTTTCTGTCAGAGCATACTGTACAGCCGACCGAGATGAAACTTTGTGGTATTATCTCTGTTGAATCCATTATGATTCCCTTGATCTGAGCACATTACAACATTCAGGGCCGCAGCTAAGGGCCTTACAAGGCCAGTCAATGCTTCTCTGTAGTCACGCCGTATTTATAGCGTTTTAATTTTTTGCATGAATATAGCAGCATGTATATAATTTGTGTAAAAAAATTCAGATCTTCACAAACAACAGGGCAGATTTTTGAGGTCCCTCCCATCTGGTCAATGTTTTCTGTCAGAGCATACTATACGGCCGACCGAGATGAAACTTTGTGGGTTTATCTTAGTTATAATCCTTATGATTCCCTTGATCTGAGCACATTACAACATTCAGGGCCGCAGCTATGGCCTTACAAGGGCCATCAATGGCTTCTCTGTAGGTCACGCCGTAGCTTATAGCGTTATGATTTTTTGCATGAATATAGCAGCACTGTATATAAGTTTGTGTAAAAAAATTCAGATCTTCACAAACAACAGGGTAGATTTTGAGGTCCCCCCATCTGGTCAATGTTTTCTGTCAGAGCATACTGTACAGCCGACCGAGATGAAACTTTGTGGGTATTATCTCTGTTGTAATCCATTATGATTCCTTGATCTGAGCACATTACAACATCAGGCCGCAGCTAAGGGCCTTACAAGGGCAGTCAATGGCTTCTCTGTAGTCACGCCGTAGCTTATAGCATTATGATTTTTTGCATGAATAGAGCAGCACTGTATATAAGTTTGTGTAAAAAAAATTCAGATCTTCACAAACAACAGGGGTAGATTTTTGAGGTCCCTCCCATCTGGTCAAGTTTTCTGTCAGAGCATACTTTACAGCGACCGAGATGAAACTTTGTGGTATTATGTTAGTTTAATCCCTTATGATTCCCTTATCTGAGCACATTACAACATTCAGGGCCGCAGATATGGGCCTTACAGGCCAGTCAATGGCTTCTCTGTAGGTCACGCCGTAGTTTATAGCGTTTTAATTTTTTGCATGAATATAGAGCACTGTATATAAGTTTGTGTAAAAAAAATTCAGTCTTCACAAAAAACAGGGGCAGATTTTGTGGGTCCCTCCCATTGGTCAATGTTTTCTGTCAGAGCATACTATACGGCGACCGAGATGAAACTTTGTGGGTATTATCTTAGTTATAATCCCTTATGATTCCCTTGATCTGAGCACATTACAACATTCAGGGCCGCAGCTAAGGGCCTTACAAGGGCCAGTCAATGGCTTCTCTGTAGGTCATGCCGTAGCTTATAGCGTTATGATTTTTTGCATGAATATAGCAGCACTGTATATAAGTTTGTGTAAAAAAATTCAGATCTTCACAAACAACAGGGGTAGATTTTTGAGGTCTCTCCCATCTGGTCAATGTTTTCTGTCAGAGCATACTATACGGCCGACCGAGATGAAACTTTGTGGGTATTATCTTATTTATAATCCCTTATGATTCCCTTGATCTGAGCACATTACAACATTCAGGGCCGCAGCTATGGGCCTTACAAGGGCCAGTCAATGGCTTCTCTGTAGGTCACGCCGTAGCTTATAGCGTTTTAATTTTTTGCATGAATATAGCAGCACTGTATATAAGTTTGTGTAAAAAAATTCAGATCTTCACAAACAACAGGGGCAGATTTTTGAGGTCCCTCCCATCTGGTCAATGTTTTCTGTCAGAGCATACTATACAGCGGACCGAGATGAAACTTTGTGGGTATTATCTTTGTTGTAATCCCTTATGATTCCCTTCATCTGAGCACATTACAACATTCAGGGCCGCAGCTAAGGGCCTTACAAGGGCCAGTCAATGGCTTCTCTGTAGGTCACGCCGTAGCTTATAGCGTTTTAATTTTTTGCATGAATATAGCAGCACTGTATATAAGTTTGTGTAAAAAAATTCAGATCTTCACAAACAACAGGGGCAGATTTTTGAGGTCCCTCCCATCTGGTCAATGTTTTCTGTACGAGCATACCATACGGCCGACCGAGATGAAACTTTGTGGGTATTATCTTTGTTGTAATCTAATCCCTTATGATTCCCTTGATCTGAGCACATTACAACATTCAGGGCCGCAGCTATGGGCCTTACAAGGGCCAGTCGATGGTTTCTCTGTAGGTCACGCCGTATTTTATAGCGTTTCAATATTTTGCATGAATATAGCAGCACTGTATATAAGTTTGTGTAAAAAAATTCAGATTTTTACAAACAACAGGGGCAGATTTTTGAGGTCCCTCCCATCTGGTCAATGTTTTCTGTACGAGCATACCATACGGCCGACCGAGATGAAACTTTGTGGGTATTATCTTTGTTGTAATCCCTTATGATTCCCTTCTTCTGAGCACATTACAATATTCAGGGCCGCAGTAATGGGTCATACAGAATAGTGGAAAGAATATTAATAAAAATCCTATTTTTTGAACATACTTGCGATCGGGATGATATTTAAAAATCATCTTTATTGAGTATTCATAAAACTTATAGGCTTTATACATCATGAATAAATCATAAATTTAAAAAAAAACTGTATTTTAGCCATGTAATTCCGTTGAACACATGCTGACCAGGGTTAATCACGTAAGGTTGTAAAAGAGGGGTGTTGTTGAATGAAATCTCATGATAATAGGAATTCCCCTCCGGGTCCGAGTTTTTCGATCTGGTCAACGTTTTTCGTGGTCAAGCGATTAGGCAGACCCGGGAGAGAGAGAGGGAGTGAGTGAGAGAGAGAGTGAGAGACAGTGAGTGAGTGAGTGAGAGAACAGGGAGAGAGAGAGTGAGAGACAGGGAGAGAAAGAGAGAGTGAGTGTGTGAGAGTGAGAGATTGAGAGTGAAAGAATTGAGAGTGAAAGATTGAGAGAGAGAGAGTGAGAGTGACTGAGAGAGAGTGAGAGAATGTGTGAGAGAGTGAGAGAGAAAAAAATGGAAGAATATAATTGATCAAGTGATAAAATAAGAATTCAAGAAAAGAGAATAGAACAAGGAAGAAAAGGAATAGACATGAGACGATTGATGAAAAGGATAGACAATGGATAAAAATGATTGATAAAAAGATAAAAAGAAGAGAAGTGAGAGAGAGACAGGAGAGAGAGAGAGAGAGGAGAGAGAGAGAGAGAGAGAGAGAGAGAGAG